>OX637478.1:12462071-13681857 GCA_951800055.1 Cenopis cana
GAATTTTATTCATACTCTAATTAACATTATAAATTGCTTCAAGTGATTATCAGCGGAGCATTGATTGTATTACTTTTAAAGTAACACAGTAAAGAAAACGTAAACACGTACCCTATTTATTTAACCCTTATTGTCATTGTGACAACAGCGAAAAAAGTAGGTACAGTCACCAGCAATGGTTGCTACGCGGGCGAGGTGTTCAAAATGATCTTCACACGCTCTTATTCCCTTATGATAAAGATGTGTGAAGATCATTGTGAGCACCTCGCCCGCGTAGCAACCATTGCTGCTGACTGTACATGTTTCGTTTTCCTTGACTGTAAATGCATTACTAGAAATTACATTTAATTTTTAATATTCCGTTACATTATTTACAATTATCACAAATAATAATTATTTTGAATTATCTTCGCTCTCCTAAAAGTATAGATCAGAGATGCCTTAGTTTTGCTATATACCTACTTCGAGTACTCAAAATGCATGGCAGAATTCTAGCTAACACTTAGCTTTGTAAGAGATACGAGCACGCTGATGCTCTTAACCTTGTCGACTAAATGCTCTGATTCAGCTACAAATGTGAACTGAATGCAACGTATAGGTACCTGAAAACCTCGTTTTTAACACAAAGGTAAGCAACTAAGCTAGATTTCCATAATGGTTTGTCAAATTTTGTGAACATAATATTCAGTTAAATTCACAAAATACGTCATTAAATATTTGAGTGTGATACTTTATTAGAGGAACGAACCACGCAAAAATATACTTTGCACTTAAATCATAAAGTGTACACAAAGAGATTGCTCAAATAAAAGCAACATAACACAAAATGTTTGTAAAATGGTAAGAAAGTGGAGTGGAATGTTTCACTAAACTATTGTTAGCATTCACTGCAAGTCCTACAACCAATTACAACCAATTACTTTGTTTCACCACGACTGTATTTCCATTAGTAATTTTAGAGCTTTGTACATGAACTGTACCGGTCTTTATTTGGAGTTTAATTGAACGAGTGTGAGTAATTGAACGAGTGTGAGTAATTCAAACTGATACGAATAAGTACTTACCTTTGTGTTCAATCTGTATTTTATGGAAAAAAAACGGGTTGTTTGACACCGGCAGAAGTGAAAACCAATGATATGATAAAGAAGTTTTCACTTAATACATTTTTGATAACAGCTCTCCCTACGAACAATACAAGGCACTAACTATACAGAACGCTGCTGTAGGTTGTAACTTAACACAACCTGCACTGTGAGAAACTTCGCTTGTTTGTTCATAGGTGGCGCTGTTACCAATATCCATCTTCTATATATAGGTCACGTGTCCATATTAGGAGGGGTCACTTAGCTGGTCTTACGCTCTGACGGTCACGTGACCCTGACGCGAGTTTAGCAATTTTTCCCCATCACAAA
This sequence comes from Cenopis cana, assembly GCA_951800055.1. Taxonomy (NCBI): domain Eukaryota; kingdom Metazoa; phylum Arthropoda; class Insecta; order Lepidoptera; family Tortricidae; genus Cenopis; species Cenopis cana. Next base: position 12,463,484 of record OX637478.1, read on the forward strand.
AAGTGCTCAGCGCCGCTAAAGAAGTTTTCACTTAAAAAGTATATATATATATATATAGTAGATATACAAGAAAATAATTTATTCTTCAATTTAGGCATGCACCTAACTATGGATGTCAAAAAATTACCATCGGTTAATAAAATAAATCTCTGCCTCGAGAAGAACCGGCGCGGCGTAAGAAACTCGGCGAGGTGTCATCTTTAAAAAAATACAATTTACTTAATATAAAATTACAGTATCATAATTCCACAACATTTCAGTGCTACAGTAGAATAGTACATTACTTACCAAGGGCGATAAAACAAAGAATGTCTCAGATCGCAGGTATTTTACGCCCGAGCCGAAGGCAAGGGCGATAAATATGCGATCTGAGGCTTTCTTTATCATCGCCCGTGGTAAGTACAAAATGTTATGTCACCCCCTGGCCAGGAAGTGGGTTTTTTCGCGCGCGGAGCGATAATGGCCACTTTATGGCCAGGTGTGACAGAAAATATTTTTTGTTAGACTACTTGTGCATGACGCTATCACTGCCAAACATCCCTATCCATGCTGTAATCGTTTACCTTATAATATGCTTTGGATATTAGTGCTTGCTTTATACAGATTTGAATTTAGAATCCGTACGTTCAGTAATGTGTTTAAAATATAGACTTAATAGTAGTTTATGCAACTGGTACATAATGAAAGGCATTAAAACACGAGTGTGTTTTATGAAATGAGCCGAATTTAAAATTGAAGCAACTTTGTTCCGAATCAACAAGTTAAGTTATTACGTAAACAAACGAATTATGAATACTGCGAATATAGCGTACTTACAAAAATACAACAAAGTTACTTGATTTTAAGGGTTTAGGTACAGTCAACTGCTGCGAAACCTAGCCCCTCCTGTATACAAACTTCTATGCAGGGGTGTTCACGTTTTTCTGCAGCTGACTGTACCTACCTCTATTATGCGAATAAAATAAAATTTTAAGGATTTATTGTAATCGTGAAATAACGGTTTCATATTAATCCGACCACGACAATGGTTTTCCCCATCCGCGTACTACCTATATTCTAAGCTAAAGTTTGGCATTCTTTCAAAATTCTCTCGAGATCGATCGATTCTTCTCTCTTTGTTCTCTTTCGAGGACGGAGTAGCGGAATGCGTAACCATTATCAACTAAAGTTTAGAAATTTATCAAACGCCCAACAGCCTAAGTTTAAATTAACTGCGTGCAAATTAATAATATTATTGTATAAGGAACGACCAAAAACAGATAGTAAGGGACTTGGTTTGAGTTGGGTTTCATTAAATAACATGTTATACATAACGACAAAGATAACATGGTATATAACAGATAGATTCATAAATTGTACAGGGATAGCCTAATAGCATAAAACCAGTATAAAACCTAGGAGCCGATTTTTGAGAGTCGAACGCTCGAATTTTCACTCGAGATCCGTCAAAAAACTATGACGTTTTGACAGATGTCGCGTGAAAAGTCGAGCGTTCGACACTCAAAAATCGGTCCCCTATACCTTGTCTTTTAACATTAGAAAGAGTGCGTTTTACGAGGTTTTTATCGGGCACGTTTTGCGGTAAAAGTGTCAAATAATCTCAATAAATATTAAAACCTAATTTCATGCCTGAATGAAAAATTTATAAAAATAAATAAATAAATAAAAAAATATATATATAATATATATATATATAATATATATATATATATATAAAATATAATTTTTTTTTTTTTTTTCATTGAAAAATAAGTAAATATGACTTGATTTAAATTTACTTATGTAGATTTTTAAAATGAGATGCCTGATTTTTTTTAATAACGTTTCGGTTCATTAATCTAAAAGTTGTGCAATAAAAAACCCACAGAGGCCAGACGGCCAGAGGCAGATAGATATTGCAAGAAGCCGGTTCGGGTTTAAAAAAAAGTAATTTGTCATAGTAACTAACTGTCACTTGTTCTGATATGTGGTGCAAATAAGGCTAATTCAATGTGTGTGTGTGTGTGTTTACGACCAATGCTTCTTTGTTTACTTAATTCATAATCTTAAACGATTATTCGTAGCGTGACTCGTGAAGCCTCCATGATAAGTGTATGCAAACGTAAACGCTTCCTCATTTCACACGTATATCGGGCGTTGTGTGCTTGTGTGCCGCATCACCAAATGCTACACTTACGAAGTTCTTAGTGTCTTCATCTTGACATTCAAAGAAAAAAGTTCAACAAAGCTCGAGAAGCGGTATTTAAGTAATTACTAATTAGTTATTTTCCTTTAAATAGGTTGTTTACACTGTTTCTGCTGAGAAGGGCGTAGAGCTTTAGTTTCTTTTGACCTTTCTGTACGCTTAACTCAGGTGGGCGGTTTTGTCTAGTGTTCACAGATTGATTGATCGAATTCTTCGAAATTAAAATACATACAGCTACCAATCCACTTTGTATCACTTAATACTCTTCAGTGGGCACCTACGTATTTATTTGTAAAAAGGGAAAACAATTTTGGAATTTATTTTTCAGTAATATGGAAATTTTAAACAGAAAGTTTTGCAAAGATTTATAAGTAGTTTATATCAGTAACTATTTTTTTTTTGTATTGTGCACAAGTAAATTTATTTCAAGTATCATAGACCTTTTTAAAAAAACATGTGTACAGTAATTGAACTTACATAGATCAAAATAAATTCATACAATGTTTCTCGTTTTTCATTTCAGCGGCGACCATTTTAGTTGCTCCTTAGCTGATTGTAAAACTTTTGCTGCTCTGGCGTTGGCGTTTATCAGTAACTATAGTTGCGTGCGTTACTTGGGTATTAAAGTATTCCACAAGTTACGCCAATCAGTAGAGGTTCAATGCCGAGGGCTATATTCTAGGTGGTGTAGTGGATTTTATTTTTTTAAATCGTGAATGTGGATGTAACTGGGTTAATATAAAAAAAAGTCAGCACGAGATATCTCGGGACAACTTTTGCCAGCTAAAAACCTCGAAATTTTCAAACTCTTTTCTGTTTCTCTCTTATGACATGCATCTTAGCGTTTAGTACTTACTAACAAGTTAAAGAACATGAATTTCTGCGTTTAATGAGTAGAACACTTAATATTTTGGTCAAGCAATAAAGTAGAAAACCAATGGTATGAAAACAAAGTTTTCCCCAACTTGGACAAAACTACAGTGTAGTGGTTTTCAACCATCCGCATTTGAGTTTTATCTAGCCTAGTTTATAATGCCTAAATTGTAAGAATTTACAGATTAGAGAGGTGTAACAACATTATTACCTTCTACTAACTTTTGCGCTCGACTTCCACTTAGTATTTCGTCCCTTTGAGGGATGATTTTTGGAATACAAAGTATCCTATACAATAATCCAGGCTATAAAATTGTTGTTTGCCAAGTTTCACCTTAAAATTCGTTCAGCCGTTTTTGCGCGATTGAGTAACATGCTTCGCTGACACTTTGTCCTAGCACGCACTACCGCTCATGTCTTTAATAGAGATAGATGATAAAGGTCACCCTGCCCTCGCAGGACATTTATGATGTGGCTAAATTTGTTACTGGGAACATTGACACCTTCTCTGAGAAGAAGATAACTTGCACAAGGAAAGGTTCCGCAAACCACACAACTGTTGACTGACCAAGTCAACCAAAATCATGTATATATCACTTCTTCACTTCTTTAAAAAAAAATGGCTTTCCATCAAATTTATGATGATTTCGCCAAGCACGTGTTCAAAGACGTTGTTTGGTAACGACGCCATGACACTAGGCAACAAAGACAGTACAGTGTACCTACGGTAGTGGATTCCGCGTCGTCCCTCCGGGCGTGTGCGCTCACCAAAACGCGGCGACGAGCCAAATCCATGTATCACATCGGGCCTAAACTATTTCGCAAACTTCCTGTAGAAGTAAAATCTGTGGGTAGCATCTCTTTATGTCTAAAAAATTTAAATCTGGACACCTTACCCACTCCTTTTAAGAATAATAATGAATGATTTCTGTCACGGAATAACTGTAATTTGAAAATTAATACTGTATAATTAATTTAATAAAAACAGTGACATTTTTAAAAACCGACCAAGTGCGAGTCGGACTCGCGCACGAAGGGTTCCGTGCCATTATCTATAAAAATGGCAAAAAAAAAACATGTTTGTTGTATGGGAGCTCCCTTAAATATTTATTTTATTCTGTTTTTTAGTATTTGTTGTTATAGCTGCAACAAAAATACATCATCTGTGAAAATTTCAACTGTCTAACTATCACGGTTTTTGAGATACAGCCTGGTGACAGACGGACAGACGGACGGACAGACGGACAGCGGAGCCTTAGTAATAGGGTCCCGTTTTACCCTGTGGGTACGGAACCCTAAAAATTACCTATCATAAATCATAAAACCCAATCTACTCGTAGCATAAATGTAGCGTAGATAATGAGAAAGAAAGGCTGCATCGTAGTGAAGTTATAGTAGTTTATGCAACTGGTATATAATGAGAGGAGTTCTAATATGTGTGTGAGATGGGTTCAGAAACCGTAGTAAATAAATACAATAATTGTGTTAATACAACCTTTTTTGCACGGTTGCGGAAATATTGAAATCAGAACTGGCAACCGATACCTGAATGTTACTTTAAAAAGTAAAGAGTCCCTATTCTGATGTGATCATGTCGTTCTAGCTCAAATTTCGTGCGATATATATACTAAAAAAACATCGAGTTGACATTTCGCATCGACTGAATTTGAATTTTCAGTGATACTAGAATAGGGACATGTCAACTTTGACATTTAAATTTTGACTGTTTTGTTTGAAGTTTAATATTTTAACATCATATATGAGATTAAAATGAAAATTATTTTACTGCTGTAGCCTTAGCCACAGATAAGAAAATTGCCATATATTAATTGAATGTTGAAATGAGAGTCATCTTCTACGGTTTCCGAACGCATATTAGAGGATTTATGATATGTGTGTAGATAAACTACTTATTATCTACACCCATATCATAAATCCTCTAAAATCAGTTCAGAAACATAACGTACAAAATTTCAAATTTTGAACATCATACAAAACCAACAAAATTTTTAAATAGGCCGCTTATTCTATAGTATCACTGAAAATTCAAATTCAGTCGATACGAAACGTCAGCTCGGTATGTTTTTTAGTATATATCGCACGACATTTGAGCTCGAACGACATGAGAATAGGGACTAATAATTGGTCTATGATTTAAAAAAAATATTCAGGTTTATTCGGCTGCCACTGATTTCGCCAAATCCGCCATTTTGGTTATTATGCAAAAATTGTTGTAATTATTTTATTTATTTATAATTATTGTTATAAATAAATATGTACTATCTTTATATTGATTTATTCTTATTTCAATTTGTAAATTAGATTAGCACCTAAACATATTATGTCATCTGTAGCACTGGTAGCAATTCAGGTTATTTGCCTTCGGCTTCTGAACCCATCTTAGAGTATTTATACTTAATATGTGTGTAGATAAAGTAATGTATGCAACTGTATATAATTAGGCCTTAAAACACTCGTGTGATAGGTATTATTATGAAACTCGCCTTCGGCTCGTTTCGTAAAACCACACTCGTGGCCTCAATGCGTCTCATTGTATACCAGCTGCATAAACAATTGAATTATGGGTTCTAGCGGAAATAAAAAGCATAGTTACGTTTAAATAAATTAGATAAATCGTATATTAAACGTATCCTAGCGCACTGAGAAGTTAACAGTTCTAGCTCCTGTCACAGAGTGAGTTGAAGTAAAGAAAACATTGAGGAGGCCAGGCTTTCAGGTTGAATACATATGAGGTTGTATATACCTTAATATGATAGAGTAATTTTTGCATTACAAAGTCAATATTCCAACACGCCCCCTCAAAAATTAATCACCATGTATACAAACATAGCCCTAAGCAGAACATGTCACTTCCCAGTGTTTCCTGGGACAATACAATAATCATGGTCCAACATTCGTTGCGAGGATTAGGGAAACCCAGAAAACCTAATCAGACCATTTCATTAATCTAATTTGTCATTAGCTTATAAATATTGTGTTTCATAATTATAACACATTTAATCATTTAAAACAAAACCATTTTTATGAATGTGTATATCAAACTTAAGACATTAAATAAAGTAAAACAAAACAATATTTTTTGCGTATGTGTATCCATCACTACACATTATATCTATAGGTAACTTAAGTTTTGAAATACCTAGTTGTTGTTAGAGTACAATAGGTTCACATTCAATAGCGTAAAGCAAATAATGCTTAATATTTTATCATAGTAACCAAAACTCATTCTATCTGTCATAACCTGAAGAGTTATAGATCCATCCACCAGTATTTTCATGGATGATACGAAACTAAATCGTCTACCTTTAATTAGATGATAACTGAAAAGAAAAGGCATCACACCTATCTCACAGCCTCATACAACCTTAAATGTTAGTCTAAGAAAACTGCTACGATTGTCAGCAATTACAAGTTATTGTAATGTTATCAAATAATTTGGGTAAAAACTCAGTTGTATTTTTTTCTAAATACCTGCTGTATCATTACCACTCCACTCCAAATTTAAATAGCTGAATTAATTCAAACAGTTTTAAATTCTGATCATTACTACTTGTCAAATCAATATGGTCTCAGAATGTCCTGTACCATAATATAAGTCTCACCGCCAATCAAAACTGTCATTCACATGCGACCAGCATTGCTATACTCGTAGCAAATGTAACCCTTACTAGAAATCATTAAAGTAACTTTGACAGCGTAAACCTTGACGGCTGCTATGGTTCATGGATCTGTAACCCAACAACATACGTCACACGGCATCTTTAGAAGTCCTTAGCGTTAACAGGGTTAAAATATACCTCAGACCTCAGTGTTACTTTCGTTTGTATGTCTAATTCGTATATTAATGCTTGACATTTACATCCTACCACCGCATTAATTACATGACATACATTATAAAATCTATGTTAACTATGTAAAGAATCTATAGAGATTCTAAATGCATGCCACCAAGAAAAAAAACAGAAAAGCTCTTATGCAGATAAATTAAGAACTCGTTTTAACACTTTGAATGCATTCTGTCAGTCAGCCGTGTGTCACATACACGCCAAATTATTTTACTGTGGAGGAGCAAAGATAGACCCTATTTAACAGGGATTTAAGTTGCTTTGACATTTTATGAATTAACACCATACGTGTCGTCGGCGCTCAATAGCTTTAAATTGCCTGACTATTTTTCTGCCACCAAGTCATATCGAATAGCTTACGCCAATCAAAAAAAATTAAACTATGACAAGTCAAGGACAACAAATTGTATGCCTCTCTCTCTCTGTCGCTCATACACAAAGTTATATAATGTCCATCTCACTCAGTAGTGATATTATGATTTGATGTCTAGTCAGGTCATTCTTAACTTATAACGTTTCTACAGCGTTATTTATTATATTACTCGTACTGGAATCAATACCTCGTTATTCAGTTTAGGTACTTTTATACTTTTACTGACAGAGCTACAAGCATACTGCACATAACCTTTAGAACTGCGTTTTCGCATGCTCATTCATTCATAGAAGGTTATTCGTTTGACTTAACGTTTTATATCAAAACATGTCTTTTGTTTGACATTTCAGATCTTATCAACAGTGTACATTTCCATTTGCACATATAGCCACTAGGTCATCTTCAATCGCGTAGAATTCTTACTATTTACTTACTGAGTTTACACTTGTCAACTTTCTCATTACATACCTACCACCATTGGTAAATAACAATTAAACAATTGATACATTATAGTGTACCTTTATGTAAACTGTGGCACCGCTTGATTATTATTAATTCTAGTTAATCGATATCTGTGCCTTTAAGGTTAGTGTCTTATATCTTGACGATGAAAATCAGATTCCGATATTTCATGGTTTATATGTATGTTACAAACTGTCCTAGTCATTATTCAGAATATTAACATATCTGATTTGTTATTGTCAGATTTTTGGGACTTCATAATATAAGTACTGATTTAGTCTCGTCAGCACAATCAGTTTCATTCTGAGAATTTCCAATATTCTCTTCAGGCTACGTAGTAGACCTGCACCGACCAGAGTCAGTGTCGTGTCCTAGGTTTCATTCTGAGAATTTCCAATATTCTCTTCAGGCTACATAGTAGACCTGCACCGACCAGAGTCAGTGTCTTGTCCTAGGTTTCATTCTGAGAATTTCCAATATTCTCTTCAGGCTACATAGTAGACCTGCACCGACCAGAGTCAGTGTCGTGTCCTAGGTTTCATTCTGAGAACTACATACTTTTCAATTTGGTTTCAACACTATGTAACCGTTTAGTGCTTATAATTATTTATTACCATGATTTATCGTCAATACATACTTTGCTTAGTTTAATCCTGTCACATAAAATATGATAGATTCTTAAACTTGCAAAACAGGTCACATTTGAATCGTGATTATTTAACAATTAATTGCTTAAAGAATTTCTCACTTATCTCACTATACTCTAGGACCCAACATTTAACTGTGATCCAACTGTGTAGTCCTGGGAACTATCATAGCAAGTGGTCCCTTAACACAGTATGTTATTACGATAGATTGCTATCATTAGTATAGTACGTAGGTGCTTACTCATTCGGTAACCATTGAATTTGTCCCACTCTCGTTACTAATATAACTTTACAATTTCTGATTTGTATATTATCAGATACATAAGATAATAGTGATACGCAAATAGTACACTTTATTATGTGACCAATATTCATAACAGCAGTAATTAAGCAATAGAAACAAGACCTGCACGTATCAGAAAATATGACATTTCTCTTTCACCGTGCAATATAGCAACTCTCTTTGTCTCTCACTGAGGCATGCTCAACTTAAAAAAAAATTCATCACTAATGGATGCCGTGATTGTATTAACCTTATATTGATTTAAACTTACGCGATTAAGTCCCGTTCCCCAATAATAATGTATTAACCTTTTCAACGCCTTGTCAAATACAACATCTGCCACCCACACGCCATGACATCGGAATGCCAAACGTGAAGATGAACCCTACAGAAGTGCATGCAGGTCGATATGACACTGCACACCGTGACGGCAAATATATCCGTTGTTGGTGTCCAAAAGGTTAAACTTAACATTGTTTTTCAAATCCAACATTTTATGTAACTATTATTATAGCACGCTTGAGAAACATGGTGACGTATATGTCATACAATATACGAGTACTAGTATTTGCTTTTAATAAAATCTGGCAAACATACCTTGCATGGTAGTATTACCTCCCTTCCGTATTACATATAGGATGTCTATTGCAATAGCCTGCTGCATTTTTGGTTACAACTTGTACGGTACATAGGGGCAGAAATACGTTGTCAAGTACTTCTTGAATGTCAGCACCCAAGTCGCAAGTGACGAACAAGTTTCACCTTTCAGCAGCTGAAATAAATTGCAGATGTTTAGCAAATATACATCTTAAGAGGTTACCATATTAGTTAAGGTATTTGAAAAGATCATCCCTTATTAGTTCGAAGCTCAGGGATCTGTTAAGACTGTATATTGTCTTCTTGTGCCTCTTTCCTCAGTTCTCTCCGGTCATGAAAGCAAAGCCAAAATAGTCCGCTGACGTGGATGGTTCATTCACTCATCTCAACTGCTTGCAATGTTTTAGCTGCTTGTAATTCTAGTCTGCTAGTCTTTTGGCAGTATTTCTTTTGTAATAACAACAGTTCGATTTCAGTTATCCTTTACGCCCACAGTGATGAAGCGTCTTCAAAATGGTTCGCTTTCTCGGTCGTACTTTTCGTAATTATAGTTGACTTATAGTGCTCAAATCTTCTCGTAACATATAAGGCTCTATTTCGACTCGTAATACGTATTAATTTACATATAATGGCAGCTTCGATAGAGTATTTACAAAAACCCATGTGTGACTATATCTTCCGCTAGTCTCGATTGCTGTCATAGATTGTTGATAAGTAATGTAAGAAGTAAATGAGCAATTTTATCGGTCTCTTCTAGTTTAGCTCCTGCTACTAGCCGTTCAATCATCATAACAGGCGAAATGTTTGAGGGGTACATCACCTAGTAGTCTTGGAATCAATAAGCCAGCCAACTGGGTAGCAACGCTCTTCCTCTCATACAGTACGGGCAAACATTTAGGTCGCCGCGTTCTCTTCTTATACAAACCCAAGATAGGTATCGAATACGTACTTTCAGCAATTGGATTTTGTCTCTTCAACTCGCTGTTTTCCAATATGTGGTTCTGGTCTGTAACTTGGCATACGCACTTAAAAAAAATGACGCTGGATTCAATCGTGAAATTCACATAATAACGCACGAATATACACTTCCAAATACTATTTATATTTTTCTCCGTCGAATGACACATTTCATTTTACTTTCCATTTTTCATTTTTTTCTTGACAAACTTGACGTGCGTCTGTCAGATAACTCAGATATGAAGATTTTTACAATTTAGGTATTCTTCATTCAGGAAAATATTATTTAAAAGCTCTGGGCCCATAACCAATTGAATTATGGGTTCTAGCGGAAATAAAAAGCATAGTTACGTTTAAATAAATTAGATAAATCGTATATTAAACGTATCCTAGCGCACTGAGAAGTTAACAGTTCTAGCTCCTGTCACAGAGTGAGTTGAAGTAAAGAAAACATTGAGGAGGCCAGGCTTTCAGGTTGAATACATATGAGGTTGTATATACCTTAATATGATAGAGTAATTTTTGCATTACAAAGTCAATATTCCAACATAAACTACTATTACAAATGTAATATTATATTGTTTAATTAATAATTGGTAATTTATTTTCTTTCAGATACAAATGCTCTCTACATATAACTAGAACCGTCAACGGGCGAGTTACTTCGATTTTGTACGTATAATTGTATATACTTACTAAGATATATATTGTAAATATAAATATTGATGATAAAGTATTGTAAATATTCGAGTGTAGTTTAAAGAATTTTAGGGATGTTTAATTGTTTATTGTTAATATTAGTACCTTATACTCGTAGAGCATCAATAGTATTCGCGTCTTTTGAGCCTAGACGCGAAAACTATTAGAACATCTTTGTGTACCTAGATTTAGATATTTTTTATCGAATTGTATAGAATAATTAAATATAATTTTAATTTTAGTAAATAGTAAGTATTTAAATGTTTCTTATTGTAATTATTAGTAAAATATTATGACATGACATAAAATAGCTCTTACATTTTGTACAAATAGATAACATTTACGTTATCACTTCCCTAGGATCCAAAGAAACTACCATTACAAAAGGGGTTTATCAAGTATTTATATCATTAAATGTATATAAGCTACTAACTTTTTACCGTGCAATTGTAGCTTATTGTTAATGTACATTGCACAATGCAACTTATCGATAAACGTAAATCCAGTTTCGAGAACTTGGGGCAAATATCAATGTTTAATCATACATGAATGATATAACTTAATAAAACTGTTATTTTCTTTATAGTAAAAAAAGAAACTAAATGTTATAAATCTATATAATACTTTAACCTTTTAACTGCAAAAAAAATTGTTACTCGCAATTTTCAACTTTGTCAATATAATATATCACGAAATTGTCATTTACATTGACACTTTGTCTAATATATACGACGATGGCGGTTAAAGGGTTAACTACTACTGACATCAGTTTAATCATACCAATGTAAAGTTAAATAATTACTTTCTTAAGTATGCGAAATATTTTTGTACATTTTTATACTTGCCCTTTATGTAGAATGTGTTTTGTATAATTCGAGTATTTTGTTCTTCGTCTGACGTATTTAATGTTTCAACGACACCAAATAAACTGTACCAAATATACGTGTTCACTGTCTATGGGTTTTTGAAGTTAACCTACAATTACCTACTGTATATGTATAAAAACGTACTATTTTTGAAGAGCGAGGTCTCCTGATATAGGTTAGTTTTACACCTACTAGGAGGTCTCAACCTTTACAAATGTAATGCACCTGATGCAGTTAAGTACATGAATAATAGTTATTTGTTTATACAAGGGTGCAAAGTTGTATTTTAACCGCGAGTGTGGAATTGGATCACGAGCTAGCGAATGGATTCTAGGGTTGAACTATGAGCTAGCGAATGGATTCTATGGTTGAACCACGAGCGAAGCGTGTGGTTCGAAAATAAAATCCTAAGCGAAGCGAGTGTGGCAACAGACGAGACGTAAAATAACTTTGCATCTGTGTGTAACTCAAATCTTTTCACCTCACTAAAGCGAGAAAATACAACAAAAATGCAAAAAATATATAAAATAATCCTTAAATTAATTAAAGCCAAACAGTAACTTTTGTTTTTTTTTTAAATCATAATTATTTGAAAATTAGAAAAAAGCAAAGTAAAAATATTTTTTATTACTTAAAATTCAAATTAAATATGAAATTTGAAATCCTTATTCCTGAATTAGTCGAAATCTAGTATAATGATGATTTATGCAAAAAAAATCACCACAGAAGTTAGCGTTTCGCTAATACAATCAAACTTATTCTCTTTCCTCGTCACTTTGAAGATAAGCGACGTATCATCAGCGAACAATACTATACCATGTTTAATCTTGCACCAGGTTTGGCAGGTCATTTATGTTAGCCAGAAACAGAATAGGGCCCAACGTGACGGAAATCACTGCAGAACATTTCTCTAATAAAAATATTTTTGATGGTTTGTTTTATAGTAGATGTATACATACGTATTCATATTCATACTATAAAGTAACATTACTCCATGTTTTAAATAACACAATGCAATACCTGAACTAAAAATAATATTTGGCGAAATAAGGTTGATATTACTTTTTTTTCGTATATAGATTTTATTATTTTTATAAATTATTGCACAAGTAATTATTGAGTAATAACAAAAAACAAACTAAGGACATAATAAAATAAAAACATAAAATATACCTAATTAAAATCTACAAACCTACCTACTTTTTTAAGTCCTTATAACCTCAGTTGTGCATGGTTTAAAGTCGGGTTGCTCAGGACAACCCCGTATTTTAACGTACTTACATATTTAGAGGTATTCCTTTATCGTTCTATTTATATTCCTAAAGTGCTGGCGTAAATGGATGACAAAGTTTACAATCTCAATTAATTGATAATTACCAGATGGAGTGAAGGCAGACCACAAAAATAGAGTGTACAAACATAACTACCATTATAATCCCAAGCAACCCAAGTGCAGTATGTTACACAAACGACAAAGAAGTTTATTTTTAGTCAAAACTGGCGAATGAATATATAGGTGAGTACTACATAAAAAAACATCACCGTAACGTTGTAAGAGGTCACCTTGCCGGCTAAAGAAAGTAAAAAACTTTGTCACATAAACTCAACCGGTAAAAGTTTTTGGCGATATGTTAGGAAATATGTGTGTATATGTGTTATGTGTGTGTGTGTGTTGTTTTATGTACAATAAAGAGTTTTACTACTACTACTACTACTCAATATTTGTTCCGACAAAATTTTATTGCATTGGCACCGATTGCGCAATTCAGCTTTTTTGGCAAGCGTTGAATGAAAACTTCCCGTTTTTGTAAACTGTGGCCCGAACTCGAACTACCGGACTATTTTTTGATAAATGAGTCCAAAACGGGATACTATTATAACGTTCCTTTTGGTTGTACGTCGTGGTCACGTACCTTCCTTGGAACTATTGCTGCACGCAACTGGGGTAAATTTCATAGCAGGAGCATAGCGACCATAATCTAATCATACAATTGTAATATTATTATCATTATATAGAAATATATGTATAAACATTCATTGACGGATTTTTATTTTACTGAATGGATACCGTTTACTTAGAATAATGTATTTTTATGCATAAATAAAGCGTTTATACAATTGAGAGGAAAAGTAGATAGTACATATTTGCTCCTCTAATTGCTCAACAGGTTATAATGACACTTAGAGCAGCGACAAATCCTCTCGAGTAACATTGCGAAATGTCACGTTGAAAACACGGGGCCCTAATAATTGCGTGCCGCGTACCTACAATGGGAAGGTTAATTGTTGGCGAACCCACGGGCACACCCCGGTTTCAGTTGGTAATTTGTTTTACCGCGTCCCAGGGCATCAAAGAACCGAATCCAAAAGTTGCGACTATTCATTCGCTCGCAGTTATAGGTATAATAACCGGTTGTTAGTAAAATTAGTTCAGGACGGTTTGAGTAATTAACTGCGGAAAGCACTTTCAAGTTTCACAAGTGCAAGCTGAGTAAAGGTTATTACATACGTTAAGGTAAGTAAGCGCGTTTAGTGAAAATTAATTGTTTGGGAAAGGTCTCGTTTGCACATAGATTAGTTAAAGCATAGGTCTATTTTAGTCCATAACTTCTGAAACCAGTTGGATTTCAATGTGTTCCGCGCACAGGCTTATTTACACGCACCGAGCTGACGTGTCCGAATAAGCACGTGAAACATAATTTACAATGTTATTGATAATGTGTAACACACTTGTACTTAACAATCAAATCAATCTTCAGAAACTTGGTCAAGCTAAAAAAGTAGGGCCGTTTTTCTTTTAAGTACTTTTTGTACTTCAATTAGACTGATAACAACTTTTGGATGTATTTTCTACTACAATTGTCAATTGATTTAAATGAAGAGCTATTACTGGTACCTACTGGCCGTTTGCTTGTTAGGTAAAAGAGATTATTTCAATGCAACTGGGTACAACTACAAAAGCGGACAAAGAAAATACGATACAGCGAAAACACAAACATACTAAACTTGTTAACTAGTATTGGTCCCCTGAATACGTTTTGTTCGCGTCTATGGAAAGAAATACTTATGTCATTAGTCTACACTGAAATTACTTCAATTAAATATTCATTTTACCTGTGATTTTGAAGCAGTTAAACGATGTAGGGTACTAGACTAGTTGCCATAATAAATGAACCTACAATACAAGTAACCTTTATCGATTTCGTGTCAATGTGCTCAGCGACACGTGCAAACTCGTGACAATGCTATACTGCTCAGAGATATTCATTTCATTTGAATTCGATGCCATGAATATTCACCTGACTATAGGTGGTATCAAAATATGTGCATAGTTAGCTGAATAAGTCAGAGAGAATTTTCCGTGTCCCAGTGCGCCGTTACGCAGCCTAATTTTATTATATGTTCATAAATAAAGGAAAAACGTACCTCAACTCACTGGTATGTACAGGATGGCCCAAGAATAGGTACGTTAACAAAGATTTTTTTGGATATTTTTAATTACGACACGACTACACGACTTTTACAAAAACAAACATTAAAAACACTATCCTAAAACTAAAAAAAAAAAACAATTTATCTGCAAAATATTCCCCATTGGCTTCGATACACAATTGCAAACGTAAGTTAAAATGATTAACTATAAATGCCGCGGCTATATTGCAAATTTTTTGGCAAGTGTTACTTTCAGAGCAATGTACATTTCTAAGTTTTGTGCGCTGGCCCTTGTCTTTAAGGTTGTCCAAATACTATAATCGATTAAAGTCAGGTTTGTAAGGTAGCCAGCTACTAATATCATGAAAATTGCCCTTATGAAAATAAGTTCAAAACACTGGCCACCATTCTCGCCTGTTCTTATTCCAATGGATTATAATTTTTAGTCTGTCGGCGACTTCCTGACTTGGCGGGGCGGGATCGATATGTGACATTTACTTCTTTGACGTAAACCTACTGACGTCGCAAAGATTCCCACTTGACGGAATACTGGCAGTATTACATTTGCGCAGTAGTAATATTATGCGCAGAAGCGAAGCAGTACTGCCTTCGCATCTATCCGCTTCCGCGCATCCCGCGCCAGTCAGGAAGCACTCATTTAAATGTAGGGGCGCAGTAAAAAGTAGTACAGAGTTGACTGACATTTGACAGTTTTCTCATATCGTGCCGCCTCCGCACCGACAAATCAGGAATTCACTTAAGAAACAATGGCCTGTACTACTTAACATAGAAGTGTAGACGTTTCTGAAAGCTGCACTTACCCAAAATCACGTTTTAGGACGTGCAGCATTTTGCTAGTCAGTTTAACGTACCCGTACGTTTGCAATTGTGTATCAAAGCCAAAAAGGGATATTTGGCAGATAACTAGTGTTTTGTTTAGTTTAATGATAGTATTTTATCGCTTTTTCATAATGTCGTGTATTCCTGTCGTAATGAAAAATATCCAAAAAATTCCGTGTGTTCTTATTGTTACGAGCGTGGGGTACGGGATAGAGGAGGTGGATCAAACACCTGCTAAGTGGAAATGTAACCAATGCGCTATACGTATGTTTATGTAGTTATGGCAAAACTTCAATGAAAATTGTTACTGGTCGCCCAAGATACAGGCTTTGCCTAGTTTGGGGACCCCTGTTCAATCGTTGCCAACCTTAATGTCGCTGTATGCATACCCTATCTCCCAATGTAAGTACGATATGAAGCTCTGTAATACTGTGTGTGTGCAAACTAAAGATTTTATTTTATTTTTTTATACCCACGTACGCTATACCACTGGACCACTTATCTCTTAGTAAGGTAGAAGTCGGCGAATATTCAAATCTCTTCATGACGTGTCATCTCCACTCCTCGGCAACCAAACTGTGTATAGCCTCCGTCGCAACAGTATTTTGGGCGATCCTGTAGGTAAAATGGACCGAAACCCCGCAGGGTACTGCCGCGAGTTGGATTTTTACTTTCCTCTTGAAAGAACAAACAAGGCGAAACCGCCGTTATGAAATTTAGGTAACTTTTACAGCGTTACATTTACGTCAAGCCATGTAAGTATATGTGAGTAAGATATCCGACGTGGTCTGTAGGTAGTCGGTGAAAAAAATAAGTTCATATTCAATTTGTTTATATTAAAAAAGCGTTTGCTCGCAACTTCGTGCGCGTATAACTTGGTTATCGGTTTATATTATAATATTATTAAATAATTTCAGGCGTTCTTGTACAACTACCTATCACATTTAGGTACTTGACAGGTTGCTGGATAGTCGATAGGAACACGTAAGACGATTTCTTGATATAAACTTGATAACTGGACAATAGCGAATGTGAATAGCGAACATGAAGTGAATTAATTTAGGTTGTCTAATTCATACTCATCATATCAACCGAAAGACGTCCACTGCTGGACATAGGTCTCCCCCCAAAGAGCCACAATGACCGGTCTTCGCCACCCCCATCCAGCGGAATCCCGCGACCCTTATCAGTCCACCTTGTGGGGACTGGGGGGTCTACCCACGCTGTGTCTTCCGGACCGTGGTCGCCAGTCGAGAACCTTTCGGCCCCAATGGCTATCGGTTCTACGTGTAATGTGTCCCCCACACAACACAACAAGTAGCACTTAAGTTTAGCGATTCGAAGGGCTATGTTACTTTGGTTTTGCTACGGATGGAGTCATTTCTGATACGATCACGCAGAGAAACTCCCAGCATAGATCTCGCAGAGAAAGTCCTAGGTAAAGCCCAGACACTGGTTTAAGGTCAAACAGTCAAGTACTAGAGGTACAAAGGAGCTTACTATTACAAAAGAGCATAGGTGATTTCTTACACACGGCATAAGCTAAAGTAATAGTTGGCACTAAAGTTCAATGTGAAATGACACCAATAAAAATTGTACTACGACAAAAAATATTTGACGGTAGTTGTTGAGATAGTCTCTGTTTATGGAACACACCGTGTATATTAAGCTTTAAAGAAACTAGGCGTAGGTCCCAATTCAAAAGTTCGTATTACGATTTGAGGTTATTCGAAATAAGAAGTCCTATTGCTGCAGTTACCGCTTGTTTAGGGCGATTTCTATACTAGTTTGCTCCCTTAACTGCCAGGCAAATGAGATTCGAAAGTACGATTAGATTTAATGTTTGTCTAAAGAAACCTCTTCAATGCGGTAGCGGTTTAGGTGTTTTGGTTGGTATGTCTAAACGTTAAAACTAGGTATAAACTTTATAAAACACAAACCACCGCAAATAACTCGAAATGTGTACATAACCAGGGAAAGCGTGTGATTTTGGGCGCCCCTGCAAATATTTTCACATTATAAAGCTACTCGGAATTTACCTAATTAAAATACGAGTCTGTACAATTTTACAAAACTCGTAAATTAAGTACTGTTGTGGCCGAGTTCAACCGCAAGGCTCGTTGTGCGGATCCCTTATCCCAAAAAGGGTTGACCTGGCAACCACAATCAGATTCCACGCACCTACTTGTGTCTCAAATAATCGTAAATGTGAACGTGTTATGATTGTGGTGATTGTGGTAAAATAAACCCTAATGTAACTTCGAGTGTCCGTTTGCCTCTACTTTTGTATGTCAGAAACTACTTTTACTATCGTTTTTAAAGTTGGATAAACTATAAACAAGACCGAACCATATGAAAAATGACCCCTGTACGAGGGGGGGAGTAAAAACAAATTCTTGTTACTAAGGCATGTGTTGTATCATATGAACGGGCATGAACTACACATCTACATCATCTAAACCCGTATTTTTATGGAGTATACACATAGTTTTTGACTTATGACGGAAAATGCAAAAGGAATAACATTTCCCCTTTACCTAATAATAAATATCTTATCCCTGAAGTTTACCAAGCGCTAATTTAGAAACTATAGCATATATGAAACCAACCAATAACATTATTATATGACCGGGGATCTCCGGGATCGGTACCTACATTTATGTCAATATTACAAGAAAAATATAACCATAATATCTTTTGTGTCTAGATTTATTAAATCATATAAGTTTTTTCAAAACATTAACTAATTCGAACGCGTTTGCGTTTTGTCTCTAAATTAGACAAGCATATTTCGAATTTAGCTCATCAGTGATATATATAATTGGATACAGGCTTCATCAGTTGTTTCAACTGCCTGCCTGATTAGTAAATAATAATAATAAATAAATAAATAAAATGTATGAAAGTGGTATGAAAACGTGAACAGCGCCTCTGGTGGTCACTAGTGGAAACTAAAACAGATAACATTTGTTGCTAACCGATGAACGCGCGTATTTCAAACTCGGTGAGAGCTTTTTCATACATTTTGAGACAAAACGCAAACGCGTTCGAATTAGTTAATGTTTCGAAAAAACTTATACTAGAGCTGCTGTAGTCAACATCCCTTGTAGTTTCGCCTCTCTTGCACATACCGCACGCTTATTTGCCACCGTCATTGTATTAAAAAAAAAAACTCATTGAGTTAATGATTTTTTTTCTCGTCTATTATACCTATTGCGTGGGATTGCGCGGGGTGCTGTGTAATTTGTGATTATGCATTCACTTTAAAGAGTTTTTCGGCTAAGTCAGTGTTATTCAAAGTGGGGGTCCCAACACTTCCCAACTTTCCCAACCCCCAAGCACTTATCGCACTCAACCGCTAAGTAAACAAACCTGAACCTACTAAGTACGTGCCTCCCACCGGATAAGTGAAGTTTACACAAAGTTACCTACGTAGGTCGTAGGTCTTTTACCTGATTTTACCCACTTTGCATTGTTCAGTTCTATTGAAATAATTGCTTAATCTATCTTACATGTAGGTAATCATGTTTCAATTTAATCCGGAATTATAATAAGTAAGGCAGCGATTACACCTGGCTAAATTTAGTGCACTAGTGGAGGGGAGCGGGAAACGATTCATAGTACTTCGCTCGATACAATTAATTCCCAAAGTAACCTCCAATTTGATTTCTTTTTCCAAATTAACTTGTTTTTTACAATGTGACACTATGAAACATAAAAAGGAGAAGAATCACTCATAACTAAAATAGTAATTTGACAGCTTCCGAAGTTCGATAATTTGAGGCAATATTTTTAAATAAATAAAAATCGACAAAAATAACAAGATATGCGGCCTGCAAGCTCTATCTCTGTTACCCTTTCGAAATGTGACAGTGACGGCTGAGCGCTCGATGTTCGATTTCATCTGGGTACATGAACGGCCCTAACTCCCCTCTGCCAGTTAGTGCACTAAATTTAGCCAGGTGTAATCGCCGCTTAAGTATTTGTCACTACATAGCATTAAAACAAAGTCGCTTCCTGCTGTCTGTCTGTCCCCTATGCATGCTTAGATCTTTAAAACTACGCAACGGATTTTGATGCGGTTTTTTAATAGCCACTTGCTTGCTTTGTATTTTGAGTTGAACTCTATTCCCTAGAAAATAAGGGTTATGCCTGGCAACCAGAGTTGCCAAAAGCAAGATAGAATGATTCAAGAGGAAGGTTTATATGTATAATACGTGCACCTGTGCGAAGCCGGGGCGGGTCGCTAGTTATGAAATATGTAGCTCAAGCTGTAGCATTCACGGATGTATTGTACCTATAGTGAACAGCAGATGTACAAAAACCGTAGGTTTAGGACCAGGGGACCGATTTTTGAGAGTCGAACGCTCGAATTTTCACTCGAGATCCGTCAAAAAACTTTGACGTTTTGACAGATGTCGAGTGAAAACTCGAGCGTTCGACACTCAAAAATCGGTCCCCAGCTTTCCGATATAGGTACCGTGCACGCCGCCCACCGGCGCACTGCGCGCGCGCGTCGTAAGTAAGTACGCGAAAAATACTGCAGTTACGAGATCACGGCTCTGATGGTAAGTAGACATCGTAGCGTATAAACGCTTGCAACTACAGACCAATTATAAGCGCGCTACCAACCTCTTTAGGGTTCCGTACCTCAAAAGGAAAAAATGGAAACCTTAAAGGATCACTTTGTTGTCCGTCTGTCTGTCGAGACCCTTTTACCGTGAACGTGTCGAGGTGAAATGAAAACCATATACTCAAGTCTATAATCCCTTGAAGCTGGGAAAAAATCAAACTTCTAAGTTTACGTAAAAAAAAAGATAGGGCCGTTTATGCCGCAAAAAAACGTATACTTTCAAGGGAATCCAAATTTATATGTTAATTTCCGTTGACCTAGATTCTAGAACTATGAAATTTGGCAAGTAATGTCGCCTTATACTACAAATACAGGGAAAAATCTGAAAACTATACATTTGTGATAGAATATAGTCTTTATTTAAAGTTCGTAGTCAATCATCGAGGTTAAGCAATGTATGGTATGGGTGACGCAAACGAACACGTTTGCGTTTAGTCTTTACTAAATAAGTCAGTAAGTTAGTCTTATTATATGGCAAAAAATTGTTACCACCTATGGCCACCAGAGGCGCTGCTCGCGTTGCCTTACAAAATGAGACTAAACGCAAACGCGTTTGTTTGTGTTTTGTTTCGAAAAACTTATACTAGAGTTACTGACACGCTCTGGCGTGACGGTTCATACTATGTCAAGTGTCAGAGCGGACCAGAGAACATGACAGATACATATTCAGATAAGTATGAATCCGGCTTTAGTCGAATAACGTCAGAACAATATAAAGGAAATCCTAGTAAACCGTACTTGGGGGCCGATTTTTGAGTGTCGAGCGCTCGAATTTCCATTCGAAAGCTGTCAAAAAACTATGACGTTTTGACAGATGTCGAGTGAAAAGTCGAGCGTTCGACACTCAAAAATCGGCCCCCTGTAGCGGAATATTGACTAAGTGATTGCCATGCCATGCCAGCTGGAAACACAAACACGAGTAACAATACAGCCTTAATTACAGCACAAGTGGCTTAATGAGCCAAAGACAAGAGCCAAAAACAATTGGGTATTTGACACATGTTCAAATTTACAACATAGTGTGGCTATATGGATAGGAAACCATCAAATTATCATAAAAAATGGTAAATTAGTCGAATTAATTAAACATGAAAAAATATGGGACTTAAGGCGAAAAATCGATTGAAAGAGACACCCTTTGTTTTTCGCTCACGACAAAACGGGATGCAACCCTCTCCGAGAATGGCTTTTTAGACAAATCTCGTTAAATATCTGACTGTGTGCAGGTTTATTAAATTTCCTCTTGTCATTGCCTAGATGAGGTAAAATACCATCATATTAACTTAATCGTGTCTTTTAATAATGCGTTGTTTTAGTAGGCTGAGGAAAAAAAGGAAAATATAGACTCGACTTTGGATTTATTTTCTATCGAGAAAATTTTAAGCAATCATGTTTCGCTATTGTCAGTACCACAATCATATAGTCAAGAATCATATATCTGAAAATCAGCCCCTACTGTTTGCTAGTCTGGGCAGGACAGCGTTTCAAAATCTCCAAATTTCTCAGTGTAGCGCCTTAACACATTTCAATATCAATAAGTATGGAGCGTTTTCAGTGCTCGAAAACTTTCCTCTCATTTTCGTCTTTTGTGTTGTAGTTAGTTCTATTCAAACATTTGATCGTCTCTAAAAACTGGTTCGAATGGCACCTTAAAATCAAATCAAAAGCGAATTAGTTAAATAGAGAATTCTTGTAGGTGTAAGTATGAGTCTTTGTTTTACACGAAAGATATTATGTATCTCTTATTATTACGTTTCTACGTAATGCATTAGTATTAATTTGGTAACGTGATTGACTAAATAAAACAATAATTTTATTTACAGGTTTAGCTATCGCGTAATATGTCTGAAGGCCGAAATTGACCAAACTAGAAAAAGGACAATCTGAGAATTCTGAGATTAAAAGTAAAATGCCACGATGATGTAATTGACTTGATAGTATAAGAGCGCTTGCTTTTATTACTTGAGCACGTTCCGTATTTTCAATGCAGACAAGTACCCTACTGTCTGTCATTCAATTCAATTTGTACCTACTTCTACTTATGCCTGCTAACGAAATTGTAATTTGAAATTAAAAGGACCGTACAGGATTAACCTGCGAGCACCGATGCCGTTACTCCGTAACGGTCGCTCTAACGGTTTATAGGTATACATACTCTAATTTAATTATATTCTAATTTAATTGAAACTTTACTGTGACAGTTAACATAATTTGTAAATCATTTATACCTTGACATATTATCATTGTTTCTGACGTGTAATGTATCCATCCATTTGCATGTGATCCATTGCAAATAAATGAGTATGAGTATGAGTATGAGTACCTACCAGAATTTACACAAAAACCTTCCTTCAATTCCTTCATATTCGCAATTATTCACAATAGCAATTTACCACAATAGTTATCGTTCCCAAACACATTTACACAAAAATGTTGCATCCAATTCGCAATTTGTCTTCAATTTTTAAGTTCACAAACGCAATTCATCACATACATAAGCTGCGATGTCGTCTTGCCCTTGGACAGGCCGCATGCTTGTTTGCCGCCGTCGTAGTATAGCGAACATGTTTCAAAATTGAGTTCCAGTTTGTAAAGGCAGCTATTAAGATGTGAAGTCGGGCGTGTGATGCGGCTCGACAAGAAAATAAATGAATCGAATAGTGAGCCGTCCTGTTACACGCCTCCCGAAACAGACCAGCGAATGTTTTCATTATTAGTTCACCCTGCGGCCAATCCCTTATGTATCGAGTTACTCAATATGTACCGTGTTATTTGAGCTTCTGTGCTCTACTCATGTCACAGAACGGTATAATAGTATTACATACAAAACGGACGCGAACCCCCCGCACCGAGGTCAGTTACTCGTCCCTGAGAGACCCGCTTGGGGGCAGATTTTTGAGTGTCGAACGCTCGACTTTTTACTCGACATCTGTCAAATCATCATAGATTTTCGACAGATATCGAGTGAAAGGTCGAGCGTGCGACACTCAAAAATCGGCCCCCTGGTGTCGAACGGGTGCCGTCGCGCCTCGCGATTCGTCCGCGCCACGCGCTACGCACCCACGCAAACAATTGACGCGTGTACTGACAGCGCACACACACATACTTACCCACAGCGCTTACGTTCCTTCGCGTGTCACAGGTGTGCCCACGTTAAAAGTTCTCTTAGATGAGATATAATGATAATTTATTTATATAGTTTAGTTTAGTAATGATAGTTTAGTTTATTAATGATAGTTTAGTTTAGTTAGTGGATTGATGATAATTTAGTTCTTTAGATGAGAATTTTAACGATAATTTTCACCTACAATTCTTCGTTTTCCTAAAACATCAGAGGATAATATTTGACTAATTTTACTTATTTCAGTAGCTTATCACGTCTCAAAGATAGCACGCCGCATATTTTCCCGTTTCAAGACTGTTTTCCCTGAAATCGCATTCTGACGACAATCGTACGATTTTTCTCTTCTGAAAAAAAAACGGAGCACATGTTTGCCACGGTCGTTAATGGATTTGAAAATAAATTTAATGAGTGTTATTGAGTTATTATAGAATTTGTATGAATTGTCTACTATACCATATGCATTAAAAATGCTTAAGCGTTTAGAAACGTTCCCTTGTAAAAGTTTTTTTTAATAGTAAAATAATAATTCAATCATAATAAATAAAATGAATACCCGTAGAACAATCTCCATAGGTACCAGTGGCGGAACGTCCAATCACCCATACACCTCGATTTCCACTGCAATGCCTAATTTTCAGCCAGTCCAGTTCTTTTACTACGGCCCATGAACAATGGAAAGACAAATTATGTTTGGCTTCTCTAAGAATATTTTGACACGCCGCCACTGATAGGTACCTACTCGTATTTTCACCTATTTTGGTGTTGCGCCTGAAATTCCATGTTTCATCAATTTTATTTTGTTTTAAATGTACTTCAGGTAAACGCTTTCAGAGAAAATACTAATCGGAGCTAATTAAATATCTGCTGTTAAAAATAAGACTTTCTTCTGATTGATTACTCATTACTGTAACACAGGATCTTTCCAGAAATGGTATATTTTATTCTAATTAGGATATATTATCATCACACATTAAGTTTAAATGGGTAATATTTATATAATTAGTTAGTATTAGTAGGTATTAGTAGTAGTATTAGTTTGCCGATTCTCACAATGTTATGATTCGGATTAGTAAAATCCTTGTCGAAATCTTACATATTATGTCTGAAAGAAGGCATCCCATTCATGGAAGTACTTACAGACCTACAGTTACCCAAAATAATGTTGTTCAGGCCTATTTTTGCTCAGTTAGTACCTATTAAATGTCCATAGTTAAATCCTCTGATTAACTAAATAAATAGGCACTAAACAAACAACGTACCCATGAAAATCACAAGCTTGGTTAATATTTTACCGATACAATCCTTAATAGAGCTTAAGCTTTTACAATATCCATTTATCCTTCTGATTAAATTT
This sequence comes from Cenopis cana, assembly GCA_951800055.1. Lineage (NCBI taxonomy): Eukaryota > Metazoa > Arthropoda > Insecta > Lepidoptera > Tortricidae > Cenopis > Cenopis cana. The sequence continues at coordinate 12,488,675 of OX637478.1, forward strand.
TCGATTATCTCCAATTACTTAATATACCATTATTTTTTTGAAGTGAAAACTTCTTTAGCGGCGCTGAGCACTTTTGTACTGGCGAAAAATGTATAAACTCGCGATAAATTCTATGACCAGGTTAGTTGACCCCTCCTAGTATCGTGATTGCTATGTTACGAGGGGTCCCCAGCTGGTCTTCTTAGAAAGCCAAGGTTCTAACTGTTTTAAGACAATCCTAAGATTTTCCATAAAGATCATATTTCAAATAAATTCTCATGGAAAGTAGCTCTTATTGTCCCTAAAAAAGCGTTTCCAAAGTCCAATATCGGATAGCCAGACTGACCGATTTCCGTAAAGATCATATTTCAAATAAATTCTCATGGAAAGTAGTTCTTATTGTCCCTAAATACGGTGACAGTTTACTTCAAAATACCTCATGGCCAAGAGTGATGGACAGGGGGAGGAAACTTAAAGAAAAGGCCAGTTTCGCGTGAATTTGGCGTAGAAAGTGCTGCCTCCTATTATATTTGGTGTCGACATATTTTGTGTAATCCGTCTCAAGCAGGTTTCGTTTTTATTTCATCTTTCCCAATACAATTAATCAAAGCTGAACGTGAAAAGGAACGTTACAATTTATCGTAAAAATTTAATTTTCAACTCTATGGTCACAGATTTTATAATACTCTATGGTCGTATGGTTGCCATGGTTATTTTTAAATATTGAAATAACACGTGTGTCAATAACGTGTCAACATATTGAAAATAAAACAATCGTAATTATAAGATTTTCTGCATTATTCTTATGAAAAGCAGTTATCAGATACGCCGCCGAGTAAAGTAAGTATTTTTTAATTCATTATTTACTATCCCTGTTTACACCGATGCGATGTTATATTTATATTCCAATCAATTGATTTATTTAGGTAGGTAGTCTGTTTTGCCGGGTGGTTATGCAGCTCATACATAAATGAATATCAACGAAAACAGTTGATTACTTAGCAATATAAACGTTTGAGTATTGAACTACGTGAGCTATACGATAAACGAATATGAAGCCCACTTTCTTCTTCGTGTTGTCTTTGAAGTAGGTATAGTAGATAATTAGGGACATAATTTCAAAAATACACACATACCTCCTACGCTCTCATCTCATTATTTAATGTTATGTTTTGCAGGTACATAGTGCATACAATCGTGCCACGTCCTCATGCTGAGAAAAAGTCAGGACAGAGGTATTTTCAACATGGATGTCAATTGTTGGAGAAAACAACACTTAGCCTGGGCCAATACATGAAATCAGGAAGATATCTACAACGTGCATCCATTTCAAGGTGAAAAAAATGGATACATCTTTTTGTAGACGATTGTACTTCACTAATTCGTTTACCAGTTAGTGATTGAAGAAGTTAAACAAATCGCTATCAAGTTATAGGTAATCGTATTTAATCCTTCTTTTAATATACTACTCATAAATAAGTTAGTCAAAAATAAATAAATGATATTATATATACAACTTAATTTTATTAGTCTCCTGACTGGAATAATTATTTGTGTACAAATCACTTAACCCTTTCAGTACGGCGTGATTATAATTTGTACTCAAATTTGACGAGTTAACACGCCAATCCGAGAAAGTTTTTTTATAGATAAAAGTAAACAATAAAATACTGTTCATGTACTATCTACCTACTGTGGCATCTTAACCTTCCCGTATAAACTTCCCCATTGTCATACTAAAAAAATATAGTAAATTATGACTTCTGAAAAGAATAACTTTATTACCATTATTCAATTTAAAATGTGGGAAATTGCCACGGGAAGTTTAAGATGTCACAGTAGGTAGATGGTACAGTCGAGGTCAAAAATATCTTTACAATTGAGTGTGACAAAAATATCTTTACATTTAAATAAGTTTACACACTACATGACGAAAAACATGCTTACAACGTATATGACAGTTTCATCTTTTCACTTAATGCACCAAAGTTCTGTTTACAATTTGTCTTCCATAAAATCATTTACACACATTGTGATATAATAGGTTTACATTGCATGTTACAGAATAAGATTTACTGTCAATGTGCCATAAATAGGTTTACTTTCAGTATGGCACTTGGAACTTTACGTTCAAGCGTACATTGTTTTGCTTGCAACTCTTGTTACGTAAATATCTTTACAGTTTGACACAAACCACCGTTCTTCTTTCAATTATGACGTGTAGATCGCAAAATGTGAGAGAAACATATGCACTGACAAGTCTGCACTGTTTTCGTGAATTGTCAGTTCATTTTATTCAAGTTTGTTTCATATAGCAAGAACATAAAGTAGCTTATTGGAGATTTACATGTTGTATACCTACATATTTTGCAGCTGTTAGGAACTGATTACATATTTAATGGTTTTATATAACGGGAACAAATAAAATGATCACCTAAATAACTTTTGATATCACCAAATTTTCGAAACCTAAAATAAGGCTCAACCAGTGGCGTGCAGTCCATAAAGACAAAAAGACATTGCCTACCCTGACATTGTGACAGTCATTTATATTTATCTAAGCTTTATAATCAATGTTCAATGGATAAATTTAATCACAAAACCATAAATTAACGTTAACGCCATCTATTGACTCTTCAAATTAAAATTTCTATTATTCCAACGCGATGCGGACTAATACATTATCACGCTGCACTAGCGCCGCCGTGCCGCCGTCTGCGGTGAAGGCAGAAACTATTTCTGCCTAGATTAGGCTACATTTATCTATGTGTGGGTGTGTAGCGACGCGGATTCACTGTAGTGTACACCTCTATAGCACGAGGCATACAGCAGCAAAACTCACGCACACAAACGCACGGGTAGACAGTGCCTCATCCCGAGCGCCTACGGCGAGCGAGATTATACGGCTATTTGAAAAAGTTGCATTGGTCAAATAATTTGTGCAAAAAACGATAAATACGGTAACCATTTCGTTTTTTCCGGATATTATTTGAATGACAAAGTTTGTTTACTTTTCTTCTTGGTCGCCATTGTTTGCATAAATAAAAATGTAATTGTTTGTTTGTTGTGTTGAGTGTTAGTGTTCGGTTCAAAGTGTGAAGTGATAGATTTTGTTGGAAAAATGGATAAATTTCATTGTGAAAGTATGGTGTGTGCGTGCTAAAAATAAAAGAAAATACGTTTCAAAACTTTCTTTCCTTATACGAGTAGATTACGCAATGCAATAATTTTGGTAAGTCAATACTCATAGCTCTAATTTTTTTGCCTACCCTGTCAAAAAACTCTGTGCACGCCACTGGGCTCAACACTCAAAAAAATGTATCGATCATCAATCTCGGGTCACCTAAACAGTCATACCTATTATTCCAGCAGTTAAAGCTATTTTATTTACTTATTGTGTTCCCAGAAATTTTATAATCGCATCAAAAAATTGTCATTGTATACATACCACCAAAAATACTAAACTTACACCTAATCTAAGGCGCTGAGCACTTTTTGTGATGGGGGAAAATTGTTAAACTCGCGACGATTCGTAAGACCAGCTAGTTGACCCCTCCTAGTATCATGTTTGCGATGTTAGGAGGGGTAAACTCAGCTAGTCTTACGATTTACGATGCGTAAGACACAATGATACTCGGGGACATATTATGTATATATGTGAATGGATTATGCGAATATGAATATGAACATGAGTATGAATATAAATACGGATACGGATTTACGGATACCGATACCGATACGGAGACGGATATGAATATCTTTGTTATTTACTTTCTTTATTGAGTTTTCACTTCTGCCTGCACTCCCGGAGTGCAACCCGTTTTTTTTTTTTGAAAGGAGGTTTATAACTAAGTAGAACTATTTCTCCATAATCGATTACTTAAAGTGGTCTGTGAGCATAATTTCATTAAAATCTGTTTATATGATTTTGCGTAATTAGCTCACAAATCTTACAAACATTCATATAAGAAATAAGAAATATTTATTCGGGACAAAAACAACTAACAAATAACACAGCAAAGTTAAAATAAACATAAACCAAAAATTTGTGTTGTTACGAAACGAATATTTATGTATAATAATCAGGGGGCCGATTTTTGGTTTCGAACGCTCGAATTTTCACTCGACATCTGTCAAAACGTCATAGTAATTTGACAGATCTCGAGTAAAAAGTCGAACGTTCGAGACTCAAAAATCGGCTCCCAGTTAGGCGACTTCCTGATTTGTCGGTGCGGAGGCAGTATATACGATATGAGAAAACTGTCAAATGTCAGTGTCAACTGTCAGTCAACTCTGTACTACTTTTTACTGCGCCCCTACATTTAAATGAGTGCTTCCTGACTGACGCGGGATGCGCGGAAGCGGGACGATGCGAAGGCAGTACTGGGGACCGATTTTTGAGTGTCGAACGCTCGAGTTTTCACTCGACATCTGTCAAAACGTCATAGTTTTTTGACGGATCTCAAGTGAAAATTCGAGCGTTCGACTCTCAAAAATCGGTCCCCTGGTCCGCTTCTGCGCATAATATTACAACTGCGCAAATGTAATACTGGCATTATTCTGTCAAGTGGGAATCTTTGCGACGTCAGTAAGTTTACGTTAAAGAAGAAAATGTCACATATGGATCCCGCCCCTGCAAGTCAGCAAGTCGCCTTAATCATTTAATTAAAACATTCGCACACATTTCATAATCCGCAACGCAAACTTCGTCAGGGGTGTAATAATGATATTCGGATCATAGCCGGCCCAAACTTCCCCATGACACTGGCAGTGTTGCCACGCTGAATTGCCAGGGAAATCCGCTGCACCAGATACGATCCGGATCCGGAACGAGGATCGCAACCCCTATCCCTCAAATAATAATCATTCTATTTGTAATATAACATAGAGGTACTCGTAGAAGTTGCAATTTGTAATTCTTTATTTTTTACTTGCGCTAAAGTTAGCCCTTAGAATGAAAATAGCCCGGGTTTACGGTGTCTAATTAAACTACAATCTTTCCTCTTAGCAATATAAGGACTTCTAAGAAGCTTGCTAAGATTTTCCAATTTTCCTTGAAACTAGTTAATACCTTGGGTTTAACAGCAAAGTTAATTTATGTAACACCCGGCTACAAAGTGGCTCCGCGCGTGGCAAATCCCACTTCCTCGCCAGGGGGTGACATAAAACCATCGATCTGAGGGTTCCTTTATGACCGCCCGTGAAGAAACCCTAAGGTCGATTTTTTATCGTCTCCGGCTTCAAATACCTGCGGTCTGAGACATTCTTATTTTTACCGCCCTTGGTAAAGCGGTTATTACACTATCCCGAATTCAGAATCCTGAATGAGCTAGGAAGCAGATTCAGGAACGTGTAATCGCATTCAGGAAGCAAGGATCCTAAGTAGTATCCTACCTAGGACGTCAGGATGGCTCCGCTCGAACTGAATGACCAAGCATCCTAGCTAGGAAGCTATTTAGGACAGTGTAATAATATTTAGCCAAATTAGTCGGCTCGCGCCAGCGACAGCGTACGTACGTGTAGGTCGCGTGCAATGAACGAAGCACGTTGGTTTTTATAGGAAAAATAAGGAAATATCAAAGAAAAAGATCTGAATTAATAATATGTATTTGTTGGTAAATTATGGGTAATAATAAACATTATCACCAAATTTCAAATTATAAGTCAATGGGAAATTAAAAATTGTAAGGAACAGGATTTTGTAAAAATAGTTGAGTGATAGCGTCTCATTGATTTTTTTTTCTTTTTTCCGTCCTGGGAGTAAACACTTGAATCCATCGCTACGCTCAAGATTAATCTTTAGAATACCTTGATAAGCTCAGGATTCTATTGTAAGAATGTTTTGCTTCAATATAATATACCGCCGTCGCCGTAAATATATCAACAAATCAGCATCATCTTACCCCATCTGAGACATAATCTACTATTTTGGGGTTCCGTAGTTACCAACCAGGCAAAAAAGTCCATCATACGGAGCCACCAAGAACAGTCCTATGAAAGGTTTATTTTTTTCTAAGAAGAGGCCCCCCTCTGTTGAAATACCTCCCCAGGTATGGCTTATTTCTAAGTGACATTTTGCTAAACTTGTTAATCATCCACCCAAGCCTTCCTAGCACGAACAACGCACGGTTGCGTAATACCCTACTGATGCGGCAACGGAAAGTCGGTTTTTAAGTCGAGGGTCAATCCAACATATTTGACTTCGTTGGCCCAGGGGATGCGTTGGCAGAGGGAATCTGGATCGGAGCCACCCGCCTTGCCGTGCTAACGCGGTCAGACGGGTGGACTGTCACACCGATAACTTTGCGGTTGGGTCGGAAACCTATACGTGCGAAGTACGACACGCACTTAGCCGGTTTTTTTCCTAATCTCGAATTTGGTATTACGTAAGTATACAGTTTTGACATGTTTTCTTGTGGAACTTACATACTCGTATTTACAATAAATATTTTTCCTTCGTCTTATATTGTTTGTTTTTTATTATTTACATAAGTAGATAGACACTCAGATTTATTTATCATAAGTATTATCATTATTATAAGCATATATATTTATTGGAAAAATGACTGACTGTCGAGTTTCTTTCGGCGTTTCTTCTCGGCAATGGCCTTCTGAGAAACGCTAGTAGGTACTAGGTAGAGTTACCTGTAAAAGCGCAATATCGGCCTACTTACATAATAAATCTTATTTTATTCATTTTTATTTTGGACGTAGTTGAGTATTTTATTCATTTTTTACTCGGAAGGCCTGGAATTGCAAGTTCTGAAACAGATTTTTTGTTTAATCTATACTTACATAATTTTCGATTTACTAAAGAAAATGTTTTGGTCTTAGGCATACTGACGCATAATGCCCTAAATGAATCCTACGGGAGTAAGCATATGGCTCAGTAGCATTCTCAAGAGAGTAATAGGATTATTTTTTAAATATGCCCTTCACTTGTATTTACGTCTGTCGTTCCAGGCTAAAGAGGTTTTAAATCAAACATGTTTCTTTTATAACTTTGAAATCTTTAAAGCGTGCCACACACTGTAGCGGTACTGGTGGCGGCCCCGTCGCCTACGTCACCATTTTCGCGCTGAACTAATCGTCAAACCGATATGAATGAAGAGTGATTATTTTAATTACCGCTTTCTTAAGACCAAAATAAATAAATAAATCAGTTTTATACAAAACTAACCAAGAAAACCATTTTTGCTCACTTCTTAAAAGTAAATTTCAGCTTGAATATTGTTTCTATCTAGCTGATACAGTAGTTTTTAATATTATATTAATTATATCGGGTACAATAAACTCAATTTTTTTACAATAAATACAAAAAAATTGAATCACGGACTATAGACATGGCTTGGTCTGCCTTATGTTCTTCACTAAGGACAATAGTAGGCGAAGACATATGGAAAAATATTATATCCTATAAGCAATGTGTTTTATTAATTTGAAGTTTGTTTTTTAAATAAACAATCAATGTTTGTTAAGATATTTACGATTCAACATTATTTAAAATTCGTTCTGGTCTTTACTGACCTATACCGTTTTATGTACTTTCCAAAGGACAACTTAATTAACCACCCATGTACTTTGTAAAGTACCTACGTAGTGAAAAACTCTGAAGGAAACCAGGGATTTTTTATTTATTTTTCGTAATCATGTTAGGCCTTAAGTAACATAATCTGAAAGTTTCAGAAAGATATCCCAAAAAAATTACCTCTGGTATCTCTCAATCGGTATATATATATAACATATAAATATACAACAGACATAAATATCGGTACACATCCACATACACACACACACACACACACATCCACATCGGTATCGGTGGGGTATCGGTCGGTATCGGGTTACATATAAATATCGGTATATATATGGGGGATATTGTGATGAAAATTGCTTGGAAAACTAGTCCCGCATAGCACATGCAAAACAGCTATCAAGGTTATGTCTCTACGAGCATGACAACCTATTATGGGATCTCGTTCGCATAATTTTCTAATCCACTTACTATCTCGCTACCTAAATATTACCAGAGGGGGTATAAAAAACAATGCTGGCAATACTTCTAAAAAAAGTAGCTAAAAAAATTTTAACGCCAAGAAATATAAAATACTGTCCCCATGCAAAAACAGCTTTTCCCTTTAATACAAAAAAAAATCCTATACGTTAATTTAATACTCTTTGTATGCCAAGTTTCATCATAATCCGTTCAGCCATTTATGCGTGATTGAGTAAGTATAGTACGCGCCATCTACGAAGGCGCGCCCCTCCACAGCCCAACCCGAACAACTGCGCACAGATTAGAGTATGAGATTCGCTGTGGAGGGGCGCGTCGTCGTGGATGGCGCGCACCATAATATCCAAACTTTCGCATTTATGTAATTACTATTAGTAGAAAGTAGGATTACCTACATATCTCATTGTAGCACTCAATTGTTGCCTACGAATGCTGCCTCTTTTGTTACATTCACTTATCTAAATCAAATTTAGGTAGGTACTTAGGAATATTATAAGTATAATATAATACTACAAATCTACAATAATACTGAGCAAACAATAAGGTTGGCGTAGCGGGAAGTTACACAAAAACAACATGTCCATTACCCGATACGGGAATATAAGCCAGAAAACAAACCTATTTCTAGAAATTTGATATGGAAAGTAAAGTCCGAATAGGTATTTATCTTGTTACAGTGGTTTAGCCGTATGGAGAAAAATAAAAAAAAATCCTGCCAAATAGGTATTCTTATAAGCCACACGATAAGATAAGACGAATAGATAATGCCACCTTCACTCATGACCGTACTCACCACCAGAACACATGCCACATGGCTAAAGAAAAATTCACAGATTTCGCTGTCTCGCAAGAATCGGAGCATTGAAAATGAATAAAAAAAATTACGAAAATATTTTTTTTATCTTGAATGACAGGAATAATCTATTATGTAGAATTTTCAAAATACCTACTCTAATGCACTTCTCGTCTGCTTCCGAATATTTTAACACCATTGCCATGACGATCGGTCAATAGGGGAAGGTTGCTATCATTGGACCACTTAACTTCGCTGCCTTATAATGTACAAAATTGATGTAAGAAAATAAAACAAGTTTTATAATTTTTAACTTTTGAAATATATTTATTCATTACCTTGAACACAACCACAGAATAGTATAATAGTTTTACATACAAAACGGCCACGAACCCCCGCACCGAGGTCAGTTACCTCGTCCCTGAGAGGCCCGCTTGGTGGAAACTGGGTGGTAGCTCAGTTCGGTGCGCAACGCGGACGAGTTAACACGGAAGCACGCGCCGCCGATAAAGAAATGGTGTATTACTGTGCGGTGTACGGGTGTTTGTCTAGCGGAAATGATAAACGAAGAAGTTTTTATCGTTTCCCAAGTGATTCCAATAGGTGAGTGTGAAATAAACTCAACATTCGTACATAATAGAATTACCTACTTATATTCGTTTGGTATAACAATAGAATTAATGACGATGATGTTACAAAACCAAAGATAGGTAAAGCTTGGAGGTCAGTTTATATACCAATTATAGTACGGGAAGTAGTGTCACCCAATGTATGGGAGGTCCCACATTTTGGTATCGGATGAATTCACTTGGCACAGATGTAATATACGTAAATATAAGTTAATTTAGCCCGGTAGCCATCCGCCACCCCCTGGGGGGTAGGAAGGGGGGGTCGTTGAAAGTGGCATTTTTTGGTTTTTCATGAAAAACTCATAAACGGTGACCGATAGTGAAAAACGTTCTTAGGTATAAGTAATCTAAATAAAATTATCTACATAAAAGGTTCTATACACTTTGTCGCTAGGATTAATATTTAATGAGATTTTAAAGGGAGAATGTAAAATTATATGAAAATTTAAGTGGCTATTAATTCCTTTGTTTTTCAATATTTTAAAAACAAAAAATACTATAATTATGCACTTAATGAGCTCTATTCATTGATACCCCACTCGATGGGGTGGGTTAAATGGTGAAAATTTGAAGACTATATTACATCTGTGCCAAGTGAATTCATCCGATACCAAAATGTGGACCTCATGACACTACTTTCCCCACTATTACCAAGATTTGCATTTTATTTGTTAAAACTGGGATATTATTGTTAGTGGTAGATCTATATCTACCTAATTAATTGGGAAGCGAACGAAGAAAATGAATACCTAGACCTTGTGATAAAGGTCTAATCATTCACAAGGTCATTAACAAGTACCTATCATAATAATAAAAGTAAGTTTGGACGAGTTTCGAGAAGCTTATGCTACTTTACAGATAATCGTCTACTTATTTTGTGCCGGGCCGACTAATGGACAAACACCCAATGTGAGCTACGCTACGTCGCCGCACCGGTGCTGTCGCTCGCGCCTCGTCGCCGCAAAATAAAGTTACTGCGCCAACCCTACGCACCCGGCACACAAATTGACACGTGTACCGACAGCGCACGCACACATACTTAGCCACAGCGCTTATTTTCCTTCGCGTGTCACCCCTGTGACACTACACAATAAGGTATAATAATCTGTGAAAAGGGTTTCTCAGGCTGTTGCCTTCTTTGGACCATGGTCACCTTGATTGAACCAATGAGTCGCCATCAATGGACTTAGGAAATTTATACTGATGGTCCAATCAAGGAGACTTATGGAAATCGACATATTAATATATATTTTTTAAATATTGTTTTTTTTTTATAAAAAAAAAAATAACAGATATCAACATTTTAATATGCGTGTACTATATATTTAATATGTGTATTTGCGTATGGTTAAGGTATATAAAAAAATAAAGAAAAATTATGTGGGCAAAAACTGTTGTTATAATTATGATCATTAATACATTTCTAACCATTACACGGCAGTACACTTAAACAAATGCAAATATACATACACGAGTTTTCCTTCGGGTAATTTTTAGATCGCCGGCACTCGAAACACACTTGCTCACGTCACTCGTCGCCGAGAAGCGCGGCGCGACTGAGGTTTCCATGAGGCTGGCTGGGTATCCAAAGGACACTAAGCAAAAGACGAGACGAGCCGGGCGGCTGATATTCGAAGCATCGAATATCATTCGCCTGGCTTAAATGGCACAAAGCAATTTAACTGGCGTAACTTTTGGTAACCTCTGGTGGGAACCAGAGATTGCCCGTCAAACTTAAAGCATAATTATAGGTCGACCGCTTAACCGAGTCCGCGCGGAAGAGTAGCGGCAAGGACCCGCCACCCACTATACTCATTCGCTACCCTTTGACTTCACCCCTCTTACCCCGTGACATGTGCGGTCTCAGTTAAACGGTACAAATAACGCACCATCCGAGTGGCCGAGATTACTTCGGAGGATGTGCGAACTGTGCGAAGTCACGAGATTCGAAAAGATAGGTACGCAACGTTTATGCGTTCGCGGAAGCCTCGAAGCTGACAAGCTGCATGAGAGTAAGCTGAGGTAGTTCATTACACTATGACAATGTAACTAGGTACTAAGCTGATCACTCTCTCAGGAATCTCAGGATGCAATCAGTATAGTTAATGGGCATGCAAAAGCAATCATCTGAAGCCCTAGCCTTGGTCTTTAAAAAGCCATTTATTATGAAGTAAAGCTCCAGGTTTAAAATTAATGATATTTTTAAAGAGAAAAAACAAGAAGTCTATCTGACTCGACGTATTGGTAAGATACTGATTACTGGCAAATATCATAATATTTTGCACATAAATAAATCATTACATAAAAGTGTACTCGTAGTAGCCGGACGACTACCTAATATAATCTGTCATTCATTCTTACGGAATATATATAAATACTAGCGGCCCGCCCCGGCTTCGCACGGATAGGCTAGTTTTTTTACCTGTTTTGATCTACTTACCTACTCTATATATTACTACAGACGACATTTCTCTAGTCCCTCGCTTCAAATATTACTCGTTTTGCATACAAACATTCAACCCCCTTTTTTACACCCTTAAGGAATGAATTTTCAAAAAAGCTGAAATCACTTTTCTTATATTTTAACAGAGAGTATCCCCAATTGCCTATGAAGTCACTCACTTTAAAAACTCAGGTTGCCCAAACAATGTTTCAACCCCCTTTTCACCCTTTTAAAGGGCGAATTTTAAAAAACGCTGATTTTTTATTAATAGTTATATATTTATATTTATAAGTATATTAGTTTTCTTAGTATTTAATTTTAGGTCTACAAACGAAGTTCCAAGCTCCTCGTTTAAAAAAAAATTTCTCCCCATACAAACTTTCAACCCCCGTTTCACCCCTTTCGAGGGCAAATTTCGAAAAACGCTGAAAACGGTTTTCTTCGATTTTTATGCTTAGTCTATTAGGAGAGTTTATATAAAGTCTCTATAATTAAAGAAAAAAATATTTTCCATACAAAATTACCACCCTCTATTAACCCCCTAAGGGGTTGAATATTTAAACTAATTATAGGCTATATCCTATTCTGATGTCTAAGCTACAATACTGGAAAGTTGCATAGACATAGGTTCGGTTTCGGTAGATTAAGAGGAACGTACATCCATCCATACATCCATCCGCACAAACTTTCACGTTTATAATATTATTAGGAAGGATTAGGATTATTAGGATTAGGATGTATATATATACATATATTCATAATTTCTTCTTTCGCCACAATATGATGCTAAAAAATAACCTGAGCACGGTTATTCTACTAGTCAAGGTTGCTGTGACTGTCACACGAATATTCCGGGAACATAAAATTACGAAAGCGAAACATGACTGGCAGGAATGGGGTTAGAATACAAAACGTTCAATTATGGCGACACTTTATTCATGAATATAATGTACCTATATTAACGTTGTTCGACTAATGTTCGTCTAGGTACAAATTATAGTAATATTAGCGACCATCGACCCGCCTAGTGTTACGCACGAAATATACGCATATGTACCTAATACTAGGTTTTCAGAGTACCCACTAAAATACGTAGCTACAGTGGAACAACCTCCCCCTTGTATATATGAAGTCAGTTACAAATTGATAACTTACATGAGATTTTGATGAGTTCGCCATTTTCAAGAGACAATTTCAAACGAGGTACTGTTAAAAGTTGATTACTCATAGATCGTAATAAGTAGTGATGTGCCATTCCCAGGAATATTCCCTAGGTGGGAATATTCCTACGCAAAGAGAACATAGGGGAATTTTGAAATAGTGTAGGTCTACATATTGTGGCATCGGGGATTTTATCAAAACATAAGTCCTTAAACTTTGTACCGAGACATTAAGCAGTATAACTCACCTGCGAAAGTTATATTCCCAATGTTCCTGGGAATATAACCGGGAACATTGGGAGTATTCCCATAGTTGCTGGGAATATTCCCCAAGTTGAACTAATACAACTTTTAGAAAATTACCAAAAACGATACAAATCATCACAGTTTAATTAATTACGCAAAAAAATAAATGTATTTGTAAAACATGAATACCTATCATAAAAACACACAGGTACATAATACCTAATAGGAGGACTCGACCCTAACTGTATTTACCACCTAAGGTTAAATGGAAATAAAAGTTATTTTTCTTAAAAAAAAAAACAAAGTTTTTATCGAATGTAATTTTTTTCTTCGTATAATATTCATTGTAACTTTAATTAAAAAATTTGTTGCCCAATCTGTAGTGCAATATTACCCTGTTTTGGGAATATTCCTGGGAACAAGGGAATATTCCCGCGGCACATCACTAATCGTAAGAGACTAGGTTAATGAATCAAGTCTTCACAAGACAACAAGAATTTTATCATACTCGTAAAAGCGAAGCCCCTGCATAGGGAAGGTTGCTATCATTGGACCACTTAACTTCGCTGCCTTATAATGTACAAAATTGATGTAAGAAAATAAAACAAGTTTTATAATTTTTGACTTTTGAGATATATTTATTCATTACCTTGAACACAACACAATAAGGTATAATAATCTTGGAGAAAAAACGTGAAAAGGGTTTCTTAGGCTGTTGCCTTCTTTGGACCATGGTCACCTTGACTGAACCTCTGAGTCGCCATCAATGGACTTAGGAAATTTATACTGATGGCCCAATCAAGGAGACTTATGAAAATCGACATATTAATATATATTTTTTAAATATTGTTTTAAAAAAAAAAAACAGAAATCAACATTTTAATATAAGAACTCAAGGAAATATATTTTGTTTGCAGTCGTGGGACCTAAATATTTTGGTTTTACTTGTATGTAGTAGGTCCCCCGACTGCAAACAAAATATATTTCCTTGAGTTCTTTATTAGGAAACTTGTTTTTATTATCTTTTTAGTGCAGTCGTGTTTTTAATTTTTATAATTATTATTTTATTTCGAACTTTTTTGCTTGAAACACATACATTATATATATTTTTGGAATCTTCTCTTCAAATGCTTCATTTTGATACCTCACTTGCTAGGACAGATTTTTTTTTTTACGGAACACACAAAATGGAGTGTTCAGTCAGCCATATTGTTTTTATTGCAACGTTACATATCCTATGTTACCCGGGATGACGTAAGGATTGCAACGATACCTCACACATCTAAATCGGTTAAGGCGTTGAGAAGTTCTGGGGGAACAAAAAAAGTTCACATACATACATACATACATACATACATGAAACCTGAAAACATTACACTCCTTTTTTTGGGCAGTCGTGTAATAAGTGGGCAGTAACTGTTGTTATAAATATGATCATTAATACATTTCTAACCATTACACGGCAGTACACTTTAAAAAAAAAGCAAATATAATAATACTTACACGAGTTTTCCTTCGGGTAATTTTTAGATCGCCGGCGCTCGAAACACACTTGCTCACGTCACTCGTCGCCGAGAAGCGCGGCGCGACTGAGGTTTCCGTGGGGCCGGCCGGGTATCTCAAGGACACTTTGTACCTTGGTTGTCTCTGTCTAGCATGCGCAGATTTCAAAATATTTAGGTGGTCCAATCAAAGCGCCGGTCCAATGATAGCAACCTTCCCCTACATTACCTACGACAAGGATAAAAGGCACTAAAGTAATTGAATAGTTAACGAAAGTAGGTATACGTCAGTTCCCGATCAGCAGGCCTTCAGTGAAAGTAGCGAATAGCAAAATATTTATATTTAGTTCCCATTCGCTACAACCAGCGATAGAAGTACAATCCTAACACAGATGAAATAAGTGCTGAGACTGCAGCGAAATAATACTTATTTCACCATAGTTTCTGTACCTATTTGGTAAATAAGAATTCAGAATCAGAATCAGAATCAGAATATATATTTATTGCCACAATTTAATATACATATACAACTTTTTACAGACTAAACATAAGTACTACTTAATATCTAAAGTTAGAATTCGATTTAATTTCATATATTACATAGTGCTGTTTGTGTAATACGTTACTTCATTAATTCCTAATACCTGATCACGTAATACCCACCTCATTTCCTTAGGCAGGGTCGGCTACTTTGTCAATATTTTATATATCCATTACAACGACCAAAACTAAACCATGAAATAAAACAGCCATATTTTAGATACAATCCGATCCACTTATATTTACGCATTTGTGCACTTGTGAAACGTTAAAAACCTACAATTACATTTTAACGACCACCGCTTAGTCACTCAGAGGGCAATGGAGAGGGCTATGTTGGTAGTTTCTCTGCGTCATCGCTTAAAAAATGAGGCCATCCGTAGCAGAACCAAAGTAACCGATACAGCCTTTCGAATCGCTAAACTTAAGTAGCAGTAGGCGGGGCACATTGCACGTAGACCCGATGGCCGTTGGGGCCGAAAGGTTCTCGAGTTCTAGATGCGATTGGCGCAGGAACGGTCATTGTGGCACTCTTTGGGGAGGCCTATGTCCAGCAGTGGACGTCTTTCGGCTGATATGAAGATGATGACCACCGCTTACGCTTACAGACGGTTTGGTGCAGCCTATATGATGACTTGACGTGGATATATTCTTTTTTTTTGCTTTCAGAAAACGTTATTTAAGAGAGTCGTCATAGTCTGAATCTAAACACGGGTAAGCGGTAATTTTATTGTTTCCCCATTTTTATGAAGATGGCAAATTATGGCTTTATAACAAATTAAGCCTGCGACAAATTTGAATAAGTAAGGAAAATAACTTGGTTTAATCTTTGTAATATTCGTATCTCCCCATTTCCCTCAGGAGAAACGATGTCAGTCTACGTGACACGATTTCGTGCGCAATGTAAACAAACAAGCAACTTTTTGCGCAATTGAGAACATCGAAAAAGCGTATTTTTTATTAGGGTTCTGTAGCCAAAATGGCGAAATAAGTGTTCCGTTATAGTTTCGTCATGTCTGTCCGAGTGTCCGTCCGTCCGTCCGGTATGTCACAGCCGATTTACTCGAAGACTATAAGCACTACAATTATGAGATTTGACAGGAAGGTGTATTCTATTAACCGCTAAATAAAAGTGATGTGAAATTCCAAAAACAATATGTATATATACATATATATATGTGTGTGTATGTATATACTTAGCAGTGGACACGCAGTGCAGTGGACACTGCATACATCATGTAACTGGGGAAAGAATTATTTTTTAATGCACATAGGCGTGTGGGATATTTATGCCCCGCGCCTAATTTTCCCGTGACGTATAAAAGCTACTTACGTATCTGTTTTTGTGTTTTTAAAGTCCACACGTACCGTACGATTAGTAGGTACAGACAGTGAATTTGAAGTTTTGTCACGTTTGGACCCTATTTCTATTGTAATCGAGTCCAAACATGCAAATTCGTCGACTGTACATCAGTCAAGTGCAAGAATATGGGTGCATACAACTTGCTCAAAAGTATGTCCCATAGCTCTTATGTCGGTGTATTAAGGTTTTGGTACATATTTATGGGAGGATTCATTCGATACATATTTTTGCACTTGACTGTGCATACGCGCGTGATATAAATTAAATAGCGCAAGGTCAAGTACGTGTGAGGACACTCCCCAAATCTATCGTATCAAAAAGAGTATATAATTAAACAAATACGTCTTATAGTCTTAACTAGAACATAATAATAAAAAATAACAAATAACAAACGGACTTAACTAAAACAAATATAAATAAAAAAAAAATTTAATACTATAAAAATTAGGTAGGTTGCGATGGTAATTCTTTGCGCGAGAACGCTACCGGCGCGCCGCTTGCTAAGCTCCCTGTGGAGCCAGAATAGTCAGAATATAAACCACCTGAAGTGATTACTATTAGGCTAGGATTAGGAAAGGGCAGAAGAATCTGAATAGGTCAACATTTTCTCAGAAGATACACACAGCATTTCGTAACGAACGGTTAAAGAAACCGAATTAAAACAGTTAAGCCTACAAATTAATGAAACCGATTTGTAAGACAAACAGAAACGAAAAGCAACGTGAAGGGTAAGCGATTTAAACCATTACTTAATTAAATTTACTCAATAGTCTCTCCAGCTGCCCCTTCATTTTAAATGATAATCCGACTCGTTTCACTGGTTAAAAAGTGACGAATCATTTCCTAAAAAGCCTATATTAAATCGGAATATTTCCGCTTATATTGCAGCAAAATAATCCATCACTAGAACGGGGATTTACTTAGTTGAAAATATATGAAGTGACTGATCGTTAATTTCCTCCCTTTCAGATTGTTCGCCGAATTTAAGGCGCTACACTGAGAAATTTGGAGACTGAAACGCTGTCCTGCCCAGGGGGCCGATTTTTGAGTGTCGAACGCTCGAATTTTCTTTCGAGATCTGTCAAAAAACTATGACGTTTTGACAGATGTCGAGTAAAAAGTCGAGCGTTCGACACTCACAAATCAGCCCCCAGACTAGCAAACAGTAGGGGCTGATTTTCAGATATATGATTATTTTCTATAATATGATTGTAGTACTGACAATAGCGAAACATGATTGCTTAAAATTTTCTCGATAGAAAATAAATCCAAAATCGAGTCTATATTTTCCTTTTTTTCCTCAGCCTACTAAAACAACGCATTATTAAAAGACACGATTAAATTAATATATTATGATGGTATTTTGCCTCATCTAGGTACTGACAAGAGGAAATTTAATAAACCTGCACACAGTCAGATATTTAACGAGATTTGTCTAAAAAGCCATTCTCGGAGAGGGTTGCATCCCGTTTTATCGTGAGCGAAAAACAAAGGGTGTCTCTTTCAATCGATATATCGCCTTAACACAGAAACGCACAATATTCTCGAAACTCGTACCTCTAAGGCGATCGATATGTGACATTTTTTTCTTTGACGTAAACTTACTGACGTCGCAAAGATTCCAATTTGACGGAATACTGTCAGTATTACATTTGTGCAGTAGTAATATCATGCGCAGAAGTGGACCAGGGGGCCGATTTTTGAGTGTCGAACGCTCGACTTTTCACTCGAGATCTGTCAAAAAACTATGACGTTTTGACAGATGTCGAGTGAAAAGTCGAGCCATCGACACTCAAAAATCGGCCCCCTGTACTGCCTTCGTATCGTCCCGCTACCCGCTATCGCGCATCGCGCGCCAGTCAGGAAGCACTCATTTAAATGTAGGGGCGCAGTAAAAAATGGTACTAATTTGACCGACAGTTGACACTGACATTTGACAGTTTTCTCATATCGTACCGCCCCCGCACCGACAAATCAGGAAGTCTCCTAACTCTGTCAACAAATAGGTATAGTTCGTACAAAACTCTAAGGCCAAATTCTGTCAAACGAACGCAAGCAAAACTCGACTTAGAGCTCTGACTGTTAGGTAGATTTTTGCTTGCGTTCATTTGACAGCACTTGGCCTTACAGTTGTGTATGAACTACAGATAGATGGATAGTTTGGCAATTGAATAGCTGTCAATTCATACACGTACACTTTAACGTAAGTATATGGAATAACTTTCACCGCTAATCGAATTCTATAATCGCAGTTAATTAAGGTAAATGTCACAGTGCTCGACACCTTAGTGCACAATAGATGACACCTATAAATGACATAAGATTGAAATGACCATGAACTGGGTCAGGGTCAAGCACATGGACGTCTATCCCACCAAAAACATAAATGTGAAAATGGGAACCAAGTTCAATATTAACAATATCGTAACTGTCTACTTCGCCGGCAAAAGATTTGAGATCTAAATAAATGCCAAGTTCTGTACTTACGATAATCCTGAAAACAAATTGAAGTTAAAGATTTTGATATTACTCGTACCTCATTCCTCTATATCTAAGTAAATGGAAAAATCCCTATTTTTAGATGTTTGTATCTTAATAACCGATTGAGCTATATTAATGAAATTTGGGGATCGAATTGACTTAAGGATCTTAATAAATGGACCAAATTTCATATGTTTACGTTCAATAGATTTTGTGTAGGGGTCAAAAGTGCCACCAAATGGTTAGTGTAATACCTATAACACACGGCCGCTGCTTCGCCAGTTCTTTTTTTAAACTTGGCTTGACACGCTGCCGCGACCTAAACCTTAACACTGGCAAACATGTAGTGGCAATAATGTTTTCACATCACCTATTCGGATAAGGGCTTTTTCTTCCCTGCTAGGAGGGATCAAAATGGCACTTTTCTTCCCTGCTAGAAGGGGTCAAAGTGGCACTTTTCTGTAACGAGTAATAACTTAATGAGTTATTGTATCGATTTTGATAAAATAAATGCACAACTATTGTTATTTCAGATCTTTCATTGTCCTCAATAGTAGGTGATGTGAAAAGCAGTATGTGTCACATGGAAGCAAAACTATTTCCACCTTGGGCGTTAATTCTTGAATCCCTCACTACACTCAGGATTCTATTTTAGAATCCCTCGCTACGCTCAGGATTCTATTATATAATCCTTCGCTTCGTTCAGGATTCAATTTACGCCCACGCCGTAAATATGTCATTTTGCTCCCTTGTGACACAATCTACTATTATTCCATCGAGAAATCTCCCGCTAATAACTTCCTTCGTCGCCTTTACACACATCGCTCGATTCAGTAGGTACCATGCAACCGCTGGTCTGAAACTTTATTAGACCCTTCCATCCTAAACCTACTTCTACGTATACAATGTTACCAGTAGATTTATGTGTTATTTCACATGTTCCTTGGCCTAGACTTCGCGTGGAGAGCCCATTAATTGCTGTCACAGCGTGTAACTTCATTACACACTCGTGCTCCCTTGTACCGTCAACGCTGACATGATTGGGTTTTCCGATAGACAACCATAAATCCGTCTCACAACACAAACAAACATGGTATTGACACGTTACATTGCAAATAATTACTTATTTATTTCAAGATGATAGAACACTAAAACACCGTGACAACAAACGGAATGAGTAGGTAATCGAAACATAAGTAATCTTAAAGAAACCCTCTTAAGATTACTTATGTTTCTTTTGAAGTGACGCTAACGATAAAAGAAGTACTTTGTACTTTGTTTTACTTTTTTTGCACTTTGTTATTGTCTGCCATGGTGTGATCTGAACCACAGAATAAATAATAGTACAAGTCTGAACTCTCAAGTGACGTAATGATAAAATCGATGTGATCGATCGAGTAAAAATCACAAATCATTTTCCTTTATTTTCCACGAATATGTCAGACGGTGATCTTTCTAGCTAGTAAACTGTAATTCGTACATTTAAGTAAGTACCTACTCCAATCAAATGGAGCGGGCGTGATCAGTATGTAACTATGTAGTGAGAATAATTTTAAAATAAGATAAATTAGATGAAGGTAAGGCAAAACGTTAACGTATAATACAATACTCTATTCGCTGTAGGGACGCCTTATTTGTGTTGTAGGATTATAAAAACCCATTCGAAACCCATGAGGACACTTTCGCGTCACTGATCATCTAATAAGTAGTTTCCCCTACCGAGTATTACGTTTACGAGTAACGTGGTCGGAAATAGTGCTAGAGTCTGGCTAATGAAATATTACACACAATTTTAATTTTTTAATCAAAGTGAAAATTGAAAAAGTCAACACCACAGGTGGGATTTGAACCCACGACCTCTGGAATCCATCCATTGCACTACCAATTGAGCCACCGTGGTATCCCTTGTAATGGTGAATTTTTCAATCTTAACACTCATCTATTAAGCCTTATTAGGGAGGCTCGTAGCGATATCTACCGTGAAGCTGTTACAACTTCTGAAACGGTACCAACGTCCCAAGTTCCATTGGGAATCGTCTGTGGTGTTGAATTTTTCAATTTTCACTTTGATTAAAAAATTGAGATTTTCGCTAGCGGACGCATCCGCTTAACACACAATTTTGGCGGGAAATTCAAAAAATCTTGGGATGGTCACACTTTGTGTAGTAGGAAGTATAGTTTTGGTACTAGAAAATATTTTTGATTTTCTGTGCACACGTAGTTAAGGTAAAGGTACCTATAGTGAAACATGTTAAAAGTAGGTTGATGTGCACTGTGCACTCAAAATCAGCTCTCATAATTTCTATCACTATGTGGAGTACAGTCAACGACAAAAACATATATTTACACTTTCTCATCATATACCATTTTAACAAGGCGGAAAAATGAATTTGTAGTGTAAATAAGACCTAGTAAAAACAAGTTAATAAAAAAATAAAAAGAAAAAACCATTTCTACCAGGCTAATTTTTTTTTGCACAGCTATCGTTCATCGTCAAGCCATTCACGAAAATCACCATGCCATACTTTTCCGATGGGGCCAAATGGCTGCCATATCACTGCAAAAGAGTATTTTTTTTAAATTTTGCCAAACGATTTGTACCAGTGTGACGTTTGGATTTTTGGAAAGTATATGTATGATACAATGTGACATCATATTTGCCATACTTCTAATAGGGGGAAAAAAGTGGTACCATACTTGAAATTGAAAAACTAGGATTTATGACACGTCTAGTTCTTAGTTAGGTCAGGTAATTGGAAGTAGTGTTGTGTTCCTAGAGGTGGGAAAGGTTGCCAGAGCTACCGGGTTGCACTGTGTTGAGAGCGTGGGACCTAAATTTGTCCCTTCTGCTGTCACCACACTAAATCGTCAAATTTTATATAGGGTTTATATTAAAAATGCGAACGTGCCCTCTTTGGAGTTGCGAGCGTCTATAGGCTGGGGTGTCCGTTTACCATCAGGTGGACCGTACGCTTGTTTACCACCGTCGTTGTATAACAAAAACTAGTACTGAAAGTATCAAAACATTAATAGAGCACCAACCTATTACATTGTTTACATCTTGTAAACATTGCAGTTTTTCGTTATACAACGCTTCACGTCCACTTCGCACACTGTCGTAATTATTTACGGGCTTAAATAATAGTTCGCGGACCTCAATCGGTATAGTAATTATTAATATTATTTAAAATAAACACAATAAACCCCTTATAAACCGCGACCAATTTGAAAGATTGACATAAATTGACAACGTGTTGACAACAGACATTTAAACAATCATAGACAATTAGTGATACAACATGTAAATATCTGTCAGTAAATTTTGGTTAGCCAGACTCTATAGATGCCTACTTTTGCGTACCATACTCCGGCGTAAAGACCAAAGCATTTCCAAGAATTTCTCTCAAATACTGTCCGACATTCCTAGTCAAATACGCTGGGTAAAGTTATAAAGTAAAATCTTTGCTACGTAATCTCATGCCATCTAAGTTTCCCTTTACGATCACCGGTATCCATAGTGGAGTGATAGTCGCAAGTGAGCAGCAGTCGTTTTATAAAATTCAGCATGTGTATACAACCTACACCCGAAAATAATTAGAATAAAAAAGAATATCCACTATTTTTACCGATGCATCATTTTTGAATGAATCGAAAACATACTATGAAAGGATCACGTATTAAATATTTTCAAAAACAGAACCTAACTAGTTATATAATCTTCCTGAGTTTACACAGTCTGTTCCATGGAACTATAGAAATTCACTGTCCAACTGAAGCCAATTTATTACAATGGATAATATGATATTAGGCATCCTGTAGGTATGCCCTGTGACGCCGAGATTTGAATTTCAGGTCGTGTTAGCTTAAACACGCGAAACAATTTTGATCGTAGGTTTCCGATCAAAAGCGGGATTTCATTATAATCCTGCGACCCAAAGTATTAACCTGACAACGGCGGCTCGCGCCTGCAGCGACGTACATGACATGATTATGTTCCAGGCTTGTTTTCATACGTTAGAGCGCCGACTCTGACATTATTAAAACCTGCTTCATTTTTACCCAGTCAAGCGGTTTTGAACTAGAAACCTGATTTTTAGGGTTCTGTTCACAAGAAACCCTTACAATTTCACTATCGCAATGTTCGTCTGTCGTTCCGTCCAAGGCTTAGCTTAGTAACTGTTACCGTCAGTAACAAGTGGTAGAATAAAGTATGGTATTTTTTTTTTAAATATAAAACGGTAGTAGTACGTGACCATGCCAAATAGTGAAACAAGATAATTATAGCCTCATAGGCATAGTAAACTTATACATATTTTTTTTTATATAAATATAGCAGTGTGATTATAGGTATTCAGGATCTAGGATTAAAGGTGTTGTCGCGATCGCGCGGTGGACATCCCCACCGGCGGGAATGCATAATCGTATCTGAGTTGGACGCCGTAAGCGAATCGTTCCATCTTTCTATGGACGCTGTGATTACGTCGTCCGGGTTTGTGAGTGTGTGCCTAGGACGCCGGACCGTGCGGCCCCTTATCACTCTAATCAGTGATCGCCGAGTTACGACAGAGGGGAAGGATGGGAACATAGTCAACAGCTTTCCTAACGAACGGATTCCTATGATGGGGGAGCGTTGTCAAAATAACGTCTGGCAGTCTGCTCAAAGAAACCAAACATGGTGCTAATCCCCATGACGTGGTACAGGCTGAGGTTCTACTGATACCACGGGGCACCAGTCGCCCTACGGAGGATACGATTCTGAATGACCTGAAGCGAGTTGAGCGATATCATAGCCGTCATAGGCACGTGAGCAAAAACTACGGCAAGTCCCGGGCCTACTGGCAAATCGTTCCAAAAAAAACACTGATGATAACAAGATTAACAAGAAATAAGTCTATCTATACTATATGATGGATGCTAAGAAAAGGGCTGCGTACCTACATCCGCGAAGAAATTCAAAGTTGTATGTGAAGTCCCCAACCAGCTCTGGGCCAGCGTGGGGTCTACTGCCCAATCCCTCTCATTTATGAGAGGAGGCCTGTGCCCAGCAGTGGGACGTATGATTATATAGGCTATTGGATTATGATGATGAAGAAAGGGGCGGCACATGGCCTGGGGCCAAGAGCGGCTAGGACTGCAAATCCGCCACTGGGATGAACGCAAGTTTTGTAAAGTGTCAGCTTATTTCTAAGTGACATTTTTCTAAAGTTGTTAATCATCTGCCCAAGCCTTCCTAGCACAAACAACGCACGGTTGCGTACCCTACTGATGAGGCTACGGAAAGTCAGTTTTCTGTCGGTCACTCCACGATATTTGATTTCGTTGGCCCAGGGGATGGGCCTCTCAAACATCTGGATCGGAACCACCCGCCATTCCGTGCTAACGCGGTCAGACGGGTGAAAGTCTATCGCAGTGCTTTTTTCCGGTTTGACTTCGATACAGCAAAGATTAAACCAACGACCGAGGTCAGTGATTTCCTCTGGGAGATATCGCCGGATAAGAGCGTACTCACAATGAGTCGTAAAGAGCGAGGTGACCGCGAACAACCCTAGTTGCACTTTACCAGGCACCCGGGAATGTCCCAGTTTTTAGCGCGGAACAAATGTGTGTATGGAACAATTACAATTAGAGCAACACAAAAGGCAAAAAGTTTTCAAAGTAAGTACAGCACAACGGCCGAGCCCTGAAAATCGTATACTAATTAATCAGTTATGTGACTTATGTGACGTGACATACTAAGTATGTGCCCCGTACTACCATTGTAGGGAAAAACGAGTAGGTAATTATAGCTGTTTTGGTCGTGAAATATTACCTTACCTTAGGTAGTTATCTTTTTATCTGCTCTTCGCTTTTCCCACTTTTAGAAATAAACAGTAAACACATCTCTTGGGGTATTGAACTCGTAAAATAAACGTACAAACAATATGAGAATAGTAGTAAAATATTATGATAGCAAACGTCAGGCAAGTACCTACACCTCACCTACCTAAACTGGAATTGCTTTAACAGGAGATAGTTTCCCTTTCATACCTAGTTTATATGTGTGTTCAACAAACTATACCATCACTAACCACTATTATCAAATAAGCAGAAACTTAATGTAGGTATTTATATCAATAAAACCGGTTATCAAGTCAGCTAATAAACTGCTTTGAATAAAAACAAAATTAAAAATTTTGAAAATACCCCCGATGGATGTAGCTAATTGAAAAATAATTAAATAATTAATTCGGAAATCCCCCGACTGTATAGGAAATAAGTACATAAAGACATCTTTTTTTTTTCAATACGGTTAATTAGTTGAGAGTTTATTTACAAGCCCAGAAAAATCCGTCGGGGGCTGCCATTGCCTGCCTTGAAATTACGTAATATGCAGTTTATCTTATACCTTCGTTTAAGTAACCTCGAATTACTTACATATATATGGCAGCCCCCGACGGATTTTTCTGGGCTTGTAAATAAACTCTCAACTCAACCAATGGGGCAGGCGGCGCAAAGCTCTGCATAGATGGCGCCACTAGAGTATGCCACATCTCGATTGATGCACATTTAACTTTAAAAAATATTGTACGTTTAAAATGCCGTTATAAATAATAATAATTATTAAACTTTGTATCTTAGGCTGAGACACTGTCGGTTAATATTTCAAAGCCATTTAAATACAAAAGGTTTTGTTTAGACAGAAGGGTGTCAGTTATATTTTCGTAAACATATACTCGGCCGTTTAGCGCGATAAAATGGATCCAAATGAAAAATACGGACGTCTGACTCTGACACAGCTAAAAGCACTTTTACGGCAACGCGAGCAATCAATAAACGGACCGCAAAATTAAGGTGGATGTAATGGGAAAAATGAGGAAATTTCTGAAAAAAAAATCTAATTATTAATGTATTAGTATGTGTTCCGTAAAATATACGTAATAATAAACATCATCACCAAATATCAAGTTCATAGGTCTCAGCCCAAAGAGAATATAATGGGGTTGGCGGCTGCCAAACTTTGCCACTAGGTGGCGCCACTGAGTTTGTGGCAAGAGATTCGTTCGTGATTATTATTCTCTTTGGGATGAGACCTATGAACTTGATATTTGCTGATAATGTTTATTATTACGTATATTTTACGAAACACATACTAATATATTAATAATTAGTTTTTTTTTTCAGAAATTTCCTCATTTTTCCCATTACATCCACCTTAATTTTGCGGTCCGTTTACTGATTGCTCGCGTTGCCGTAAAAGTGCTTTTAGCTGTGTCAGAGTCAGACGTCCGTATTTTTCATTTGGATCCATTTTATCGCGCTAAACGGCCGAGTATATGTTTACGAAAATATAACTGACACCCTTCTGTCTAAACAAAACCTTTTGTATTTAAATGGCTTTGAAATATTAACCGACAGTGTCTCAGCCTAAGATACAAAGTTTAATAATAATTATTATTTATAACGGCATTTTAAACGTACAATATTTTTTAAAGTTAAATGTGCATCAATCGAGATGTGGCATACTCTAGTGGCGCCACCTAGTGGCCATGTTTGCAGCCGCATGCCCCATTAACCGTATTGAAAAAAAGTCTTGTGAGTCTCGAGAAAAGTGATGTCTTTATGTACTTATTTCCTATACAGTCGGGGGATTTCCGAATTAATTATTTTTCAATTAGCTACATCCGTCGGGGGTATTTTCAAAATTTTTAATTTTGTTTTTATTTTGTTCTTTTTAAAGAAAGAGCCGTCTAAGTATACATAAACGCTCGAACGCGCCGGTTGTAGAATCAGCTTCCTACCTAAGCTTCCTGCTTATTGATTGAGGCTTTCCTAAGGAACTACAAAAATAGGTGCCAATCGAACCTGAGGGCCGAAGCTCCGATGGTGAGGGGTAAGGCATACGAGGTCAGAAGGCGTATCGCGTAGGGCCGAAGGCACGAAGCTTCTCCTTGGAGCGCGCTCGCTGTTCGAGCCTGAGGGTGGAAGGTCCGAAGGGCGAGCCCAAGTCGACATTTACTAGCCCCGAGTGTCTTAAGCGAACTTGAGGGCCGAAAGCCCGAAGGTGAGAGGCGAGTCAAGCACAGAAGCCGTCCCACGTAAGGCCAAAGGCCCGTAGCTTTAGGAGCGCGCTCGCTATGCGAGCCCAATAGCCGAAGGCCCGAAGAGCGAGCCTAATTTAACACTTTCGAGCCCCGAATGTCTTACATGCCAACCTAAGGGCCGAAGACCCGACGGGCAACCTCACGTGGACAACTTTCTCCCTAACTCACATTTACTCCTCTTTCAAGAGGTTTTAAGTACTTTATTCTCAATAAAAATACATGAAATTCGCTTAAATACATGATATTTACCATATATACAATAGCACACATTTTCAGTTAGATAGGCCACAGATTTTAGGCTTCTTCTATCCAACTACTTTAATCGCAAAATATCCCGGGTTAATTTTTGTAACTTGTAAAATGACGCGATTTGAAGTAAGTATACTGTTTCGAACCAATGAAGCTTATTTAAATTACCTATTATTTCAGCATTACTAGGTACATAATATTTCTATATTAGTGTCCTGTGGCGAATTCTAGTCAAACTACTATTACAAACCGCAGTGGCG
The DNA here is from genome assembly GCA_951800055.1 of Cenopis cana. Taxonomy (NCBI): domain Eukaryota; kingdom Metazoa; phylum Arthropoda; class Insecta; order Lepidoptera; family Tortricidae; genus Cenopis; species Cenopis cana. The sequence goes on from OX637478.1 coordinate 12,516,415, forward strand.
GCGCCTCAAAAATATTCTTAGGGAAGCCGGAAATACTTGGCTTTTCCTATTCTTCATGAGCCGTAGTAAAAGCAAGCCGGTGGGAATCGAGTTGTATGGACGCTCCGCCACTGACAAACCGTATACTTTAAACTTAAAAAGAATTGGTACGGCACTACTTATAGACTGTGTAGGGGGACATGAAGTGCCACAGTTCTGATCTCAGCAGTCCAAGGAAAGAAGATACTCGATAAACATTTTCAAAACCGTCGCAAGGCTTCAGAAGTATTAAAGCAGTCGAAACACGGTAATCCACCTATGTGCCCTCGCAAAGTTCCCTATGATACTATTTTGCTTCATTATCAGGTCTTATGATATTCATCTACAGAGGCTTCTCAATAAATACTATAAAAACAGTCTTAACACGATTCACTAAGTAAATACCTTTATACCCTCAAATATTGTTCTGATCCATCATCAGACCCTTAGCAGATCATGTACAGAAGCTGCTCAGCAAACACAATCTAAAGAACCCAATCACGATCAAGACGCTATATGCCGTCGCAAAGTTTTCTGCGGTATGTTTCTACTCCATCATCAGACCCTCTGTCATCATCATCATCAGAACGTTTGTTAATACAACATAAACAAACAAAAGAGACCAAAAAGAAACGAAGGGATGTCTACCTCTGCTTATTACTCAACTATGTTTTTCTTCTTCATCATCAGATCCTAAGACTTCCAACGCATGCAATACTCTTCAAAAGCGCTGGCTGAGTATTTTCGGAGAAATCGCGCTTAAACGCACTTTTTTGGAAAGTGAAAAATGTTTACGTGTAATCTATCTAAATTTCGTCCCGACTGAACTACAAACCTATTGCAGAAAACCGTATCTAAATTGGTCAAGCCGTTTTGGAGATATTGGTGTGCACACACAAACAATCTCTCACCCTAAACGCATATACCTTCTCCGTTCCGTCGTGGGTAAAAATCGACCGCTCTTAATATATATGCTTTAATAGGAACTTGAAATCAAACTCTCGAAATTTTCATTAAAACATTGACACGCGCTTAAAGGATGATTCACAGTAGACCGTTCCGTGTCCGGGCCGGCCCGTTTTTCAATACAGAACGCGCGACGGCCGTCGATTGTTTGTACTAGAAAACGGGCCGGCCCGGACACGGAACGGTCTAGCGTGAATCATCCTTAAGGCCGTGTATTACCACTTTTGAGTTTTTAAAAACCATCTGAGACATAGAATATAGTGTATTAAAATAAAAATAAAAAAATGTGTTACATAAGAATCTTGTCTAGCCAAAATCGCAGTCAGTTACATGACCTGATGAATTTCACTCGATAGAAAAAAATCGCGAAGTTACCCCTTTTTGGAATGTATTTTCAATACTACGGCTATATTACTGATATTTAACGTTTTATTTTTGTACTCAATTAAAGATCGTAAATAGTTATAGACAAATTCGCAGGGTTTGCTTTGATAGAATGATTAGCTTAATGACTATAGCTAAATATTTACAAAACTGCGCGCAGAGCTTGCGTAGAGAGCGGGACATTTGCGTTGGGGATACCTCCCTTTAACCCATGCATAACCAAACAGGGGCAGTCGTCCAATACTTGAACTACACCTCTGCTATAACATAGGTGTAAGGTATACCTTAATAATAAAATTCAACTTCTTAATTAAAACTTTCGTCAGCATTATTAACAGTTATTCCTGGCCACAGTGACTTTGAAAAGTTTGAACTTCAAATTAATTAATATTTTAACTAATTAACAAGTACATACTTAAAATGTCACTACGGGCGAACACAACTTCGTGCTAGGCAATAAAGCACTACCTTACTTTGCCATTAAATTCAACTAGCATTAAATCCCTGTGAAATGTCACGACCTACGCTAAGTACACTTAAAGTTGTGCCTTGCGCCACCTGTTTACAACTGTGTAAGACTTTACGACATTAATTTGAGCATAGGCTAGCATTAGGCACTATATAGTGTATTTATAAGTATAAATACTCAAGCTTGCATTCCCAACAGGAATATAAGTACAACTAGTACAAGAAATTGTCATTGCCACTTCTAACAACTGCAGGTTTAAAGATGATGAAAATACCTATGACATAACAGTGATAGATAGTTAGCCCCATCGTACACATCAAAAATCTCAATGACATAAATTTTACGACTGGTTTGGAGTTGTTATTCGAACCCTACAGTACAGTACATGGGATGTAATATATAGGAAAACTTTGCTGTGAATAAAGAGGGGAGGCCTTTGCCCAGCAGTCGGACACTAAATAGGCTATTGAAAAAAAAAAGAGGCGGCTTTAAAACAAATGCCAAAATTCGTCAACTCAATACGTCCTCGAAAAGGTCGAGGTTCAATAACACGCAACACGCGATTATTGTGCGATTCTTTAGGGCCATCGTATTTATGAATATGTTAGGCTTACCTACGAGCCACGCTTCGCGATTTATGGTGCTTACTTACCTACACATATATTGAAGTAAAAATACAAAAAATAAGACTAAAATACAGAGATGAAAGGAAGATACGAAAACAGATGAAATGAACCCTCGCAACAACAAGAAAATCTTTTTTTTATAGTTTTTGAGCAATTCAACGAGTTGTTATATTGTTTTTTCTGTAATATAATTTTCTAGCGTAGTTTCCACTACCCAAAGGTTGTCTGGAAGAGATCGCTTGTTATCGATAAGACCGCCTGTTGTCTACCATTGTTTGAATGCGATTTAATTGTTGTTTCCATTAGTGTACTTTATTTGGTGAGCAATAAAGAATATTTGTAGGTATTGTATTGTAATGTCATACAAAATAACACCTAATTGGAGTTCTTTTCACACACAAAACCATTATTATAGCGGTATCCTCGTTACCCTCGGACGAGGTGAAAGCGGCTAAAAACTTGGCGCACTTATCCGTCGTTCCCTCGTGTCGGACAGACCGCGACAGTATCCAGGATCCGTCCGAAGGACCCTCGAGGCGGGTCCCACGCAATTTGCGCTCTTTGTCACCATTCAAGGGCCTTTCGCCGTATTTGTATACGATAGTCGATGTAAAAAGTATAAGAATAATAAAAAGGAGTTACGAAAAATGTAGGTCACTCGAACGATTGACTATTTTATTTTGTTAAGACTTGTTTGGATATAAAATATTAATGAGTTCTTGTAATTAAGTGCCCAAGATTAATTTTTGGCAAAGAAAAGTGAACGGTTCATGTCTGAATTCGTGTTCATTCGCTTGGTCTCAACTTTATTTATTTATTTATTTATTTGTTCCACACTTACATCTATCTTTACAGGTCTTAGCCTAATACGATAGTGTAACTACTTTTACAGTTGTAATTATCTCTAGTCTATATCATTCATTACGCCTATAACATCCATACTAATATTATAAATGCGAAAGTGTGTCTGTCTGTCTGTCTGTCTGTCTGTCTGTTACCTCTTCACGCTTAAACCGCTGAACAGATTTAGATGAAATTTGGTATGGAGATAGTTTGAGACCCGGGGAAGGACATAGGATACTTTTTATCCTGGAAATAATCCCTCAAACTGATAAATTAGATTCAACTTCCAATCTATGAACCGGATCCATGTTAGGTATTTACAATGCCCACGAAAATTCGTCTCTGCAGAACCAGTGAAAGCCTGACCTCCGAACATGCTCACAGTTTTCACGAATCTCAGGTTCAAGATACAATTGGGACGTATGGTGAGGTGAGTCTAGACATTTGTAAATGTTACGATATTATTTGACGTTTGACATGTCAGAGACGTGTGTCAAGTGTCATCCAGTCATTCATTTCATCATTCAGTATACAGAACATAGATATAATATAAACTCTTTAGTTATAGATGCGCCAACGAGCGACCGGTGCTATGTCTTTCTCATACTTGCTAATTTTCATACATAATTTGTACTACGCAATTTGGCCGGTTTGCATGTCCAATGTATTTGCTTATGGAAGTTTGCGTTTTGCCTATAACCCGACCATGAAAAAATGTTCGGTCGGTGATAGGGACAAAACATGCCACTCTTTTCTATTTTCTAAGACTCTCTTTCTCTAGCAAAGCGTGTCAGCCCCTTGGTCAGTATACAGATGTCATTCGTTAAAGTTGAAGGAAGCTAATGTAGAACTACACTTGCACAATTTACTAATTTGAGTCTTAAAGTGGCAAGATAAAATAGGTATTTGCATGATTTAGGTATGATTTATTTATTCTTTCCACCGTAGTTATAAACTGAGTAATTTCGCCACCACTTGATTATGATGAGCTATTAAGATTGTCGACAAAGACAAGAAAAAGAGGTCGATAGGAGGACAGTAAACGCCTGGAAGAGCTATTGGTCTATGAATCACCCAATGAAAGGCGACCTACCTCTTTCACTTAAACGTAGGCTCATGGACATGAGCATACTTCCAGTTCTCACCTACGGTGCACAAACTTGGTCTTTGACAGAAGCCCAGAAATCCATACTCGGGGTTTGCCAGCGAGCCATGGAGCGCAGCATATTAGGTGTAAAGTTGGTGGATCGAATCCGGAACACCACACTGCGCTCCAAAACTCAAATAGTTGACGTAGCTCGGAAAACAACCCAATTAAAGTGGGACTGGGCTCGACACGTCTACCGGATTCCGAATGAGCTGTGGGCTAAAAAGACCACAGAGTAGATGCCCCACGACTCAAAACGGAGACGCGGTAGACCACGCCGGCGGTGGCGTGATAATTTGGACTCTTTAAAAAGGAGACTGGGCAGATAAACAAGACCGCGAGGAATGGAAAAAGAGGGGGGAGGCCTTTTCCCAGCAGTGGGACATTTTAGGCTCAATAAAATATAATAATTAAGGTTGTCGCACACATAAAGGCTCGGCACCAGACCGGCGCCGCCCCAATTCTTTGTTAGAAACTTCATACTGCAACGCACAGTTAAGGTTTTGGCAAACCAGATGAGTGCGGATGCAGCGGTGTGCTCCAGCCATTATCCACTACGTAACGGCATCGCCCCTGCTCGGGACAGGACCACCAGCCATGGTGAACAGACGCAGGCGAAACGGCCTACTTCAAACGTAAAAAACCCTCAACCAGTGGACACCTCGCGGCAAGCGCGGCACCGCCACGCGGCCACCTCGGCGCTGCTGAGGCACAATGCGGTTCCGTGCTTGGGTTGGATTTACGTGAGGTGAGGCCGCGCCGGTCTGGTGCCGAGCTTTAACTATGTGTGTGTAAACCTTTATTATGACAGATTTAGTTCGAATGTCTGTTACTCTTAGAGCAATTAAGGTAGATGTACCCTTTACCGGATCTGCCCTATCACCGGATTTTCTATATTTTGAGCCATAAGTGGAGTTCTTACAGCTAATATTACGTTGTGATATTTTTTTCCGTTAGCTAGATACCTATTCCTTCCACTACGAGGCAAAGAAAGCCATTTTGTTTCTTAGTTGTAACGGGAGAATCGATTGAGCAGGTCGATCGCGGCGTTGTATGGGACTCCTTACGAAAATGGTTAAGAAACTGAGTGTACTTCGTAAGGTCATAAAAGCGTTTAAAAGTGACTTTATGCTTCAAAATAGGGTGTTATCGTATCATGAGTTAATAAGTGTGTGTGTTTGAGTTAAATAAGTGAAATAAGTGCAGTCAAATTTACAGAATTCAACAAAAATGTAAATTCGGTGATGGGTCACCCTCATCTTCGCAGGAAAACTCCAATAGTACCCCAATAATTGTAGAATTTGCGTCAACTATAGTGAAAAATAACACACTAAAGATGTGCAAGGCGTTCAACACTACGCACAGTGAAAAATTAAGAGCCAAACATATGGGTCTCCGCACACTAGAAGAAACCCCCGTCTATGTCTCGGAACAGTTGACCCCAAAAGCAGCCCGACTGTACTACCTCGCACGAGAGCTTAAACGGCAAAATATATATAAATTTTGTTGGACGTCCTTTGGTAACGTATATGTAAGAAAAAATGAAAATACACAGATAATTAAGGTAACTAGTGAGGCTCAAATCACTCAACTTTCTAATAAAAGCTGACTATTTTCGGCTATTGCTAAACGTGCTATAATATGTTTTACATTAATTCAATTCTCAAACTACTATTATTATCCGCTTTGTACACATATGTTAAATACAAACTTACATGATGATCGCTTCACACATAGAATAAGTTACACATTACACATTTACACTCACATATACACCACAAGCACACTCTTGCCATTAGCAGTATACATTCACACACACATGCATATAAATCTCTTACATTTATTAACGATATACTTTTCCAACCGTACAGCCGCCCAATATGTGTATAATTACCTACAACTTCTTAATGTGACTCTTCTTACTGCTATTTTACCACAATGATTTGCAACTCAACTATACTAGAAGACATTGACAATGTGGAAGTTGCCGTAGCCCTAAGCTGCGATATCCAGGATTACAAAAAATATGTAACGATATGTGAGGGTGATTTAACGGTAGTATCTCAAAACATTAGGAGTATTTATGCAAACTTGGATCAATTCATAGTTACTCTCTCGGAGCTTGACTTTCAGGCTGATATTCTAATACTAACAGAGTGTAGGCTAAATACTGAAAGGCCCATTCCACAGATTGATAACTACTTGGCTCTTGGAACTACACGAAATTCAAATCAAAACGACGGAGTAGTTGTCTATACAAAAACATATTTAAATGCAAAAATTGAAGAAATAAAATTAGAACAATCAACCTGTATCCAAATTAAAATATCTTCAACAGTTATCCTAGGTATTTATCGCTCCCCCTCCCATAACAATACGGCAGACTTTACTTACTCTTTAAACAATCACTTAGAAAATCTACGCTCATACCAAAATATTATTATCTGCGGCGACATCAACATAAATCTTATACCACGATCACAGGAACCTGCAAATGAAAACTTAAATAGATTAACCTACTTAAATATGCTTTCTACCCATAGTATCCTACCTGGACATACATTGCCAACTAGACAGTCCAGCTGTTTAGACCATTTTATGCTGAAAATTGAGACCAGTAAAAACACCGCCTATTCATCTGTATTAAATACTTCTGTAACGGACCATCTAACAATACTACTTGCACTAACTACGAACAAAACTACGTCTATTACACCTAAAAAAATTACCAAAATAAACTTTGATAAAGGTCTAAAAAAACTATTAGAAAAAAATATCGAAGAGCTCTTGTTTACTAATGATCCATATTTTATCACCCATCAACTCATAAATAAAATAAATATTTCCCTGGAAGAAAGCAAAACCCTTAAACTAATACCCAGAACGCAAAGGGTGATAAAACCATGGATAACACCCGGCATTCTGCGGTGTATAAAACATCGTAATAAATTACAATTAAAATTACGTTCCGATCCTTTCAATGAAGTGCTCAAACTAACGTATAAGAGATATCGAAATTTCTGTAAAAACCTAATAAAAAAACTTAAACACAAATATGAGAGGGAACAATTGAGTAACACCGCAAAGAATCCAAAAGCATTGTGGAAAACAATTAAGACAATTACGCACTACAAATCTAACAATACAAAATGCATAGAATTACTTAATATAAAACATTCGCCATCTGCCTCTGTTGACTTTGTTAACAACTTTTTTGCGGGAGTAGGTAGATCGTTGGCGGAGGATATACATAGCTCGAACACTGACTCTGCTCTTAATACTTTGCCTGAGAGAGTGACCTCAACTTTTGCCCTTCTGGACACTGACCCTCAAGAAGTCGTTGCCACTATCATGGGACTACGAACAGACAGCGCACCTGGTTGGGACAACATACCTACTAAATTTCTAAAAATGGCATGCTATCTCATAGCACCTGTAATTAGTCACTTAGTTAACATATGCTTTAGTCGAGGTGTCTTCCCAGAGCCACTAAAACAGTCAATAGTAACTCCAGTGTATAAGAGTGGAAAGAGAGACGATGTAAATAATTACAGACCCATTTCAGTCTTACCTGCGGTCTCAAAGGTTGTGGAAAAACTTATTAACTGTCGACTCATGTCCTATTTAAATAAATTTCACATCCTTTCAGACCGGCAGTTTGGCTTTCGACAGTCCAGGTCAACTGAAGATGCTACCCTAACCCTAACTAACTATATTACGGACAAAGTTGACTCTGGTAAGAAATGCCTAGCTGTATTCCTTGACCTTAAAAAGGCCTTCGACACCGTCTCTCTTCCCATTCTTATAAGCAAAATGGAACGAGCTGGGATAAGAGGTGTCCCTCTGAAATTACTGAGTGACTACTTACAGAAGCGAACGCAGAAAGTAAAAATAGAAGAACATGTTAGCAACACCAATGAAGTCTCCTACGGTGTCCCCCAAGGGAGTGTCCTTGGCCCAACGCTGTTTCTTATATATATAAATGACCTGACAAACCTTAAAATAAGAAACGGAACCTTACAATCGTACGCCGACGACACTGTTGTGCTATTTGAGGGAGAGTCTTGGGAGTCTGTGTACAGGAGCGCAGAACTGGGTCTTCGTTCTATATCTCGCTGGTTAAGAAATAACCTTTTAACCCTAAATATTGATAAAACTAATTATATGTGTTTCACTAAATATGATCGTACCCAACCACACAGTAACCTGAAATTAAAAATACATATTTGTAATGATGGCAACGCTAGCACTTGCAATTGTATGGAAATTAAAAAAGTACACACTTACAAATATTTGGGAGTATTTCTTGATCAGCGACTCTCATGGCATACTCACATCGAATATGTGAATAATAGAATAAGGAAACTTATTTGGATTTTTAAAATGTTAAGACACTCCGCATCGAAACCGCTTCTGAAGCAACTATATATTACACTTGCACAATCGGTGATGACTTACTGTATATCTGCATGGGGTGGTGCTATAAAATCTAAATTTATTGAAGTAGAGAGAGGGCAGCGCTGTCTATTAAAAGTTATGTTTTTCAAACCATTTAGATTTCCAACAAACGAGCTATACGGCATTAGTGATCAATTCTCCATGAGGAAACTGTATATATTACTTACTATTCTAAAAGTACACAAAAGTTTAAAATTTGACCCGGCGTTGTTAACACGAAGACGAAAGAGAGTTGTTGTCCCCTCGACTAACACACGATCTGTATTTGCCAGAAGACAATATAAGGCCCAATCTGGATATTTATATAATAAAGTGAACCATAAAATAAATATATATGAATTACCTCTGCACAAATGTAAGGCTGCGGTTAGTGAATGGCTCAAAACGCTAACGTATAATGAAACCGAGTCTTTGCTTGCTAGAGATAATCGTTAATATGTACATGCACACACTCGCTCACACACAAAACACACACACACACACATACACACACACACACACACACACACACACACACACACACACACACTCGTGCAACACGGTCCTATAACAAAAATTGTTATTAAATAAGCTTAGTTTATACTTACCTGTATTTGAATATCATAATGTCGATCTAAGATGTAGGAAGAGCGGGACTACCTGACACGGGTAATACTTTTTACCTACTAGGTTGCCCCAACCGACCTGTGTAATTAAGACTACATTTTTATGAATAAAATATTTTTCATTTTCATTTTCATTTTCATTTTCATCTACTGCTTGAAGGTTTTACCGAACAGCGTTCGGAATCAGGGAAAAACGTATGTTTTGAAAATTATTTTTTCACTCGTTAATTTTAAACGTTATATATATACTACTCCGCTTTACACATATCCAATTAATAGAGTAATTTAATGAGCAATTACCGAACACCTATAAACGAGACAGATTTTTTGTAAATTGCATTTGAAATGTATAGTTTTCACGACTTTTTGACGTCAAAATAAGCTTCATTGACCAGGTAATTTTAAAAATTCCATATTATTTATTTAACATCAGTATAAGCAAAATAATTGTGTATTTATTATTTTGCAATAGTTCTTATTTCTAGATAAAATGTACTTATGTTGTTATGGCAGAATCATTAAGATTAAAACACTATTTTATTAAATATGTTCGCGTGATAGGTTCAATGTGTACGCTTTACCGAACGCCCGTTCGGTAAAGCGTACCCATGGTCTCTGATACCGAACATATGATTATCTCGGCCTAGCTGCTATTTGGCGTTCATTGGAATATAAACCATATTCAGCGTACAGCTAGATCTATATTGAAATGTGTTATTTTTCGTATATCGTTAAAAAAAAAGCCAGCGCTACTTAGATGTAAACCGTTAACGAATAAATTATATAAAAATAAATTATTGGCGATTAGCGAAGAATTTTTAATAGATAAGTATATTATTTATATTAAAAAAATATTTGATTTAAATTTTTAATTATAGACAGTTTTTTCTAAGATTAAATTACCGTCAAGATTGCTCGAAATCACAAAACTAGTGCAGTTAGGTTGAAATAAATAGTCACTCATCAGTTTACAAACTCACACACTGCCATCATTCCATACATTTCTTCCCTAGTTCGGTGAAACGGCATGCCGATCCGGTAATGGGTGCAAATTCCGTTTCTTAGTTCGTTGAATGGGACAAATCAGTGTAATCGATATAAAAAACTTTAAAAAATATTTTTATATACGTCTAACTATGTAATAAATTTCGACGTACATTTAAATGATGACAAATTTATCTATCTTCACCATATGCTGTTGATCATAATCGTACAAAAATTCTAAACCTTATTAAAAAAACAAACGTACATGTAGGTCTTAAGCGTCCGGTGAAGGGTACTTTTACGTTAATAGGTACTATAAATTGCGTATAAAATAAAATAAAATTGAAATACTTTGGCACTTAGAAATATTTATTTGCTAAGATAGCTTTCAAAGTTGTTACTTAAAAATACCAGATATGGTACTACAGTCTATCTAACCTGTAAGCAGGCTTGCAAATGATTAAAAATTATTTACATTCGTGCTGCATTACTTCATGGAATTTTCAGCACCTGCATCATAATGTTCGAAACATTTCACGCTCGCTATGCTCGCGTTTTCGTCTTTTTTCCAGCCACTCATTATACCTAAGTACAAATGTGCAGCTTTTCGTGGTAGTTTTCGGTTCCAGGCTACCAAATGCTGGAACGACCTCCCACCCCCTATACGAAACTGCGGGTCCAAAATAAGTTTTCAGCGCAAATTGCGTGAACATCTATTGGTAACCCAAGCTTCTGGAACCGATATGCTCCGAACCAGCTAGTTGCAGATACATAAATTATATAAATTGTATTTTTAACTATAAATTCGCTATGATTATTCCTATGCCTACTTTTATTTATTTATTTATCACACTTAATGTTTTTTATCTCAATAAAGTTACATTGTCACATACAAGAAACTAAACTATGTAGCACATAATAAATATGTTTTGCTTGCACTTTTTACTGTTTGATACTGACTGGACTTCTTATCTTATTCATTTTATATTATTTTTCTGTCTCGTTTTTTGTTCAAACCATGCTCAATAAGGCTAGGACAGAATAACAGCGTTGCGACTTGCATTTCTTGCAAATTGCAACATTTTGCTGAGTTTTAGCCTTTTCTTTACTGCACACAAGACATTGCTGGATCTACCTTGTGACCTCTGTCGGCGATGAACCTACAATTATTATATGTTTAAGGGTATTTGATATAGTTGTCTATAGTTGTAGGTAGCACCTGTATAAAAGTCTTGTTTTGTGTGTTTTATGGAATAAATTACTTTTCACTTTCACTTTCACTTTTTTCATCTTTTACTTAATGCGTATGAAGTCTTTTCAGCACTTGCGTCATAATAATAACGTTCGAAATTATTTCATCTACGCTACTTAATACGTATCAAGTATTTTCCACACCTTCATCGTAATGTTCGAAATATTTCGTGCTCGCTACGCTCGCGTTTTCATCTACCTACACTTGAGGCGTATGAAGTCTCTTCCGCACGTGCATCATAATTTTCGAAACATTTCGCGCTCGCTATACTCGCGTTTTCGTTTCCATACTTGATGCGTATGAAGTTTTTTCCGCACCTGCATCATATTAATTTTCATCTACGTTACTTGATCTTCATCCATATATTAAATCCTCTGTCATGTGTTTCATGCGGGCGCGTTGAGTCGGCGTGCGCAATGTTTAGTGAGATTGCCCGGCCCGCAGTACCTGGTGACGGCGAAATACGGTATAGAAGTTGATATGGACCGAGTTCTACGCAGACGAAGTCGCGGGCAAAAGCTAGTAATATATATAATGCACAATTTGTGAATTCATTCATAGAATATGCAAACAAGTCAATGTTCTCAGCAATTAGGTTAAGGGTTCGCACGGCTCGCGTCAGCGGCGCCTTTCCGAGTAGGTTGGTGCGGCCGCACGGCTCGGCCAGCAGCCGCGGCCGACGACGGCGCCACACGTACCTGTCGGGGACATACACACCCACACAGCTTAACAATTCACTGTTACATAACTTGCCTCTAATTAACTTAAATAAATATGATGTAAGGCATAGTTCTCTGCGCACCCGTAACTCGTTGTACCCGACTGTAATGTATGAGAAATAAGACTTGTAATTAATTAATCAAGCACTTTATTTCTATCCTTTTTAGTTCACATGTCGGCCATTAATTTATATCCGAACACACGAGAGAGCGAGATCGTTGCGGTGGGAGTGAGAGGGCAATATGGATGCGTTCGCTAAAGTAGCGTTCTCACACTCTCCCCGCCTTTCTTAAAACTTAAGTATTCTTTATTATAACGGATTAATTATAAAGTGGAAATGTCGAGATTCTACACCTCAGACTCAGCAATAAGTACTCCACATTCGAGCATCTGGTTAACATGTCTTTTACACACTGAACCATTGACATCCACTAAATAGGTTGCTCCTGGCACAGACTCCTGGACTATAATTCCCTTAATCCATGGCTTGAATCCCTTTCTGTAATCTCTTACCATGACACTTTGGCCTATTTTGAAATCTATTTTTCTGTCACCGCTACTATAACTATTCTGTTTAATTTTATTTTCATACTACGCATGATATAGGGGGTGGTCTCAGTAAGGAAAATCTGCTCCTGAGCTCTCTTCCCAGCATTAATCGAGCTGGCGTTACGCCGTTGCTCTTGTGCGGTATAGAACGATAATCTGACAAAAAGAGATTCATAGCCGCTGCTAATGTGTAACCACTATCCATGATTTTAGTTATATGCCTTTTAAATGTTTCAACAAATCTCTCCGCCGCGCCGTTGGTCGCTGGATGGTAAGGCGGTGAGAAAGTATGTTTTATTTGAGTCAAGTTACAAAACTGTTTGAACTCCGTGCTGGTGAAACTTGTGCCATTATCTGTTACAAGCTGATGTGGATAGCCAAACCTAGCAAATAAATTTTTGAACACTTCTATTGTAGTTTTTGTAGTTATATCGTTCATAATGAAAGCCTCTGCCCATTTTGAGTAACTGTCAATGATTACCAGAAACATTTTTTTTTATACGGCCCTATGAAATCAGCATGAAGTCTGTACCAGGTAGATGGACTGGCCATAATTTTACAATTTTTGTTGGATTTTTATTGTTACTTAAGCAAGCCAAGCAGTTTTTTGTAATTTGCTCTATCTGTATATCTAGTTCAGGCCACCAATAATATGATCTGGCTATCTCTTTCATTGACCGAGTAAAACGAGGTCTCTGTTTTAGCTTCGACAAAAATGCTTTCGTATGTCCGGCCGGATTTTTGTATGTCCTCCTCTACAGGTCGCATTTATCAACCGATTTTCGTGAAATTTTGTGAGCAGGTTCGGTAACTATATAGAATTTTTTTGTCGAGTCACTTTTTGGAATTTCAAAAAAACAAACATTGTATCAATGATTTCGTGTTTTTCTGCGGCCGTTTTTTCCTCTACAGGTCGCATTTCTCAACCGATTCTCGTGAAATTTTGTGAGCAGGTTTCATGACTACATATAATTTATTTGTAGAGTTAATTTTTGTAAATTAAAAAAAATTTTTTTTTACGTCGTTGGCTGATCTCCTCTACAGGTCGCATTTATCAACCGATTTTCGTGAAATTTTGCGAGCAGGTTTGGTAACTATATAGAATTTTTTTGTCGAGTCACTTTTTTGAAATTCGAAAAAACAAACTTTGTATCAATGATTTCGTATTTTTCTGCGGCCGTTTTTTCCTCTATAGGTCGCATTTCTCAACCGATTCTCGTGAAGTTTTGTGAGCAGGTTTTATGATTACATAGAATTTTTTGGGCAAGTAAATTTTTGTAAATTTAATTTTGTTTTATTTTATTCATTGGTTTGTTCTCCTCTACAGGTCGCATTTATCAACCGATTTTCGTGAAATTTTGTGAGCAGGTGCGGTAATTCTATAGAATTTTTTTATCGAGACACTTTTTCAAAATTTAAAAAAACAATTTTTTTATCAATTATTTTGTGTTTCTGCGGCCGAATTTCGATATGTTTACCTCTAAGGGTCGCATTTCACAACAGATTCTCGTGAAGTATTGTGAGCACGTTCTTTGATTACATCGAATATTTTTGTCGAGTAATCTAAAAAAAAATCTATGGTTTGTCCTCCTCTACAGCAGCGGTCGGCAACAGGCGGCCCGCGAGCCCCTTCCGTGCGGCCCGCGAGCCTCCCTGGCTTTATTGTTTGTAAAGGTAAAATTTGAAATTCTTTACATACGTGAAAGCGTCTGTATCGCCAACCACGAATATTTTCACAGTTGGTCAGGACGAGATATGTGTACTTACAAAAGTATATTTTACAGTTAAATCTATCTAAAATTTTTTTCAAAAATTTCGCGCTCGCCGTGTTTGCGTTAGACAGTATGAAGTATTTTCCACACCTGCATCTTAATGTTCAAAAAATTTCGCGCTCGCTACGCTCGCGTTTGCGTCTACATGACTTAATGCGTATGAAGTATTTTCCAGACCTGCATAATAATGTTCGCAAAATTTCGCGCTCGCTACGCTCGCGTTTTCAACGAGATTTGTTATGACTTGATGCGTATGAAGTATTTGCCGCGTTTGAATCAGTGTTCGAAAAATTTCGCGCTCGCGTTTACATCTACATAACTTGATGTGTATGAAGTAGTTTCCGCACCTGCATCATAATGTTCGAAAAATTTCGCGCTCGCTACGCTCGCATTTTCATCTAGATGTGTTATGACTTGATGCGTATGAAGTATTTGCCGCATTTGCATCAGTGTTCGAAAAAATTCGCGCTCGCGTTTTCATCTAGGTGTGTTATGACTTTATGACCCGTCCCCCCCTTAAAGTTTCTATATCTACTATTCTATATCGCGATATATAATCGCGAAATTACGATGCGGTTGAAATGCGAATTATCTGGGTTTGGTAAGGAAACTAGCTGGTTTATCTGTGAAAAGTCGGTTTTTTCGTCTTTCTCGTTTTTCACGTAAAAAGGGGTGCGAATTTTTACTACGTTACTGTCGCGTACGACGTACCAATTTGTTTCGAGTTGATATCAACAGACAGTGATCATTATTATCATCTGCGGCCCGCGAAGATTTTTTTAGCTACTATTTGGCCCGTGGGTGCAAAAAGGTTGCCGACCCCTGCTCTACAGGTTCGATATCTAACATACCTAGTTTTGGAAATAAAAAAAAAACACTCACGAGGTCTACAGCTCACAGAGCCACTAGTTTTTACAATTCCAAAGTGACTTTTGTGTGTCTCCTGCAATACTTTATCTTGTAAAGAAGGCGGTACTATGATTCTGTAGCCCCAAAATAGACAACCCCTATCAGTACTGAGTTCGTCCTTTCGATTGAAGTAGGGCAATAAGTCTGCATGTATATTTTCTTTATTTGGCCATCCATCTAGTGATAACGTATTACATATGACAGGTTACAATTCTTAATAGTTTCCTTTTTTATTAATTTCCAATCTAGTACTTCTAATTCGCTACTGTCCGTATAAAACGTATTTCCTATATCTCCTTCTTTACAAAGGTTAGGTAGGTCCACATCATTAGGGCCCTCTTCCACCATGCGAGACATATAATCTGCCGGGTTGAGGTTTGTTTTAATATGTCTTATTTTATATTTGAATGCAGACAGAAATATAGCATAGTGCTGTAGTCTTTTAGCAGCCATTTTTGGTATTGATTTGTTGGGACCAAATATTCTTACTAGGGCTGTGCTATCGGTTTCAAGCTCAAAACTACGCCCGTATGTATAGTTATAAAATTTGGTCACACCAAATACAATTGCAAGCGCTTCTTTGTCTATTGCTGAATATTTCTGTTCTGCTGCACTTAACTTTTTACTGGCGAATGCGATTGGTCTGACAGTACCATTTGTCTCCCTGTTTGAGATCACTGCCGCCACTCCAACCTGGGACGCATCACATGTTAGGATTAGAGGCAACTCTGGGTCGTAATGCCTCAGGTTTTGCACTGATGCTAGTTTTAACTTAATTGTTTTAAATGCATGTTCACACTGGTGTGTCCATTCGAATTTATTTTTCTTTGTACAGTCATACAAGGGCGTCAAAATGTGCGCCATGTCCTTTAAAAAACGCGAGTAATAATTGATTTTCCCAAGAAATGATTTTAATAATGTCAAATTAGTTGGCGGCAGTGTTCTCAACAAAGGTTCAATGTTTTGTTTTATTACATTTATGCCATTACTATTTATCCTGTAGCCAAACACATCAATATGATTTTGGAATAATTTACATTTTTCTGGTTTTAGTTTAAATTCACACTGTTTTAATTTCTCAAGGACGTTACACAGGGTCTCAAAAGTAGCTTCTATGGTTTTGCCTGACAGATATATGTTGTCTATGAATACAATTACAATTACATTTGGAATGTTTGCCAATTTGTTGCTCATTAATCTTTGGAAGGATCCAGGACCTGTGTTGACACCATACGGGAGATATTTATATTTGAATGTTCCTAGCTCGGTAACAATTGTAGTACATTCCTGTGAAACTTTGTTTAAAGGAGCTTGTAAATAAGCTTCCTTCAGGTCCAGTTCGCAGAAGTATTGCCCATCCTTCAAGCAGTGAAATATCTCGTCAACATGTGGCAGTGGATAGTGATCAATCTCTAGGTTAGGGTTAAGTGTTAATTTGTAGTCCCCACATAGACGTACCGACCCATCTGGTTTCATGATGGGTACCACCGGGGTTCCCCATTGACTATGTTCAATGGGTTCAATTCTTCCATTATCCAGTAACCTAGAGATTTCATTTTTTACCTTGTCTCGAAGTGAAAAAGGCACACGCCTTACTGGTAGACATTTTGGAACTGCACCTGGTTTCAGTTTCAAAGTAATCTCCTCCCCTTGAAAGTTTCCCCAGCCAGGTGCAAATACTTCTGCGAACTTCGTTTTAATCAATTGTTCTGCCTCTGAAACAGTTTTAAGAGAAGTATTACATTCTTGTATGTTAACATGCAGTGATTTTTGTTCTAGGTCATGTAATTTAAGCGGCCATAGTTTTAGTTGATATAACCAATCTCTGCCCAATATACATGGCATCTCATCTTTACCCACAAAGCAAGTCAATTTTTTACAATTTTCATTTAATTTTACTTCGAGGTCCTCAATAATGCCTACAGGTACAGATGTAGTCTGATCAAAATTTTTAAAAATAGTATTACATTTTGTAACTTTTTTTGTGAAAAATGCTTTTTTACATATTTAATAGGAATGACCGTAACCTCAGATCCAGTATCAAGTTGGAAATTTATCTTTATACCATTAATGTCTAAGGTTAAGTATTGAGGGGGTATTTTACTTACACCTAGTGACATTACTTCATACTCCTGGAACAAAGGTCCTAAAGAACCATCCAATATGTCTTCATTGCCTTCATGCTCTTGTTCAGCCGAAATCATGTTTGTAGAGTGTCGCATTTTATTGCTTGAGCACACTCTAAATATATGGCCCTGTCTTCCGCATTCCGAACAATACTTCTTCTGTAGAGAACACTCTGAACGTATATGATTGGTTTTTCCACAGCAGTAACACATTCTTGAACTTGTACCTGCCAATCCCCCACGGCCGTGACCTCGTCTGCTTATGTTTGTGTTCCTATAGTTAGCAGTGTTCTTAAATATTGGTGCTACATACTTTGGTTCCGGACTCTCTGTTGAATAATGTCTATCTGAAGATGTCTTCACAGCTGCCTCAATACTTCGGGCCATCATTACCAATTTTTCTAGTGAAAGTTCAGAGTTTTTTAACAATTCAAATTTTATTACATTTGATGCTAATCCATCTATAAATTTTTCCTTAATTTGATCTTCTGTGTCCTTGAATTCACATGTTCTGGCTATTTTTCTTAGTTCTGTCACATACTGATCAATAGATTCACTTGAAGTTTGATTTCTCTTGCGAAATTCCACCCTGTTTATTGATGGGGCATTTGTATTGGTATAACTTTTCTTCAAAAGGCTACACAATTCATCATATGACTTCTTGATTGGTGATATAGGTGCGCAAATGTTTAATATATTATCAAAAACTGTGCTTGTTAATTTTGTTATTAACAATGGTACTTTTTTATCTTCAGGTATGTCATTTAATAATATTACGCATTCTAATTGTTGTTCAAATGCCTCCCAATTTGTACCATCGAAGGGTTTTATATTTGTGTCGTTATACGACATGGTTTTATGTGCGTCGTTTTGAGAAATTTGATGTTTGAGTTTTTCGCTTATCAGTTTCCGAAGTTGATCCACCGTCTTTTCGTCACCGTCAAGGTGAAAGTAGCTAGCTAATTGGAGTAATTGATCTTTGTTACAAAAATAAATGCAACTTCTTCTGCCTTTATTTAACGCTTCGATTATGGTTTGAATACTTGTATTTGGTGTAATTTCACTCATTTAGTAAGTTTGGTTATGTTCATGTGAACAATTGACAATCACGATTCCCAGTTCGCGCCGGTTCGAATTTTTACACAAAACAACGTTTATTAGTGCTCGTTTGTTGCACTAACACTATTTATTTTTATCTTCTCGTCGCCACTTGTAATGTATGAGAAATAAGACTTGTAATTAATTAATCAAGCACTTTATTTCTATCCTTTTTAGTTCACATGTCGGCCATTAATTTATATCCGAACACACGAGAGAGCGAGATCGTTGCGGTGGGAGTGAGAGGGCAATATGGATGCGTTCGCTAAAGTAGCGTTCTCACACCGACCATACCCAGGACAAATAAAGTCGGGTACATTAGAGGGTAAAAAGGATAGACTCCATATTTCCTTAAATATAAAAATCGAACGAACTTGTTCTGGATACGTTCGACCATTAAACGGTATTTAGTCTCATGAGGCGCCCAGACGACTGCATTGCATTCGAGGCTACTACGGACAAGTGCATTATATAGGCGGCTATTGCGGCAATATTAGTAAAACTATTGGAACGACGAAGTACAAATCCTAGAATTCTGTAGGCTTTCTTACAAATGTTAACTATATGGTCGCGAAACCTTAGATCAGATGTAAATTTTAAACCTAGATCTTTCACTTCTGTAACTCTATTTAATTTCTGAGTTTTAATGAGGTAATCATGAAGGATGGGGGTACGCGCCCGAGTAAAAGTTATAGTCGCGCACTTGGACGTATTAAAATATAGCCTATTGGATTCGCTCCATGAAATTACGCGGTCAATGTCACCTTGGAATATGGCACAGTCCGTAGCGTTTTTTACAGGCCTAAACAATTTTAAGTCGTCGGCGAACAGTAAGCAGCCTGAATTTTCGATGACCTGAGGCAAGTCATTGACCATAATAATAAATTCCAAAGGGCCAAGATTGCTCCCTTGACTTACCCCAGACCTCACAAAATAAGGCTCCGACCTGTATCCCGCGTACTCAACATACTGTCGTCTGTCACTCATGTAGCTCGCAAAAAATTTTAACAAGTGAGGAGTAAATCCGACGCCGGCTAGTTTTCGTAGCAGGATGTCGTTGTCAACGACATCAAACGCTTTTCGAAAATCGAAATAAGCGGCGTCAACCTGCCCCCCACTGTCCACTTCAGGTATTATCTGGGACACATAGGAAAGTAAGTTGCTGGTGGTACTACACCCCGGTCGAAAGCCATGTTGCGCATCCGACAACTGGCTCTGTAACTGTGTATAGATAATATTTTGCAGCGCTGACTCGAACACTTTAGCTGGGGTGGACAACATTGCAACCGGCCTATACCCGTCAACCCCCTGGCCGCCTCCTCCTTTCGGAACTGGGACCACCCGAGTTGTTTTCCACCAGTCCGGAAAGACTTCGTTATCCAGGCACAAATTGTACAAGTGTTGTAGCGGCTCACCTAACACAAATCGGCAGTCTTTAAATATATAAGCCGGTATGCCATCAGGTCCAGCCGACCGCTTCGGTTTGAGGTTCGCGAGAGCCCGCATCACATCCGCCAGGTGCATCTTCTCAACTTCTATTCGCGCCGAGCTGAAAGCACTTTGAGCTTCCGCCACGGCTGCGCTCACATTAAGTTTGGCCGGAGTGGAGCTGTACACAGTTTGAAAAAAATCCGCGAACTCTCTAGCACCCTTTTCCCCGACGAGCACCTCACCATCTTTACTTACTAACTTTCGAGTGTTTCCATGTTTTGTTTTTGACCTTACGTAGTTCCAAAAAGCTTTTGGGTCCTCCTTTAGATGAGTTTGAACACGACCCTGATACGGCGCGTGAGCTTTTTCAATCATGACTTTAACTCGTGCCCCGTGCGTTTAATATCTTGTATTTTTATGGCCTGAACCTTTTACTGACACCGGAATGGTTAAGATAAGATATCGATATTGCTAATAGCCCTTTTTAGGGTTCCGTAGAAAACAAGGAACCCTTATAGTTTCGCCATGTCCGTCCGTCCGTCCGTCCGACCCCCGTTTTTCTCAGTAACCGTTAGTACTAGAAAGCTGTAATTTGGCATGATTATTCATATCAATGACGCCGTAAAAAGGGTAGAATAAAATCTTTAAAAAAAAATTTTTTAGGGTACCCCCCCCCCCTACAAGTAAAGTGGGGGTGCAATTTTTTTTCTGCCAAACCCCATCGTGTGGGGTATCGTTGGATAGCTCTTTAAAAAAATATTATAAGGTTTCTAAAAGCATTTTTGATTAAAGAATTGGTTAGCGTGATATAAGCTTTGAAGTGATAATTTTTCTTATGGTCTAGTGTATGCCAGTTAAACGGTGGCTACTAGGCATGTGAAAATAATCATGGTGGTAGTAGTATATACAATGAATTTAAAAGGAAAACTATCACAGCTAAGTAGACATTACTAGTCAACGAGTAACTAGTAGTCGAACTTCAGAAATGTACTTTGCAAAAGCAAACTTTCGTACATTTTCCATTGATATCTTAGATATTGTTGTTAATTCTGTCAAAAACATAGTAAATATAAGTTTGCGAACGTTTTAGTCCACATAATGTAACGGATAGACGACTACGGAACCCTACCTTGCGCGTGGCCCGACACGCACTTGGCCGGTTTTTTTATACAACGACGTTGGCAAACCAGCTTACGGCTGGCTTAGTCAGATACCGTAGCCATGAACCGACATGACATGATTTTTTTTTTTTACGAATAAATGAGTATGAGTATGAGTATGGACACTAGCGAGTAAACAAGGATCACAAGCGCGTTTCCGACCCTCTATTGACTCCCAATTATTTCAGAATTAAAAATAAACCTTTCCCACTCAAAATTGTTAAAGAAGATACTAATGTGGCCGAATCTTCCTGCCTTGTTGTGATTTTTTGTTAGGGAGAGTAGGTACTCGCCCCGCGTTGAATAAAAACATTTCAAAGTTAAAATTACTTGGTACGAATTTTTGGAAAAGTCTGCTTTTGTCACGAACACGCTACGTGGGTGGATATAAAATATAAGTATCGTTTTACATAGGTACCGAAGTGGCAAAATAATTAAATACTTCAGATGGAATATTTATCGTATTTCAAATTCTTCCTTTTACAAATCGTATCTAAATCGAAGTAGCGAAGCTGATAAATAATTCAATTTTGAAATATTTTGCTTCAATTTTGCCTGAACTGGAATTAGATACACGAACGGGGGTAAATATCTCATTACGGAATTACGGAAAAAACTCGATCGAAATTATTGAAAGGATCAACTGAACAGCTTATTATCATTTTAGAATAGCATTATAATATCCATAGCTAGGTACAATGTACATACTAAGGAAATACAACACCCGAAACGTGTTTGATGGTATATGTAAATAAGGTACGGAAATTTGACCACTCCCGGTTAAAATAATGGGGTGTCCCAGAAGTTTAGCTCTTTCTTGAAGAAAGTGGTTTACTGTATCAGTTTTATTATGAGACTCGTAAAATAGAATACTCGTAACTATTAGCAAACACTTCATATATTCTTGACACTTCATTAAAAAAAACGGCCAAGTGCGAGAAGGACTCGCGCACGAAGGGGTCCGTGCCATTATGGGGCTATTCATAAATTACGTCATTTCAAATTTGGGGGGGGAGGGGGTCATAACATTGGATGATGGTAGCATGACGTAGGAGGGGAGGGGGGTCAATCCCAAGATGACATCATCTCTCGCATCTTTAAAAAGTGTTTTAATGAGTAAAAAAGGAATGAAATTCGTGTTTCTAAACTGTTAATGCTATAAAAAATTACCTACTAAACTTGAATCAACAATAAATTGTTATAATAAATAAATAGCTAATGAAATTGGCTGGAGGCTCTGATCAAGAACCACATGATTCCAGGCCCGATTAGATTCAGAACTTGGAGGAGTGGGTGAAGTCCCCATGGGAAAACACTAAAAACCTGTGGGTTGACGGCGAAAAAAACACAACAAAACAATGTTTTTGTTTACTTGACTTGTTTTCGAGTCACCGGTCGACATGAGGTTAATAAAAATTGATATTTGATATTTAGAGTTGAATCTTAATTTATTGTTTGTTGATTGTTTTAACTTTAAAGAAATAATAATAACTAAATCATTTGAAATAGTTTTTTATTGAAAAATTAAGCTAAGAACGCATTTTTTAGAAATGACATCATTTTATTTGATAGGGGGGGGGGTCATTCGAATTATGATGGTTGGATGATTTTAGGGGGGGGGGGTCAAAAATCGTCAAAAATAGATGACGTAATTTATGAATAGCCCCTATCTATAAAAACGGCAAAAAAACACGTTTGTTGTATGGGAGCCCCCTTAAATATTGAATTTAAGCTGCTTTTTAGTATTTGTTGTTATAACGGCAACAGAAATACATTTGTGAAAATTTCAACTGTCTAACTATCACGGTTCATCTCGCCTGGTGACAGACGGACAGACAGCAGAGTCTTAGCAATGGGGTCCCGTTTTACCCTTTGGGTAACGAAACCCTAAAAAGTATAAAATAATGAATTTCCTGCTTTAATGGCAGATTACGAAACCATAGACGCCATGACACCATAACTTTTTTCTTTTCTTATTAATATATATTTCAGCCAGTAAGGGGCCTTTACTTCTGGGACACCCTCTAGATGCTTTTGTTTATCATCGCCTTTACAAATATCCGGTAGGTTTCCGTCTGCAGCTTGCTAACTGACTCAGCGGTAATTGGACCTTATATTTACAAAGGAAAGCTTAATTAAGGAAGTGTATAAGTACGCAAAACTTATTTAATTTTAAAAAGGTCCGGCCGTCCATCAAATGTCAAAGAAGTCAAAGCTTATCTGAAGATTTATATAGATACTTCCCCAGAGCAACCTGTTTAATTAAAAACAATACTGTAAACAATATGTTTAACAAAAAATATATATATTAAATCGTCTGAGCAACGCTTTGAAGCACTCAATGGGAGGTCAGTCATTATACGAGGGACGGTATACGAAAATCCCTATGACACTTGCAGTGACATACCATATAGTGATGTGCATGTGTCGATACTTCAATTGTTTTTTTATCTGTGGCGGTTCTTATCAGCGTCCTCTCACGTACATTAATTGAAACCTCAAATGCGGTTATCGTGTAAAAGACGTTTCTGGCTACTAAACCGCCATTTTTAGGGTTCCGTTTCCGAATGGTCCAAACGGAACCCTATTATTGTCACTCATGCGTGCTTCCGTCGGTCGTCTATCACTGAAATATTTTTCAAGATGTTCAACTTCCCTTTGACCTATTGTCATAACATTTGGAAATATGCGTCACTAGTGAAGAGAGTACTCGCCGGCAGTGCGAACAGCCAGCGATCAACTATAAATATTTCAGTGACTTTTACTGCCACGGGATCTAATCTTTTGTTCGTTTCTTGAGCGAGAAAATCACCGATAGCTAATCGCTTCTGGGACCACTGATTATTATCACTTCAATTATCGACATCTATTATCGACAGCACCGCTTCCATAGCCGATACAGACCAACGATATAACTTTTGCAGTACGTCACCGTGTATATTCTGTTAAGCATATTTCTGGAAAATAAGGGACAATTCAAGTTTCTTTCATATTGTTATTATGTAAATGTTACAATCCTACATAAATTAATTAGCTACATTCCCAAAAGATACTTATTAACATTTCGATGTGACAGCGACGCTGTTCCAAGGTTATATAAATGAACTGTCACTGCAAGTGTCATAGGGATCGGATTTTGATCGTCGCCGCGTTGGTGAGCACACGTGCCCGGGGCGACGACGGACAGAATCCATTTACCGTACAAAACCTTATCTACTGTCATGGCGTCGTTACCGACCAACGTCATTGAACACGTGACATTGGCGAAATCATCATAAATTTGATGGAAGCCATTTTTTTAAGAATTGAATTGTCATAGGGATCTTCGGATACCGTTCCTCGTATAGAATTTATTTGCGCGTGAATGGGTTGCGTGCGAACCGCGGTGTCTATGTTTTACTGTTTTATTTACTGTACGGT
The DNA here is from genome assembly GCA_951800055.1 of Cenopis cana. Taxonomy (NCBI): domain Eukaryota; kingdom Metazoa; phylum Arthropoda; class Insecta; order Lepidoptera; family Tortricidae; genus Cenopis; species Cenopis cana. The sequence goes on from OX637478.1 coordinate 12,541,352, forward strand.
CTATGTGTCAAATCAGTTAAGAGAAAAACATGCCGCCATTGTTGCCAAATTATAAATACAACCGCAAGTAGGTGAACACCGTGGAGTTTAAAATAATCCATTCTGAGTGGATTTTTATTTCTTTTCTCGCATACGAAGTGAAAGTAGAGTGCATTAACCCGAGTCTAAAAGCTATATATTAGTACTCTACTATTTTACAGCCCGCAGCGCTTAAGTTCACATTTATGGTTAGGTACCTATATTAAAACTTAGGGTAGTAAAGCCAAAGCCGTAACATTAAAGAATTCACCAAAACTTCCCGGTTTGACTTGGAAAAAATAACAATAAATATTAAGAGCAATGAAGTAGTGTCTACTTGGCAAATGAACTAATATGTTACCTATCCTGTATGGAAACCCGTAACGAATAAAAAAATCCCTCCAAAAACTCTACAACTTAGTCAATATATGTGGCTTGGCCGTTCCGCTACCGTCAGATTGAAGTAAATATTCACTGTTCCTTACTGTTCTGTTATACAATTGTTCTTGTAATTTGTAATCCCATCAAAAACATTACATGTAAAAAGATGCAAGTCTCGCAACACAGTTCTTTTACAACAAAAAGTAATGATATGTAATCTTAAACCAAGTATGTTATATTTTAGTCAATAGTACCGGAGGGGTGCCCACAAAACAAAATTTCCACCGACTTGCATCATCAGCATTAGGTACTTTATGTTTTTGATCATGTCATTATATATATATTAAAAAAATATAAAGTTATGCAGATGCAAGTCGGTGGAAATTTTGTTTTGTGGGCACCCCTCCGGTACTATTGACTAAAATATAACAGACTTGGTTTAAGATTACATATCATTACTTTTTGTTGTAAAAGAACTGTGTTGCGAGACTTGCATCTTTTTACATGTAATGTTTTTGATGGGATCTCATCCCTTTTTTTTTCTTTTCAGGTATGACTTCTAGTAACGAACATGCAAACTGTAAAAGTAACTTTGTAATCGCATGTATTTTGTATAGGATTACAAACTTACTTATGCAGTTTGTATATCTCAGATACGTGACTGATATTGCAATATTTTTTAATTTTCTAGCAATTAATAGGCTAAAAACTAATTATGTTTAAAATTTGGAGCTTGTGGGTCTGCTAGAAGTACCTTAAACGATTGATGATCTGTCAGTCAGTCAGTGAGTCAGTGACAAAACTAAGGAATTTTGAGGGGCAATAGTTCTTAAAATAAAAGTTCAAATTGAATGTTATTGAGAATATATCTAACCCATATTATGCCCAACATGTTATTGAAAATTCAGGGTTCTAGCTTTAACTGGGACAAAATTACAGGATGTTGAAAATGGCCTGAATGGCTTCGAGAAAAGGATGGTACGGCCGTGCACCTTTTTGCTCGACTTGCGGGGGCACTGCCGTGCCCCCAGATGGCCTGAATGGCTTCGAGAAAAGGATGGTACGGCCGTGCACCTTTTTGCTCGACTTGCGGGGGCACTGCCGTGCCCCCAGATAACGAAACGGCCAAGCCACTAATGCTTGCATTTTTGCTTCTAATTTATAGCCGGCTGTTAGCCACTTTATTGTAAAGTTCTGAATTAAAATAGGGATTATAAATTTTGAGAGTAAGTAACTAATAATTAAGTCCATATTAAGTCCATTAATCCCATACCTTTAAAGGCATGAATTATTAAAACATTGCAAATTTAACATTTAGCGTTGTAGATAATTCGCGCCTCGGGTAAACACGTTTTGCACATCGTTGGAAAGTACGGACTACGGATATTTGCACAGCGCGATATTACACACGAACGTACGGGGTACCTAAATGAAAACCAGGGTAAACTACTGATACATAACTACATATAAAATACATAATTAAAAGCCCCATGACAAGTATGTAGCATACCTTAATACTTGTACTAAAGAGAAAGAGTAAAGTTAATCTACTTCAGTCCCTTTGCAGTACGGGACAGTCTCGTACACTCTTGAGATGATAGTTGATAATTGATAACACTCCAGTTTTCCACCGTAATTATGATTTATTGATAACGTGATAAAATGATACAATGTGGGCTTAGTGCGAATACACTCCGCGGCGGTCGGACCTAAAGGATAGAAATTAATGCTAAGTAAAAACGCTGACGCGTGGAATGCAATACTTTGTACAGACCGTACACATACTGTATCTTTGCAATCTGCCAGTCGAACGAATATCTCGACAAGAGGTCTATTTGACCTTACGTAATTGAATTGATGCTGTTTATTGTGCGCACTTGTTCTGATACGTTATGTTGAGCACACGAAGCGAGTGCGAGCAACAGATATCATATCAATATCAAAACCAATACGTCGTGTCTGATATAGCTCCAGATCTATGTCTGACCTGGGTCATCGCGTGTGTCATCCCATTATCTCAGTCGGTCGGTAGTGTCTTTATGTCTGCTTTTATTTTTATAGATTCTACTTTGCGCCGGAGAAAACGTTGAAACCGTAAAAAGGTAAATTTTTAGGGTCTCGTACCTCAAAAGGAAAACACTTTGTTGTCCGTATGTCTATCTGTCTGTCAAGACCCTTTGTCTCGGGTAAGCGTGATGTATTGAGTTGAAATAAAAGCCAGGGGGCTGATTTTTGAGTGTCGAACGCTAGACTTTTCACTCGACATCTGTCAAAACATCATAGTTTTTTGACAGATCTCGAGTGAAAAGTCGAGCGTTCGACACTCAAAAATCGGCCCCCATATTCTCAAGTCTAATACATTCCTTTGAAGCTGTGAATAAAACAAACTTCTAAGTTAACACATTCGCTGCGGCAACGGCAAAACCAAACTTACTGCCGGTGCTATACATGCTTGATTGCCAAGTTTGCGGCACGACCTCCATTTTCCCGTATCTTGTCCTGACTTTAAAGGTCCCCAAAGACATGGAAATTTACTAATTTGAGTAAATAACCATTCTAATCAATAGTATATATCCTTGTGTATATACAGCTGCCGTCGCCCCGGGATCTGTGTAATATTCTCAAAAATATAGATGTTTTTCAAAATCCTTAATTTTACGGGAACATACTTCCCTAGCCGCACTGGACACACATACTGCTAGTGATGGGATAATAAAGGATCGATAACAACTTATTTAAGTATTATACAATATTTGTTATCATCATTCACGTAAACATAAATACTATTAATAATTTAGAGAATTTTTATATGATCGTGCACGTGTCGTATCAAGAAGCCAAGAACCCGATTTCTGATTAGATTCATAATTAAAATCGGAAGTAGTGCACACGAAATATCCTTTACTTATTTGTTCAAAATGAACAACGTTAATGGGACCATCACATGAGATCAAACTTGCATTGCAAACAAAAGTAAAATTTTGCATTCTATATTTAGGTTGAATACTGCACAGCACTATGACCAACTGAAGCGCTCCGTACCCGCATCTCGGTGCGGCACGGGGTTGCCAGTTACGGCCAAATAGAACCCGTATCGCACAAAAGGATAATACTTACCTTTCTGTGCGTTACGCAAAAATACCTCCCGTACTTTTTTTCTTTTCAAATGAAATATACTTGAAGTAAGAATGTCGGGAGTATAGTTATCTCTTTCTTACGTACACGGGAACATAGTAAAACCACTGACGCACCGAGAGTAAGACAAGCGCAGCTAGCTGCCGCACAGTTGGAAAGTCAAATACGGCCAAATACTTCCCGTAACGCAGCGAATGTGTTAACTTAGAAAAAGATACGGCCGTTTATGCCGCAAAAAACGTATGAAAGTGTGAAAAACTATACATTTGTAATTAAATCATAATAAATATAGTCTTTATTTTAAGTAGGTAACATTTAAGGATGATTCACGCTAGACCGTTCCGTATCCGGGCCAGCCCGTTTTCTAGTACAAGGAATCGACGGCCGTCGCGCGTCCTGTAAAACGGGCCGGCCCGGACACGGAACGGTCTACTGTGAATCATCATTTACACTGCGTGACTCGATTCCTGACCTATATGTACCTACAAAGTACGGAACCCTCGGGGGGCGAGTCCAACTCGGACTTGTCCAGTTTTTAAAGTTTATTATTTACCGTATAGTACTTACCGAGTTTAGGTGTAGGCATATTTTAGCGATCGATACTACCGAATTTTATACATATAATAAACTAGTTATTGCCCGCGACTTCGTCCGCGTGGAACTCGTTTATCGCGATAGAATTTAGTTGCTAATATTTTTTATGTCAAGCGTTTACTTAGTTATCGTTCTCCCATGCAAACTTCCACTCCCTTTAAGGGATGATTTCCGGGATAAAAAGTATACTATGTCCTTCCCAGGGACTCAAACTATCTCCGTGCCAAATTTCATCCAAATCGGTTCAGGGGTTTAAGCCTGAAGAGGTAACAGACAGACAGACAGAGACAGACAGACACACTTTCGCATTTATACTTTATATATATATATATATATATATATATATATATATATATATATGTGTGTGGAAGTATGGATGCGAAAAGTATCTGTCTGTCTGTTACCTCTTCACGCTTAAACCACTGACCAGATTTAGATGAAATTTGGTATTTGGATAGTATATAGTTTGAGACCCGGGAAAGGACATAGGACGCTTTTCATACCGGAAATCATCCCTTAAGGGGGTGGAAATTTGTATTGTATGGAAGGGCGACGACTAGGTAAGCGATTGATATAAAAAAATGGAAATTTAATTCTATCGCGATGAACGAGTTCCACGCGAACGAAGTCGCGGGCAAAAACTAGTAGTTAATATAGTAGTAAAGGAACAACGTAAAACGATAAAACGATAGATCAATATTGGTCTAATAACAGGGACTAATTAAATTCCAATCCTAAAATATACTAAATTCAATCAAACATAAAGCCATAATGTCCGCTAAGAAAGAACGGCGAACGTAAATATTAGGCGTCTATATTGGTATTAATCCCCCGAGCAGTTCAATATAAAAGATAGGATAAGCAATTTCCAGGGTTAATTGTTATTAGGCTGTCCATAAAGTTAGCTCAAGGTTACGGTCGAACGCGATAAGAACCGCTGACAGATCGCCGACTTCACAAAATATGCAGGAAAACGGATTCGCATGTGAAAAATTACGATAGACGGCATACCTATAGACATTATAACCTAACTTTATGATTGCTAATGTTGGCACTCCTGTTATGTTATGATAATCAACAGAAACAACCATGTCTAGCCGTTGTGTTGTAAACATGAAAACATATAACTCTTTCGTACATACGAGTATGATATTTAAAGCTAACTAGTTAACTAAAGTGTATTGACTTTAAAGTTGCATTCTAGTTATTGGGATGTTGATGAGTATTTAATATTCTTTGATGTTGATCAGCTAGTCCTTGACCATTTATATGAGTAGGTACTCGAACATTTGTGTGCACATATACGTTATTTAAATATCGATCTTTAAATAATGGATAGTGGAACAAACGTCCACTTAAATATGCGCACAACAAGAAAACTTACTAATTTAGATAAAGTACCTAATTATCAGTACAATGTAAAAATCATATTATCAATCAATGCGTCTTTCTCAGACACATTTGTACAAATGCACTCACATAATTTTGTTATCGTTTCATTTCGTTACGTCAATAACACGTTCCGAATCGCGTTCGTATCATCCACGTTCCTTTATAGCGCTCATATTTATTTGAAGAGTAATTAAATTACTAATGTACTTATTGTGTTATTTGTGTTGTGTAGTAATTATTATTGTCTGTATATACGGTTAACATCCGTGCTTGCTCATTCTCAGCGGTTAACCACAACTATTTGAAATATATACCTAAATACCTAATCACTAATCAGGGGGGCGATTTTTGAGTGTCGAACGGTCGTCTTTTCACTCGACATCTGTCAAAACATCACAGTTTTTTGACAGGTCTTGAGTGAAAAGGAGAACGTTCGACACTCAAAAATCGGCCCCCTGCACATATTTCCCGAAATCATTAATGATTTATTGCGAAAGAAACATACAATACAAATACAAGGCTGAGTAAGTGAGCATTTATAATTAATCATAAATAATTAAATTAAATTACTTCTAGAAATAGGCCCTGCGACATTGTGGCGAAGACGCTGACAGCATTTCCTCGCTGAATAGTAAGGCTTATTTTTTGTGCGAGGTAGCCGCCAGCTTTTCGGCTACCGGTAGCAACTTTAAGCCTCTTCGAGATCTCTTTGATGAGACTTAAAGCTCGTGGGCCCCACGGACCAAGGGTCTCGACACCGAAAGGGACGAATGTTCGGCCGAAGTATTTCTTTTTCTAAGACATAGTGCTGATTAACGAAATAGAAAAATCAACACTTTTGTTATATCTTAAGGGATTTTCCGGAGTAATGAAGCGTTATTGGCTGTGGGCGTTTGAACAAAAGAAAACAAGCCATGTTTATTTTTACTCTTTTGTCGTTTAATTCCTTGCCTTGGGTAGGTTTGTAAACATTGTACATTCAGGTAAAAAAATCTTAGAACTCATCATTGCTGGAATCAGGATTTTACTTATGTGAATGTACATTGTATGTAGGTTATGTAGGGTAGGTATTGCCTATATATAATAAAAATCCGGTAGGAATATTTCGAGAAATTTGATATTTAAATTATCACTACTGATACTAATTAACTAATTAGTAATACATTTTACCTATTACCTATATATATAAGTACTACGCGAAACTATTAATTAGGTAAGTAATATCACGTATTCTACGTAGCAGCACTTTTCGGCCTTGTAGAGGAAATCGCTCGTAAAGGCAGCGCTACGCTGCAGCTTGTAGCAGCTTAATCATAATCACCGAATCCCGCGTAGCAATTACTACTTAACTACACATTCAAGTTAAGGAGAATCGAATAAGTTTATGTGGGATGGATGGATGGCCATTAATTAATACAACAACATACATACACACATGCGTACATACATACATGAATAAATACAATCAAGAGTAATTTGTATGAATTTGTTATATCTTAAGGGATTTTCCGGAGTAATGAAGCGTTATTGGCTGTGGGCGTTTGAACAAAAGAAAACAAGCCATGTTTATTTTTACTCTTTTGTCGTTTAATTCCTTGCCTTGGGTAGGTTTGTAAACATTGTACATTCAGGTAAAAAAATCTTAGAACTCATCATTGCTGGAATCAGGATTTTACTTATGTGAATGTACATTGTATGTAGGTTATGTAGGGTAGGTATTGCCTATATATAATAAAAATCCGGTAGGAATATTTCGAGAAATTTGATATTTAAATTATCACTACTGATACTAATTAACTAATTAGTAATACATTTTACCTATTACCTATATATATAAGTACTACGCGAAACTATTAATTAGGTAAGTAATATCACGTATTCTACGTAGCAGCACTTTTCGGCCTTGTAGAGGAAATCGCTCGTAAAGGCAGCGCTACGCTGCAGCTTGTAGCAGCTTAATCATAATCACCGAATCCCGCGTAGCAATTACTACTTAACTACACATTCAAGTTAAGGAGAATCGAATAAGTTTATGTGGGATGGATGGATGGCCATTAATTAATACAACAACATACATACACACATGCGTACATACATACATGAATAAATACAATCAAGAGTAATTTGTATGAACTAAATGAATTATATGGTCGGTGGTGACACACTTGTGTCTGGTGTGTTTTGTACATTTTCCCTCAGATAATGAACTTTACCTGACGAAAAAAAACTAGTTCAGAATGTGAAACTCAAGTCCTTTTATATAATATGACGGCATAGTTAGACACTAAACTTTCAAATTCAAAATAGAAATCCTGATTAAATTATGTCTATTTGATCAACTAAGTAAATATATTTAAATGCATTTGTACTTCGAATAAAATATTTTGATTACCTATAGTAGGCAATTAGCCAAGAAAATGTGAAAATGCTCTATTAAATTAATCAGCGGTTACTGAAAACAGAACAAGTTATACAGGTTAGACAAGATAATAACGTGACATAGTTTTTGTTGCTCAAACTACGAAAGTTACATTGCATGAAAAACGTTTCAGAAAGTTTTGGCGTAAAGAGAAATTGATTGTGTGAATTTATCATTGGGTGAAGGATGAAAAAACGACAATAACAGTTCTATGACAGTGATTATTTTTTCAGGATGTTTAATGTAGATTACTTTCGGCACATCAACTCCCAAATAAAAGAAGTATTGCAGTTCATCCCTTCAGTTGCATTACGCAATGCAAATATTCATACGCAAATATTCATTCCTCAGATTCGCTTAAGGTGGGGCTAGTTCATGAATCGACCAAAATATTAAAGTTTGAGGTTGGAGTGTAAAGAAATAATGAAAAATTACACTACACAAAAAATACTGTAGATTGAAAAAAAAAAAGTAACAAAATAACCGAATAAATACTAAAAAATGCTTTGGGACCTCTGTGAAAAAATCCTAAATATCATCGTAAAAATAAACATTAATGCTGATTATTTCGTAATTGTCAACGGCAGTGATATTTTTTATAGAAAAAGGGTTGCTTTTTATTGTTCATAAAAATAACCAAAAATCAATCAAAATGTAGTAAATATTCACGAAAACTACGCGCAGAGTTCCGTAAAGAGCGAGATGGTTAATTGTAAACTCACGCGTGTTAGAGCGGGACGTTGCCCTCCCTCCTCACCACCGGCGGCGGTACGGGCGGAGACTTTTGATATATTTACTTCCTAACTAGCCTAAACAAAGTTACCAAGTTAAAAATTGTGTTCCAAGCATTTCCCTCTATACCTCTTTTTGAGCATTAAATGCTGACTGGCCTAAAATCCGCATGGTTCGCAATATCAATTTTGGTATGACGCAATTTCAAACCGAATGTTTATATATTTTTTGTTTTACGTACTGGACACAATATTTCATCTACATACTTAACACACAATTAGAAATGTTGGCCACATTAAAATATTTTCATCTGTAATCCACGAGCCCAATCGTACAAAGCTCTTCAAAATTTCGGAGATTCGCTAAGGAGCTTGAAGTCGACTCAATTATCCTTGGCGATCACCAGGGATGCAATAACCGGTTATGATAATGAAATTTTGCCAAACTAATCGGTTATAACCGTCTTCGTGGGTTGTGGTTAAAACCGGTTAGCATTACCTAAGTATTCAGCGCACGTGGAAGGCATATCTCCCGTCAAATAACACTTCGTCTAATATTAAATGGTCCCTACTGTCTCTAATGGACTAATAACTCTATTAGTCAATCATAGATAGGTAGTAATTTGCTTCCTGAGTGCAAAGTTTTAGGCAGCGAAGTTGAACTGGGAGTCAGATCTGATACATACATTTTGCATTCAAATTTGGTTTAAATGTTGCACACGCGCTCGTTCTAACACGTTAGCAACGAGTGCGCATGATGTAATTTGTGATGCGAAATGAGTTGTCCCAGATTGACCTCTTGACTAGTGTCTTAGTACCTACTTTTACTCTCAGTTACGACAAAGACAAAGAAGAAAATAAACTTTCGTGGTAACGAACTATTCTCATTATCCGTATTTACTCGTTGGGCCTGGTCACAGAATAGTATCTAGCTACCAAACACCCTGTATACTAGTTACAGGGTGCTTAGTAGCTAGATACAAATCCTTTAAGGGGTGATAGAGGAGGTCATTTTACACATTTTAGACCACACTTGCTGTATACCATGTCTTCTGGTTTCTAAGAAAGGCGCCATTTTAAGTTGAAAATTTGCACTTTTACTTTTTAAAACTTCTCTATTGTTTTTCTGGATTATCTTAATTATACAGAACGCAGCGTTAAGAACTAAGAATTTTTTAAATTTAATTGCACACTTTTCTGGCGAATTTTTAATTATTTTATTCACATGATATTTCAGGTCCAATTTATTTCCATACATTTTCATAGAAACTGACGAACAAAACAGTTGTGCTACAGTCCGTCCTTGAACAAAGAGGAAAAAACATAATCTAAGTGACAAAAGACTACCGAAAAAGCTTTTCCTCGTATGAGTCCTTGGATATGACGAAATCATAACTTAGTAAATATAATATTTAGTTGTGGCTCTGTGAGCTGTACTGGGGTGTTAAAAGTATTGTTTATCTACACACATATCATAAATCCTCTAATATGCGTTCGGAAACCGTAGAAAATGACTCTCATTTCAACATTCAATGAATTTATGGCAATTTTCTTATCTGTGGCTAAGGCTACAGCAGTAATATAATTTTTTATTTTAATCTCATATATGATGTTAAAATATAAAAACGTCAAACAAAACTGGCAAAATTTAAATGTCAAAGTTGACATGTCCCTATTCTAGTACCTATCACTGAAAATTCAAATTCAGTCGATGCGAAATGTCAGCTCGATGTTTTTTTAGTATATATCGCACGAAATTTGAGCTAGAACGACATGATCACATCAGAATAGGGACTCTTTACTTTTTAAAATAACATTCAGGTATCGGTTGCCAGTTCTGATTTCGATATTTCCGCAACCGTGCAAAAAAGGTTGTATTAACACAATTATTGTATTTATTTACAACGGTTTCTGAACCCATCTTAGAGTAGTTATAATATGTGTGTAGATAAAGTAACCCATCAAAAACATTACATGTTAAAAGATGCAAGTCTCGCAACACAGTTCTTTTACAACAAAAAGTAATGATATGTAATCTTAAGGCTCCGTATAACATATTCTGACAATTTGGCTAAGATTGATGACGTCGTATCTCATAATCTATTAATATTTATATACATTTTATTACAGATTATGAAAGATCATTTCATTGTGAATGGAATAAGTGTGCTACTTTTTAAATTTTCTTATTTAGTTTCGAATAATCTTGATTAACCTAACAGCTGTTTCCTCGATTTGCGCTTGAAGAGGTTTTAAAAACGACCTAGTTAAGCTACATATTGGTGCCAAACCGGCATGGAAAAAATATGCACATATGCAATAGGTACTCCTGTTAGGGATGAGTGGAAGGGTTTTTACAAGTTTCATACAAAAATGTTATAAAAAAAGAATTTTAAAATTTATAAATTTTCTGAAAAACTTCAAACTTCATTGCATCTTTTAGTAATATTAAAGCTAATAAAAAGGTTTTTGAGCATATGACTATGATAAAATAACTTCTATTTTATGACTTGAGATAATAAAAAGTAGCAACTAAGATAGAAATATATTAATTCTAAATGATTTACAACAAGCCTTTTTCACGACATTTTCATTGACACGGTCATAGTGACTCAGTACCGGCCGAGCGGCCGTCGGAGGAGGACGTATATACCGTTTTTTTGTGGCTATTTACAAAGCTTACCACAACCCCCTCAAACAAACCAATACAAATTGTGACCTCCCATTATGTGTATTTATTATGAAAGTCGCAGTCAAAGTATACTAGGAACGTAATTGTGAACTAAATCGAGACAACTTATGAATCACATAGCTGATAACGAAGTTGTCAATTGCTTTTCAAGTACTGTCCTTGATACTTGGTGGATTTAATTTGTCTACTCGTGACTTTTTTATACCTATTTAGAAAAATGCTTTATTTTGATGAGCATTTCATTATTATTAAAGTCGGCAATCAGCATCTAATGGTTTAACCTGGAAGGTAATCATTTAGCAACTAGGCATTTGTCAAAGTATATTTCGTACAGAACTGTAAGGCCCGTCTCTCACGGCGCTATTTAAATGCAACGCGACTGTTTTTCTACCTCTTGAACAAAATTAACATTAAAAGTTTGTTCCGACGCCATTTTGCATGCGACGCGTATGTTACTCGGGTCGCGTGCGACTGATGTCAAACGCGTCGTCGACCAACCAAGTGAATATGTATGGCGGCGACTTACAAGCGACGCGTATGATACGCGTACGAAACTCAAATCCCTTGGAAGTAGCGCCGTGAGAGACGGGCCTAAGGCCAAGTGCTGTCAAATTAACGCAAGCAAAAATCTACCTAACAGTCAGAGCTCTGAGTCGAGTTTTACTTGCGTTCGTTTGACAGAATTTAGCCTTAGAGTTGTGTCCGAACTATACCTAGGTCGTACTGTGTAGTTCTGCGAAATATTGTCTCTCAGAATGCTATAAGCATCTGATAAAGTACGTAGATGCTCAAAATGTAGGCGCACGATTCTATCCACCGAAATTCGGCCGCAGATAAACACAAAAACTGACTCGACAAATAAATTTCTTTTTATTTTCGAACCTGTTCCCCAAATTTTACGAGAATCGGTTTAAAAATGCGACCTGTAGAGGCGGACAACCGGAAATCCGGACATACGAAAGCATTTATCTGGAAGCTAAGACAGAGACCTTCGTTTAACTCGGTCAAAAAAGAAATACTTCCCTGCCTTCAATTTTGTACGAAATTTCTTTACAGTTCTCTCGGGTTATTCCGCCGAATTGAAACGTTATACTTTGAATCCTGTTATAAAACGCACGTAATGACGACAGTTCATTGCACGTTTGAGAAATAGTACATTACTACAGGGGCCGCGAAGTAAGGGGTCGCCGGCCGAGTACATACAGATAGTTACGAGGCTGACAATCCCTTTTCACACCGAGGTATGTATAGTGCCTTTCTCAAACATGCAATGAAATAAATCAAAAAAGCTCCTAGAAATCAATTTTGATTTTTATAGAAACTGAAAGTAAACAAGAAACAGGCAACAAGAAAAATTTTAACTGACACATATATTATTAAGTATTTATTTGCCGACTTCTAAACTTTATTAAAAGTAGAAACAGGCGTATAAAAGAAGGCACAGAGTGTCTACTCCGAAATCTATACTTTGCACATGCCGTCCCTTTCACTCTCGCGTGAAAGGGAAGCCACTAATACCAAGTACGGATTTCGAATTTCAGAGTACAGGCCCGGTCGTATTCAGCCAATTCAACTAGTATTTTTCTATTGGAAACGCTACGTTTTTGTATGTGTCTTAAATAATTTGCGTTTTTCGGTGGGAAAATACACTTGCGATTCTGTTAAAAAAAAATGAACGGCGGGAAAGCATGAACTTTTGACATTTAAATTAATTCAAATTCCGTCTTATTATATATCCGTCTCATTTCCGTTCCATCTTATTTTTGAGAAATTGTTTTTTTTTTAGATAATCGTAGTGGCAGAATGTCTTAACGAACTAAAAATCAATTATTGCTTATAGTTTTCTTCATAGCTGAACGCCGTGATGCTGAGTGAGTCACAAATGAATGAGGAATGAAAATTTTAAAATGAATTTTAACGAATAACTATAGGGATTATTTTTTAATATTTTTGTATATTCATCACAGATATAAATAAATCAAACTACATTTCTTTTTAATAAAACGTACGGCATATGATCGTACCATATGTATACATTTTTTAAATCAAAACGGGCATTTTATTTATTTAATAATTACATTGACAACAACTATTATTTCATACAAAGTAATAATTCATTTTTAAGTAAACAAAACGATCAAGATTTTTACGCCAGGCAGTAGGTTACTTAGGTAATTAAGTAATATTCTGCAACGCTTTGACCTCACCGTAGGATAACCAATGCGTCAGACCTCCGATTGCGTGTAGTTATTACGTGTCCTAGTGTCAAGATATACTAGAGGTAACTGGTGAGGTGATCGATGCTTGACTATTGTAAATAGCTCGCCAACGCCATCTATCGAGTAAGATTTTGTGAAAATGATGAAAGCGCAAAGTTTGACGGCCTCTTAAACCAAGTCTGTTATATTTTAGTCAATAGTACCGGAGGGGTGCCCACAGAACAAAATTTCCACCAACTTGCATCAGCATTAGGTACTTTATGTTTTTGTTCATGTCATTATATATATTTAATAAAATAAAGTTATGCAGATGCAAGTCGGTGGAAATTTTGTTCTGTGGGCACCCCTCCGGTACTATTGACTAAAATATAACAGACTTGGTTTAAGATTACATATCATTACTTTTTGTTGTAAAAGAACTGTGTTGCGAGACTTGCATCTTTTAACATGTAATGTTTTTGATGGGATCTCATCCCTTTTTTTTCTTTTCAGGTATGACTTCTAGTAACGAACATGCAAACTGTAAAAGTAACTTTGTAATCGCATGTATTTTGTATAGGATTGCAAACTTACTTATGCAGTTTGTATATCTCAGATACGTGACTGATATTGCAATATTTTTTAATTTTCTAGCAATTCATAGGCTAAAAACTAATTATGTTTAAAATTTGGAGCTTGTGGGTCTGCTAGAAGTACCTTAAACGATTGATGATCTGTCAGTCAGTCAGTGAGTCAGTGACAAAACTAAGGAATTTTGAGGGGCAATAGTTCTTAAAATAAAAGTTCAAATTGAATGTTATTGAGAATATATCTAACCCATATTATGCCCAACATGTTACTGAAAATTCAGGGTTCTAGCTTTAACTGGGACAAAATTACAGGATGTTGAAAATGGCCTGAATGGCTTCGAGAAAAGGATGGTACGGCCGTGCACCTTTTTGCTCGACTTGCGGGGGCACTGCCGTGCCCCCAGATGTATGCAACTGTACATAATTAGGCATTAAAACACTCGTGTGACCTTATTACTATTAACTTATACTCGCCTTCGGCTCGTTTCATAAAACACACTCGTGTTTTAATGCCCCTCATTATGTATCAGTTGCATAAACTACTATTATTTAAATTTCAAAAAACACACTGAGCGAAAAAAATACTAATTATTAGTAATTTTAGTGAATCCCAAAGACAAGGAGATTATATACTAACGGTTACAAAACAGTTTAGTTGTTACAAGGACAAATTTTTTGGTATTTGTAAATAGGTAAGTACTATTATCAAAAACTGGTTTGTAACCGTCAGTAAATAATCTCCTTGTCCTGGGATTCACTAAAACTTACCAATAATTCGTATTTTTTTTCGCTCAGTGCAGAATTGACAAAAAATACTATACCGATAATTATCGAACCTTATGCACACAAAATTTGAGGTAGATTAAAGTAAATATTTATATGTAATTCCAGTAGGTAAACTGATTAAGGGGAGGTATACCCAATGCAAATGTCCCGCTCTAACACGCGTGAGTTTGCAATTAACCATCCCGCTTTCTACGGAAGCTCTGCGCGTAGTTTTCGTAAATATTTAGCTACTAGCTTTTGCCCGCGACTTCGTCTGCGTAGAACTCGGTCCATATCAACTTCTATACCGTATTTCGCCGTCACCAGGTACTGCGGGCCGGGCAATCTCACTAAACATTGCGCACGCCGACTCAACGCGCCCGCATGAAACACATGACAGAGGATTTAATATATGGATGAAGATCAAGTAACGTAGATGAAAATTAATATGATGCAGGTGCAGAAAAAACTTCATACGCATCAAGTATGGAAACGAAAACGCGAGTATAGCGAGCGCGAAATGTTTCGAAAATTATGATGCACGTGCGGAAGAGACTTCATACGCCTCAAGTGTAGGTAGATGAAAACGCGAGCGTAGCGAGCACGAAATATTTCGAACATTACGATGAAGGTGTGGAAAATACTTGATACGTATTAAGTAGCGTAGATGAAATAATTTCGAACGTTATTATTATGACGCAAGTGCTGAAAAGACTTCATACGCATTAAGTAAAAGATGAAAAAAGACGAAAACGCGAGCATAGCGAGCGTGAAATGTTTCGAACATTATGATGCAGGTGCTGAAAATTCCATGAAGTAATGCAGCACGAATGTAAATAATTTTTAATCATTTGCAAGCCTGCTTACAGGTTAGATAGACTGTAGTACCATATCTGGTATTTTTAAGTAACAACTTTGAAAGCTATCTTAGCAAATAAATATTTCTAAGTGCCAAAGTATTTCAATTTTATTTTATTTTATACGCAATTTATAGTACCTATTAATTGCTCTAAGAGTAACAGACATTCGAACTAAATCTGTCATAATAAAGGTTTACACACACATAGTTAAAGCTCGGCACCAGACCGGCGCGGCCTCACCTCACGTAAATCCAACCCAAGCACGGAACCGCATTGTGCCTCAGCAGCGCCGAGGTGGCCGCGTGGCGGTGCCGCGCTTGCCGCGAGGTGTCCACTGGTTGAGGGTTTTTTACGTTTGAAGTAGGCCGTTTCGCCTGCGTCTGTTCACCATGGCTGGTGGTCCTGTCCCGAGCAGGGGCGATGCCGTTACGTAGTGGATAATGGCTGGAGCACACCGCTGCATCCGCACTCATCTGGTTTGCCAAAACCTTAACTGTGCGTTGCAGTATGAAGTTTCTAACAAAGAATTGGGGCGGCGCCGGTCTGGTGCCGAGCCTTTATGTGTGCGACAACCTTAATTATTATATTTTATTGAGCCTAAAATGTCCCACTGCTGGGAAAAGGCCTCCCCCCTCTTTTTCCATTCCTCTCTTGTTTATCTGCCCAGTCTCCTTTTTAAAGAGTCCAAATTATCACGCCACCGCCGGCGTGGTCTACCGCGTCTCCGTTTTGAGTCGTGGGGCATCTACTCTGTGGTCTTTTTAGCCCACAGCTCATTCGGCATCCGGTAGACGTGTCGAGCCCAGTCCCACTTTAATTGGGTTGTTTTCCGAGCTACGTCAACTATTTGAGTTTTGGAGCGCAGTGTGGTGTTCCGGATTCGATCCACCAACTTTACACCTAATATGCTGCGCTCCATGGCTCGCTGGCAAACCCCGAGTATGGATTTCTGGGCTTCTGTCAAAGACCAAGTTTATGCACCGTAGGTGAGAACTGGAAGTATGCTCATGTCCATGAGCCTACGTTTAAGTGAAAGAGGTAGGTCGCCTTTCATTGGGTGATTCATAGACCAATAGCTCTTCCAGGCGTTTACTGTCCTCCTATCGACCTCTTTTTCTTGTCTTTGTCGACAATCTTAATAGCTCATCATAATCAAGTGGTGGCGAAATTACTCAGTTTATAACTACGGTGGAAAGAATAAATAAATCATACCTAAATCATGCAAATACCTATTTTATCTTGCCACTTTAAGACTCAAATTAGTAAATTGTGCAAGTGTAGTTCTACATTAGCTTCCTTCAACTTTAACGAATGACATCTGTATACTGACCAAGGGGCTGACACGCTTTGCTAGAGAAAGAGAGTCTTAGAAAATAGAAAAGAGTGGCATGTTTTGTCCCTATCACCGACCGAACATTTTTTCATGGTCGGGTTATAGGCAAAACGCAAACTTCCATAAGCAAATACATTGGACATGCAAACCGGCCAAATTGCGTAGTACAAATTATGTATGAAAATTAGCAAGTATGAGAAAGACATAGCACCGGTCGCTCGTTGGCGCATCTATAACTAAAGAGTTTATATTATATCTATGTTCTGTATACTGACACTTGACACACGTCTCTGACATGTCAAACGTCAAATAATATCGTAACATTTACAAATGTCTAGACTCACCTCAGGTATCCCCTCATTTCCTATAAAATTAATGGCTATAACTACACATACTCTAAATTCATTTGCTATATTCATTCACCAGCTATAAATTCAAATTCTATATTAGTTGCTTGTTATAATGTTCATTTACTATAAATGTTAAATAGTCTAAACTCATTATACATAAATTTCATATTCTATAATTATCTTTTACTCTAATATTCACCTGTTATAAATTCAAATTCTATAATAGTTGCTTGCTATAATGTTAATTTGTTATAAATGTTAAATAGTCTAAACTCATTATATATAAATTTCATATTCTATAATTATCTTTTACTCTAATATTCACCTGTTATAAATTCAAATTCTATAATAATTGCTTGCTATAATGTTAATTTGTTATAAATGTTAGATAGTCTAAACTTCACGGGGTGTACCGTCGACACGCTGGCGCGTCATCAGACTGTCAAATGTGTACACGTCTGTTAAAGTTTGGTTGGGGGGTACCGTCGACACGCTGGCGCGTCATCAGACTGTCAAATGTGTACACGTCTGTTAAAAAGGCGCTGTTAAAGTTTGGTTAGGTTAGGGTTCACTTGCATCCCTCAGAGCGGAATAGGCACCCCGCGTGAGCGGGGTGCCGTCGACACGCTGGCGCGTCATCTGACTTTCAAATGTGTACACATATGTTTAATAGGTACTGTTAAAGTTCGGTTAGGTTAGGGTTCACTTGCATCCCTCAGAGCGGAATAGGCACCCCGCGTGAGCGGGGTGCCGTCGACGGGGTGGCGCGTCATCAGACTTTAAAATTTGACACGTCTGTTAAATAGGACTAATAATCATTATAACTTGTAACTGTTCTACCTATATTATATTGAGGTCAAACAAATATTATTTATAGTTAATAAACAATATATCAACTGACTTTCTAGATTCTGAATGTTATATACAATGATGATTATAGACAATGGATGATATATCAACTGAGTTTCTAGATTTTGAATGTTATATACAATGATGATTATAGACAATAAATAATATATCAACCGATTTTCTAGATTTTGAATGTTATACACAATGATGATTATAGGCAATGAATAATATATCAACTGAATTTCTAGATTTTGAATATTATATTTAATGGGTTTTAAAGATTTTGGAATTATACCATTTGAATGTTATACAAAATGACATTTATAGTAAATGAATCATTATACTAAATGAGTTTATAGAATTCGTAGTTATAGATCATGATTTTATAACTATTGATTTTATAGGAAATAAGGTAGACCCCTCACCTCACCATACGTCCCAATTGTATCTTGAACCTGAGATTCGTGAAAACTGTGAGCATGTTCGGAGGTCAGGCTTTCACTGGTTCTGCAGAGACGAATTTTCGTGGGCATTGTAAATACCTAACATGGATCCGGTTCATAGATTGGAAGTCGAATCTAATTTATCAGTTTGAGGGATTATTTCCAGGATAAAAAGTATCCTATGTCCTTCCCCGGGTCTCAAACTATCTCCATACCAAATTTCATCTAAATCTGTTCAGCGGTTTAAGCGTGAAGAGGTAACAGACAGACAGACAGACAGACAGACAGACACACTTTCGCATTTATAATATTAGTATGGATAGTATTTAAGCCAATCATTTTATCAAAGCAAACCCTGCGAATTTATTAATAACTATTTAGGATCTTTAATTGAGTACAAAAATTAAAAGTGAACTCTCCATAGTGAAACTAGCTACAGCAGGCCCATTATTTTAAAATTACGCCACAATGTATAGGCATTGGCAGTCTATATAATTCCTAGTCTCTGGTCATAGTAAACAAAACACTAAGGGCTGTTATTTGTACTGAGTTGTCAATTTACTTTGCAGTACATTGCTGGCAATTAACATTTTGTTAGAAAATAAGTGAAGTCGAAATTTTGGTTTAATAATAAAATTAAGGGCATGTTTATGTTAAGAAACTACGTTTAAATACCCAACTTAAATAAAAGCCCGCTTGCCGGTAACACACTGTCATATCCATGTCAGGCGGTAGCAGAAGTTCCTTTTGTAACCGCTTGATATTTACATAGGTACATAGGTATGTTCCTTCCTAATATTTTATTCTAAAGGGTCCATCACGTCAGGGACAGCGGTCGCATTGGGCGTAAAGAACATTCGCTAATGTTTTTGGCGTTCGTCAAAAGAATTTTCACTTCTCAATCTTCTCATACTCGAAAAGTGTGTCATCGAAGACACGAATACATATTTATGATGATTTACAAAGCATTTTAATTTGACCAATCAAATTACTACGCCATATGTTTTATTGATTAAATAACTATAAAATAACAAATTAAAATAAAACTAAAACTAACCTAAAAATAACCTAAATATACCTAACAAAAACCCTAATCTAAAAAACCGCTGCCAGTGGGTAACGTTCCCAAAATGCTGGCCGCATTGCCACGTTGGATGGCAATGCTGAACCTTTGTGCCAGATAAAGGCCAGCATTTTGGTCACGTGTTGCATCGACCAGACGCCCAGACAGATCTTTAAAGATCTTATGGGCTCTCGGTCCCCACGGCCCAAGTGTTTCAACCCCAAAAGGCTCAAATATGTACCCGCTACGCCATATTAAATCCACCAATCATAAAACACATCGACAGCCAATCAGAGCGTTGGGTTCTTTTTGGTACGAAACTGTTCAACTAATTTAAATCTTACTAATATTACCTAGGTCTATTTCGTCCTTTCTATCTTAAGTGATTAAATGTTTCTAAAACAATAAAGAGAAAACTGCATTATTTATTAGGTATAGTTTGGCAAAATAGTCTAGAAACGGAACTAATCTTTTTCGACCCTGGCAATTTCGATTAAATTGTCAATTTTGTCATAATTTGTCATGGGACTGACAGCAGTTTTCTTTACTTAATCTTATTTAATCAATTTCGCTGATTTATCACAGTTGGAAGGGGTTGGTGGAAGGCAAGAGACCACGTCATAATTATTACAAAAAACTTAATTATCTAATGCCTCGTGATTGGTCGAGATTTGACATAAAGAGCCAAAGGGGATCATGGACAATGATGATTTTCTTTTCAATCTTAATAAGGCACCGGCGGTGATTGTTATTAACTACAATACGGTTAATATTATCTTAAATTTCAGAATTATTTAGACTTGGTTTCAATATTCATCAATACCCACGTGATACGTATATTTACGTATTGTGATATGAGTAGATTAGATCACGTAATATTAATCACCGTGTAACCACCAATGAGATTGTTTCAGCGTCAACTTTGTGTTATTTTGTTATTTTCGTGGACTCATAGAAAAAGTATTGTAAATACGTACTAGTTACATATTTAGCTTTTTAAGTCTCGAACCTTACTTCGACCACGTCAAGCTTATATAAAATAGGTACTATAAAAGTAAAATATAAACAACAACAGGTATAGGTAATAAACTGCTAAACAATTAGATATTACACACTTGGTAAGTGTTGTTTGCATAATCTAGAAACCGCGTTTTTGTAGTTACCTACTGCAGTTTAGATTCTGCGCGAAAGAATACATTAAAGAATGTTGTCTATCACTTTGTGCCCACCAAACTAGAGATTAAACCATTAAAAATAACTCGCAGTAAAGTGGGCAAACCAGCTAACGAAAGTATTCTTAAAACTTTAGTCAAGAATTTCCAATTAAATACGCACTGTGAAGCCGACAAAACCAAAGTTAGAAGTTAAATAACTGAATCAGCGGTCCTGTTCAATCAATCCGAAGAAATTGCGAAGGAAGATTGCAAATCACTTGTTTTATGTTTACACTGAATCTAAAAAATGATTGTACCTACTAAGATAACGTTATTTACTTATTTCAATGTGTTATGCAGAATTTTAATGTGACATGTAATATTTAACAATATTATAAATAAAGAGTATGAGTATGAGTATGAGTATGACCTATTTGCGCGTATTTATGGGTAAATCTAAAGGAAATTGTCACGAATTATTTGCAGTGAAGCTTTCTCGTATGTCTTATCTAGGTTAAAGTAGCCCATGATACCCAGAACTTCAGGTGTGATGCAAATTTAACTTTTCCTACCTGCTATTCAGAAAAAGAGTCATTGTTGCCCTCGATTGAGGGATCAAATCTGTACTTTTCTTCCTCAAATTAGGTCAACAATTACTCTTTTCCTGACAGAAGGCGTGAAAAGCAGATGTGCTATTTGGTTAAACATTTCATGTTTTTAGCAGTAGGCCTCATAGGCGGTGTGAAGAGTGGTGGTATGTGTCACACGGTAACAAAGTTATTCTGTTTTAGGCGTAAACACTTGAATCCCTTGCTCAAGATTCTACTTTAGAATCCCTTTCGCTCTACTGAGGATTTATTATACGGCCCTCGCCGTATTTTTTTTTTCATGAGTCACAATTTACTATATTACATCACCGTGGACTGATTTTTCCGAAACGATAATATAGTAAATCATAAATACTTACAGTGATGCAAAATTACGAGGATTGTGAGATAGAGTACCTACAGTGGACCCCAAAAATATGTATACACTTTCACACCTTATTCCATTATAATACAGTGAAACCTGGATAAGTGGGACCTGGGTAAGTGAGAAAACTCTATAACTGGGACGCATGCTGCGGTCCCGACACTTTACCACTGAATTACCTCTGTTAGTGGGAAAACAGAGACCTCTGTAACGGAGACGAGTCCAGTCGATTTTTTCGTCAAAATTACCTCTATAACTGAGACAGTGAGTGTTTTTGACCTCTTTTAGTGAGACTATGTTTTAAAGACTTTTTGCTAACTTGTTTTTCTTGGATTTTATATTGTTCTAACCTCTGTTACTGAGATGCTGTCAATTTCGAACCTCTTTAACTAAGCCCTATAGGTAGGTTAGGTTAGGGGTTGGCGGGTAGGTGCCGCTGAGTGTACATCTTGTCCGTGAATAACAGTGTTAAAAATAGTAAATTGCCTTATTGTGTCTCGAAAACGACAACAAAGTGAAGCAAAATGGTGTTTTACCTAAATATATATCAGCTGAACTCTAAACAACTAGATAACTGACATTGTTTATCAAAATACGTGAATGAATAACGAACCTATCGACAGTAGTGAACATATACAAAACACAGTGTGTGTTCACAAATGAGGGAGTGTAATTGAAAATAAAAACCGTGAAACCAAATAAAAACTATAAATAAAGTGAATTTGGTGCCAATAAACAATTATACATAACATAAAAACAGCCGAAATTGTAAATACAACCCTCCTTTATTTAATGAGTTTAACGCCATCTACTGGCAGATTGGGGAACTTCGTAAAGAACAGAGCTAACCGCTATCACTGACAACGATTAGTTATCTGAATCGCAACCCATTGCACGCGAACATTGGAATACGGCTACTTGTCACCAGAGGGTGCTGAAATCTATATTGAAAATAAACACAAAAAATACCATAACAAATTTTGAAACTGTGAGAATAAAAATAAACAAAAATGGAAGAAGTAACAAAATTATTAAAACAAATTCAAGAAGATATGGCTGAGCAGAAAAGAGAAAGAAATGAAATGAAAGAAAGCATAATAAACACAATTACCGAAACCATAAACGAAAAGTTCAACTATATCGAGTCTAAATTTAAGATTTTAGAAGAAAAGGTAGAAAAACAAGAACGTACTATTTCATACTTAGAAAGAGAGTGCAGAAAGAAGAATTTACTGTTTTTCGGCATAGAAGAAAATGGAAATAGTTATGAAACTTTAGAAAAACAAATTTTAGACACAATTAACACAAGGATGAACGTACAGTGCAACAGCGAAAACATAGACAACTTAAGAAGACTGGGCAAGACATCTGAAAAATGCAGACCTGTTCTCGTTACCTTCACGACAATTAAAAAGAAGATAGAGCTCCTTAAACAGAAAAAAGCGCTGGCGGGTACCGCGTGCTACATAAATGAAGATTTCCCTCTGCATGTATTAAAAAAACGTAAAGAATTACAAAAAACGATAGAAGAAGAAAGAAAGAAAGGGAACTTTGCGATACTAAAATACGACAAAATGATAATTATACCCACCAGTAGCAACAGTAACACGTACACTCAGAACCCAAGAAATAAAAGAATTTTATCGAACTCACCAGAAACAACCACACCGACCCCGGAAAATGCAGAGAGTATGGGAAGACCGGCTACTCAACAAATTCCGAAAAAGAACAAGTATGATATAAAACGCTTCCTACATGACAGCGCATCCAACAAATAGACTCCCCTTCTCTTCTCTCCCAACACAACAGGATGATAATCAAGAACCCTTAACATCCCCCAGTACGGGTGGTCGCCGCGGGAGTATTAGACCAAAACCCTCCGTCAAAGTAAAAATATACATTAGCACACCGAATGTAAGATCCCTGGCTGCTGCAGGCCGCCAAGAAGAATTGGAACACTCATTAAAAAATATAAATACCTGGCTATGGATAGACATACATGGTATACGATGGAGGAGGCCTATGTCCTCAAATGGACATCCCAATAAATATACCTACTTAGTCTGTGGTGTTGATAAATAAATAAAATTAAATAAGTAATATTAATCAACAAAATCTAAGTTATGAATATAATAAATGTACTATTTTTCGAAGCAAATTACCTATTTAGTAAAATTGTTAAATAAATTCAAATAATTAAAAGGAATGTTATTAAAATAATGCATGTACCTAATTAAATTGTTTATATAAATTGTCAAATAAATTTTGTTGTTTGTATTCAAATAATATGGATTGGTTTATTATCAAAACAGCAAAAGTACGTAAATACAATAATAAAATAACCTAATCTAAAAATAAGCTAAACTAAAACCTAAATAAAAGTATTTACAATAAAAAATTAATGTAATTAAAATAATACATGTAATCAAATTATTTACTTAAATTGTTAAATGTTTCAGCTAATTAAAAATGAATGTAATTAAAATAATGCATGTACCATAAGATTAAAACGAAATTTGTTATTTAACTACCTACCTACCTATTTAGGATTAAGTATTAAATTTGTATAATTAATATTAGACTAAGTGAGCTTATAATGCATGTTTTGAAATGTAAAATAATGCAATATTTATTGGAATAAATGGCTATATTATATTATTATTATAGGTAGGCAGGACGCAAATAAAATTCAGTTTCGTGGTCAGTCTACCCACAAATTTCGGACTTTGGCTTATTGTGCATAATGAGATGAGTCTCGACTGTCTATCGAGTTAGTTTAATTTAGCTACCATCCGAGTATTTACATATTCGAAATATGCCGAAACGAAGGCTTTAAGTCTTTATCAATACGCGAAAAACAAAATTAAATTCCGTTTTTGAAAGAGGAAAGACACACGATGAAGTCTGTGTGGAATTTAATGTGCCAAAATCTACTGTATACCGAATAATTAAGAATAAAGACAAAATTCAGTCTCAATTTTCGGAAGGACAAGGAAAACTAAAACGTATAGGTAAGTTTATCAGAATCCAACTGCATATTTAAAATTAACAAAAAACGGTTGTTTTATTTAATAATCTCACCTCTATAACTGAACTAACCTGTATTCTGAACTCATTACTGAGAAACTTCTTTACATGAGAAACTTCTTTACATGAGAAACATATTTTTTCAACCCGGACATCTGACAAAACTGTGTAAGTGGAATACCTGTTTAAGTGAGACTGATTCGCAGGACCTTTGAGGTTTCAGTTATCCAGGTGTACTAATAATGTTGACGCTTTGAAGTCGACTACGCCAACTAGACGCGATATTTTATTATTATTTATTCAGTTAATTCAAAAGCCTATCTATATGTAACTATTATGATCGGTACTAAAACTCCACTCACACTCGCTTTCAGTCGGATTGCTAAAAAAACCGTATTCTATTGATTGACAAACAAGCAATTGCAATAGATTAATTCAGGCAAAAATTGAATACGTGCTAGCCCAGTTTTCACGATACAATAAAGAAAAACACCTAGCTCTACTGGTTTTGATGGGTATTCTTCATCCCTAATTTATCTATACACATTGGGTCCTAAGCCGTCCAATACCTTACCCAAGATATATATCTCTATTGTGTGCGCCCCACCTGTTATATCTCATGCTGGAATATCTGTTATTATATTTGATGGAGACTGTTTGTTGAAAAATTTGTCCGTAAGCTTTGTTTCCCTTAATTTCTTACTTCTGAGTGAACAAAGGTGCTTACAAAATATTCGAAACTCGAACTCTGTGGAGGCGTGCTTGATCCGATACATTTCAAAACCAGAATTGGCATTATTATGTAATCAGAGTTTTCATTTCTGCATTTTACTACATGCTACGTGACGTACCCAAAGGAATCTTAAATCATGAATTCATAGTCATTGAATCTACAAGGCCTCACACCACCCCTTGGTCAAATAGTAATGAAATATCTGGGCGGCCGAGCGTTGCTCGGCGTTTTCCCGGGCATGAGACCTAGCTAGATCGATTGCTCGTCCCCGAAAACCCCAACATACCAAATTTCATCAAAATCGTTAGAGCCGTTTCCGAGATCCCCGAAATAAATAAATAAATATACAAATAAATAAATATACATGAATTGCTCGTTTAAAGATATAAGATAATACCTAATTGATAACGTTTTATATCTAGGTTTCTTGGTCCCAGCCAGCACGCACAAATTATTTACTGAAATCGCGAAGACTGACGGTTGACGGTTGACGGTGTGGTTGACGTAACTGGTGACCGAAGAGCTGTCGACTTCCTCGCATGTCAGTCAGCATTGCGATACAGCGAGCAAATGCCGCCAACATCTTCGGTACAGTACAATGCCTCAAGGGCCTGTTTTAGGCTTGAATTAGTTTTAATATAGCTCGAATTAGTTATAACGTGCTTGTGTCCAATAAATACTCTTATTATTGCGTCGAGGACCGGTTCTACTTAGTTAAGTTTTTATTAGTAGTACTTTTTGTTAACAACTTATGGAAATATGAACCTCCAGGTCTTTGTGTTGATGTTATTTAGTACACTTCGTGTACAACCATTGTAGTTTGTTATGCGACTGTTTGTGTTCTGAATAAATTTAAAAAAAAAATAGTTATTGTTTTTAATTATTTTTTATAATTGCCCAAGTATTAGTTCTTCTAGTTTGTGATATGCCAATAGCGTTTGCTGGGTTTGCAGAAATCGAGCACACCTCATTGGATTGAACGATTTATAACCGGCGATATCTAGAGATATATACATACTACATATGTACAATTTCTGTGTACCTACGTGTTAAATGATGTCAAGCGGATGCGTCCGCTAGCGAAAACACAATTTTAAAATCAAAGTGAAAATTGAAAAATTAATTCCACCTGTGGCGATTAATTTTTAAATTTTAACTTTGATTTAAAATTAACTACCTACGTGATGTAGGTACAGTCGAGGGCATAATTATGTGTACATTTTTGGACCTTATATCAATTGAATAAGGTGAAAAAGTGTATACATATTGGTGCCCTTGGATTTCAGCGAATCCGCTCGTTCGAAATGCCTGACGTATCAACTACTGAAATAGTAAATAATGTAACAACAGGCATAAACTACGGGATTTATCACGTTTTCATCGCGATATACAGAGATTGCCGGGTAGGGTTTAGGAGTTACGAGAGATACCTGCAATAGCCGCTATCAAAATTTTCATGTGTGTTTTTCATGTGTCGTACGACCGGGGCCGATTTTTGAGTGTCGAACGCTCGACGTTTCACTCGAGATCTGTCAAAACACTATGACGTTTTGACAGATGTCGAGTGAAAAGTCGAGCGTTCGACAATCAAAAATCGGCCCCCTGCATGATGACATGAAAACAGATGCGGCGTGAATTCACCTTACCGATCCCTGCTATACTATACTTAATTACTAATATTATTGGCAGGGTGCAAAGCGGGTGGAGGGGGTAGCCTAAACGATCACAGCGCTCACTACGGTTAAAATTTACATTTCGTTGTTGTAGACCGCGGGCCAGAAGGTTAAAATCGTCAGTCATTTCCTCTCGCACGAAAACTTGTACAGTGATTAAGAAAGATGAATAAAAAATTGCTGTGGACGTCTGCCACGATTCCGTTGGTGGGTTGAGAAGCAGCAGCCTCCCAAAGACGTAAAAAAAAATTAAATTCAGTCATTTCCTCTCGACTGAAACTAGGTTTAAATGATAGTTAAGAAAATACCTTAACGAAAAAAAATCGTCTGCCACTTGTAGGGCGGTGGAATACCCGTCTGCCAAGCACGTGAACATGTAAAAAAAAAATTCAGTCATTTCCTCTCGCATGAAATTTTGTCAGATGATAGTTTATGAACTATTATGAAGAAATAAATTCGTCTGCCACTTGTATCGCGGTGGAAAACCCGTCTGCCAAGGGCCTAAATATTGTATGGGGTGAAAAGGAAAAAACAATGCACATCGGCGTTTGGGGTATCTATGGATAGATATTTGAAAATGATATAGGGGTTTTTAAAAAACTTTTCCATTTTAATCAACCGTTGGTGAGATATTCGCTGTGAAAGTCGTAAAAAGTGCATCCCCCCTCTTTAATTTTGAAACTGTGAGGTCAAAAATTCTGAAAAAAATTGGGAGGGTGTAAATAAATAAAGACTTTCAAAAATATTCGGTTCAAATAAATTACGTGAACGGTTTTTGAATAAACGCTGAAAAACTGTCTTGTCCAAACTAAACGCGTTAAGCGACGTGTGTTTCCCATAAAGATACGACCTTTTTTGCTACAATTTATTGGATATCGGTTTAAAATATTCGGTTTGAATAAATTACGTCAAACGGTTTTTGAAAAACGCTGAAAAACTGTCTTGCCCAAACAAAACGACTTAAGTGACGTGAGTTTCCTATGAAGACACGACCTGAGGCATGTCGAATAACTTTCAAGCAGTCCTAGAGTGCGTCTGGGATTACACACAATGAAGGTTTCCGTACCGACACGTACTAGTTCACATTTTAAACCACTATTCAATAAATCGTAGCAAAAATGGTCGTATCTGTATGGGAAACTCACGTCGCTTAAGTCGTTTTGTTTGAACAAGACAGTTTTTCAGCGTTTATTCAAAAACCGTTTGACGTAGTTTATTCAAACCGAATATTTTTGAGTCTTTATTTATTTACACCCTCCCAATTTTTTCAGAATTTTTGATCTCACAGTTTAGAAATTAAAGAGGGGGATGAACTTTTTACGACTTTCACGGCGAATATTTCACCAACGGTTGAATTAAATGGAAAAGTTTTTTAGAAACCCCTATATCATTTTTAAAGACCTATCCATAGATACCCCACACGCCGATGTACATTGTTTTTTTCTTTTCATCCCATACAATGTTTAGGCCCTTGGCAGACGGGTTTTCCACCGCGATACAAGTGGCAGACGAATTTATTTCTTCATAATAGGCCATAAACTATCATCTGACAAAATTTCATGCGAGAGGAAATGACTGAATTTAATTATTTTTTTACATGTTCACGTGCTTGGCAGACGGGTATTCCACCGCCCTACAAGTGGCAGACGATTTTTTTTCGTTAAGGTATTTTCTTAACTAAGTATCATTTAAACCTAGTTTCAGTCGAGAGGAACTGACTGAATTTAATTATTTTTTTTACGTCTTTGGGAGGCTGCTGCTTCTCAACCCACCAACGGAATCGTGGCAGACGTCCACAGTATTTTTTTATTCATCTTTCTTAACCACTCTATGTAGTTTTCATGCGAGAGGAGATTGGTAATCGTGACCTGTCGTTGACCCGCGGTCTATTGACTTGAGCTGTCAAATCCATATTGCAGTAAAGATAAATTTAATATGGCTCTAGTAAAATGTGTTATTGTGAATTGTAAAAACACCACAGAATAGCGACTGTAAATTTTACCAGTTTTCAAGACCGTGGTGGAAACGAGACCAAAGAAATAAGTGGATAATTGCCGTAAGAAAAAGAAGTAAGTCACCTAACCTGAAAACAACAAATTTAATGTTATTGGCAATAATGTTACAGACTACCATCGTCCAATATTGTCTAATATAGTAAAATAACACAAGATTTAATTAATTTTTTTCACAATATTTACTTATTTCTCGCTTGACAGCTATGACAAAGTGTCCATAATGGCCACCTGTCCGTGGCGCTGTCGTCGCGCACGGTCCCAATAGCTAAATGCGAAAATATGTCTGTCTGTCTTCACCGCCTTTAGTAACAAGAAGCAGTTATTTATATCATTTTCCGTAACTGAAACTATTACCTACCTTCCATGAAAAAAAACATAGGTACTTATAATATGCATACTAATATTATTAATGCGATAGTGTGTAGGTTACTTTCACGCTTAAACTACCTACTAAAAGTAGTAGTAGTAGTAGTAGTAGTAGTAGTCTTAGTAGTCTACTAAACCGATTTAGATGAAATTTGGTATGGAAATAGTTCTCGAGGAAGGAAATAAGATTTTTATCCGGGAAATTATCCCTTAAGGGGTTGGGCGTTTGTATGGAAGAGCGATAACAAGCTAAGCGCCTGAAATAAAAGAATAGCAATTTAATTGTAACGCGATGAACAAGTTCTACGCGGAAAAAGTAGCGGGCAAAAACATTATTTATTGATTAAAAATGCTATAAATTAAAAATTCAAAAGTATCCAAGTCGGTCATTTACCTTTTTATCTACACTTGAAGCGTTTTTCGTTATTGATGAAAAATTAGTACCTACCTATCTATAGTCAACAGGCACAGTCCTGAGCATCGTAAGAGACGTTATGGAAAGAGGTCTCAAACAGGTGCTAGGATGGTGCAGAGAAAGAGGACTGGATTTAAATCCTTCCAAAACGAAGTTAGTACTATTCACTAGTAAGAGAAAGATTGGGGAGATGAGACCGATAAAGATACAGGGTAAGGAGTTGGAGATGGTGAAAGAGCTAAAATATCTGGGGGTGATATTTGATAGCACACTCAGATACAAGGCCCACATCAAGGAGCAATCGGCAAAAGCAATTAGAACACTGTATCAATGCAAAAGGGCAGTGGGGAGAAAGTGGGGGATGAGGCCAGAAATGATCCACTGGATCTATCAGGCGGTAATTCTACCCAGGGTGCTGTATGGAGCCGTGGTCTGGTGGCACAGGGCGCGGATAAAAGAATATAACAATGAATTAAATAAGGTACAAAGACTAGCATGCCTGATGGTGTCGGGGGCGATGAGAACTACCCCCACCCATATAATGCTAGGGATGAAGTCACTGAGAATTGAGGTGGAGAAGAGAGCCACGGAGCAGTGGTACAGAATGAAAGCATGTAAGGAATGGAGAGGTAGCTGTGTGGACAAAGGACATACGCTGATACAGAAGGAGACGCTATCAAAGGTAGAGAT
This sequence comes from Cenopis cana, assembly GCA_951800055.1. NCBI lineage: Eukaryota > Metazoa > Arthropoda > Insecta > Lepidoptera > Tortricidae > Cenopis > Cenopis cana. The sequence continues at coordinate 12,572,210 of OX637478.1, forward strand.
GCTGATAGCAAATAATGACCTCATTAAGAGGCAGGAGATTTTTGACAAGAAGTATAGAATACACATAGGAGAGAGAAATGAATGGAAGGTAGAGGTAGAGCATCCTATGACGATCTGCTTCACGGACGGATCGAGGAGAAGATCAACTAAGCTAGCAGGGGCCGGCATAGTGGTACCTAAGCTGGGGATAAAAGAAGCCGTATCACTGGGCAGGTATGCCAGCGTATTTCAGGCGGAAGTGTATGCAATAACGAGATGCGTGCAGTTGATAAAAGAGAAAAAGCAGCCGACTGGAAGGGTAGTGATATACACGGACAGTCAGGCTGCGCTAAAAGCACTAAACAGGGCAACAGTGACCTCTGCACTGGTAAAAGAATGCAAAAGGGAACTTAATGAGATGGAGGAGCATCGAGGTGTGACGGTGGCATGGGTGCCAGGACACCAGGGAGTAGCTGGTAATGAGAAAGCGGACGAGCTGGCACGGGAGGGAGCGGGAAAGGGATTTTTGGGTCCTGAACCGGTCCTTCCCTTCTCGGCTGAGGTCACAAAGGGGGTCATCGATAGACTAAAAGAGAAGGAGGTAGAGAAGGAGTGGCGAGATGAGTCTGGATGCAGGCAGGCGAAGATGATACTAGGGGGTATCGACCATAGAAGAACCAGGTATCTGCTGAAACTGGGTAAGAGCAATCTGAGAATGCTGACTGGAATTATCACCGGTCACAACACTCTTAATAGACACCTAAAAATAATAGGGATTAGTAATGACGCTTCCTGCCCACATTGTGGGGAGGAAGAAACTAGCAAGCATGTTTTAGCAGAATGTATTATGTACGCTGCAATGCGGTTTAATATATTCGGCAGAGATGTTTTAGAGGAGAATGAATTGAGGGATGTCAACCTTAAAGATGTCCTTCTGTTCTGCAGGAGAATTGGAAGAATTGAAGAAGCTGATGTGGGAAGGCTGCCGGGACAGTAACCTTAAGCTCCGACTTAAAGGGAACTGGGCTGAATGATCCTGAACTGCGATCGACAGCCCGCCTGTTTCCGGCCGGGCGTCCCTTCACTACATCTACATCTACATCTATAGTCAACAGCAGAAATAAGTTGGCAACAGTCTGATGCTGTATCTAAAGAATGTCGGAGGAATCTTAGGATATAAATATCTCTGGAAAATTAATACAACAAACAAACAACAAAACAAATGAACGCGCCATACATTTTACTTTAAAATAGATAAAAAACGGGGTAAAGGAGTGGGTAAGCTAAGCTTACTCCTGTGAGTATACTTACAGGAGTAAGTCTATGGAAAACGCGACCCTATTACTAAGACTCCGCTGTCCGTCCGTCCATCTGTCACCAGGCTGTATCTCATGAACCGTGGTAGTTAGACAGTTGAAATTTTCACAAATGATGTATTTCTGTTGCCGCTATAACAACAAATACTAAAAAAACATGATAAAATAAATATTTAAGGGGGTCCTGCACGAAATTCCGAAAATTGACGTACCTACTTTTAAATCGCTGGTACAGGTACTTACTATAGAAATAGAAATCATTTATTTGTGAAACACAGCGCTATGCGCTGAATTAGTTAATAGCACATTACTTAACAAGGGCGGTAAAACAAAGAATGTCTCAGATCGCAGGTATTTGACGCCCGAGTCGAAGGAAAGCTTTACAAAATTTTATGTCACCCCCTGGCCAGGAAGTGGGATTTTCCGCGCGCGGAGCGTGCGGTAATTGCCGCTTTATGGCCAGGTGTGACATAAATACAATAAAAGAACTTAGGTATGTAGGTTAGCCTGATCCCTACACAAGGTCATCGCCCTGAAAAATTAAATAAATACAATTGAAATTTTAAATAAATACGTTTATAATTAATAAACAATACATAACGTTAATGACATCTAAGCCTCTATATTGTAAAGTAGGTAGCTAACTCAATACCTATTGAGCATTGTTAAACGACATTTGGGATTGAGATGAAGCCCTATCGAGTCAATATGTAGGTAATTAATAACCCGCCTCTAACCTTACCACGTGTGTGGTATGAATATTATATAATATTAGGTTCCTAGTTCTCTAATTGAAATTGGGTAAACAATGCGTTATGTTATGTAGGTATGCTTGCGATCATTAGAATCAATAAGTACTTTGATCATAGTGGGATTATAGGCATAATACAAAGTCCAATATTGTTCGGAATAATATTAAGTTTATTAGTATTGATCATGGCTAGTTGTTCCTTACATTAATAATATGTAGTAGATTGTATGATGACCCTCTAAAATAAGACCAAAAGATATTTTCTCGACGAAGTGAGGGAAAATAGTTCGAGGGGTAATATGGTTTTCGGGCCAGAGTTATTATATACACTTCTAGTCTTCTACATTTCACTTCGATTGCAAGGAAATAACTAAAAAAAGATTATCCACCTACAATAAAAAATAAATTCCACGGCGAACATATGTATGTATAATTGGGCGGCATGTTTATTTATTTATTTCTAAACTGCTTTAAAAACATGGACACCGCGGTTCACGCGCGACAGTCACGCGTGAATAAAAGCTACTGACCTTCCATTGGGCGCTCAAACGATTTGATCGCTCAATTAATTTTGTATTAAGCGGTAACTCTACTAACGCGAATTAGAAATCAAAAAATTGTACCTCAATAGATTCGAGGATACTACAAGGAGAGCATCTCCCCAGCAACCCCAAGCTTTAAGGCACACCGGATGCGTGCGGAGGATTTATCACACATCACACCGCTTGAAGCGTGAGGTACGCCGTACACACGTCACGAAAGCGGCGTGATATCTATATCTTATCTCCTATGAGGATCAATACTTTACACGTCTACGCGCACGCCACCGGTATGCCCTGGCCTTTAAATAAAAGAACTGTTCAATCCTTGGCCGAAACCAAATCACAATGATTATAGCCCTTGGCTTTAGCCGGGTTGTAATTTTGTACTGAATTTCATTATAACCCGCCGGGTAATAATGTGATTTCACTTTTCATAGTTCTTATCTATTGTCAAAATAAATATAAAATTTAAAATCCTTATCCGTGAGTTAGTCGAAATCGAGTATAATGACAATTTTTCACAAAAAAAAGGTTTTTTTAACTTAAAATTCAAAATAAATATAAAATTTGAAATCCTTATCCCTGAATTAATCGAAATCGAGTATAATGACGATTTTTCGCAAAAAAAATTTTTTTACTTCAAACTAATGACCCAATTAATGACCAACGGCACAAAAAGTAGGGTCGAGGTAGACGGGCAGTTAATACAGTATGTCGACGAGTATATATACCTAGGGCAACTAGTTTCCTTCAACCAAAGACAGGATAAAGAGGTCGAAAGACGTATACAAAACGCCTGGACAAGCTATTGGTCTCTAAAAGGAGACCTTCCCTTAAACCTAAAGCGAAGACTCGTCGATATGTGTATTCTGCCTGTCCTAACCTACGGTGCTCAAACTTGGTCACTCACTGAGGTACAAAAGACCAGATTGAAGGTTTGCCAACGAGCTATGGAGCGTAGCATACTTGGAGTAAAACGGATCGATCGTGTCCGAAACTCTACGCTGCGCTCAAAGACTGGCATCGCTGACATAGGAGTTAAGACTGCCAAGCTCAAGTGGGACTGGGCAGGCCACGTCTACCGCATGCATCCACAAAGGTGGGCCAAACTGACCACGGAGTGGGTGCCGAACGATGGGCGACGACGACGTGGCAGGCCAAGACGGAGATGGCGGGACGACCTAGACACATTTCACAACGATTGGCCAGAGATTACTCAAGATCGTGGCGAGTGGAGATTAAGAGGGGAGGCCTTTGCCCAGCAGTGGGACACTATTATAGGCTCTTAAAAAAACTTAAAACTCACAATTAAAAAAAAACAAAAAAAAACTTTAAACTCAAAATTAATATAAAATTTGATATCCGCATCCCCGAATTAGTCGAAATCGAATATAATGACAATTTTTCAAAAAAAAAAAATTTTTTTTTATTAAAATTTAAAATAAATGTAAAATTTGAAATCCTTCTCCCTGAATCCTTATCCCAAAAAAAACCTATATCAAGCTGACCTTTCGTATCGACTGAATTTTAATTTTCCTGTTCAAATTAAAAAAAAAATTTTAGTACTAAATAGGAAATTATAATGAATATTATATTACTGCTGGTAACCTTCACCACAGGTAAGAAAATTTTCATAAGTACATTGATGTTAAAATGAAGGTCATTTGCCTACGGTTTCTGGACGCATTTTAGAGGATTATGATGTGTGTAGATAAACAATTATATAGTATGACTTTTCAGCGCTAAATGTCGAAACATAACTCAATATTAGCGCCATCTAATGCCCGTGAAAACAATTATATAGTACGGCTTTTCACCGCTAGATGTCAGCACACAACTTAATATTAGCGCCATCTAGTGAACAAGAAACAAACTACATAGTTTGGCTTTTCACCGCTAGATTTCAGGTCTTAGACATTAATTTTAGCGCCATCTAGTGATCAAGTAACACACTAAATAGTTTGGCTTTTCACCGCTAGATGTCGAGTCTTATACATTAATTTTAGCGCCATCTAGTGATCAAGTAACTAATAAACTCGCCTTCGGCTCGTTTCATAAAACACACTCGTGTTTTAATGCCCCTCATTATGTACCAGTTGCATAAACTACTATTTAACCGACTTCAAAAAAAGGAGGAGGTTTATTGAATTATTGAAAGGAGGAGGTTCTCAATTCGTCTGTATGTTGTTTTTTTTTTATATTATTACGTTCAGGTAGCATGTTTAACAAAATGGTTTTCGATTTAGGCTGCGTTTCCACCAGAGATGTGCGAGGATGTGTTTTCATATATTAGACACCTCGCTCGGCGCGTTGCGAGGTGTCAAATATATGAAAACGCATCCTCGCACACTCTGGTGGAAACGCAGCCTTAGGCATGCTTATAAATTTTGAAATGTCAATTTGCCATTCCGGCCGAGGTTAATATAAGTAGTGCTCTCCTCAAAAATAGTGGAAATAAGACGAAAATTAAATTAAGGTTTGATAAACTAAAAATAAAATTTTCCCGTCATTTATTTCGCAGGTGTATTTTCTACCGATTTTCGCATATGAATCGGCTGCTATTTTTGAGAAAAAAACTTGAATACATAGTTCAACCACAGAATATTATAATAGGTTCAACTTCAGAGTTTAAATCCTATAAAACAAGGACGATCCTGCACAATATTATTTATCTCACACCTGGCCATAAAGCGGCAATTAGCGCACGCTCCGCGCGCGGGAAATCCCACTTCCTGGCCAGGGAGTGACATAAAATTTTGTACTTAACACGGGCGGTAATAAAGAAAGCCCCAGATCGCATATTTATCGCCCTTGCCTTCGGCTCGGGCGTCAAATACCTGCGATCTGAGACATTCTTTGTTTTACCGCCCTTGTTAAGTAATGTACTATTACATTTGCCGTGATTTTGCAGGGTTCGACTTGCGCTAGCCCGACTATTTTGCTCTCTAGTAGCTAATTCATATTGAAGTTGATGTGTAGTTTTTACGCAGGATGAATTAGACGAATAGCATTCACGTTCAAATCAAATAGTTAAAGATTACGGTGGGTACCTCATTTGAACATGAATCTGACTTGATAGCACGTAGCTTGCCTTTACATCGACTTATCGACTCGATATGAAGTCATTGGCGTGTGGGGCACCTAATGTCCTGACTTTATATCAAGTCAATGGCGGTGAAAAGGTTAAACTCTAGTTTACACAAACACATAGGTCATCAAAATAAAACAATCCATAGATTAAAACGTTACGAGTATAATATAAAATACTTTTATCAACTGAAACATAATCCTAGGGAATCTACAGCGATATTTACATCAAAAACTATAAACTGATCAGACTATTGAGCGAGTAACGATAATCACCACGTATATATTAATAATGTATATACTAAATCTTTAACAAACATCACCTCGTTAGTCGCCCAATTTGATCTCGAGATTGCGGTCAAACCGCCAACGAGTGGATTTAGAACAACAATTTCATTCCTCGAGAGTCCATCATTCGTGATATAAGTTTACTAACACTGGTCGAGTACAATACACTGACGGTCAATACAACTGTACTTTAATGGTATGGGAACATTGGGAACATCTACATAATACCTATACTGTAGTAGACAAAAGGGAAAGGGTCAGACTTGCTTGACGGAAAATAATACAGGTTCTATTACTAATGTGTGCAATATTATTCTCACTTCACAGATCAGAGGATCGCGGAACACACGCCGCTGCAGAAACATTATCGTATTCAATACAACAAGAATTTGACGTTGGACTTGCCAAACGCGTCAATTAAAGTGTGAAAATTGATCGACTTAACAAAGATTGGCAATCGACTATATTTTGAGATTTTTTCGTCAATACGTATTATTTTTGGTTAAATAATAATAGTTTGTGAATAACAATTTCTGCAACGACAAGATTCCACAGAAGCGCCCTTCGCTCGATCTGACGGTCTGGAGCCGGTGGCTCATTGGACAGTCTCTCAAAGCTTGTCCCTTCAGTGTCTGAAAGACTTTTCAAGAATTGAAGGGACTCAAGTTCAACTACACAAGCGTTTATGAAAGTTAATGCCGGGGAACAGCTCCGTCACTTTTTAGCTTGGCGGATCGCATGTAACATTAACCATTAAAGCGAATGCCACACTGACGCGATCCGACATGAGGACAAATAATAGACGAGCGAAGGAGTTACGTTGGCGCGACAGGCGCATGCGATCGGCCGCGACAGTGTATTGTCGTCTCGGTATCTCGAACCATGACCTCGCGTCAGGAACTCTTCAACCCCGCCTGCTAGAGCAGCAAACATTTTCATTCCACCCGAAGTAATCGCAGGGCCACCATTAGCGGGAACATCAACGTTAACAAACGTCAGTGCAGCGTTTAAGTCTGCTTGGGCGCTCAATCGTCTCTAGTGGGCTCGGGGAAGCCGCGCGCAGAGAGCGGGTCGGGCGCCGGCTCCGAGGGCTCGGCGGCCGGCGACGCGCTGCCCAGCGGCGAGGGCAGCGTCGCGTACACCGTCGGCCGCGGGGGCTGGTACGACGGCGCGTACGAGTCACTCCGCGGGTTGTAGAAGGGCGAGTCGTCGAGGTCGAGGTTGGGCGAGAAGGGCGTGGCGGCGCCGACGGAGGGCGCGTCGTCGCTGGGCCGGTAGGCGGGCGCCACCGGAGCGTACACCGTGCGCCGCGCAGGCGCCGCCTCCGGCCGGTGCGCGGACGACGGCGCGTACGCGTCCGACCAGCGCGCCTGTACACAACCACTAGCATTACTACTGTAGGGACTAAATAAGTATAGTAATTTTAGCCGTGTTCCGAATCACGTTTACAGCGTATAAACGCGTTTACGATCGGACCGAATCACGCTCATAGCGTTTACATGAGATGTCGTGACGTCATTGATGATGTCATGGACGGTGCCATGTTGGCGTTTACAGTGCCCACACTCCAAGGCGTAAGCACCTTAAACCAAACGTCAAGTTGACGTTTGATATATGAACATGACAGTAAACACAACATGCCCGGTCCGAATCAAAACACCACTCACGCGGCCTTGAGCGCGCTTACTGATTCGGACCGGCCGTCAGCACTGTAAACGCTGTGGTCGTTGTTGGCGTGATTCGGAACACGGCTTTTATCTCACGAGCGGGGGTTGGCCATTGTTGTATTTGTGTCACATACAAACACATAGACATCGTGAACTCCTAGCTCTTACGCTGACACACACCTAGACAATGTGCATAGATCAACACACAACCATGGCTCACCCGCGCTTGTGAGATAAAAAATACTCATATTTCGGCATATAGTGCGTGTCATTCCCGACGACGCGCCTCTCCACAGCGAATCTCATACTAATCTGTGCGCAATTGTACGGATTGGGCTGTGGAGGAGCTTGCCTTCGTGGATGACACTCACTATCTTGCCTTGTACAGTCGAGGAATTTGAATGTTTGGCACTTTTGGAGTCTATTCCATTAGAAATAGAGTCCAAAAGTGTTGTGCGAGTACTTGCTAACTCTCACATTTACTTGATAGGATTCTTGATAATAGTTTGGAACACGAAAGACGATTTCTTGATATAATCTTGATTTATTTAACTTGATAGGTGTGCACACTTATGAATAGCGAACGTAAAGTGAGGTGAAATGACTTATTTGCTAATTACGAAATATTATACAAAGCAAATGCTGATGGTGCAATGACGCACGCGGGCACGCGCCATGTACTTGTACAAGTGTCAAACATTCAAATTTCCTGACTGTCAATTCAGAGGAACTAAATACTACATCAGTGAGTATAGTAAAATGGGCTTTACAATTTACTGAATCAAAAATTAAACTAACGCAGAGGCAACGTTCCAACGCCATCTTAATAGATGGCATATAGTAATCTCCCTCATATACACGAACAGTTTTCAACGCGTGTTAGCAAAAGCGGTAGTTAGAACGTAGTCAGGCAAAAGCAAGTGGGACCCAGTGGGTTAGACTCTAAAGTGAGCGCACATTACTACCTTATTCTAACAATTGCATCACTCCTATCGTGCTAACTTTATTGCTCTTTTTAGAGTACTTTTATCTCACGAGCGCGGATTTGCCATGGTTGTGCTGAGCTATACATGCACAATTGCACATTGTTTATGTGTGCGTCAGCGTAGGAGCTATGAGTTGACGTTGTCTGTATTCGTATGTGTCACAACTACAAAAAATGTGGATAAGGGTTTACTAAATAACATAGCAAATCCGAAGTCTTATTTACCTTGCTGGGAGTGAAATCTCCCTTGATATAAAGCTGTATGGGCCGGCGGAACCCTTTGCTCGCGTGCTGCGGAACCCCCAGCACGCAACACTTGCTGAACCCCACCTCGGGCGAGAGGAGAAATTCACGGAACTTTTGCGGGACCATTTCGATGGCGTTGAAATTCTCGTAGATCGTTGGCTGAAATTAATGAAAATAAATTCATTATTATTTGCTCTTGAAGGCTAAACCTGTGTATTATTTATGTATCTATTCAAAACCAGTATTTAATTGATAAGTTCTATTTCAAAAGTGGGGTCCGTTTCACTAGATATTTGAAACTATCCCATATTTCAACCAGGAATAAAAATGGGTTACCTATCTAAAAAAAAGCGAGTAGCCAGACAATTAAATAAGAAACTTTTTATTAAACATTCTTGCCGCCGTGTCGTAGATCTGCGAACATTCTGCGAAACGCGAGCTTCAGGCGAACATCACCCCAGTTAAGGTGCAATCACTTCGCGGTCGACAGACACAACATCAGGTCGAACTGAGCATTCTCTAGAGTGAACCACGCCTCAAGCATGTATGTGCGTAGTCAGTAGACTTACCGTTAAACGCTTCTTCCTCTTATAGCTAGCCCAGTTCTGCGCCTCAATGACGAGCTTGCCGCCGGGCCGCAGATCTGCGAAACGCGAGCTTCAGGCGAACATCGTCCTAGTTAAGGTGCAATCACTTGGCGGTCGACAGACACAACATCAGGTCGAACTGAGCATTGTCTAGAGTGAACCACGCCTCAGGCATATACATATGTGCGTAGTAAGTAGACTTACCGTTAAACGCTTCTTCCTCTTATAGCTAGCCCAGTTCTGCGCCTCAATGACGAGCTTGCCGCCGGGCCGCAGGTCCGCGAACATTTTGCGGAACGCACGCTTCAAGCCGGCGTCGCCCCAGTTAAGGTGCAACCACTTGGTGGTCGACAGACACAGTATCAGGTCGAACTGGGGACTCTCACCGGAGCTCAGGCACATGTCTTCGCGGGGAACGTAGTTGCCCTGGAAGAAATATTATATATGTTTACGTTCAATAGTTTTGAGTTACGTAGGGGTCAAAAGTGTCTCCAAATGGTTCGCGTACACACGCCCACTGCGTCACCAGTTCTCTTCTATTGAACTTGACTTGATGATTATGAAAATGTCTTTTTAACCCTTTTGAATTGGAGAACTGAGATCGAGTGAATTTAAGAAGAACCAAGTGATATGTGTTATAAGCAAATCTAACCAAGATTATATATTCGTGTATATGATTATAAATATTATGAATATTTCGTCCGATTGATTTCAAGATTAAAAGATGTAGATTAGAGACAACCACTAAAGTCCCTTTTTTGTTTTAACATTATTGATATGAAAATACCTGCAGAAGATTTTTAGAGAAGATATGTCCTTAATGTCCTATAAAACAAATGTTTAAACACAACCGGTTTCCCATCCTCTATTTTTTTGTTTCAGATAACAACTGAATGTTTTTTTTTACTTTTTTACTGTGATAGATTAAAATAAGTTTCGTATATTAAGTAAGTAAGTAGTTTGCGTTATGAAACCCATTTGAAATTTATCACCATTCGATAGTGTTACGATAAATTTAATTAATAGGTAGCTATAAAATAGTTATCGCTCGAACATGCACATTAGGTTAGAAACAGAATAAGAATATAATCTTTAATGCATTGACGAGCACTTGGCCGTGGTGTCCGTGTCTGTACAGTATAAGTTTTGTTTTTATTATTTAATTACAATTTTAAGACTTAAATAAGATAATATAATATAGGCCAAAAGCATAACATAAGAAATAATAATACTATAATTTTTTTTGGCTGCATTTCCTTGTTCTGGCACTAATGAGCTTTGAATGTAAATCCAGAGAAAAATATTTTTCTTGGAAATGATACGTAGCGAAGTGGATATCCCCCATACGCCCGATTATTGTAATCCTATCGAAATTGTTTTCGAGAACCCACTTACAAACAAATATTGCTTGTTCAATAATATAGTACCAAATAGTACAAATTATGATTACCATAGCCTGACTTTTTAGTTTATTTTTATGTATAAAGTACTGCGTTACTAAAATGTATGGCGTGTTCATTTGTTTCTTGCCAATTCCTGCATAGAACTTGTATAGGATAATTGTTTATAAATAAAAAAAACAGTATACAGTAGAATCCGGATATTGCGACTGTCAAGGGACCGGCGATATTACGTCGCACAAAACGGACTGATTTTCTTTGAAAATGTGTGGAATGAATTCTAACGTCATGTGATTTAGCAGTCGTTAAAGCGGTCAAATGTTATATGCGGAGTCGTTATAAGCGGATACTATTGTATATATAAGATTATCATATTAAGTTTTGTTACATTACAAAAATTACCTGCTTAAACGTAACATTATGCGGAAACACCGGCGGCGTCGGCTCCAAGTTACTGCAGAGCGGGCCGTATAGCATGGACATAGACATTGGGAAGTAGCACTGTAGCTCGTGCTTGTTCACCGCTTTCCGATTCTTGCGCGGTTTCTTCACTTTCCTCACCCCCTCCTTCTTTGCATGCTCCTTCCCTTGCTCCTTCGTTCCTTCTTTCTCTTCGCCACTCGGCTTTGGCGCTGTCGATGTACAATCAGCGCATTTCTCTTCACTACACTTGTCGCAGTCGCCCTTTTTATCGTCATCCATCTCTGGCTTTTTGTCGTCTTCCGTCTTTGGTTCCGCGGGAACGGGGATGAATGATTTTAGGTTTTTACGCGCGCGACCTGAAATTTAATTGAAAAATAGTAAGTATAAGCAGGAAAATTATTGTAATGAATATGATGTTGCGTAACGTGGAGCGCTCGTGGCCCAGCGGCGCCGGTGTACCGCTTGCGGTATCTAAGGTTAAGCAACGTGGGCAACGGTCAGGACTTGGATGGGTAACCGCTTTGAGTGGTTGTTAACTGAGCGCTTCCGTGCTTTGGAAGGCACGTTAAGCCGTTGATCCCGGTTGCTGTCTATGGCAGCAGTCGTTAAGTTGGAGGCCTTCGGGCGGCTTGACAACTTCCAACAGTCAAGTTGCCCAGTGCCCACTCACTTGACAATGACAAAGCCTAATTCCAATAAGGTCTAGTTTCCCCTCGGGGATGGAAGGTCAGATGGCAGTCGCTTTCGTAAAAACTAGTGCCTACGCCAAATCTTGGGATTAGGTAGCGGACCCCAGGCATCCTTCAGGATGCAACTGTACTGGATAACGCTAGGAGGATGATGATGATGATGATGTTGCGTAACCTTATGAAATAAGTGTAATGTTGTGATTTTTTGTGCAACTATAGTCGTCCTCGGTCAGCAAAGTCACGCCTTATTGATTTCAGGATGCAATGATGATCTTCAAGATTCTGTCACCATAATAATTAATAATAGACGAGATTATAGCAGGAAACACCAGTACATGATGCAGTTTTGGGTCATTGTAGTCCCTGTTTCAATACCTTTCATTCCTAAGAGATTACCGCTTGTAATAGTTACAAGTCATTATGCAATAGGCCCCTGATATACCTTCAATGCAAATCACGTAGTACCTTAGCAGCTCTCTTACTTATTGGCTGACAAAGACCTGCTGAGGGTCTTTAGGTCATTAGGTCATTACTGACTTACCCCTTTATATGTATACTAGTTTTTTCCCGCGACTTCGTCCGCGTGGAACTCGTTTATCGCGATAGAATTTAATTGCTATTTTTTATATCAGGCGCTTAGGTAACTAGTTATTGCTCTTCCCTACAAACTTCCACTCCCTTAAGGGTTGATTTCAGGGATAAAAAGTATCCTATGCTCCCGGGAATCAAAACTATCTCAATGCCAAATTTCATCTCAATCGGTTCAGCGGTTTTAGCACACAGACAGACACACTTTCGCATTTATAATATTAGTATGGATGGATATGGATAAAATGTGTCTGGTCCCTTTCTGACAAACGTAAACGAAAAAGTGACAAAAAACACAAACGAATATTAGCAGCTATTTAAATAAAATAGGTTTGATGGACGTTTATGAATTATGAATAAGGGGGTTCAGTATGATATGAAGGTTGTTGTGGCCCAAGTGGCAGCCAAACTCCATTCTCATTCCTTCTTGTCTCAGAGAGGCCTGCGTCCCACAGTGATGATGATGAAGACATCCTTATTCTGGTACTACAGATGAATACTTACTATTCCCCAAGCTACTCTCCAATCGCTTTATTGGGCCCGGCCAATAAGGCCACAGTCAGGTTAAGGGGGTTCTGTTCTGCACGAAATTTTGACGAAACTGTAACTCTTCATTTTTCCGCGGTGTTTTTGTCTCGTCGTATTAACAAAGGCAGTCTACCAACAATATACCATCTCACTTTACCTCAACTAGTCACTGATACCAAGTCATATGCCATCAAACTTTGACATTTTTACGGCAAAAAACTATTTTTTCGTAGTTTTCTCGAAAAGTATATTTTTAAGAAGGGGGTGGAGCCTGGGAATATGAATACAAACATTTTGATGTAAGAATTATTGTTTCATCCGTAAAATGTAAAATACAATTGAAGAAATATAGACTTAGAGGTATTTACTTTTATGCATTGTTTATTAATTTTAAATGCATTCTAATTCTACATAAGTTATTTTGTTGTATTTAACTAATAGGGTATTCTACTATGTTTGAAAAAGTACTTCAAATTGTTGATTTTCCTAATAAAAAGCCACAAAAAATATATTTCGGAAAAATAAACACGCTTTCTTCCCATAAAAATATATTAAATTTAAAAACTTTTTTATTCCCGCGAAAACTCTGTCAGCCATTTTGGTGACGTAATATTGGCAATAACAACAGGGCCTACCGCGAACTGAAAACGAAATATCTGCCTCTCTGTCGCACTGCATATTGGAGCAACAGAGAGGGAGATACTTCGTTTTCGGTTCGCGGTAGCCCCCACGTGGCCCCCACATTCTTATTTGAGGAACTGACAGTAGTGACATTTTGGTTATTGCCAATATGACGTCACACCATGGCGGGTCGTGTTTTAGGTCACGTGATATACAGATTAAAAATTACCACTTTTAATTTCAATGTAATAAAACAATAATGTACTTTTATGACTCAAAATCAGAATATTTAAGTATATTTCTACATAAATATTAATTTTTATCAAATTTCATAATTATTTTTTTTACTACCGAAAGTACCCTATTAAGCGCATAGTACTAGTGATTTTAAAGTACGCCAATTTTGAGATTTAGGACAGGACCGCCTTAAAAAAGAAAAAAATAAAGACTTACTAATCAGGACTGGGTCGATGTCGATGCCGACGACAGAGCGTGCGCCCAGCGTGCGCGCAACTGCGATAGACACGTGGCCCACGTTACAGCCGATGTCCAGCACATCCTTATTCTGGAACAGGTGCCGGTGCATCTCGAACACCTGGAGGCGCACGTCCATCATCGCGTTCAGGTTACGGTAACCGTAGTACCTGCAATTAAAACATTAATCATAAGGGACGGTGGAAATTATTTAAAAGAATCACTATGGTTTTTTCGAGCTATATAAAATGTAAAGGGTATTTGAATTTGGCATAATGATCACAGTATAATATATTACTTACTAGTCTTACTATGTTATAGAAATGTGTTATTGTTAACTGAATTAAAAAATGAGATTTTTAAATCTGACCATTGGCAGAATGAATGGAAGTTATAAGTCTTTAATAAGTATGTATTTACTCTTTTATGAATATGAATTTTATCAAAAGTACTCTTATGAATATTAAATATTTAAAAAATAAACAAATTGTGTAAAGGTCACTGTTTTTCCTCAGCTATTTAAAAACTCAATAACAAACTTGACAACCAGAATTAAAGCTTGCATTAGATATTATATATTTAATTATATTTTAACTTATGTGACAGAATATTATTATTTTAGTAGTAAATAAATAATAATCCTTCAGGATGCAACTGTACTGGGATAACGCTAGGAGGATGATGAGTAAATAAATAATTAAAAAATATCAAAATGCACTTATTTGCATTCATGCACTTATTTGGACTCACTCTTGACCACTTTTTATTTGTTTAATAAGTTACCACACAATTAGCAGCACTCATGGCCGTTAAAGTGTTGTTAATAGCCTTACTGCAAAACTAGGTCAAATGGAAGCAAATTAAGTATAGAAATATAGTTACCTGTCATAATTTCCATACTGGTATTTCGTATTTTTTGGGTGAAATGTAGGCAACTTGTGTTCTCCTTCAGCCTTACTTAGCTTGTGTGGGGAGACAGGGCGCTCCGGCGGAGCTGGCCGCGGGTGGGGCCTCACTCGCTTCCACGACCCGGGCTGCGGAACCACAGGACTCACAATTTTGTCCAATGAGTCCATGCGGCGCAACTTCTTGCAATCCTTGCCCTTCTGTGAATTTTCACTCTCACTGCAAGACCTTTTTCTTGCTTTAGATGCTGATGTTGATGTTGTTTTAGATGTAGATGTTGATGGCTCAGGCGGCAGGGGTTCCTTAATACCATCTGGTTGCTCATCTGCCACCTTTTCCATAACTTGAGTATTATCTGTGTTGTCAGTAGTTCGCCGTCTTGGACGAGGCTTCTTGCGCGGCTTGCGCTGCTGCATTTCCAGACGTTTCTCATACTCATCATTATCCAATGGCTCCAAAAGATTTAGAGGATCTCTAATGTTAGGCGGAATAATAACATCTATTTTGGCCTTGTGTCGGGGCGGCGTTGGCAGGGGAGAAGATTCGGGTGTGACTGCATTCATTGCCCTGTTGATGTCTTCATCTTGCAAACTATTCAGATTCAATGGGTCAGATATGTTGCCTCCTAAGAGAAACTTAGTGGGTGGAATGAATGCCTCCTTGCGAGGCCTTTTGTATGGAAGAAAGAACTTTGATATGGAAGGGAAGCTTTGTGCTCTTTTCCTACCTTGCTTGAACTTGGTGCCCGGGTAATGTACTCTGCGCACTGCGCTACGGTCGGAGTTATCTTTAGAGGGCAAATGGCCCTTTTTGCCATGCCGAAACTTCTTCTTGCCCTTCTTGCCGCCACCAGCAGCTACATCGCCATCTTTCGAAGTATTCGAGTCACATATTGACTGATTTGCGGAAATATTTACGGAAGACTCCGTACCAGTGGCCGCTTCACTGTCCGATATTTCGCCAACTGCTTCATTTTCTGCACTTTTTACTTCACAGTTGCTTTCCGGAGCAACAACTTCCTCTTTAGGACTACCCATCGCACGTAAACAATACGCAATGTCCTTACATGTTACACTAGAAATATTTCAAACTTGAATTTACCGCCATTAGAGGACTCTGCAGAATGTGCAAGACCTTCCATCCGTCACTGTTAATAAACAGGTTAACAACGCCGTTTGTTATTGTTAAAGGAAACCGATTTTGAAACTTATAAGTTCTTACACTTAAAACACGAGATACTAAGATGTATATCACTATTTAAAACGCAGTAATTATAAATATATCAATAAAACATCGCACTTCCATGTAAATCGCACCACACGCAAAGCTGCAGAAATGACAATTTATTCATAAATATATTGTTTTTGACAATTACGTTGCAGCGACCTACACTTGGAATACTTATCTGTTATTGGTCAGTCCGTAAAACATTCAAGATAGCGCACCAATAACAGCACAGTTTACGAATATTTTCTCAAACGAAATCGCAGATACTTGTTGAAATGTTGCCAGCTCATATTTAGGAGTTTTAATGGGACAAAGTTGTGCGACTAGATTCGTTACGCAAAAAATGAATAAAATCTAGTAAAAAAGTATTTCTTTGATTCTGAACCAATTAGAGGTAAGCTTGATGAAATGACAGAAAAGTTATGTTCATTACACACTACTGTGATAAGAATGAAAAGTTTGTATTGCTGTCTCATTCCAACCATATCTTCCGCTGCCTTGACAAATTACAAATAAACAACTATTGATGGGATCCCTGTATTATATTTTTTACTCCCGATGCGAAAGACGCTAGACACACGGTAGTGTGTCCGTCAGTCAAGTTCGCTAAGCCAAAAAAGATT
The DNA here is from genome assembly GCA_951800055.1 of Cenopis cana. Lineage (NCBI taxonomy): Eukaryota > Metazoa > Arthropoda > Insecta > Lepidoptera > Tortricidae > Cenopis > Cenopis cana. The sequence continues at coordinate 12,589,137 of OX637478.1, forward strand.
ATATAGCGGCCGTGTGTTTCGAGCCTGTGTTTCGAGGGTGTTGCGGATATCTGCATCCGCATCCACAACAGCGGAACTTCCAAATTAAACTCGACAGTCATCCACATCCGCAAAAAAGAATGCGTAGCTTATGCGAATGCGGATGTCGAACAAGCCGATATGAACGACTTACGACTTTACGAGCGGCGCGTGTGACATACGTCATACGTGCTAGACATTTTCGTCATTAACCAATAGGAATCTCGGTAGGTACGTTTTTGTTATCCGTCAATCGTGACAGTGACAAGAAATTTAAAGCTTTTTATATAAACATTAAAAATCTTTTATCTTCTTTTTTTTTAGGGATTTGGGCATTTGGCTCGTCGCCGCGTTGGTGAGCGCACGCGCCCGGAGCGACGACGAGCGGAATCCAAAACCGTACACTGTCTTGCGGCTTGCCTACTGTCATGGCGTCGTTACCGAACAACGTGTAATGTACACGTGGTTGGCGAAATCATCATAAATTTGATGGAAAGCCGGATTTGGCTCGTCGCCGCGTTGGTGAGCGCACGCGCCCGGAGCGACGACGCGCGGAATCCACTACCGTACACTGTCTTGCCTACTGTCATGACGTCGTTACCGAACAACGTCTAATGTACACGTGGTTGGCGAAATCATCATAAATTTGATAAATTTGATGGAAAGCCATAAAAAAAAAGTGAAAGTGATGGAAAGCCATTTAAAAAAAAAGTGAGTTATAAAAATTACTTAAAGAAATATTAAATGGTATTTGTATGTACCTAATGTTACATCCGCATCCGTGGATGTGAGCCTCAAAATATCCGCACTTGCATCAGCATTCGCATCCGCGGATGTCAAAAAATCTGCGTTCGCAATAACGCTGCGTTTGACCCACAGTAACTTAAAATCTATTTCACTTAACATATACTCGTATGTAATTCCGCGAGTCTTGTAAGACCAGACCAATTTTACACAAGCTTAAACTGGGATTCCTGAGTTGCATCTATCTATGAGTTTCTGGTCTGAATTTCATTAGCAATATCTTACTATTCTTACTGACTATTTTGACGTCCAAAAATTACTATATTACTGACTGAAAGCACTCGCTACTTATCGGCGGAGGGACTACAGCCAAAAAGTTAAACTTTGGAATCCAGCTAGGTAATAGAGAACATGCGAAGATTTACTTCATTGGTCTAGTATATCTCAAACTGATCTCAAAGATACCAAACACGAAAACCGGCCAAGTGCAAGTCGGACTTTGCACATTTCGGGTTCCGAACCAACCGCAAAAATAAGTTAGTTTAAAAAAATAGTAAATTTCAATGAAAAAAATGAGTTTATCGATATTTGTTGGTAAAATATACGTCGGAGTTAACATTATCACCGAATTTACAAATTCGGACTTCTGAACGGACTTCTTTCGGACTTGAACTTCAGTTCATAAGTCAAAAGCAAGTTAAAAATTCCTCGGAACAAAACTTTGTAAAAAAAGCGAATTTGGTGGCTTCTCATTCCTTCGTTTATCGATATTTTATAAAACAAAAAATACAGTATTGATCTACTTTAAACAAAGATCCCCACTCAATGGGGTAGATAAATTATAAAAATTAAAAACACGACTGCACTAAAAAGATAAAAACAAGTTTTATAATAAAGAACTCAAGGATTTTTGTTTGCAGTCGGGCGGGGGACCTACTACATACAAGAAAAACCAGAATATTAGGTCCCCACACTGCAAACAAAATATATTTCCTTGAGTTCTTTATTATGAAACTTGTTTTTATCTTTTTGGTGCAGTCGTGTTTTTTATTTTTATAATTATAATTTTATTTCGAACTTCTTTTACTTGAAACATATACATTATATATATTATTGATATCGTCTCTTCAAATGCTTCATTTTGATACCCCACTTGTAAGGACAGAAAAAAAAATACGGAACACACAAAATTAAGTCTACAGTCTGCCATATTATTTTTATTGCAACTTCACATATCCCATATTACCCGGAATGACGTAAGGATTCCAACGATACCTCACACACCTAAATCGGTTAAGGCGTCGAGAAGTTCTGTCGGAACAAAAAAAATCACATATGTACATACATACATACATCACATACATGAAACCTGAAAACATTACACTCCTTTTTTTTGGGCAGTCGTGTAAAAAAATTCGTGCCCCCCTTTAGCTGTATGGGGGCCCCACTTAAAAACATTTAAAAAGTGGCTCTGTGAGCTGTAGCGTGAGGTTTTTTTTTAATTTCGAAAAAACTATATTAGGTATCGAACCTGCTCACAAAATTTTACGAGAATCGGTTGAGAAATGCGATATGTAGAAGACGACATTCCATTCATAAAAAAATTAAAATTTCCAAACATTACTTTACAAAAAAATTCTATGTAATCATAGAACCTGCTCACAAAATTTCACGAGAATTAGGCTGGGTTGCACCAAACCATCTGTAATCGTAAGCGGTGTTCGTCAAATCTGATTGTATGGAAAGTTTGACAAGTTTCTATGGGATGACAGCTGCCGGCGCCATATTTGACGATGACCGGTCTGGTTGGTGCAACTGGCACTTAGTTGTGAAATGCGACCCGTAGAGGAGAACACACCGAAATTAGGCCACAGAAACACAAAATGTGTTTAATTTCCAAAAAGTGAATCGACAAAAAAATTCTATATACCTAGTTATCGAACCTCCTCATAAAATTTCACGAGAATCGGTTGAGAAATGCGACGTATTCGAGAACAAACCATTGACATATTTTTTTTTTTTAATTTACAAAAATTTACTCGACAAAAAAAATCCATGTACTTAATCATAGAACCTGCTCACAAAATTTCACGAGAGTCGGTTGAGAAATGCGACCTGTAGAGGAGGACAAACGAAACGAAATCCGGCCGCAGCACCATACGAGACTATTTATGAATAAAACTATAGAGAATATCGTGGACGTGCACGTCCACGGTAAAAAAAGCGACCATTGGCTACCGAACCACTTCTACAATACATTAAGCCGTATACAAGTGTAGATACTATAAAATACTTAAATTCTCTTATCGCACTGGTAACACTGGACTAGCGTCACATTCAAATTTTGAAAATAAAACCGTTTGCGCCTTCAAAGCTGATCAAGAGTCGTTTATTCATACAGTGATTACAGTGAATTCTTTAAATATATTGATTACATGTGTTATTAAAGTGAGTATTTGGATTGAAACTATTATTTTTAAAGTATAATAAAGTGTGCATTTCAAAACCTTTTTAAATGACAATCTTAGTTACACGGTATCTACTACTATGGATTGTTGATTTCAGTGCAAGTTTTAGTATTATAATAGTATCATTAGATTCCATTCATATTTATTGTGTTATTCGTATGCATATATACTTGTGGAATATTTCTAGAACAGAGAACCACCATAGTCCATGTTGTGTATTTGTTAATTACGTATCCGACTTCCAAATATGTTTACATATTATTACCTATAAAAGGTTGTGTTACTTAAAATGAATGCCTGCCAGCCTGTAATATGATCTTTCAAGTAATATTCTAGTCATAAAGTGTGGATAAAGATGAAACTAGCATAATCTTTCTAATAACAAGTGTTCATGCGACCAAAGCCAATATAACCACTATTTCATACTATTCTAAAACTTGTCCAAACATGTTTTCTGGTAGGCGTAGCTCTTGTAGGCATTAGAAACATTTCTCTTTTATCCTTATGCTTAAAACAGCACTTACCTTAAATACTCAGTGGATGTCACTATTGTTTAGACTATATTGAAAATTTGAGAATAACAAATTTAAATACTTACTCGTATCATCCTATCAATGCTAGAGTCTAATAACTATAGAACATTGCTGTGTACACTTATAGAACTTTCGTTTCTGATATACTTAGCAATTCCGGCTATCATTTATATTATGGTTATAATAAAAGTAAATAATTTGCACATGTTTAACACCTCAGGGGTTTAATTTCTCCAAAGCTTCAACTGTCATCCTTTTATTTATTTTTATAAATAAAAAAAACATGTGTTTCTTCAGATGTCGAGAATACCCAAGTTACCGAGTGCATCAAAAGAAAATAAGCCGGGATTGCTAAATAGGCGTCCCTTATCAAGGACAGTCAATGGCCTTAGTGCAGATGACAAGAAGAATTTATTACTGAACCATACAAAACCAGCAGTTCAAACTGGGCCGACTTCATCCACAACAGGAGCCCGCCTCAAGAGGGCTGCTACGGCACCGGCACCCTCCACTGTTTCAGCAAAAGTTACTAAAGTCGAAAGAAAACCTCCAACGGTAGCTCCAAAGATACCACCTTATGACTACAAAGCAAGGTTTGCTGACTTGTTGGAAAAACATAAGGTGATCAAGAATGACTATAATGACTTGAAATACAAACATGAAGAAGTTGCTGATGACTATGAAAAAATCAAAGAATCTGTGGAAAGCAATACTAAAGAGAAAGACATGTTGAAAGACAAACTACTGAATGCTTTAAATAACTTAAGAGAACGGACGACTGAGTTGGATAGTATTAAGCTTGACCATGAGATACAAAAACGCGAGAATGAAGAATTGGTACGCAAAACGAAAGTTTTGGCTGAAGTGACTTTTAATTTGAATAAGAAGACTTCAGACTTTGATGCTCTACAAGAGGAATTTAATGACCTGACCCGGCGTCACAATGCTCTCCAGGAAGAGGCTAAAATATTAAAACAGAAATCTGAGAAACTTGCTACCCTGTCCGTAGATTATGATAAACTTACTGTTGACTATGAAGAAACAAAAAAGAAGATTGCGACATATGAAACTGATGTAGAAAAATTACAAAACATTTTAGCTGGCATGTACCAGGGGCAAAGAGATCTGAGGAACACTATTCAAGATCTTAAAGGTAATATAAGAGTGTATTGCAGAGTACGACCACCATTAGAATCTGAGATAAACAAACCCTTGTTTAATCTCAATGTTGTGGATGCTTGTACTATAGAAGTTGAAAAAGTGGAGCTGAATGCCTTATCTCAGTCAACAAGGAAGGGCAAATCTCAACACACCTTCAGCTTTGATGGTATATTCACGCCACACTCCACTCAGGAGACAGTGTTTGAAGAAGTTTCCAACATGATCCAATCTGCACTTGATGGATACAATGTGTGTATCTTTGCATATGGTCAGACCGGATCTGGCAAAACGTACACCATGGAAGGAGGCTGTGGGGTCGACCAATATGGTATAATACCTCGAGCATTCAATTTTATGTTCACTTGCATGGAAGATCTGAAGAGAATGGGCTGGCAGTTGAGCATAAAAGCATCCTTCCTGGAAATCTACAACGAGGTGATTTACGATCTGCTCAACTCCTGCAAAGACCAGCTAAGTCACGACATAAAGATGGTTAATTCTAAAGGAACTGATCTGTATGTCTCTAACCTGAGAGAAGAGGAAGTGAAGAGTTCCCATGATTTTATCAAACTGATGATATATGCCCAACGTAACAGACAAACAGCCGCCACACTTAACAACGAGCGAAGCTCCAGGTCTCACTCAGTTACACAAATAAAGATTTCTGCCATCAATGAAATACGGAAGGAAAAGTACACAAGCCACTTGAATTTGGTGGACCTGGCAGGGTCTGAGAGTGGGAAAACCACTCAGAGAATGGATGAGACTAAACACATCAACAGATCTTTGTCAGAGTTGTCTAAAGTCATTCTGTCCCTACAGACCAACCAGTCCCATATCCCGTACAGAAATTCGAAGCTAACGCACCTGCTGATGCCAAGCCTTGGCGGCAACTCCAAAACTCTCATGTTGGTCAATATCAACCAATTCGATGAATGCTTTGGCGAGACTCTCAACTCCCTGCGCTTCGCCACGAAAGTGAACAGTTGCCGAACAGTGAAGGCCAAAAAGAACCTAACAATGGTTGACACGTAGTTTATACATAGTTTTTACTGTTTTATCATATTGACATGTTAATTGTAATTTTTAATGGGACTATTGCATTTCGAGTTGATTGGGTGTTTTCAGAAAAAAAATCGGTAGTTGTAATTGATTAACATGAACATCACAATATATTGGAATATCAACCTTACAGTCTTTGCAAGAAGATTCAAATTGAATGACAGTCTCCCAACTTTCATTAACTTCAAATATGTAATTGCGATGCTCTAATAATACTTTTTCTTGTTAAATTAAAACCTTGATTCTATATGAGAAAGTATGTCTTAAGTTGGTGGTCACACATTTTGTGATATTTATACATGGACTGTATGAAAAATCACATAACGAGCAAAACTAGTACACTTTATCACAATAAATATTTAGTACTGATTAGTACTTACGATTCTGGTTATGAATATCAAAATTATTATCATTAATGAAAAAAGGTTAATTAATTATTTTTTGAAAACACGCATTATCTTGAACAATAAGTATTTAGTCCCAATAGTTTGTAGAAAAAGTTTTAACATTTAATTTTAACGTATTGCTTTAGTTTTGTCTAAACACTTTACTGTGAACATGAATAATTATGTCGTATCGTATCTGTAATCTTCTTTTATTACTGTTAAAATATACTGTATTGATTAATTATTTATTTGTTTCTTTTATGATAAGTTTGAGCATTAAAATATTTTAGGTACATTGCCGACTGGATCTTTTTATCACAGTCATCAACTACCCGTTGACACGGTTAGAATGAGCCCAAACATCTTATCTTGTGTAGTTTAGGAGTTGAGCTACCTTCTGTGTAGCTTATATAATAAAAAAATATACTGATATAGAGCCCGGACACATGTCCACGGTACGGCGCCGCGCTGTACGCCGCTACGTACAAAGAACAAAGAGCGTAGACGGTGCCCGGCGCCGTACCGTGGACATGTGTCCGGGCCCATAGTTCGTACGCAACTGTAAGGCTGTCAAATTAACGCAAGCAAATATCTACCTAACAGTCAGAGCTCTAAGTCGAGTTTTGCTTGCGTTCATTTGACAGAATTTGGCCTTGAGAGTTTTGTACGAACTTATACCTCAGATCATTCCGAGACTGATACTATACAGGACGCATTATGAGGAATGCGTATACATAATTATGATGATGATCTGTTTTTTCCTTCCTACACATTATACGTGACTCACATTACACCATGTTGAGCCCGAATAGCCGGGCAGAGTAACACCAATTTTAAACTGAACGCCCCTCCAATGTGTTTCTCCCACAGGTGATTAGTTTATAACCTGCAGAATTCATTCCCGAAGGAGAAGGAATAGGGAGTAGAACTTGACGCAGACGAAGTCGCGGGCAAAAGCTAGTAATATACAGGATGGAAAAAACGTATGAACGGAATAAACGAAACGAAACTGAAAGGAAACATTCTTTTATTTTTAAATAGAAACAAAACTGCATTCAAGGATGTTTTAAAATTTGCCTGTCTCAACCGGGAATCGAAGCAACTTAAAATCTCTAATAATAAACATTCGCTTTTTTTCGTCTGTCATTAGTGTCGTTACAAAATATTGAGTTGAAATTTCTTAGAAAATCTTTGATAGCAAATTTTTTTTTTTTTTATGTCACACCTAGCCATAAAGTGGCCATTATCGCACGCTCCGCGCGCGAAAAAACCCACTTCCTGGCCAGGGGGTGACATAAAATTTTGTACTTACCACGGGCGATAATAAAGAAAGCCTCAGATCGCATATTTATCGCCCTTGCCTTCGGCTCGGGCGTAAAATACCTGCTATCTGAGACATTCTTTGTTTTATCGCCCTTGGTAAGTAATGTACTATTAAATAAAAGAATGTTTCCTTGAAGTAAAATCAGCTATCTCAATCAGGTAGTTTCCCTCCAGGGCCCATATTTTTTTTCCTCCCTGTAAATGAATAGTGGCGTCTATCATTGTAGTCTTTGCGTCTATGTTAATGATGGTTTTTTAAGCATGAAGAAATAATTAGATTTCAAGCCATCTAGCGGAGTCTGCCCGTATCTTGAAGACGTATATTGAACTTATTGTTTGTTGAAGCTACAACGACTGTGTGTGAGCATACAGATAGTTTGTACGACGGCAAATAGATGTCACTATATGTTCAATTATCGCCGCTGGCATTCTTAATTCTTCGGATATTTTAAAATGTAGGTACCTAAATTAGCGACCGGATATTGCTTTTCATTATTAAGGTCGATTAAAACGGTGCAAGAACTTGAATGCGATTTTCATTACATTGCAGGGTTTATCGAATACGTCGTAACTCTGTGGCCCGCAGCCCGCTATGTAATGAAAATCACAAGTTCTTATGTACTTAAATGGGTCTTTAATGAAGTCCTCGTAAGCCCGAAGTCTTCGGTCTGGGGGCCGATTTTTGAGTTTCAAACGCTCGACTTTTCACTCGAGATCTGTCAAAAAACCGGCCAAGTGCGAGTCCCATTATCTTTAAAAACGCCAAAAAAAATCACGTTAGTTGTATGGGAGCCCCCTTAAATATTTATTTTATTCAGTTTTTTAGTATTTTCATTTCATTTCATTTCATTTATTTATTCATCGAACAATATACATTGCGTTTGAACTTAAACTTGTTATTATAGCGTTATAGCGTTACGCGTTAGCGCGCAATTTGTTGTTATACTTAGCGGCAACAGAAATACATCATCTGTGAAAATTTTAACTGTCTAACTATCACGGTTTTTGAGATACAGTCTGGTGACAGACGGACAGAGGGACAGTGGAGTCCCATTTTATCCTTTCGGTACGGAACCCTAAAAAACTACCTATGACGATTTGACAGATGTCGAGTGAAAAGTCGAGCGTTCGACACTCCAAAATCGGCCCCCAGGTATTTATTATATCTAAGTATACTTATACTCGTACTTATTATTATACCTATGTAAGTACTTAGCGTGGCAACTCCCGTGACCTATTAAGGCATGTATTTGCCAGTATCTCTTACCAGTCGGTGGTAGCGGCAGCTCGGCTTCTGGATCAGATTAGGATACACCAATAAATCAAATGAAATGTAAATCGTGTTTCATCAAAAAAATGCCTGCTACCTACTAGTATATAGCAGTGGCGGAGCGTCAAAAATATTCTTAAGGAAGCCGTAAATAATTTGCCTTTCTTATTCACGAGCCGAAGTAAAAGAAAAATTAGGCAAGCCGGTCGGAATCTAGTTGAATTGACGCTCCGCCAGTGATATATAGAGAGAGGGGTCTCTCTCTGTATCATTAAATATATTGTAGGGTGCTTAAATCTCTGAAAAATATCCTATAGTAGGCGCTATTGTGTCAAGTAGAGGTCTAAGTAAAGTAGATACGCAACGTTAAGACAGGTGTTAGACGAATCAAACATAAATGTGGTTTTTAATAGATCTATGCCTTGATTTAATATATAAGTACCTACTTATTATACCTACTTTGGAAGGAGTAGGTCCCTTGCAATTCACAAAATCTATTGTATATTTAAGCCGTTGTCTACCGCTACCGGTGACGGGGGTCCCCGTCATGTAAACAAAATATTGTTTTGTTTTTTATGTCAGTAGAGGACAGGTTTCTTACCAACTCTTCGTGAATATTTCATTTACTTAGAGTACTTTTATCTCACGAGCGCGGGTGAGCCATGGTTGGGTTTTGAGCTAGGTATGCGTTGTCTATGTGTGCGTCAGCGTAGGAGGTATGAGTTCACGTTGTAGACGTAGGTATACGTATGTGTTCGTATGTATGTGTCACAACTACAACAATGGCCAACCCGCACTCGTGAGATAAAAGTACTAAAACAAGGTTCCTAGGTAAGTAACTGTGAACCATGTGTACATACAGTTGAGGAAATTGTAACGCGTATCATTTTGACTCTCGTAATACCCTTATTACCCCTATAAATCGTACGTTTCATCTTCCTTTACTGTAAGTAAGTAGGTTTCTTTGAAAATTATCTGAATATAGGTATGCTTGATTGATAATGATGTATCTTCATTGATTTCGTTGATGGATATCCAACAATTATGGATTTTACTCTAAGCTCTAATATGGATGACAAGGATTATGAATAGTACCTAGGTAGAGGATAGGATAGAGGCAGGTAGGTATCACAAACAACTGTATAAAAGTTAAGCTTTTTTATATCAATACAAAACGGGACTAGATGACGTATAAATCGCAATTCTCTCATATTCACAAATATCATATAATGTTGTGCATCTCCTTGCGGCATCTCGGGCGCTTGGAACGCGGCACGTGGGCTCGAGTGAGCGAGCGAGCGACTGCAGTCGCGAGGCGAGTCCAGGGTCCTCCCGCCGGCCGTTCAACGCGACACATCAGGCTCCGCGTCCTGCACCGGCACTGCCGTCTCTATTGTGTCTATCAGTCTGTCCAATCCATAAAGAAAACCTTCCTCGTGGTTGCCCTGTTCCCAAGGCGCGCGGTGGGTCACTTCAGCGCCTTCCGGTACGCTCCTAGTCTTGGCAAAATCGATCAACCAGGCTCCAGCGCGTTCATCGTCGTAAATAATGAATATGCTGCTACCGACGATCTCGTGTTTCTTGAAGAAATCCGAGCGTTCAAATAGGTCTCTGATTTCACGGAGGCGCGCAGCGATGGCGCGTCGAGCGCGGTCATTCTTTCCCAGGAAACGGGCCACTGTCGCCGCCAGCTGGTGAGGCTCGCGCACGTTTTGTAGGTCCGTTAGAGGAGGTTCACCGGGGAGCTTGACGGCTTCGATGCGGAAGCCTTGTTCAGCTGAAGAGGAGCGCTGCTCGCGGAACTGCATGTAGCGCAGCTTGGTGACTGCGCGCGCCGCGTGCTCCGCCTCGGTGGGAGCGCTGGGGTCCAGGCGGACCATCTTCTCGTAGAGGTCGGAGCGCGCGCGAGCGTTGCTGACCTCGTCCTCGAGGAAGGTGCGGGTACCCATTTTGACGTCCATTACGTGAGGGTCGCGGAAGCCGTGGAGGAGGTCCTGGAGCTCAATGAAGCTCTCGCCACCATATTCAAGCTCGCGGTAATAGCGAGGGATAGCGGAGCACATGTGCGGGCAGGCGGCGAGCGCCTCGTATGCGTCGCGCTCCGGGTTGTGGTGCGGGTGGTCGCCGGGGGAGCGGCGCTTCCACACCGTGCCGGGGCCAGCGGGCGCCAGGGACCCGGGGTGCCCGGCCAACTGGAACCATTCCGAAGAGCGGGATTTCAGCAGCGCGTCAGACGCTGGGGCCGATAGCTCTAGCGCATTCTGTAAACAAGGAAACTATGTATAAGAAAAGTGTTTCTTTTCAAAATTAAAGTTATTATTTTATTACGGTTTGACTAAAAATGCAGCTAATCCGTCTAATTAATTAGTTAATAACAGTTCGATTGACTAATTATCAAAATCATTTGTAGTCTGGAATGTCTATCATTTACTAGAAAAAGAAAACATGTTATAAGTATACTTACAATAGCCAGAAACTTGAGAAGCTCCGATGGCTGCGCGGGAGTGGCAGAAGGAGCAGCGTGGGGCGAGGAGCGGCGCCAGCGCTTGAACAGGGCGCCCTCGTCCTTGCCGCGCCACCGGTCTTCATCCTTGCCAGGCACAGCGACCTGTGGACAACCAAACACACACGTTGAAGCAAACATCCAATATCACAATGCACTGTATCTATTTGAGATCACTTTTTGGGTAGAATCACACACAAATAGAAACGTACCGCAATAATTTTATTAGCGGCATAGAGAAGTCCACCAGGGCCGAGTCGGCTGAGCACCGATTGGCGGGAAACACTGTTCATCTTGCTAGTGACGGTCATGGCGCGAGTGCGTGCGACGGAGGCGCGAGCGCGAGTGAGCGATAACCGAGGAGTATCAAAGCGCGGGCAGCGAGCAACGTGAGTGAGCTACTGCTAGCCAGCGAGTGATACTGGTGGGAGGGTCTGCCGCGTATATATAGAGACCTCGGCTTTCTCGTGACGTCACGACTCTTCGGCCCGCGCCTCGTCCCTCGATTTTCCTGGCGCCTCGTATTTTTCACGAACGCCTTACTACAAACGACACATGCATTAATTGGCCCGCCTTCGGCACAAACACTCTGCTATTGGAAGCGTTCATAAAAATTACCTAACACGTGTGCGGTTGCCTTTATGTGCTAAGCTCTGTTTGTGTGCTCGCTGCTCGTACCTACTAATACTGCTTTGTTAACGAAAAATGGTTCTAACATTTTTTAACTTTAAAAATTGCAAATTAAAAATTATATGCATATACACCTATTTCTAACTGAACACAGATGTACACGCATTGTAAATTGAAACATATAGGGTTCATTCCAAAGTTAGATTTTGGAGTTTTCGGACCACTCTTCTAAAGCATTATCTGTGTAACTTTGCACTTTCTAGGTATCTAATTTTAACTCTTAATATCGATACCGATACAATAGATTTCTGATATACGAACTAAGTAGATAGGTACCTAATTTATGTATTAATTTATAAAGCATATATGTATACAGGGGTGGCCCAAACCTTGACGTCCATAATTTTTTTTTAGATTTCTCACGTCGTGGCCTATCAGAATATACCCCATGTATGTTAGCCGATTTTTCGTAATTTTCGAGTTATGAATTTTTATAGTTTTCTTTGCTAAGAAATTCTGAACTTTTGTCATGTTTGTCAGTGACAGTTGCTCGATAATGCTATCGCCTGTGCCCAGCAGTAAAATATTTATAAGGATTATTTGAAGTAAAATAATAAATTAAATTCGGCTCATAACAAATGCACCGTTTTTCTTCAGAATAAATTATACTTAAACTCGTTTGAATAAAATTAATGACTTTACAAATAAGTAGTGTATCAGTATCACCATAGACAATATATTATCCTCTTTGGTATCACATTCATTAGAACATATTTTCCTCATACATGCTGATCCGAATTAAAATCCCCGACCACTGCCCCAACCGCATTGCATACCGGGTTTTTCAGTTCTGCAGCTGAATAAAATTCAGAATTTTAATCGTTTAAATGTTTTAATAATGATGCCATACCGCATTACATCAGATATTTTATAGACATGTGCAAAGATAGGTGCATATCTGTGTTTGCACATGATGCATGGTTGGCAGGTAGGTACTATCGAACCAACTGAATCGTGACCTACCGTGGAACCTTCTCACAGAAAATGTCATAGTGACATCGTTCTGCTTGACAAGGAAAATCATTGCGACACTTTCTGTGACAAGGTTCCACGGTGGGTCACGATTCAGTTGGTTCGATAGTACATCACTGCCGAAAATGCTTGGCTCTAATAGAGATTTAGGTATTTTCTTGTCTTTCTAATTTTCTTTTTGAGTACTATATATGTTTATGGGTATCTATATATCATGTAATGAAATCTGACATAATCAAGCCCCCGACACTGTTGTTTAAGCGAACATCAACTGTTAATAAGGTGATTAGATTAATGCACATCATAATTTTTGAAGTTTAAATGAAAGACCACAAAATCCACTAAGTATACGACAAATTATTATTTAAGCAATTGTACCCATTTTTATTGCTCACCCCATGGGTTTTTTGGAACCTGACTGTGCCTTAATAGGCAAGTAAGTAATAAAATAGTTATAAGATCGTAAACCGCAGGTTCTAGAAGTAATGAGTGACACTAATGACAATAGCATTGGGCCTGTGTAGCGGCCACCCACCACGGCCCGTGTGACTTGTACAGGGAGACCAACTGTGTTATTCACAACTTGATTTGGCTTAGCTACCGCTCCCCTATATTTTGACGACGGAATTCGTACTAACTTCACGTAATCGGAGGTTAAATCCACACTGGTTCTTCCGAGGTGAAGTGAAGCTTTGTGAATAATAGACACGCTCTACATGTTATGCAGTGACGCCGAGGCTGACGAATGGACGAGCTTGTTCTTGCTGCACCACTGTATAGTATGACCACAAGTATGACGTAGGTACGTGAACGTTAGTGGACTGACTAATGACTAACTTTTATCTTTGACCGGGTAGTAAGCGATAGACGAGATCGTTTGTTTTCTGACGATTGATTGACTCTGCCTAGGTGTACCGTGTACCTAATGGAGTAATACACTCGCGGACAAAGAATACGGGTCGGTAAAAACCCATTATATTTCCTAAAATACTGCGAGGTTGTAAGTTTTTTTTAATCATGTGATTATTTTTATGCAAAAGTAACAGCTAGAAAAAGTAACGTTTCCATGTTTAAATCGGACTCGTAAAAATCCGTGAAAAAAACAACGTTAACGGGGCGAGATATTGCGAAAATCGTCATTTTTGTACATTGATATTTTTATGATAGGATCCCGAAAATTCCTAATACAGTTGGGCAATACGAAGAATAGTATATTATGTAAATAAAACGAGTGTAAAATATTTCACAAAACCTATTGAGGCTATTTAAACTAGGGTGACCCGAAATTTTTGACCGCCAGTTGTAAGTATAACTTACCTTACCTTACCTTACACTTACCAGCTTACTTACCTTATACTTACCATCTTTCAGGTGTATAACTTACCTATGGGTTATCACGCCCTGGGTGTGCGGTGACTGAAACTACTAAACATTTTCCTGTCCGGATTTGGCAACTTTACGGCTTATTTTATTATGTAGTTCTCAGTAGCAATGATTATTAAAGTTCCCGATGGGTAAGTGTAAATTAAATTGGCGCGGAGACGGTCACATTCTAGGTCGGTACCTTAGGTACTTACCTACTTCTTGATGGTAAAGATAAGACACCATGTTTAATTTATATGTAATAGGTAATTGTATTTAATCTCTCACATAGTTTTATCATAGTTTTTTGACAGATCTCGAGTGAAAAGTCGAGCGTTCGACCCTCAAAAATGGCCCCCTGCATTGAAACATGAATACCTATCTGTGGGTCTTATCGGCTACTATATAATTTATAGGCGATGCGATATCATCCTTCCCATAGTCCTGTCGTTATCTCCTTTTGAGCGACGCCGTTAATGGCTCTATTAGGCTTCGAAACTGGAAATTCCTTAATTTATTTCACCTTTAATAAAAAGACATAAAAAGAGGAATGCAGGAGACTAATAAAACATAATCTAGCTATATGCAGTGCAGTGATTGGTCATAAAAAGTAAACTTCGAGAGACAATATGGACATGAGCCAATGTGTGGTCAGATAAGCACTGATAAGTGCTTAAACACTTCTTAAGCATATAATCCTGCTTGATAAAACAGACCAGCAATGGTCAAAACCTATTTTCGCAATTTGTATTTATTCTATCTAGAATAATCGTCTTTGGAAGTGATTGGCGCATAATAACATAATATTTGAGACCCCCTTTATACCCCCTCATACCTGCGTAGGTCAGGTCAGGGTCAGTCAATATATTTAAGATGCAGCACTTCTTGTTTAGTTATTGGCATAGTTCAATAGGTAGTCGATTACGTAACGTTTTGAACGTGGGTAGGTACGTTAGGTAGATCTGACTGTCATTTTCCCATACTTACACAAAAGGACAGGTGCGACCTACCTTTCGTAGGTAAGTACCTGCGTTAGAAGTGTTGCATACCTATTTAATCGTAATAGTACCTAAATTAAACCTATTATTGGTTGAAGATCTATAATTCAATTCAATTCAATCATTTTATTTCAGATATTGTAATCCAAATAAAATAAAATAAATTATAATAAATGTACTAAAACTGTATACGAGAGATAAGTCATGGTGATATCTCTGGACATGAAAATGTGGAAGTGATCCAGTAAAACGAAACAACATTATGATCTTAGATAGATCATACATAATAGGTATCAAAATTATGATCTTTAGACAGAATGGGCACTCCTCTTACTATTTTCGTACTTATATTGGTTGGTGCACTCTAGATTGATCTAGTACGTAGCAATTATATGAAAGCGGGACGCAACGGGAATGTATGATTCACAATTTCATCTGTTGTCGCTGAACGCATTGAGTATTTCATTTTGTACTAATGATAGTCGAAGCGCCTTGACCCTTTCACGTTGCCCCTTAAGAAAGTGCAGTGCCTTGCGGTATCTAGTGCATTATGCACAGACGGCGCGTGGCTTTAATATGCGTCTCGAGGCCAAGTGCATGCAATAGGTAATATCACCTTACTCTCGACGACCCATTTTACTAAGTAAGCCAAAGCGATTAACTGAATGAAATGTACGGTCAACCAATTTGATTTCTAGGCCAATTCGTACCTTGTCACAGTGAAAATCTATATGAAACCCGCTAGAGAAGGTAGGAAGTGGGTGAGAAATCAAATTGGTTGACCGTAGGTATGTGTAGGTACATAGTGCATCCTCTTCACAGTTTCCAATATTGGGATTGCGCGAAACGGTACCTACCAAAAATGCATTAGGTATCTAGTGGGATAATTTTAAGAAAATGTACAAACAGCACACAAGACAAATATTTTACCTCGGTATACAGAGTGGATTTTCTTTTTGGGTTTTGGGTCAGTGAGGGTAGCTCCCAGATCCCGTGCTGCTACGCGAAAATGATCTTAGAAGACCTTCCCTTGATTTCGAATGAATGAAGCTTGGCGTTTACAGATTTTGAATACAGGATGCGAGAAAAAGGTAATTTTTGACAAACTTTTTTTTATGCCAATCGATTCTATTCCTATCCAGGATCAAAGCTTGTATTGGACCAAAAAAAAAATCCGACTGGAAAAGCCACCGAGGATAATTTTGTTCAGCTTCATTCATTCGAAATTAAAGAAAGTTCTTCTAAGACCATTTTCGCGTAGCAGCACGAAATCTGGTAGCTGCTCTCAATGACCCAAAAAGAAAATCCACCCTGTATCATAAACCTATACTTTTTGAACACATTAAAGAGGATTTACTATATAGGTTTTGATAAATGGTATAATCTTACAATTAATAAAATTGAGTCAGAATGTTAGGTACCACCCCTACCTACTTCAGTCAGAAATTATATAGAGCGCATTTTCTAGTACAGTAAATATTACGTCCAATTTTAATCGAAGCCAGAATGTAATTGTATCACCCTCACGGACGCGTGTGGTGTTCATTTTAAATTAAATGAATACTCATAAACTCATAATGTATCTAGATGCATCGCATCCAGGTAAGTGGGCTAATAATGATAGCTACAAAGCGGATGCCGCAAGGGCTACGCAGACGGGGCAGGCCTACCAGGCGGTGGAAATTGAGGCGCGATGTCAGGTAACCTCCACGAGTGTTTGGGCTCTACCAATTCCCCTTGAAGCCCTGCAAGCTTGCCTATGGGTAGGGGGGCAATTGCCTCTGATGAGAGGGAACTTTTTGGCTGTTGCAGCAGGCGGTGTTCACGGTATCGCGGTGAAATGTTCGCGATCCCGTGTCACCGCTAATGCTGCTTAACGGGCATAACCTGGTGGTTTAAGACGGTAATCTGGGCGGTTCCCGGGAGCCCGTCATACCTGTCCTAGTTCCCCGGCTAGACGGGATGCGTAAAGGCATTTCCCCAGGTAAAAAAGGCCTAGTTGGCGATGGCTTATCTTCCTTGGAAATTGGCCGCAAGAAGCACAGATGCGGGTGTCATGGCAATCAAGGGGAGGGGGTTTTGCCCAGTAGTGGAACTTATATAGGTTAGGAAAGAAAATCAATACCTATCATTTTATTGTTTTTAACGAATCAAATTAATTTATTAAACATTTCAACATTTTATATGAAATCTCGAATATGTAGTTACCCAGTCATCATATTTAGTGCTTTTCTCTCCCGTTATTTTATATATTTCCAATTCTAACCATAATTTAAATGGGTTAAAATTAAGATCGAATTTAGGGACAAAAAGCCAACAGAAGCTTTTAATAAGGCCCAAAATCAGATAGCATAAGCCAGAAATAGCATTCATGACATCAAATTGGCACGTGACGTTATAATGATATTCACATGTGACCACAAATGTCTCGTGAAATTTCGCATTTCCAATAGAATATAAAACAAAATTTCTTTCCTAATCTCCAAATCTTTATGCAATATGTATGTACATCTAAATGTCGCCCAAAAACATTTACAAATAAAAATGGTAATCACGAATTGAAAATCAGTATCTTGTGTAAATTTTGGTAAAAACAAAAGGTCAAAGATATCAAATGAAAAAAACTGACTTAATATTCTGTTTTATTCCATAATTTCACCAATGTTAGATAACATTGTTATGTCGCCAAATAAAATACATTATTGGCAGAGGTTAGATCAGACTACTGAATATTTAGAAATTTGGTAGGTTGTCATGAGGTTGTCATGAGAATATAGCATGGAGCGTCATAGATAAGGATTGCAATTCTCACGCGGGAAAGGCTACCGCGTTGGACAAAAGGAGACATTGGTCACTTTTATACTGTACCGTGGAGTGGACGTGCAAATCCACGATAAACTCTATGGTTTCATTCATAATTAATAAGTCTATGGTCTACTTATGAATGAAACCATAGAGTTTATCGTGGACGGTAAAGAATAAAAGCGTCCATTTAGGTACATTGTTGTTTTAGAATTCTGTAGTTTTCCGATGTTTACGGAGCTACGTAGTCCGGCGCTGTTGCATGCGACGCGCTGATGTCCAGATCAAACACCATTAATAGCAGCTAATAGATTACGCCGAGTTTGCTCTTGCTGGTCGTGTTCAACGCATTGTCTGGATACTAGACCTTTTTACGGTAAAACGTTTTTTTATTACATACAAAATTTGTAGGTTAAATTTGTAATTTAAAATTCCTAATAGGTACTACACATAAGTAGAACGAGAAAATTAATAAATAAGAATAATTGGTTACTCTTTTATTATTTATTACGGGATAGTTTCGCAAAGTTACAATTTTATAAGTGTTAATTAATCGGTTACATCCAGGTTACATCGGTCAAATCAAATAGGGTCAAGGAACCAAAAGACGAACACTTAAGCGACTAAAACTTTAGGATTTTTTTCTGGGTGTTGTAACCTACTATATACAGGTTTCATTTTTTTATATGAATCGGTATATAATCGAGATTGAATTCCAATATTTTAAATCATCCTATTATAATAGAGTTTTTTTTTAAATAATCTAAGCAGAAGTATGCCAATTTGCCCAGAAGTTGAACAGTGTGCCCTAATTCTGAACACATTGACACCATTAGATGAACGAACACTTTCGCACCAATTTACTCCATTGATAACGGTGTATGTTAATAAAGATGAATGAAATATTATTGTAAAATGAGCATACATATTTATTTATGCATTGTCCAAGCATTTATAAGCAAAAAAAAATGTGCGAACTTACATAATACTATAAATAATATTTACCAAAATAATACAGTAAACTAGAGAACATGAAAGCTAAGGATGGGTAAAGTTGCCCGGTTTTATGCTAATTAGTAACTTTGGAGTAAAGACGTTCCTTTACTAACCACTGCCTAAATCATGCACGGCTAAATTATGTTAGTTCAAGTTTTGGACACGATAGCTGTGAAATGAACGAACCAAAATCAACAAAGTGTTCACATATTGGAATGGTAGCCAGAAGTTGAACTAGTTAATTTTATTCGTTCAAGTTCTCAGGTTCTATGTTGAACAATGGTATTTTTCATAGTAGAACAAACTCCAAAATAAACGTTTTGTCAATAGAAAGTTGCGTTCAACTTTTGGTTGAAAAATCAACGACAAAGAAACGATTAATTTAAGCTATAGAGGTTCTTATTAGTAGGAATATATATATCTTTTCAGTAGGAATTTAAATCAATGTTTGAAAAAACGACACCATGCCCGAAAGTTGAACGCCGTTCAACTATTAGCTCAGGTACACAAAATTAGAACCATAACTTGAACAGCAAATATCTCCCAAATTATTAAAAAAAAATATTTTAATAAATAAATAATAATAAAAATGTTTTATTCAGTAACACAATCGGTTTAAAAATATTCAGGTTGGTGCCTCTTTTTAAGTATCGAGATACCTGTGTCAAGAGACACCGCTCTTCCATTATCTTAGTTGCTTTAATGGCACAATGTGTGTTAATAATTAAATTTAAAAATTAAGAGCTAATAATTACAAATATTGAAAGTTTATAGGAACTTAAAAATTGATGATAAAGATAAAATTGTTAGTACAACTTAGGTATATCTTAAAATGTTTTTTAAAGTTTTAACTTAGTATTAACCTAGTAATATAAATTTGTAGATTAGACGAGCCATATTTTAGTGTGTGTGTGTGTGTGTGTGTGTGTGTGTGTGTGTGTATGTATGTTTGTGTGTATGAGAGAGATAAATAATTGTGTATGTGTGTTTAGGAGCTATTACCTGATAATATGTTTTCTATATCTGCATAAGATTATTCTTTTATCCAATCAATTATTTTATTTTTGCACTCTACGTATGTTGAGGAGTAAATATCGATTTCTTTGTTGATATTGTTATATAAATAAATATATAAATTATTTTACTAATATATAATTTCACTCAAAACCTTGTAAGTATACGTTATATTCAATTTTATACGTAATTTAATGCTTAAATTTGAGAGCGCTCTCCTTAGTAAGATCTCCATACAAACGGAGTTTTTGGCGCAAGGCCTGGCTTCAACAGCAGCTTATAGCCACGTGTGCGTGTGAACGGTTACAGCCTGGGAGTTTAATTACCAGCCTCGACAAAGGATTGCCGCGTTAGAAAAAAATATTCCGAACGGGTAAAATATGTCACGATTTTTTTATTTAAAATTTTCGGTCGAATGTTCAACTATTGGGGTGTGTTCATCTTTTGGTTCCTTGACCCTCATTCATTGGTCAAACGCACGTCAAACGCTTCGGTGTTGACAGGTTAGGCTTGTAAAATTGTAACTTGTAGCTACGTGAAACGAGCAATATGTTATTATCGTCGTATTATTTCAGACATATATATATATATATATACGACTCATATACGCCCATCGACTTGCAAAATTTAAGAAGTGATGCCCTTAACAGTAGCGAGTCTGAGCAGTTTTAGTCAATCGCCACGGTAATATTATTGTATGGCAATACAACTATTATATGTTTATTTATCTTATATCTTTAATTGAGCAATTCTTGTATATTTATTTATTTAAATATTTATTTATTTCGGGGATGTCGGAAACGGCTCTAACGATTTTGATGAAATTTTGGTATGTGGGGTTTTTCGGGGACGAGCAATTGATCTACGTAGGTCTAATGCCTAGGAAAACGCCGAGCGAAGCTCGGTCGCCCAGATATTTGTTTTAATATTTGATATTTACCGTTAGCTTTTCGGTGAAGGAAAACATCGTGAGGAAACCTGCATACATCCGCGAAGAAATTCAAAGTTGTATGTGAAGTCCCCAACCCGCTCTGGGCCAGCGTGGGGACTACTGTCCAATCCCTCTCATCTATGAAAGGAGGTCTGTGTCCAGCAGTGGGACGTATATAGGCTGATGATGATGATGATGGCGATTATTTCGAACCGTGACATCTTCGAGAAGAAAGTTTCTCTTACTCGAACCAAGCGCTTTTAATCATCTTTTGTAATGTGTACTGCTAAGGTTTGGAACTCCCTGCCGGCATCTGTATTTCCGAGTTCATATGTCCTGGACCTCTTTAAGGCACGAGCGAATAGGAGTGAGCACACTACAAATTATTATATTAAGGACCAACAACAAAGTAGCATTTTTGATTGTTCAACCATCACATGCCATTGCTCCGTAAATAGTTAGGTACCTACAGACAAGCCTAAAGAGGATCGTAATCCATAACAACAAAGGATCATTAATTTGCATTGATTACATTTTAATATATGGCTATTCAGGTTAAAAATAGAATTTCGTCTTTGGTAACTTCCACTTAGAACCACTTGTGAATATCTACTTCCCCGTTCCCGTAAACCCGTAAATACCCGTTCCTTGGCCAGCGGATCGGCATAGCCACCCAAAGGGGGAACGCAGCCAGCCTTATGGGAACCCTTCCACAGGGCTCCGATCTTGGGGACCTTTTAAATTAGTTATAATATTATTTTAGTTCTTATGTTGATATAAGTATTTTGTGTTGTGCTGAATAAAAATTATCACTCTTAATAACGAAAAGTATGTCATCGTCTCTTTTATTACCCGACTGCAAGGCAGGGTTATGTGTTTCGCGCGTATCTTGTATGTATGTATGTATGTATGTATGTATGTAATATTCTTTATTACCTGACATCTTCCAATTCCCTGAACGGATTTTAATGTTTGAGATATCGTTAGATTTGTCTTACCAGCCCGAGTGTTCTTAGAAATGTGACGTCAAAAAAAACAAAGATGGCGGCCACCAGACATCATTTTGTAAAACAATTAAAAAATAAAGTTGACGAACTATATCATGTGGGGTATCATTGAATAGGTATTTTAAAATCGTTATAAGGTTTCTTTAGTCATTAGTTAGTGAAAACAACCGTTTAGGATTTATAACTATTCAAAGTTTAATAGTCGGATCCGCTATCCGCTATGCGCAATCACTCATGTTTTCATTGTCATCGTCATTCGAGGTTTGCTTTACACGCGTTTAACAATTGCAACAGTGACGGAGCGCCCATACAACCCGATTCACACCGGCTTGTCTTACAAAATCTTGCTACAAACTACTTGCTGTTAATTTAATAAATCATCAATTTATGAATACAAAATATCCATTACCTAAATACAATTTGATAATACGATTTACTTTAGCGTCATAATAGATTTAAGCTAACCACTACTAAATCTACGCACGCGAATGCCAAACGCAACGCATTTCATAAAGCCAAACAAGCCGGCGGAGTTTAGCATGCCTCCTAGTATCGTGATTGCGATGTTAGGAGGGGTCAACTCAGCTGGTCACGTAGGTGGTTATATAAGACCAGTTAGTTGACCCCTCCTAGTATCGTGATTGCGATGTTAGGAGGGGTCAACTCAGCTGGTCTTCCCAATCGTAAGACTTTAAACACCAAACCTGAGGAATGAAGTTTCCTCTTACTGGCTTTTCCACTAAGTCCAATATCGGATAGCTAGACGAAAGATGCTAGATGAAAGTAGTTCTCATTGTCCCTAAATACGGTGACAGTTCACGTCAAAATAGTGGCCAAGCGTGATGGTAAAAGTACGAATAATTTTGAATCGACTTTGTAATCGATGCTTGGTTTCCGATTTCAATGAAAACTTTAACTGTGCAGAACATTATAATTAAATCCAAAATATACGTGCATGTGAAATGATAATTCATCTTTGTGTTTGATAAGTTATAACGTTTTATGCACTCAAAAACAGCACATTAAGGCATTTTGACGGAGCTCTTCACACGCCGGGAACGATTCTGAGCCTGAAGTATAATCGATTAATGAAGTAGTTTTTAATAACGTGGCAGATTTTTCTCCTATGCTTTTGGCATTTAAGACGGAAGCCGCCATTGATATACTTACCGTATATCAATGGCGGCTTCCGTCTTAAATGCTTTAAGGTATATGTGTAGATGGATTATTCGAATATGAATATCAATATCTTTGTTATTTATTTTCTTTAAATCATGTCATTGAATTTTCACTTCTAACAGCACTCCCGGAGTGCAACCCGTTGTTTTTAGGGTTCCGTAGCCAGTATGGCTAAAACGGAACCCTTATAGTTTGGGTCTGTCTGTCTGTCTGTTCGTATGTCACAGCCGATTTACTCGGAGACTATAAGTAGGTACTACAATTATGAAATTTGGTAGGAAGATATGTATTATATAAACCGCTACTGATGTGAAATTAGGAAAATAAAATATTTTTCATCTCACCCGCTCGGAAAGGCTTTCTTTATCGTTTCAAATCTGCGTGCAAAAGTCCACTTTCCACGCTAGCGTGGAAAGTGATTTTGAAATTCGAACGTTACGCAGTTCCATGAGTTCCAACTTTTTTCTATAAAGTGAAACGACAGGTCATTCCTAAGCGTTTAGAAGTATACATATCATGTACCTAATGGTGCAGTTTATTATTGTTTTGTTTTTTATAATGATATTAAAAATACTTTTTCCATCTTAATTTGATGATATTCAATAATAATTTAGTTTTATTTATAAAGAAATAACACGAAAAAAACATATTTGAAATGTCTATATGTTTCAACATTTTACGCTCAGTGCAATTTCGGAACGCACCGTTTAAAAAGTTAGTTTTTAAGAAAAAAACTCGATGCGAGAGATTAAGATATTTAAATATTGTTTTGTTTTGTTGTTGAGTTAGAATAACATCTAAATAATGAATTTAATTAATTGATTTCAGTGCAGAAGATACTTATATTACAATTTTAACTCCTGATAAGTTTGGAAATGAGTGAAATATATTTGTTTTAGCCGTTAGCCGTGAGTATTTCGTACCACAGTACTCAACAATAATTATTAGGCTCTTTGATGCATTTAAATGTTAATAATCCACGAATGCTTTAAGTAACGGGTGAAATTTAAACAACCCTTTATAGAACATGAGTACATCTTGAATTATACATGTATTTCCTCGTTTTGGTGAGATGAAAAATTGTGTGTTGCGCTCGGCAGCAAAGTTGTTCGGCGTCTCGTGCCTTGAGAGCCTCGCTACGCTCAGGATTGTATTTTTGAACCACTCGCTTCGCTCGTGGTTCAATCTTACAATCCTTCGCTAGCTCGGCTCTCAATACAAACACTCGCACCAAAAATCAACTTTGCAGCCTTGCATAACAAATAACTATAAGGGGGGGGGGGGGGGGCTCCCCATACATGTAACTGGGGGATGTTTTTTTTTTTCAATGCAAGTAATTGTGAGGTGTATTTTTGGATAGGCCTTTAAAAATAACGTACAGGTTACTATCAACTATAACGTACAGTTTTCCATTTAAGTCAATCGATGGAGAGATATTAGCTTCCAAAGTCGTACAAAATATGTCCCCCCCCCCCTGAGGTGATGCACATTTAATAAACACTTTCAACGATTTTTGGCTTGAACAAGATGGGATTAAGGGTTTTTGAGTTATCACTGAAAGAGTTGAAATTTTATATATGTGTAAGTCAAGTTGCAATATTATGTGGCCATAAAGCCGTTCTGACGAGAAAGTCAGAAGGTGGTCATAGCAATTCATAAACTTCACTAGATATAACTATCGTGTTTGGGTTCATTACAATTTTCTCAAAGAGTATAGGTAGGTACCTACTTGATGACTCGTCAATTTCTAGTTTTCGCTCCAAGTTACCCTATAAAAATATCACGCGCCGCCACTGAATTGCAAGAACCATAGTTGAAACTAAAAAGTCTTAAATAAAAAAATAATTAATTAAGAAACAAAAAACCCGCCTGCACTAAAAATACCAAAACAAGCAATAAAAACTTTTTGTCAATATTGCATTGTCATCTGAACTAAAAGTGTATTCCTAATTTCAGCTCAATACTAGTTAAGGATAAAAAGCAGTCGGAGGCATGGATTTGGCCGAAAAGTCTCATTTAATGCTACTCCATGCCTCCGACTGCTTTTTATCTTTAACTAGTATTGATCTGAAATTAGGAATACACTTTTAGTTCAGATGACAATGCAATATTGACAAAAACTTTTTATTGCTTGTTTTGGTATTTTTAGTGCAGGCGGGTTTTTTGTTTCTTAATTAATTATTTTTTTATTACATTATCATTATCTGAACCCCAACGTACTTAGCGAACCGCGACTCGTCCCGAATGGTTGCTCCGCTCTTTTTTATTTTCAATACTTAATATAAAACTATCTCATATAAATCGGGCAAAATGTTTTCGGGTAGTTCGTTTTGCATGAAACTGAATTAAAGTTTCCTAAATGCATATTTGTGTTGTTATATTTATTCCTCATTAAGTCAACTATTAGTTGGCCTGTAAAAACCCAAACATATTGTTACGTCGACCTATGACTTAGCTAATACGTGCGAAAAGCGGTAAACTCATTTATCTCCAAAATACCCTGCTGTGTTACATGTACTGACTAGGTACATTTCCATTTCGAGATGGACTACTTAATCTAATTATATTCATTTGGAACAGTTGTTTAAAGTAACGTCATCTGGTTTTTGCACGATATCTAGGAGTATGACTATTACTTTTTCGTAATGACAGCTGTAATTTAATGTTATTCAATGTTCGTGTTGTTTTCTATCGAATTAGCCGCATGACGCAGGGCGGGTTATTTGCCGAACGCAGTTGTTTGTATTTGCTCAGCTGCGTAGCGCTGCTAAATACCACCACAATGTTTCCCACTTCATACCGAAAACTCAACACCACTATGACTCATGCTGCATCAGCGGAAACCCCTTGTATATACCCGTACATCACGTCTTTCGGGGCAGTTTCGGTAGGCACTTCATGTTTGTTTTTAACTTCGTGTATTTACTTTGGGATTCCAATGCGTTGAACCTTTGTTTCTGACGTGCGCTAGGAGGTTAAAAAAATATAAGCTAAAATAAATTCCAAAGTCACACAGCTGTGACGTCAATGAAAGTAACAGTCATTTAGATCTTTAATAAAGTATTTTTTTTCGATCGTGCTAGTCGCGGTGCTACCAATAATGTGATGCATGAGCTGTGTCGTAAAAGGAATCGGTCGCCGAGATGGTCACAATAGGTAGTTAGCGGGAAGGAAGCGAGCTCAGGCATGCAGCAATGTTGTAGGCCAGGTTTGGGTATGGGCCACATACACCATTTGTTCTAAACGCGTACTCCTACGAATCAAATCACAGCGCAGCCTAGTTAAAAAAACCCTTTTCTGTTTAAAATTTTCTGGATATTTTTTTTTTTTTATTCAGTATAGGTTTGCGCTTGACCACAAATCACCTGATGGTAAGCGATATTGCGGTCTAGGATGGAACGCGCTTACCTAGCAAATACCGATTCACTCTCGCCTTGAAGACCGAAAGGTTGTAGTTTACAGGGAACAAGGAATCCGGCAAGGAGTTCCACGCTTGGCTGTTCTCACGATAAAAGTGGAAGCAAAACGCTTCGTGCGAGTTTTAGGAACTGCCACCGTAAAACGGTGTCGCCTTGCCGTATCCCTGCTCGTCCGATGGTAGAAAGGGGCGGGAGGAATTAAGTTGTGCAATTAATAAAGAGAGTACGAGGTTTTAGTCGGCTCTATCAGTTCGGGGTCAGACGTTAATAATATCGGCAAGAGGAAACCCGCACAGCGAATACGAAATGAAGCCTGGTCTGTAGATATACCGGAACTCCTGCGCATGCCTTGCAGCATGCTTTGAGGATAACGCACCGATCAGGGTCAAGGTGATCCAGTTGAGGTAAATTTGAACGTGCGACCTTACACGTGACAGGACCTTCGGCCGCGGCTATCCGCCTAGAAGAAAAGTGAAGCCACTTTCACTGCGAATACATTTCTCGAAGCTGCTTTCTATTAGGTCCGTGCGCGCGCGGCTAACGTCCGTTTAAACAAAGTTTAAAGAACCCATTAATATAAGGACTCGCCAAATCTTAGTACTTTATCTGCGGGTAATGACCACTAATCTCGTAAACATTTTGTGCTGCTAATTGAAATGATTGAAATTCTGACTACACTGCGGAAGAGGGAAGCGGCAATTGGTATGTAGGAGGCACATGTGCAGAATCTTCATGATTTAAATTGGCCACTGACTTGATATTGCAAAAACAATGAGCGTAGAGATTAGTGGTTTCTTCCTGTTATTTTCCCTTTTTGGTTTTTGAATTTCACTCCACCGATATAAATCAATTCATGTTGGTCAAAAACGTACAGGAAAACGCAGTTTATTCCTGAAATGGAACACGGTTTACCTTATCGTTTGCGTGCAATTTATTCGGACATTTCCATGTATGACTTTCATCGTGGACATTAAGTGATGCGGCCACGCGGGTTATGAAATAGGGCGCATCGCACAGTATATCGCCTCTCGCTCGCAAGGCTATGATGTGCGTCACATTTCAAATTATTCACAAATCGTTTCAACATTATCATGTTAAGTTTATTGACTTCTGGACACATTAAATATGTATCGCTTTTTTATTCCAAGAGAATATCTTATGGCGCCGCATAGCTTACAATTGATTGTAGCAGAATTCATAAACAAAGTATGTTTTACAACGCTGAAGATGTTTTTTTTTCAGCGTCCGTGGAGGGTCAACATTTTCTCGTTGAAAGGCGATTTAAATCCGTTGGCCGAGGAAGGAGCCAGCCCTATGATCCATTTATAACAAACTCAAGAGCAAATAAAACGGGTAGGTTCCTAATTCCTATACATTGTGTGGAAACTCTATTCAAACTGTTATCCCTTTTATTTGCTCACGAGTGCATTGGTCGTTTTATTTCGTTAGAAAATTAGAATGGCAATAAACAACGAAGCGAAATCGGTTTAGTGTGAAGAAATTTAAGTGAACTATAGTCTCAAACGTATATAGCGACATCATGTTTATACATATAAATATAACACTCGTAGTTGATAGGGGTAGAGGTTAAGTGGTCTGTGTAGCAGGGCCAACAGCCCAACAACGAATACATATACCTACATTAACATTAGGTAATGTATTTATACAATACAAACATGCCCCGATATTACAGCATGGGGTAATAAGAGATTAAATATCGATATCGTAATAACATTATTATTATTGATATAATATTCATGTGGGGTTTGACTGAAATCGCAAGATCGCCTTCGCTGGAGGATCGGTCTGGGAATCCTATTGAGCGAGAGTTTTGGTTGATCTCTCACTGCCCTATTACAGTCGGCACAATGCTCGACGGTAATTTCTCAGAAGGAGGCAGATAAAGAAAATGAACCTGCCACACACCCGATTCGTAAGCGCTTGGGAGGCGGAGACCGCAGGCGATACGCGCAGTCGCGCACCTGTTGCCTCCATTTTAGAGGACCCGTGAGGAACTCGGCAGGCCTATCAGCTAAATAGATGCTGGAGCACCCCCGTGAATGCTCTACAAGAACAGCGAAAAATTGCAGGCCATCAGTGCCGGTGCGTCTCAGTAGAATGCTGTTTGTGATCCTGTGGTGCTGGTGTCCGCATAATGTAGGGTTTCCTACCAGAAGGGATACGTAAATTTAGGTACATTCCAGGTTTTTTACTTATGCTATAATGATCATCATTTTGGATTCCAAGTAGTTTTGGTGCGGCGTTTTGGTGCTCAAGCGAATAGAATTACTATGAGAGTACTCGCTAGTCGCCGGTGGTGGAACCAGTGCCTTAGTTTAGATGAGTGAGCATGCAAGTATCTGTCTAACATGCAAATAAATCATGTGCATTGTGCCTACACACACATTCTGCAGCACTTGTGTGAGAGACGATACCGAATTACCATTTCCTTTATAGTATTTTTATGGAAACACCTTGATTTTAAATGAAGCATCTCAAGAAGGATTGTTTTTATCTTGAAAAACATGTCAAAATCTCAATAAGACGCTATAAGATCCTCGTGGCGTATACATTACGGCTTGATTGTGTAACCGCAGCCACTTGTCGCGCCCGCGCTCTGCTTTAATGCGCTGTGCATGTGACAAACAAAAGGTAAACTTGTTTACTAGATCTACACACAAGTACATTAATTTAGCATCCGATTAGCTGTTACGTCACAATAGATTTGGTTTACATATTCGCAGTAACGTAACAGGAGCGCTCGTGGACCAGCGGCGCCCGCGTGCCGCGTGCGGTATGCGAAATAAAGCAATGTCGGCTCAGCTCAGGTCAGTTCATAGATGGGTGACCGCTTTGAATGGTTATTAACTGAGCGCTCCCGTGCTTTAGAAGGCACGTTAAACCGTTGATCCCGGCTGCTGTCTATGATAGCAGTCGTTAAGCCAAATTAGAGGTCTTCGGGGGCTTGAGAACTTCTGCTTTTGTATTTTTCTACTTCTACTAGTTGCCCACTCACTTGACAAGCCTAATTCCAATAAAGTCTAGTTTCCCCTCGGGTTGGAAGGTCAGATGGCAGTTGCTTCCGTAAAAACTAGTGCCTACGCCAAATCTTGGGATTGAGTAGCGGACCCCAGGAATCCTTCAGGATGCAACTGTATACTGGGATAACGCTAGGAGGACGATGATTCGCAATAACGTAACAGGGGCATCTATTCCAATTAACCTAATGAATTGGAAACGGTTTTACGTTTATTTAGAGTTAAGAGCAGTCTTAAGTCAAATCAGAAGGTGGCTGTGCATTAAGTGTAACGCCGACCATTGAGTGGAATAAACCTCTAAGACGACGAACGTTATAAGTACAAAAACCGTGGCCCATACGAGCATTTACATATTAACACGCTGAGTGCTTTAGCACTGTGCTGTGTGTTGTGCTGGTTTACCAGCTCAATTTGACTGGTACGCGACTTTCCGTTGGGGCTGGCTTAGTTATCGCAAAATTTCCCCTGGTGCGGGGGGGATTTCTATATGAAATCTTAGGCGTACAAAAGGGATAAGTATAGATTTGGAATTCTTACTTTAAAATCTAGTAAATAAAGAGGATAAATTCGCACCAGTCAAAATAGACTGCTCCGCACCAGAAGAAAATTTCTTTGCTTCAGCACTATGCCAGTGAAATGTGACTAATATAAAATTGTCTGGTATAGCACCACAGGTGTAGGCATCATTACTTCCGCCTGCATCAGGATCAAAAAATATGTTGAAAAGTAATAAAAAAATACTTTTTAAAGTAATTTTGAGAGATTTCAGTGATGAAAAATATATTTGATATCGATACGAGTAGTTTTTTTACCTTCCTATCACTAATTACAGATCGAAAAATTTTATCGTGCTGGTTTTGTGCTGGTGCTGTACCAGATAAAAAAGACCAGTGTTTATAAACCCTTGTGATATCGTCTATTAACGATTGCCTAAAACGGCTATAAAGTCAATGGGGCTTCATTATTATTTTAACGGACTGTATCATTAAATATCAGTTTTTTAAGATTTTCAAGGAAATATAAGGAAATTTCCCTACCTACCTGTACCAGTCTCTCTCGACTGGTACAGTGGCAGCATTAAGCTAGGTACCAGTCAATCAATTCTGTCTCGTAACGCACCAACCGCAAGTCAAGAACAAATAGTTATACTTTGCTGCTACCTATTGTATTTGGAAAATAATGTGTCAGAAAAAAAACTTAGGTACTAAATTATAACTTATCCTCTCGACTCTAATCAGAATAGGTTACTAATACCTATCTGTGGCTCTAATACATTATTAGCCTAACGAAGTAAAAAACGCTGTTATGGCAGCAAAAAACCCAGTACAAGACATCATGCATCTTAGTGTACATTTTTTCTCTAAAAAATATGTTCCAAGTTCCATGTGATTCAAGAGAACGTCCTGCGTAATAGGAAGTCCCTTATTTATAAGTTGAGTCATTGAAAAACTACGAACTTCATGAACTTTACACTTGTATGGCTTTAAAACGTGCACGATGAATACGATCCTTGTGACGTATAGTAGGCAAGCCGTTAAACAAAGCAAAGGATCTCCGAAACAGAATGCTTGGACTACCTTGGTGACGTCGGCTTGTCCGATGCGTTCGTTTGTAACACCTACTCGTACCTAACTTTTAACTAAGAAGTTTAAGGCCGATTTACAGTGCAAGAACGTGCATGCAATTTTGATTACATTACGGGCTGCGGGGTACCGAGGTAAGACGAGGGCGACTAAACCCCGCAATGTATGGCATTCTGCAAATGGGCCTTTAGTCCAGCTTTTGGCTTGGCAACCCCTTTGCGGTTTATCAATGTTATTTATCACGTTATCTTTATTGGCATTATCGAATAACAGATGAGGTATATATTGCGTGCCGGATCTAGCTCTATTATTTATTATCGTATTTGATATATCAATATGTTTTAGGCTATTGATTTATAGCAAACGATATAATGCTTATTTTGTGAACTTTAAAATCGATGTAGTAAAGATGAATGTTGTCTGTACATTCAGAAATGTTCGTTCATGAAAAAGTACGACAAACGTAAGTAACCTGGGTCCAAACCACGGAACAATACGAAATTCTGGACAACTGAAACCCAATTCCACCTACTCAATCATTCCATATAATCAGTAATTTGTTCAATCAGCATCTCGGAACAAGGCCAAAGCGTTTCGTCCGTCAAGAAGTATGAGTGGGTGGAAGTTTTGTCAGAATCATGGAATCGCCTCCCACAGTCTAGAATAATATGTAAATATATTTGGAACTTATGTCTGGCGAATAAGATTGAAAATCGTATACATATTTTTAGTCTTGATCGTTCCTGACTTAACGATCCAAATGAGGCTCTTCCGTCGCTCCGGGTCACGTATAAAAATACCGCTCGTGTCTAGACTTCTCCTTGGCTAAGGGCTTAAAAAAGACATAGGTATATACGAGTTAGCTGTTCTTAATCAAGGGCCCGGCTTGTTATTCACAAACCGACTCGTCCTCAGCGTTCACCTCACCCGTTTTATATGGAAACTGTCAAAAAGTGTCAAATAACATTTGACAGTTTCAGTCAGTGAGCTGATCGGATGCCTGGTAAATTAACAATGACAACAAAACAAAACACGGGGTGTCTTCAAAATTAATAAAACTTTATTAGTTAATTTGTAGCGACGAATTATGTACGTTTATATGTCAACCGGATACTAAACACTGCGAATATTTAAAAACCTGAGTTTGTTAGGCGACTTCCTGATTTGTCGGTGCGGATGCAGTACGATATGAGAAAAGTGCTAAATGTCAGTGTCAGCTGTCAGTCGACTCGGTACCATTTTTTACTGTGCCTCTACATTTAAATGAGTGCTTCCTGACCACGGAATAATGGTTTTTATTATTCCGTGTTCCTGACTGACGCGGGATGCACGGTAGCCAGACGATGCGAAGGCGGTACTGGGGGCCGATTTTTGAGTGTCGAACGCTCGACTTTTCACTCGAGATCTGTCAAAAAACTATGATGTTATGACAGATGCCGAGTGAAAATTCGAGCGTTCGACCCTCAAAAATCGGCCCCCTGCTCCGCTTCTGCGCATGATATGTAAGAATCTTAAGTGAGAATCTTTGCGACGTCAGTATGTTTACGTCAAAGAAGAAAATGTTACGTATCGATCCCGCCCCGCCAAGTCAGGAAGTCGCCTTAGCTTTTAAAATACGAACTGTGTCATCTGCTTTAGAAAATATATTTATATCGAAGACAGTAGGTTACGTACGTATTATACCTACAAGTGCATTCTATCCTGTACTTATATCTATGTACAAAGGTAAAGGTTCAGTCGAACTCATAAGTTTTTCGCTTTCACCCGTTGGAAATTTATGACAGTTTAACATGACGTCAAAGCGACAAGGTATAAAGATGTTAAGCCGTTCATGAGTTCGATTGTATTATATGCAACGAAAATGCGCTTGTAATCGACGATTGTAATAAAAAGTCCATCGATCACTGCAATAATATATCTACAAACTCCAAACGCGAACGCTAAGTAATATATATTCACAGTTTTATGAAATCGGTGTTGCGAGCGCGTTTTTATTACCGCACGTCATAAGATCAGGTTTATTAACCTGTAGATGGTAGAATTTTTGCAGCTATCTAATGTGTTTATCATATCACTAACCTTTAGGTACGATAACGTTGAAGATGTCAAGGAATTGCGACGATTTCCGTACGGTGCGCGTGACGTTACGCGTTACCTATAAAAGTCCTCTTGTAATCCAAGCCTAATGAATACCGCAACTAAAATAACAATTATGTCTAACCATAGTGCCAATTGCCAAACAATTATTTAATTGATATTTGCTTACTATAATTTTGCAACACTGGTTTTTTTAAGGTAGGTATTTGTTTTTTTTTGTAATGAACCATAATGCGGATGAACGGAAAAAGAAATTACAAACCCAAGAAATTAAAAAAGCTAGTGACGTATCTTGTAGTGATTAAATGTTAGTATTAGCTAATTGTGTTTAAATCTACGTTCAATAACTGTAATTAGGAATAATTAATATTATAATTCAATTAATATTATAATTGACGTCATTTAAAATATTAATTCAGTGTATCGGATGTTGTATTGTACAATAAACAATGTGGGTGATGCTGATGGAAGCTGACGTCATGCGAGCAGATGCCTGAGCCATCAGTATTCTGTTGAAGGCTGGAGTATTACATTGCCCTGTATCTTTCGTTTATATTACAAGCCGCGGCTTTTTTGCATGAAAACCCTTATTTATTTCAAAAAAACAAGACAAGGAAATGACTAGAGCACAGTACAGAAATATATTATTGGTATCAAAGACTAACCTAGAAATGTGTCGAAATAGAACACAAATATCAATGGTAATAGATGTATTTTAATAACCAATAAAATCCCAAATTTAGTTAGCCGTCCGCTACCGTCGGTGACTGGGATCCCCGGCCGGATAACAAAAGAATGGTTTTGTTTTGTTTTTTTCGCTGGGAGAGGACGGGTTTCAGGAACCAAAAACCACATAAATCAAAATAAATTAATATTGTGGACAATCTTACACAAATCTACCTAGTCCCAAACTAAGCAAAGCTTGTACTATGGGTACTAAGCGACGATATACATATATACATTACTTATTTAAGAACAAATTAGAAAAACTGTTAAAGGATTTTTTGAATGATGAATGTAAGAATATTATTTATGTATTTAAAAAAAAATATTGACAGTGTGTATTTTGTTTTTAAGTTGTTGAGTGCCCTTTCAAGGCGTCATGGTCTGACTTTGTATAATAACACCTTAATTAAAATGTACATGGTACACGAAATAAATAAAAGTATTGCGAGACAATTCTACACGTCACACAAGTTTAACTTTGATATTTCGTAGTATAAAATTTTGTGATGTCACAAAAGATTATTACTTTATAAAACTACTTCATTATTATATTATTCTAATAAGGGCAGTCGAGTGCGCGAAAATTATCTATATATATAAAAATATCAGTCAGTTTTGATACCAAAAGTTTTGTAGACTTCTTTACAGCCCGCTTCCTCCTCTATTTAAAATTAAATAAATAAAATCAATCAAGAGAACACCAAAGAGCCGTTAAACGTGTGTGTATGTGTGTATAATGCCAAACGATGCAATGCAATATTACGGTTTTTGCCTACTTAACTATTATCCAAGTCATATCATTCAAGTTAATTTTTATCATTTATGAATTAACCTTATATTTTGGTAATTTGTTACATATGTTTACAATTCTACAAGCAATGCGAATTGCTTGAATTGAATAACAGCCAAGAAATTGGTATCTAAACATTTCCATGTCCTAGGCAATTAGTTAACCTTTGGCTCGGGGGGTCCCAGTGCACGGCAACTGTTCAAGGGCCTAGCAAAAAGGCTGACAGATTCCGCGGGGGATCGTAGAGCTGACAGTTTTCTCACTCAACGCATCGGCGTAAAGGTTCAGCGAGGAAAATACTGCCAGCATCTTAGGGACTATGCCCAGGGAACATTAATATTTTTATTGAAATGTATTTTAGTTTAGTTAAGTTTTATTTTTTGTCATCTAGTTAAATGTTATATATAAATTTCATGTTATTTTCGTTTTATTGCAATATTTTATTTTTTTATTCCCGCATTTATTTTATTTTTTTGTCAAGTTAGACATTATTGATAGGAAGAAGAAAATTTAGGGAGAATCCACATAACCTTCAAACAGCACTTATCGGACATTAGTTCTTATTTTGATCGCTTTTAGTAAGGTTATCGAAGTTTAGCAGATTCAAGAATCAGTCTATTTTGGAGTTATCACTGGTCACTATCGCTACGCGTCATATGGCCTGACATTATTATTGGTAAGCAGATGATGTAATAATATTTCAGTTGCAATAATAATATCACAAGCACAACCAAAAATAAACCCATTCACAGTATTACTAGTCAAAAAATCGGCCAAATATATATGTACCTACATGCGTGTGCGTGTGACTCGATACACGCAACGTAGGGTTCCGTGTCCACCCACCCGATACACCACGCCGACTTAAAAATCGCAATCGCATCTTTGACACAATTAATAACATTATCTAAGTAACAATGGAAATCACCACCACCATGATCCGTTCACCTGGATCCGTTTTTTTGTCAAGATTTTATTTCACTGTTATCTCGGCGTAATTGATATTATGTCTACTCATGCCAAATTACAGCTTTCTAGTACTAACGGTTACTGAGCTAAGCCGCGGACGGACGGACATGGCAAAACTATAAGGGCGAAACTTTAAAGTACTACGGAACCATAAAAACGGGCTCGGATTTACTACTCGCTTCTAAGGATTTACATAGGAGACATGAAGTTATTTTTTTAGACCACGCATGATCGAAGAAATCACGTGCTAGTAAACATGTTCACATGTTTTGAGGGTTATGACTGGATTGAAGGTTAGACTTAGTATGCGGCGCAGCGTGAGCTGAATTCGACTATCAATAGACTTGCGTACACAAATATTCCTGCGATTTAGAGTATTTATATAATATGAGTATGAGAAGTTCCCCTTTTTAGCGAATATTAGCCGGTGTCAGCGAACTCGTATTTTAAGCTTCGGTGTAATAAACTCCGGTTTTATTTTTCAGATGAGAATTTTAACGGTGATTTTCGCTTGACAACATTTCAAATTTTAAAGTGTGCATTTTTATGTCCTAGATCGATAGAAAATGAAATTTTAAGGTCCACGTGTTTTTTTTATTTTCCCGAAATCCTAATTTTCATTCAAAAATATCTAATCTAAAAGTAAGCGAATCATAACTGAATTATGACGTAATTTTTATGAATTACCTATGTTTGCATAAACCCAAAATCCTCTCCACCGAACGCCATTATTAACCGCGGGTGGTACGAGAAGCCATTGAAATCAAAAAACACCAGAGAAATTTCAATAGGGGTTTTCAAGGACTGTTTCAATCTATCGGCGACTTGGGGACCAGTGATACAAAACATAAAATCTCAGGGTAAATCTTCGGATCTGTGCGCGGATACTGTGAGTGCTGTGTGCCGTGCCTTAGACAATTAGAAACATAGTGGACGGACGGGTAGTGAACTTTTTTGGATTCTACCCCTCACATTTTTATCAATTTTTATAGGGTACTCAAATGTTGTGTACCCATATGTCCGTTGACAACTTGCTGAGACGACAGTCATATCCGCGACCACGGCCGGTGAAACCCGTGTCGAAACGTCGGTAAAAAAGGTAAATACATACCTTAATACATACATACCTTTTAAGTATGTTTACAAAGCGCGAGAGTTTAAAGTGTTAGACAGTAATTACCACAACCTTAGCCGAACAGCGTGAAATTCATACATTTTACACGCCAAACGCTTAAAGTTACAGTATACTAAGCAAATATGACATCTGAAAACAGACTCATTCAAATGACATTCAGTTTCGGACTTCATCTTCATACTATATTTTTAACCGACTTCAAAAAAAGGAGGAGGTTCTGAATTCGCCTGTATGTTGGTTGTTTTTTTTGTTGTAGGTATGTTTGTTACGCGATTACTCCGCCATTTATGAACAGATTTGTTATTATTTAGATATTACTCCATATTTATTTAATTCAACCCAGTAAATACCAAATTACAATAGTTATGCTTTCCTTTATTATTTTGATAAGTACCTACATTCTTACCCAATTTACCCATTCAATCTGTTGACAATGCAAACAATGGGAGAAAGTTGACATTATCTATCAGACCAATAAGCCGCAACGGCAACGCTCAAGGTTAGAAAAAGTGATCTGGTAACGAAAGTGAACCCGGAAAGTGATATATGCTAGGTAAAAGTTAAGCCAAAGTATGTTCGTAAATTAATATTTTGTTTTAATTCAAACTTTAAGTTTTACTTGAGTTAATAGTAGATTGTACAACAAGTGCATAAAATGCACCATTTTACACGAGACGTTTATCCATCCGAGCGAGCTTGTGAGCGAGGGTGGATATAAAATCGAGTGTAAAATGGGTTTTATGGACGAGTTATACACTCTACTTTTCACGTCAGTTGCGAGGAAATTAATAAATAATTTAATTAAGGTTATGTCAACACATTTACACTCGTGAGGTCGGTAACCTCCTTCGATGGAACGCGGGTTGCCGCGCGCGCACTGGCACTGGCAGGCTGCGGGCGCAGTGCAAGGGGTTGATCGTGTGGCTGTTGGACCGATTGCCTTGGTCTTCCAGTTCTTTGACGAAGATTTTACTTTATCCTCTAGAGCATAAAACTGTATCTTAGGCACTGTCTACGAAGCATAAAATTAAACTTTACGAGCAAGAGACATGAAAAAGTTATTTTATACATATTAACGTGGTTAATTTAATAATAGATGAGCAAGTGATGTGCTAGGTAAAAGGTAACCCAAGCAAGACCATAGGTAACTTAAGTCCCCTAAGGGATATCCGTATAATTACTTACTCTTTTATCACAACCCATAAGTTTTATTTAAAAATAATATATGTAATATATGTATATGAATGTGGCTAAAAATAGATGGATGAAATAATATGGCTGTTGCATAGGTAATCCCGGCGGTGAGACAAAGGCGTGTATTTATGAGCGAGCCGGAGGTCTGGCCAGAGAAAGTGGAACGAATACTGATTTCTTTTGTATTAAAGCCGGTTTACACACAATGGGAATTAGTATTACTGACGTATACGCTTACTTAATAGTCGGAATCCAAATCTACTTATTAATATGAAAGATATGACCGAAACACCACGGAAATGATTTATTTGAATGATTCATTCATCTATCTATATATATAAAGTTGATGGGTGACTGATTAATCACCGCCCCGCCGAAACTGCCGGTCCTAGAAATTTGAAATTTACACTATAGTTAGGTTATATAACGGAGGCAAGGGATAAGACGGGATTTTTGGAAATTCCACCCCTAAGGGGGTAAAACAGGGGTGCAAAATTTGTATGGGGGGCAATAATTTTTTAAAGGTATAGACTTTAAACTTTTTACAAAGACTCCTTAAAATAAGACAATGAAAGTGATATCTGCGTTTTCAAAATTTTCCTGTCTTAAGGGGTTGAAAATAGGGGTGAAATATTGTATAGGGAGCAATTTTTTTTTTAAGTGAGAGTCTTCAAACTTTGTACGATAGTTCCTTATAATAATACAAAAAAAGTAATTTCAGCGTTTTTCAAAAATCATCCCGTAAAGGGGTTAAAAAGGGGTTCAAAGTTTGTATGGGGAGCAAATTTTTTTTCAAGTGAGGTACTTCAAATTTCTTACAGAGACTCTCTGTTTAAATAAAACAAAACTAATTTCTGAGTTGTTTGAAATTCAACCCCTAAAGGGGTTAAAAAGGGATTCAAAGTTTATATTGGAAGCAAACATTTTTTGAGTGAAGGACTTAAAATTTCTTACATAAATTAAATACTACAAAACTAATTTCAGCGTTTTTCTTCATTCATCCCCTCAATGGGTTAAAAAGGGGTTCAAAGTTTGTATGGGGAGCAACATTATTTTAATTGAGAGACTTTCATGTCACAAAAAGACTGTTTAAATGATTTCAGGATTTGTGGATTTGGATAGATGTTTGAAATGAAATTTCTACAGGTCCATAATTAAATACGTACAGTAACGAAGAGAAAACGACAAGATACGTGTCAACTCACACAAAAAATAGCCTAAGTAAATAAGAGTTTTTAACCGATAAGTAGGTAGGTACCTAAAGGGTTTTTTAGAGGGGTTGAGAATTTGGGTTGACCGATTTATATCTGTACAGCATATTAATAATTTGGTCTCACCGGGTAAAAGTACCACAATTATTATACCGTTTCCTGGATATTAAGATGTTTTAACTAAAAACCGAGCTCTACGCAGACGAAGTTGCGGGCAACAGCTAGTACTAGTATACTATTGGAAACTAGTAGGTACCAATGTAATTACGTAAAAAGATATAGCGTCAATGAAAGCCCATAGTTTAATGATAATGGTAACCTCAAATCGGGTCTAAAATGACTCGCCTGGCAAATGTATGTTTAATATTTACATACGTATAAATTCCATGGTCACACTTGATATTAGTTTTAACTCCAACCGGAAAAAATGTACATTGTGCAAATTTCCTGGATTCGTACGCGAGTAGATAATATAGAGCAAGTCAATGTCTATGTGCGTGCGCAAGGTAAGTTCACGATTGAGTAACGAATGCATAAAATAAACAAACACCAAGTGTTCATGAACAGACGAATTAAAAGTAGACAGCGAATGATAGGAATAGGAAGTCTACTACCTAAAGAAAGATCGAATTTAAATGTCTAATTAAGAATTGCCGTCGCGCGTCCGTCGATTTCTTGTGCTACAAAACGGGCCGGCCCGGATACGGAACGGTCTAACGTGAATCATCCTGTAGACGAACGTATCTATAAATTTAAATATAAAAATTCAGAATAAACTTAATTGCTGTTTATTTTCTGTCTGTGCACATCTTTTGAACTCGAACTATAGGATATTTTAGAAATCATTGTCCACTACATCATCTCATCATCCAGATTTGGCCGTTCGCTGAAGACGTCACTACTTTACTTTTCACATTGGTGTTAAGTACGATTTTTATCGACCTGGTCGCGCCGGAATCCCGTAGATGCAAGGCAATTGAAACCGTCAGTACTTAGAGTAGAGATACA
Organism: Cenopis cana; assembly: GCA_951800055.1. NCBI lineage: Eukaryota > Metazoa > Arthropoda > Insecta > Lepidoptera > Tortricidae > Cenopis > Cenopis cana. The sequence continues at coordinate 12,629,726 of OX637478.1, forward strand.
TTTCATATTTGAATGGAGCTATTGGAGCTGTTGTCTTCCGCTGCCTCGAAACGGATACGAGAATTCTTTCAAATGTGAGTTACTAAGCTGCAGTGGCGGAGCGTCCATACAACTCGATTCCCACCGGCTTACCTAATTTTCAGCCAGTGCAGTTCTTTTACTACGGCTCATGAAGTATAAGAAAGGTAAATTATTTCCGGCTTTCCTAAGAATATTTTTGACGCGCCGCCACTGCTAAGCTGTATATATATACTCGTATATTCAAATTCCTTTATATCTAATCTAGGCTTGAATTATGGTGTAGCATTATATCCTAGATTCTATTACACAGCGTTTCTCACTATTTGGTTATGTTTGTTGAATGACCGGACATGCCTATAACTTCTGAACATATGCATGCAAGTTCAAAATCGCCTCAATATTCGTTGTCATAAACTCAATTCTATTGAGAGCTTTGCGAAGCAGCTTATTTCCGGTTACGAACATTTGTTATGAGTACCTACAAGGGTCAAATTAGCTTTCGATAATTTTAATATGCCTATTTGCATAGGTGGCAAAACATCATAGATTTTTGACAGATCTCGAGTGAAAAGTCGAGCGTTCGACACTCAACCCCCCCCCCCCCCCCCTGGACAAATGTGGTGTACTTTGATCTTCATCATTGCCTTTGGCCTCTTCTGACATTTGATCGTCCCTAAAAACGGGTACGTTGTCGTATGTTGAAAAAAAGAATAATCATCTAGCCTATTTATCCTTACACTTACGATATCGCGTGCGCGTAAAAAGTCACCGCGTGTGTGAGTGTGCGCCCAGTATTTACGAGCGGAAGTATCTAATAATCAGACAGACGCGAGGGGCCAGGAAGTGCCAACCGCGGCATACCGGAAAGGCTTGAGCTCGACACTGCTTGCTGACCGAGATTCGCTCATGCCTTCACACATAAAAGGTTTAAACGTGATACAGAAAATTTAAAATTCTAGAACAATCAGGAACCCGCTGGCGAATCAATGATACTTCCTTGAGAATCATCAAACATTTTTATCGTTCTAAAATAAAAACAAAAAGTCATCAAAAATGTAACTCAAAGATAAAATTTACACACATAAAGAAAGATAAGATTTTTTTTTGACATTAGGTATATGGCAGTAATGAAGGATAATCAGTTAGTAAAATACTGCATAATAAAATGATTATGCCAATAAACATATTTTAAGTAGCTATTTATAAATGCTGGGGGCCGATTTTTGAGTGTCGAACGCTCGAGTTTTCACTCGAGATCCATTAAAAAAACTATGACGTTTTGATAGATGTCGAGTGAAAAGTAGTCGAGCGTTTGACACTCAAAAATCGGCCCCCTGTTTCGTAATCTTTCTGACAATGTGTTCAATGGTAGAGCTTTAAAAATTTGAATGCATACCTAGTTACTGACTGTAAGTAAATTTATTAATTAAAAGAATCCTGTTCCGTCATACTTGATAAGAGAGTTTCATCGACTGGAATGACAATTACAACAGTCCTATTAATAGGCTTGTCTTAAATCGGCCAAAAAGAACATTCTAGCAACCTTTCCGTAGCTTTAAATAGTTGAGACCTCCAGTTGCCTTCTCCCACGGATTAGTTTTACAACTTAAATAAATAACTATACTGGCATTAGTTCGTTACCAATCTCCGCGCGAGCGCAGCCTCCGGCCAGGTGCAGCCTTGATTCACCCGAGTAAACCATGTTTTATAATTTTATATTGCAGCTTTGTGCTACTATAATAGACGTGTCGACGTAGTAACTAGTTTCGAGCGCTATTTTTAGCCCGTAATGGTACACGCATTAAACCAGTAGATAATGTAACCAATTAGGGAACAAAGAGCATTTACAGCATCTTCTAAATTTAAAGTGATGGTGTGTTAGTGCAATGCCTTATTCGTGAGCTTCATTCTTGTTAGATCGTACAATTAAGTAGGTACCGCCTTACCTCGTTAATCTCAAAAGAATAACAACTTCCACAAGAACTTTCCAGTTTACTGTTGGATTATATGATAAGGTTGTAAACTCGGATTTATCTCTAGTTTTTTTTTTGTTTTTCTTAGTACTTCTGCCTACCGATAAGTCATAACCTGAATTTGCATCTAGTCAATTAACAACAAGTTTCCTGTTTTTACAACATGCAGAGTTGAAATGTTCAATGCATGATCGCTATGACCCCATGCATCTCACATGCCGTGAGCGATAAAATGTACGCAGATTGTGAAACCGTTCTAGAGGCTTACAATATAAATGAAACACACACTACTGCTGCTGACTATATTAAAAACCCATTATCTTTAAAAACTGCAAAGAAATCACGTTTGTTGTATGGGAGCCTCCCTTAAATATTTATTTTATTTTATTTTTAGTATTTGTTATTATAGCGGCAACAGAAATACATAATTTGTGAAAATTTCAACTGTCTAGCTATCGCGGTTCTTGAAATACAGCCTGGTGACAGACAGACGGACGGACAGACAGCGAGGTCTTAGTAAAAGGGTCCCGTTTTTACCCTTTGGGTACGGAACCTTAAAATCTGTTGAAGCACGGGTGAAGGATTTACAAGGATGAAGTGCCTACAACGATTTTGTCCATGTCTAAGTTGAGGGTTGGATTGGCACAACCCTATTTATATTTAATGGGGTGACCCATCACCATCAGTAAATATTAAGACGGTCCTGAGTCAAACGCAGATCTTCATGAGTCTTGGGTAAAATCTGACACAGAGTAGCAATGCGAGAAGAGAAAGGATAGATAGTTCATGAAATATAAGAATTGAATTTTTCATCGAATTGAAGGTCGCTTTAAAGCTTGATAGCTTGTAATGTTTGTAACTATTAATTCGTTTTTAAGTGACCGCATAAGTATATCTATTGATCATCACGTCACTCTCACAATTTCATTGGCAACGTTTGATCTTAAGTTTGAACGTGCTACTATTGGAGAAAAACCAACACCACCATACCTATCCAGGTTCACCATATTTTGGGTGAAAATCAACAATCAACATCTAGACTTCATAAATTCATAATATTTTTAAGCTATACTATGTATTCAGTTTTAGTTTTTCATAGCACATATCCAAACTGCGCGGCGGTCGACAATCCCACGCCCATGAAGTCTGGAGCTGAGCTAGTAACCTCGCTCGCTCCACTAGTCCACTCCCCCGTGAGCTTATCTGTGTTCGGAGTATCTATCACAAATATAGAAACAATTACTTCACCTGATATAGCCATGATATAGCACACAAATAGAATACGAGTGCAAAGCAGTAGCTTATTTTTTTATCCTGTTGCAAAAACAAGAGGGCAATGTGCCGATATGCCCAACTGGTTCCGAATCTAGTTGGGTATAAAATAGATATCAAAATGGCTTATCAAATATCAAAAATAGATTATTTTCATCAAATCGTATTCATATTTATTATTAACTTGTCACGATTCATTAAATACACATTAAAGTTTCTTATATATATTTATGTACTTAATGTACTTATTATTCTAATTGAGGGCAACTAGTCAAGAGTGTACGAGTAATCAGCGTAGATGTAAGCACAGTATGTACACCCTTGTTAATAATGATCTAACTACTTATTCCTAAGTATCAAGTAGGAGCACGAGGCTACATAGCATTCATCAGCATCAACCAAAAGACGTCAACTGATGGATATATATATAAAAGTTGTTTTTTTATTATTGTAAAATATAGGTACATCATAGTTACAAATATATGATATTAAATTATGTCGGGGACATTAATAAAGATAGATTAATAGATTGTATCTACACCAAGGGGATAAGGCATTGTTTTATGTCACGGCACGGGCGCGATATTGGGTCCTGAACGTAATGAAGGACTCCGGATTATACTCCCAAGCGGAGCGATTGCTATGAGTTAATTCCCGAGCGAAGCAAGAGGGTTAAGACTGAGTTCTGAGTGCAGCGAGTGATTCAAGCGCACCCACGACAAAACCAGCGAGATTTATATTCTACTATTCTCACCTCTAACGAGACAATAAAAAAACAAGGCTACTATAGAGACAGAATCAAATCAGCCAGTCAAAACCAAATCACTTTCGTCACTCGACATTTTATCAGAATTTTATCTTCTCTTTTTATAGAATCTGCAGTGTTCCTTCGTATCAGCGGCTTCAACACTCGCGGCTTTTGTATTTAAAATTTGTTTTATTCAGTTTGTGGTGAACAGCACGAATAAGTTCGATTTTGAAGAATAATATAATAATAAGATCAGTTCGGCGAGGGGTTGCCGGCCTGCGGACCCAGCCCATTCGAGCTCTCACGAAATTTGACTTCAGAACTCACTCAATTCGATTCGAGGGCTTTCTTTGCACTGAGCAAATAGTGCGGCGTAATGCGAGGATAATCGCTGTAAACACTCTTAAACAATGGACATAACAATAAGAACTATCAAAGTTAAATCTCAATATTAACTAGCGAGTTACAATGAAATTCAATACAACATTACGACCCGGCTAAAGCCAAGGTATAAGGATTTGCTTGAAATATTTTTATACATATATTTCAATATGCTTTCGGTAAGGTTTGGTTTTTGGTAAGGCATGCTCGAGCAGGTGGTGTGAAAATTACGTATTATATATATTCGGACACATACCACCGATAAAACTTTCCTAAATTTGTATTTTTAATGGATGATATCTTGTAATTTTGTTTTCATTTAATGCCGTTTGGTTTGTTTATTGCCCTTTTTTAGAATAAATGTTTGATGAAATGCAAAGAAGGAGGGGTTTCTCAATTCGACTGTGGTTTTTTAATGTGTGTTTGTTACGCGATAATTATTATGCATGTATCTTATGTCTTAATATAAACATTTCCACTAACAGCGATAAAAACCCTGTACTCGAAAGTATCTGAAGTTTTTATCAACGATACATGACCAAGGTTAAGCTCACACAACATCTGAGCATCAAAGCTGTTGTTATAACAATAACTAGTGTGTATATGTACTTCCTTTTTAATGTTGAACTACATTAAATTAATGAATTATTTAAGTATGTAGTGACTTATTATTTTAAGTTTCCTCACACTCTATTCCAGGCAATTATAAACTTACTCCGTGAAATATTAATATATGTACTCGTAGGTATTCTCCTTATTGTCTTGAGTACTTAATAAATAGGCTCACATTTATTTTTGCCAAGAAATCCTTTTTTCTACACAGATGACCTTGAAAATAATTAAATCTAAATATCTATAATGCTTCAAAACTCCATGTTATCAAACGATATTTTGAAATACTTTATGAATTTTAATTTAAGTATGTTTTATTAAATACGAATTCTTAATTCAAAATTATTAATCCTTCGACAATAATTTATGTATGATGTAAAATTTGAATACAATTCAAACATCAAAACATTGACAGATAATCGTAACATTACATTTTTCGTAGATTTATCGTTATGTATTCTGTAACGTTACGTCAATCGCTGCGCATGTCACGCATATGTAAACAGCATCCACTAGGGATGTCGCACGGACTTACTTTGTCTTTGGAAGTGAGACGCCTGAGATCGAGAAGCTTTTGGTACTGGCGGAGCGCCCTCATGTACAGCCGGACAGGGAACTCGGGGGTCATGGACGGAGGCTCCGCCCGGGCCCGGGAGGCGACGTCCGCTCCGCCGCCGCTCATCGCGCCCTTCACACACAACACTCGTCCTTCTCCCCACTAGCACTAACAGAGAGATACCGTCATGGACGAGCGCCAACAGCGCGTCCGAAGTGAACGTCGGCTCCACGCAACACTGACGTATCGCGCCCCCCGCGCATGCGTCCGATACGAGCGTGCAAAAAGGAAACCACGACCACTCCAGCGGCTTTCCTTGCACCACGGCTCAGGCCGCCGACCTGACCCGCTTTTACGATCAAAATTACTGACACGAAACCTAAATCCACAAGGCTGGAGGCCTTCGGAACTCATTCAATTCGAGTGCTTGTACTGAGCAAATAGCGCAGCGCAATGCGGCGGCAATCGCTGTAGTTTGCTATTGATTCCGTGGACAGCCTCGACCAGCTAAGTCAATGAACCTCTCATATACCTTGGCTTCATTACGTGCTTATATTGATAGATTTGATAGCGTGAACTAGCTTTAGAACGTGAGCACGGAGCGGAGCGGAGGTTAAGCAAAGTACGACTTGTAACAAACAGAACGTTTGATATTGACGTTTTAATAATAGCATAGCATTTCGTATTTATCTAAACCCTATTAACACAATGCACTATAGAATATACCCCAACGACTGCTGAGTCTTTGGGTTACAATTTGAAACTTATAGTAGCGCAGTCAATCTGTCATAAACTGCGTCGGGACAAGAATATAGAGAAATTGATATAGCACGATGTTATATCTTTTAGGTCCATATTGACACACAAATAATGTAATTTGTATCGATAACAAAGATCATGGGGATCATCAATCTTGAGCTCTCCATAAGAGCTTACGAACTTTATCTTATTTGAAATATTCTTAGTAGGTAAGTACTGCTAAAATCTCTAAGTGTACCTGTACTACTACAAGTCAGCTACCGGCAGTGAGTCGAGTAAGGAGACTTCCTGATTTGTCGGTGCTGAGGCAGTACGATATGAGAAAAGAATCTTTGCGACGACAGTAAATTTACATCAAAGAAGAAAATGTCACATATCGATCCCGCCCCGCCAAGTCAGGAAATTGCCTTACTAAGAAGTAATTTACAGGCCAAAACCAGGTTTCACATTGTGCGATAAAAATAAAGCATTTAATATTATCGTATGTAAACATAGTATAAAAAATGGTTACTTAGTTAATCAAGTAATAGTAAAATTATATAAACACACCGGTCGATAACGTAATGAATTAATAATATACTAGGTGAGTATACAAAGTTTTATTTAGTTGTCGTGTATAGGGAATGCAATCTCGATCTCGCGAGATCTCGCCCTAATTTTCGAGATTCAATCTCGTTGGTGAGAAAGCTCGACTTCCGATATCTCGGTCGAGATGTCGACTAATAATTTCGAGATCTCGAATGAGATTACACGACTGACTTTATTGTTGACCGCTACTTCGAACAAACTTTAATGATAACTAATGGGCGCAGCGTGCAGCAAGTTGTTGTTTGCACGTTGTTTGGTGCGGCGCGATTAGCCTAACTACCTACAATTATTTACATGATTGAATTTAAACTTTCGTGAGACATGTTATAACTTAACAACTAACTTGTTACAACAACACGTTATAACATGTTATAACAACAACAACATGTAACAACTAACATGTTATAACTTAACTTGTTATGTTTTGTTGTGTTGTTACTTGTTATGTTATGTTATAAAGGTATTTACATGATATTTACTCGCTTACCCTACATTTTTTTTATTAAACGTTGATTTTTGTTTCAGTATTCTAATAATGTAGCTTTTTTTGAATACCAGTAGTACCCTGAGTAGGGACTGTCTATTGAATTAACGTATCTTTATAGAAAAAGCGTATATATTTATAAAAATATGTTGAATCTCGATATCGACGGGATTAAACGAGATCTCGTCTGTTTTTCTGACGAGATCTCGACCTCGGATTTCTTACGCGAGATCTCGAATCGCCAATCTTGGTGCGAGATTGCATTCCCTAGTCGTTCGTGTACAAGAGTTTCAAAGCTCTATGTCGGTCTACGAATGGTGCAATTGTATGTTTTGGGTTCCTAAGGTTCTAAATGGTAAAAACAGAATCTATAGATTATTGTAATACGTTAGTCTGCCTATTCGTGTGATAGGGAATGCTATTCAAAAACCAAGACCTAACTATTGTATTAATTAATGCAGATGATACATAAGTAGATGTCTTGTTATATATACCGATAAATTGGTTGTTTAATTGGTCAAACAACTAGTTTTAATACAGGGCACGACACGTCATTCGCTAAAAAAATCATGTATTTAGGTATATTTATATAGCATTTTTCATATTTTGGAAGACAATGGCTGCATTGCAAAGGTTATGAAAATAATCAAAAGCTCAATGAATACATTTCAAGCGTGATATTTTGAACACGAAAAATCAAAAAGTTTTTGAAGTAAGGTAATAGCCTGGCAAAATAGTCTAGAAACGGAACTAATTTTTTTCGACACTGGCAACTTCGATTATATTGACATATTTGGCATATGTCTATTACAGTCTGTCACGAGCTGTGTTTACAAATTCTTATTTAATACATTTAGCTGAATTATCACAGTTGAAACCCAATAAAATTACCAGATAATGGATAAATAAATACGTAGTTCCACCCGTGAACTTATTTATATAATGTTTATAAGCGACGTCTTGGTGAATTTGAAGCGTGAATTATTTTGTCGAAACGGGACAGTGTTTATCTAAAAAGTGCTGAAATTACGGATTGGTAATCATTTCTATGTACTATTATGCGTTGAACTATTGATGGTTTTACTAATTATATATATTTTTAAAGGTACAATCACGATTTATGGATAAAATTGCGTCCGGAACAATAGCAAGATTTTGAAGGATATGTTTACGTATGTAAACATATCCTATTATAATAAACTTGGTACTTGCGATATATTTGATGAATTTCGTTTCATAGTGAAACATTAGTGCACAGCAAACAAGTGATAATTACCATTGTACATGCTAATTCGGGTAAATTTCTTTAAATATATCTTAATAAATACATGCACAAATAAAGTTTTCTGATTTTTTTGTCATTGAGATTAAATTTCACCTGGCCAATGAATAGTGTTTTCTCACTTTAGTTACTAGTAAATGTATTTGATTAACATATTTCTTAATTATGAACTTACTAAAAATGTTTTAGTTGAAAATAAAGTATTTAGATATTGTCATCGAACTATTCGTGTTGCCATATAAGCGACAGTGGCGCCCCTATTATTTTCTACTCTTTTTGCCAGGCTATAACTTAACGCTTCTCAAAAAATGGAAAAGTGCTTTGATTTTATTTTTGAGCTTTTGTTAAAGAACCCTTCAGTGAGTGCAACTTTAACTCAGCCTACAGCGGTTTTTACATTCTTATTATTATTATCGTACGGCCTTGAAACATTGATAATAATTTATTAGGATTCCTAACCAGGGGGCCGATTTTTGAGTGTCGAACGCTTGACTTTTCACTCGAGATCTGTCAAAAAACTATGACGTTTTGACAGATGTCGAATGAAAAGTCGACCGTTCGAAACTCAAAAATCGGCCCCCTGTTCTAGAGTAATACGCCGCCTGGCTTGCCGACTGACATAATTTTTTTCAGAACTCAATTTTTTTAAGATACAACACGAACTAAGTTTTATGTTTAAGTTATTGTTGTATACCCGAATACAACAATAACTTAAATAATATCAATTAGACTAGAACGTAGAAATTTTAAATGTACCTAAGTTAATTCCTCCCTACTTAAGTTTATGCCGATTTTGAGTTCCCAAGTTGTTCCCGACTTCCCACGTGTCACTTCATGCCGGACCACACAATGAGCCGCATGCATGCCCGAGGTACAGGATGCAGTTATGTGGTGGAATGAGATGATACTCCCTTTAACTTACTAATGTGGGCATTAGAAGCCATCTTACTTCGGCCATCCAGACTGGTAGAGGGAATCGTTTGGTTGCCAAAACTATGTACCTAATAGTTACACCGGTTACGCAACACAAGTTCACAAAATCACAGAACTACGTATTTAAAATTAAAAATGTTAACATTTATACATACCAGATACAGAGTGGTATGCAATTAATTTGGTGGTTATTAAATTGGAATCTATTCAAAAACGAGATACTAAGCGGATGTAAATCTGCATACTTACAGAATTAGTTGGTCACTAACCCACGTGATGACTCTACCCACCTGACCTTCTAGATTTAACAAGGAGCTTTTGTAAATTTTGAGATACTTATACCGTGAAAATCAAAGTATTCTATCTATTACTCATTGTATTATCCTTGCGAACAGGAAAAAAAATGGCTAAAGAATTATTGGGCTAAAGAATGTAAGCTAGCCTATCAAAACTACCATAAAAAGTTTTGTTGAAAAATTGAAGCTACAAGAATGCTGCAATAATAACGGAAAAAAGTCGCGACACTTAGCGGGGACACATCTGCAATCTGCATAATAGGTCAAGCGCGCGATATTACCGATTAAAAATACGATCAGAGACTTGCGTTCCGCATTCCAATTTGATATTTTACGGGTTCGATGCCACACGCGCGTCAGCGAATGTGCCAGAGAGCGCGCGAAACGTAGGTATCTGATCAACCCCTGATTTAGTTTTTCGACTGCTAAGTACTACAGTAGGTATAGCATTCTCGACGCGTCGCACTACAGAGCTTGTGGTTTCTAGAACATTATCGAATGATTTATTTTATTTGAGCAATTTATCATTTGATGTCTACTCTGTTTATTCTGTGGCAGTGAGACACATGTGGACACATGTTAGAGTACTTTTATCTCACGAGCGCGGTTTAGCTATAGTTGTACCTAGTTGTGAAACATACGAACACAGACAACGTGAACTCATACTATCTACGCTCACGCACACATATTAGACAATGTGTATGTATAGCTCATCACACGATCATGGCTCACCCGCGCTCGTGCTGAGATAAAAGTACTCTAACATGTGTCCACATGTGTCTCACTGCCACAGAGTAAACAGAGTAGACATCAAATGATCATTACCGAACTAGGTAGTCGTATACAAATTTGAATAAGAGTGTCATTTGTTGTCCTGAAACTATGTCATTCCACTTTTTTACAAACTATTTGATATGACTTTAATAAAATAATTAATGGAAAAAGTACATTTCTGAAGTTCGACTGATAGTTTTCCTTTTAAATTCATCGTACATACTACTACCATGATTTTTTTCACATGCCTAGTAGCCACCGTTTAGCTGGCAGGGGGGGGGACACACTTAACCATAACAAAAATTATCAGTTCAAAGCTTAATATCACGCCAACCAATTGTTTAATCAAAAAATGCTTTTAGAAACCTTATAATATTTTTGAAAGAGCTATCCAACGATACCCCACACGATGGAGTTCGGAAGAAAAAAAAATTGCACCACCACTTTACACGTAGGGAGTAAGTACCCTAAAAAAATTTTTTTTAAAGCTTTTATTCTACCGTTTTGTCGGCGTTGTTGATATGTATACTGATGCAAAATTATAGCTTTCTAGTACTAACGGTTGCTGAGAAAAACGGGGGACAGACGGACGGACGGACATGGCGAAACTATAAGGGTTCCTTGTTTACTACGGAACCCTAAAAACAAACAGTCGATATCCATTGAAGTGTCCTGCGTGAGCGAACCGCTTCGCACCGCATTCTGTATAACCGCGTCGCTTCGCTTCGCTTTCGCGTCTAGTTCGCCCACCTAGGACAACGCGTTAGTTGTTTTATCAGCTTTGCAAACGTGTGCGGTTAATACACGTAATAACTTGAATTGATATGAGTTACCTACGTCCGCAGTTGGATAAACACTTTCATAATAGTAAAAAAAACATAGTTATATTGTAGAAATATTATATGTGACAGACTCCAAAAAAGGAGAACTCTGTTTAGAACTCCGTGATTTACAAACTGTTTAGAAAACGATTTAATGGTTTTCGAGGAGGTACCTCAAACTTACCATATAATAGGGATGTTGACACCAAATAAGAAAATCAATGAATCCGAATTTTCTCGAAAAAGGATCAAATTCTCAATCAAATAGTGAAAAAGTAATCCAAAAGAATAAATAATTACATAATTATAAGTCTTCAAAGTTTTGGCAGGGGGCATTTTCTGTCCCTTTTCCGCAAAACGCCCCGTTGTATTGAACGATCGTCATTTACTGTGGCGCTCTAGGTCAGTGACGTCACTGATCTGTAGCGTTTTCTCTCTCTAACTAAAAACATTCTAACGGTTGTAGTTTCGTTATTTTTTGAGATATTTGAATAGGATCTTCACTTTTTGGCATAGTTTTATGTATTCTTTCGTATTGAGTATTAATAAATTTTTAGTCAACATCCCTATTTTCATAGATGAGAGGGATTGGGCCTGTGCCCAGCAGTGGGACGTATATAGGCTGATGATGATGATGATGATGATGATGATGATGATCCCTATTTTGGTGAAGATCTGATCTCGATGAGGACTCGAAGGAAAACGCGCTTTTATACTTTACGTGACTTTACCGTGGACGACCACGTCACGATTTTTCTGTTACCGTCCACGATATTTAATAGAAGTCGACGGCATGACGCTTTGCCTTTTATAGTGTACTGTGACAGCAAGTATTTTTAGGGTTCCGTACCCAAGGGTAAAACGGGACCCTATTACTAAGACTCCGCTGTCCGTCAACCTGTCCGTCTGTCACCAGGCTGTATCTCATGAGCCGTGATAGTTAGACAGTTGAAATTTTCACAGATGATGTATTTCTGCTGCCGCTATAACAACAAATACTAAAAAGCAGAATAAAATAAATATTTAAGGGGGCTCCCATACAACAAACGTGATTTTTTTGCCGTTTTTAAAGATAATGGAACGGAACCTTTCGTGCGCGAGTCCGACTCGCACTTGGCCGGTTTTTTTATTCCACGTGTTACCCATCATACATAAATGCTAATATCTGGGCGGCCTAGCTTTGCTCGGCGTTTTCCCGGGTATGAGACCTAGCTGGATCGATTGCTCGTCCCCGAAAACCCCCACATAGGTACCAAATTTCATCAAAATCGTTAGAGCCGTTTCCGAGATCCCCGAAATATATATATATATATATATAAATATATACAAGAATTGCTCGTTTAAAGATATAAGATTTTGAAGTGTATTAAACAGTTAAATATTTGCTTTATCCTAGCCAAAAAAATGTAGTTTTAACTGAAAATGCGGCAAACGATGACATTGACAGATTGACAGTGACAGTAAAGCACACACACAGCTACAATTTCGTATCATTACGCACAACACGCTCATTTTAAATATCGTGGGAGAGACAGTGAGTCATATCGGCATGTCATAATGTCCACGGTAGAATAGTGCCTAAGCGTCTGCATATAATTTCATATACTAAAATCATTTATTTCAAGTATCATAGACCTTTTAAAAAACATGTGTACAGTAATTGAACTTACGTAGATCAAAATAAATTTATACAATGTTTCTCGTTTTTCATTTCAGCAGCGACCATTTTAGTTGCTCCTTAGCTGATTGTAAAACTTTTGCTGCTCTTGCGTTGGCGTTTAGAGGATCCGGTCTTCATAGGATTCCTGCTCCATCTTCACATCCAAATGGTCTTATATGTCTTCTCGAGCCTCTCACCCTTATTGAGACCGCTCTTATAATTGAAATCTGTACTTTTACTTTCAACCAATACATTACTTGTGACTGTGCTGTTTGTTGCCATGTGAGGTTGCTGTAAGAAGAAGCGTCGGCATTTATTATGCGAACATCGAAGAACGCTTTCCTTGCAGGTTCCCAAACACTGTTTAGGAACAAGGGGCCGATTTTTGAGTGTCGAACGCTAGAATGTTCATTCGAGATCTGTCAAAAAACTATGACGTTTTGACAGATGTCGAGTGAAAAGTCGAGCGTTCGACACTCAAAAATCGGCCCCCAGGGGACCGATTTTTGAGTGTCGAACGCTCGAATTTTCACTCGAGATTTGTCAAAAAACTATGACGTTTTGACGGATGTCGAGTGAAAAGTCGAGCGTTCGAAACTCAAAAATCGGCCCCCAGGTCTCCTATGAGGGCCGGTTGAGTATTACTTGCGTCACGCATTATGGGTTCTGTTGTACCTGTTCCCCAGGCTAGTTCAGCCCATTGTTTACAGTCATCTCTATGTTGATCATGACCTTGTTTTATTAGACCACCTTTTTTGCAATTTAGTGCGTGGTTTAGATCGAAGTTATTCTCTTCGCAACCATCGCAGGCTTCAGGGAGGCTGGTAGGTTCATGAGCATATCGAATGGCTAGGGCATCCTTAAACTGAGTGGCTGTGAGATCGGTATTATTGGCGGTAGTAGGGATAATTGTCAGCCATTGTGACGAATTCGTCTCAATGACTCTTTGAACACATCTTTTCATTTTATCTGGTAGTTTAGATATTATGTCTTTGCTGGTTTCGATGTCTCTTATTTGTCTTGCCAATTTTTCTTTTTTTATAGTTTCTGTAGCATGAATTTGGTGTGCCAGTAGGTCTAGGTTTTCAGCATTTTTGATAGCGTTAATTAGTAACCTGTTTGATTCTAATGATGTTTTGTAGCATTCTTTATTTTTATCTGGATCATTAATGCCGAGGCCGCCGAGTTTCACTGGTAGAAAGAACAGTTCATGCTCAAGTGAGGTTATTTCTCTGTCTAAAATATATGGTGTTAGTGATGTTATGATTGTTTGTTTTAAGGAATAGAATTCTTCATGAGCTTTATCCATTACTGTTTGTAAGTATCTCCACTCACATTGTAGTGACTTTGTAAAGGCTGTATGTACAAGTTGTGGATGCTTTTTGCTGGCTTTTGATAAATGTGTAATACAATTTGTCCATTCATTAACTTTTCCTTTGATGTATTCCATTTTCCCATCCTCATCGCCTATGACACCACCCAGAAATCGGTGAGAGAGTACAGTCTTCACGCCTAGATCCCCAAAGAGTCTCTTAGCCTCTTCAATCGAATTATTTTTAACTATAATATAGCTTTTTGAAGGTTCCGGGAAGTAGCCATATTTTGGCCCTTGTTCTATCAGTTTCTTTAACCAGCCCTTTATATTAGTTAGTTTACCAAAACAAGCTGAGTCATCGGCGTACTAATTTTGTATGTATTTTCCAGGGTCTTTGCAACTTTGAATTAGTGGTAAAATCCCAACTGCATACATTAACATTGCCAATGGGTCACCTTGTGTGGTTCCTTCCTTGCTTAAAATGAAATCATTGGAGCCCGATAAACAAATGACTGCATATCCTCTGTAAGTGGTGAAAAGAAATATTGCACAACGTGGCCAGTATATTCTAGCATTCCAAAGAGCGATAGGACGGCTCAGTGCATTGAAGGCGTTTGCTGCATCTATTAAAAGGAGGCCTTCATCATCTTCACCTTCGTTAAACCATTTGGTCATAGCATGGATTCCTCCCTCAATGCCTGATTTTATTCCCGCACAGAGCTGATCGGATCCGCACGCTTGTTGAATGTCTAGCCCTGTTGCGGTGGCCATGGCTTTAGCAATGATGCGTTGTAATATTTCGCCGATGCCGATTGGGCGAACACCTGGGCATTTATTCAGTGCTATCCCTCTTCTTGCTAGTAAAGTTCTAATGCAATCCCATTCGACAATTTCACTGCTAAGTTTTCTGGTTAGTGCTGCGATTGATTCCCTTAATTCGGAGCTATGATTTCCAAACCGAAGGAGGAGTGACTTCCATTGTTCCGAATCTGTACCACTTGGGCCAGCTCCACCGGATAGTTTTCTAGCAACTTTTTCTATATGATTTGAAGTAATATCAACATTCACCATTATAGGTAATTCAGGATTGTCTAAAAAATAGTTTAGTTGGGGGGTTGCTTGGTTGGGATGTTTTTCTTTGAATATTTGATGTACTGTTTTATCTCCTATTTTCTCATTTGGGTCCATTATACCTCCCCCAGATCTCTCTGTTATCCATCTATTTGCTTGCCTGATTTTTCCTTGTAGCATATAATTTCATACATTTTAGGTCCTCTGTCCGTTTTATCGTGACGATTAATCGTGCCATGGACGTGGTATAAAAAGCGACCAACCGAAACTCTCGGAGTGGCTTGACAAAGTACTCAATTGAATTCGGGTTTTCGGAGACAATTTCACAACTGAATTTACTCCTTGGCGGTGCTACAACTACCAGTAATTTTCGTTTGGAGTTATGTGGGAGCTAGAATATAATTCAGCTGGGAGCTAGAATCAATACAATGCAATTTTAGCCATTGGCGAACTTCTTAAATCGTACTAGGTAAAGTACCTACCTGCTGACGAACGACGGCCCTGTGAGAAAAAAACATCAAACAAACCGGTCGGTGACAGCAATGTAATATAAAAATTAAGTTGAATAGGTACATGACATGATGTTGTAAAGCTTTATTTATTTACTTATTTTATCCACGGCCAGTTTCTTGGCACGGCGTGGCCTACGTGCCGCGCGCGCGTCATCGGCAACTCTTCCTTTCTTGGACAAGTTTTTAATGAGCATCTAACTAACGGACATCGCAGCCAATAAACAGCATTGTTTATCGCTGATCGCTAACTATAGTAAGTGTTAATACAAAAATATTATTTAGTTACTCAGGAACGTCAGATTTTAATCGGGGTTATTCAGTTAGGTAGGTATGTTAGGCTCCTTAGGTACTTAGTCTGTCTGCAATTAATTATGCAGTAGATTAACCAGTGTTTTCGCAGATGTACCTAATAAGTACACTTGATTAGCCGAATACCCCCGCTGCCTAATGCTAATGTCACAAAAAAGTAGGACCGTACATACGTAAATCATGTTCAGACGCAAGCTAGAATATAAGTAAGTACCTAAGCCATTATCATTACTTAACATTTAGAAAATCGCACGAATAAAACTTTCAATACTCTGAATTTATTTAGAGATTACAATAGTAGAAATAGAATATACTCACGCATGTAATCAGCTTTTGCTTTGTCAACATAACCTCACTCTTTCAACACATCTCTGTCTCAAGCAACAGCACGTTTATTAAAATTAAAATGACACTATGACGATGATATCACTGCTAATGAAACATAACAAGATGTTTTATTCATTTGAATATAATCCGGCATAGAAAGAGATTAAGCTCGTAGCGTGCACCGAAGCCGAGTACATGGACCCCGGCCTCCCCGCCGCCCGTCACAAAGCACGGTTATTCTTATTATAGGCCAGGCACGCTTCGCGGGATCCGAGTGCGCCAACTGCCACATCAAAACTAACCTATCCTTAATACTCACAAGGCTTAAATTTGATCCTCCACTCAGAACTGCAATTTCCACATGTTCGTGTTTATGGTTAAACCGAAAACGAGTCGTGAACTCGTGATATAGATGGCATTCTGATTTAAGTACGTTACGTTTTTATCTACAAAACTGTAGGAGCATTGCGTCGGTTAATTAACTTCATTGTCGGTTAAGATAGGTCGCGACTTGGAGACATTTGGAGAAAGTGACGGCAGGTCGTTAAGATTAGTGCTCGAGGTAAATGAAAGTAGGAGTGTCTAACCATGGAATATCTAAGCAAGGCAATTAAAAAGTAATGTAGATGTACACTTTCTTTTAAGAAAGTAGCTGTCTTTTAAAGATTCTTTGAAGATACAAACGAGGTATATGCTCAAAACTAAGTTTTACTAAAAGTAAACTATTTTGGTCATTGTGTCCACAACAATAAGCTTTAATATGATTTTTTTGTGATGACGAGGCAGTATGGTATGGTCTTAGCTTGTCCTAATGGATGAATAAAAAAAAATCTTGTTTACTCATAAAGCAATTGGGCACGACAGTGTTAGATATCCTACTGTCAAACAAAAGATGGACAAGCACGAAGGCTAGGCGACTGAGCCCGCAATGTTTTGTCCGATACCCCGATAGGCGCACCGAGTCACGATTTTGGCATTCAATGACATTGACTTACAAAACACGCCACGGTGCCTTAAGCCCTGTCTTGTTATACATTTGAACTTTATTAAAGTCATTATGGTACTTAGGAGCACATGTATGTGCTAAATAACCACTCGTGACTAAGGCAACGGCTGCAAGCAAGCTTTTGTATGAAGTCGTTCATTTTAATAATTTATTACCTACACGTGTGGCATTGGCACTATGATGCTGATGAGAAAAGAAAATAGATAATTACCTAATGACGATCATCCTGAACATAATACTGATTATGATTAGATAATTGTACCGCAGTGAAATCCAAATCAAGAAAACTTATTTAAAAAACCGGCCAAGTGCGTGTCGGGCCACGCAAAGTGTAGGGTTCCGTAGTTGTCTACCCGTTACATTATGTGAACTAAAAAGTTTGAGAACTTATATTTACTATGTTTTGATAGAATTGACAATATTATCAATGGAAATTGTACGAAAGTTTGCTTTTGCAAAGTAAATTTCTTAAGTTCGATTATTACTCGTTAACTAGTAATCTCTACTTAGCTGTGATAGTTTTCCTTTTAAATTCATCGTATACTACTACCATGATTTAGTGTGTTAACACACATGCCTAGTAGCCACCGTTTAGCTGGCAGGGGTGGGGGACACTTGACCATAATAAAAATTATCACTTCAAAGCTTAATATTACGCCAACCGATTCGTAAATCAAAAAATGCTGTTTGAAACATTTGAAAGACTATCCAACGACACCCCATACGATGGAACTTGGAAGAAAAAAGAAATTACATGTAGGGGAAGTAGTTACCTACCCTAAAAAAAATTTTTATCGGCGTCATTGATATGTATACCTACTCGTGCCAAATTACAGCTTTCTAGTACTAACAGTTACTGAGAAAAGCGAGGGACAGACGGACGGACGGACGGACGGACATGGCGAAACTATAAGGATTCCTTGTTTACTACGGAACCCTTAAAAGTAACAATTAATTGCTTCGGTTTTGAATGGCGAAAATCTGATAAATTTAGTAACTACCTAAGCTTCGTAATAAACGCAAATTAAAATTTTATTGCCTTCATAACAGTTCGTTTAAGTTTCAAATTCTATTTTTTTTAATTTGTCTCTATATTTAGCGGATGTTTTAAATGCAGGACGGTTTTCGTGGCCCGTTCTCTGACGTCAATGAAGCCGATCCACCTCGATAAGCGCGCGCGCACGTGAGCAGTTCTTGTTTCGCTACAATACCTCTGATTAATTAATGGTGATCTAAGCTATTTGAATAATATTTATATTTTTGTTTCGGAGTGTTTTGTCCGTTCTTTCGCAATTAGATATATTGAAGGTGCATACCAAAACAAGATTATCACGACCAATTGTACAGATGTTTTTGAACACCCTTAATAATACAATAGTACATTATTGAATTGGCCGGAAAGGAGGCAAGTGCAGCCTGCTGGAATTGCCATTCCGACCGAGGCTAAACATAGCGCCTTTTCTCAAAAATGGGGAAATGAAGACGAAATATCAATCAAGGTTTAGTTTGCCCCCTGCTGGCTAGATGCTGGCCAAGACCAACCCCATTTTTAATAAAAAAAGTATTCTGTCTGCTAAAATTGTGTTCTTGATGCGTAGGTGTAGACGTTTTCATTCCTCTACCTAGGTACTGTAAAACATACATTCCGACACTGCCTATTTCACATAAAATTACATGGCTTATCTCTACGCCACAAATCGTTTTTGAAACGTGTAAAAAGCATTAGGTTAGTCACGTTCTACTGGTAATTTTTTTTTTATATAGACAGTAAGTCCGTGGATACAATAAATTACGCATTTAAGGGAATCTTAGACTGTATGTAAACATAATTCAATGATATTTAAGACTGTAGTGTACCTATGTACATAAAAGTTTAAATAGAAATAGGAATACTTTTATTTGGAGTAAATGTACCTAGTACATTAAGGTGTTACAATTGTCTTGTGGATGTAAGCTTTAAGAAACCGTGCAAAATTAAGAATCCTAAAACTCTAGCTTATAAAGATTAAAGGCTGCTTAAGACCGTATGTAATTACACATAAGTAATATGCTATAGATGTAGATCCAGCATAATACATTGTCATATATAATAATACAGTCAAAATCCATATACATTAATGATTACATAATATAAACAGTGCGCATCTTTAATTAATAGTTTAGTCACCGCTATTTAAGCCTACCATTTTTTAACGACCCATCCTTGATGAGCCAACATACAGTGCGCAGAACAGTTATGCGTGAATAGGAGAACGAACATGTTTTCATCTATTCCATCGCATAGATAACTGCGTACCTACTGTACGTTAGGCTATCATGGCCCACTGTGCTGTGCGGATCCGGCTATACGCGTGCTTAGAATACTAAAGTAGTGAGTCTCGCGTGGTCGTGTCGGAGGTTTCCCCTGGATTTTCCCCCACAGGACACTCTCCAACCATGCACTCCTATCGCTTTATTGGGTGCGGCCTATAAAGCCACAGTCAGTAAAAAAAAAAGTAAGTTAGTAAAAATGGGAGAACGGCCAACCTGCCAAAACAAGCTGCTGCTGAAAGGGCAAGCCAGGCTGATCAGTTTTTAAAACCTCGTCAAGACAACCGATTTAAAAATTCAAGCAATCCAGGCTCTCTGTCGGTTGAGAGTACATAATTTTTTAAAGTCTTAAACAAGCGTATACCTACTTAAAAAATATATAAACATCTAATATCGTTTAATTTGCATAAACGTGAATGTTATAATGGCCTTTACTGACGTCATCAATCGGGCTATAACGATTATACAAAATGGTTTGTAATTAGTGGTTAGTTTATCTTTTGGAGCGGTTCAAACTAGATTGGGTGCGATATCGGCAGCGCCAGCGCGCCCCGCCCTGACCCGCTGCAGCTTCCGAGCCATAACAATCTATTTACGAATGCGCTTCGTCTATTTATTTATCCATCTTACACAATTTTACTGGCGCCTCTATGACCTTATTCTTAGGCGGTGAACGTTCGGTCAATGCGACAGTTTCTCTATAATTTATATACTTTAGGCTTGTTTGACTTTACAAATATATGTGAACAAGTCCATATAATACAAATAAGGGGAGGTATCCCCAACGCAAATTTCCCGCTCTAACACGCGTGAGTTTACAATTAACCATCCCGCTCTCTACGCAAACTCTGCGCGTAGTTTCGTAAATATTTAGCTATAGTATAGTCATTAAGCCAATCATTTTATCAAAGCAAATCCAGCGAGTTTGTTGAAAGTGTATAAGTATTTAGGATCTTTAATTGAGTACAAAAATTAAATATTGAAAATACATTCCAAAAAGAGGTAACTTCGCGATTTTTTTTCTATCGAGTGAAATTCATCGGGTCATGTAACTGACTGCGATTTTGACTAGACAAGATCCATATGTAACACATATATTTTTTTTAAATTTTAAGATACTACATTCTATATCTCAGATGGCTTTTAATAACTCAAAAGTGGTAATATCCGGCCTTAAGCATACACAAATCGCTACTCAAAATAGCTCCGCTTACGTTACACTTGATGAAGGCTTCAGGAATATTCCTACGAGAAACCTGACGTTTATAAATAGGCACTTCATATTGTGTCTGAAGTGCTAATTAGCAAATAATTATCAGCAAGTTATGTACAAGTATCGGTAAGTCTGCTTTGTACCTAGGGTTGCCAACTTATGTGCTCCGATTTGCGGGACATTTGTTGTAGAATTGCGGGACTTGGCTAAAAAATGCGGGACTCGCGCACTCGTATCAATGTTGTTAACGTATAATTGTGATGTAGGATACATTATTTATTCCCGCGAGATATACGTCCTTAGTGGATGATTTCCGAGCTAAATTATCCTATTACGAGTACGGTCCTCCGGGAGCGGGATACAAATTACTTATTTTCATTTATCGAAATTGTGCATTCTTTCCTGAAATGAAACAAAATGTTCGATCCTGGGGGCCGATTTTTGAGTGTCGAACGCTCGACTTTTCACTCGAGATCTGTCAAAAAACTATGATTTTATGACAGATGTCAAGTGAAAAGTCGAGCGTTCGACACTCAAAAATCGGGACCCAGTTCTTATAATTCTGCCGAGGCCTGAAAGCGGGACAATTGGCGTCCCGCACGCATCCTTTGCGGGACGCATCGTATAGGGTGCTGGAAACGGGACGTCCCGCCTGAGGCGGGACGGTTGGCAACCCTATTTGTACCTTTCTATTTTTGTCGTGCGTTTACAAATGCTAGCAATAGCCATACGTGTCACACGCGAGTGCGAAGTCGTGCTTCTAATTCTAAACGGGCCACTTAAACTGTTATTGCCCTGTTTTTGTCGTTCAATTTCAATGCATGTCCCAAATTAGTAACAATAATTTACTCTATGTGCGTTATGTGGACAGGTGTGACGTAAGCCGGTCGAAGAATATCCGTTTTAAGTATAGGTACCTAAGTCGGGTAGTATATTTTATTACCCGTTAATTGAAATAATAATGAACGCTACTCATCACGAGACAATTAATAACATGTAGTAAGATATTATGTTCACACTTGAAATACTATTTGTCAAATTATACTTGATCTTTACTTGGTACTTAGGTACCTATATGCAGGTGGATCAACTTTTTTAGGGTTCCGTAGTAAACAAGGAACCCTTATAGTTTCGCCATGTCCGTCCGTCCGTCCGTCCGTCCGTCCGACCCCCGTTTTTCTCAGTAACCGTTAGTGTTAGAAAGCTGTAATTTGGCATGAGTATACATATCAATGACGCCGACAAAACGGTAGAATAAAATCTTAAAAAAAAATTTTTTTTAGGGTACCTCCCCTACATGTAAAGTGGCGCTGCAAATTTTTTTTCTGCCAAACCCCATCGTGTGGGGTATCGTTGGATAGCTCTTTTAAAAATATTATAAGGTTTCTAGAAGCATTTTTTGATTAAAGAATTGGTTAGCGTGATATTAAGCTTTGAAGTGATAATTTTTGCTATGGTCAAGTGTCCCCCCCCCCTGCCAGTTAAACGGTGGCTACTAGGCATGTGAAAAAAATCATGGTAGTAGTATATACGATGAATTTAAAAGGAAAACTATCACAGCTAAGTAGACATTACTAGTTAACGAGTAATAGTCGAACTTCAGAAATGTACTTTGCAAAAGCAAACGTTCGTACAATTTCCATTGATACCTTAGATAATGTTGTTAATTCTTTCAAAAACATAGTAAATATAAGTTTTCGAACTTTTTAGTCCACATAATGTAAAGGGTAGACGGCTACGGAACCCTACCTTGCGCGTGGCCCGACACGCACTTGGCCGGTTTTTTGTTGTTATCTTGACCCGTTGTCCAAGGGACACTAGTGGCCCAGTTTGTTCAAAGAAATGTTGTATTAAGTTCTAGTAACATGCTTAGTTGATGGCCCATTATTGAAATAGCGTATAAGTACCACAAATATGTACGTTTGATTAACTTAAAGAGCATATAATCATGATTTTATTCGATTTTTGTCCCCTGGACATCTAATGCAGTATACAGTCTCGATTTTTGTCTGATTTGCCTGTACGATAATAATTGCCTTTGATTTATTATTCACATTATGACATTGCCGGTTCTTATTTCCAATGGATCATGTGTGATGGCAAGGCACAACAGTCTATCGGGCTGTTAAAACTGCATTCAAGGGCAGGAAACGAATAAACACATTGAAAAATGCTATCGACGTAGCCAGTTTTTTAGATGAGGGTGTTTAAAGAAGAAACTTTCGGACTCTTCAGTTCGGGACCACTCAAATCGACGCTTACCAAATCATCCTGCTAGATAAAAGCTAGGTACCTGCTTCTGCTTCCACCCCCCGTCCCTACTACGCACTTCAACCTGGCAACATGTTGCAAACTCTTCCATTATTATATCACAATATAATAAGATTATAAGAGTAATAAAAATTAATTAATGATTTATTATAGATAATTCACCATACACCGCATTCACCTTTAGGTACCGTGATTATCACACATCAGGTCTGCGACGCGACGGTCAACTTTGCTCTTATAAATCTATAAATATACAGATAAACATTTTTATTATTATTACGTGTGTAAATGCTCTCTTAATGCAACGATTGTAGCGAATGAGTGGCAGATATGCCAGTGAACCTTGGAAAAATATTTATTTCTTCCTATTAATATCGATAGTTTTATTTATAAAAATAGTTTATAGACTAATTAGCTTCATGTTGAGTTGTTAGCTTCACATTTCAGGACAGCCTTGAAATGTTACGCGATTCTTAACACATAAATATATTACTTACTTACTTACTTACTTACTTACATGTCAAATTTCAAAGAAAAACCGCAAATCGATGTACAGTTTAGCCATTTGGCACACGTATACTAGAGGTCAAAACAAAATTTTTGAACCGCAGTTCCTAAAAAAAATTGCCTTAGGAGGGAAGTGCCGAGACATTCTTTTTTTGTTTGTTTTTTTTTCAGAAACCCATACACGGTAGTAAACCTATAACCTACACACGGTAGTATTATATGAAAGGGCTTTTTGAGGCGATTCTAAAACAATACCACATCATTACATTTCAGCCATTTTTTTTTATTAAATAAAAAATAATTTTCAATACACACTAAGTTTGAGGTCCTCCAGACACGATATGTTTTTTTATTTTATACAATATACCACAAATGATAAGTGGTATCCTCATATCTAACCTCAAAAAAGCAATTTTGTAAAGATTTTCATTAAGTTTTTTTTTTAATTTTTCAATATTACTAAAGACACAGTTTTACTTCAATACCTATTAACGTGACTTATGGAACTGCACATACGGTACACACTAATCATAAAATGATACGTAGTATCCATATATCCAACGGGAAATACCTCTTTAACCCTTTTCATCAGTTCTGTCAGTAGGTATCTACCACAAAAACTATACCAAATTAAGGTCTACATAATGTACCTAATTGTTTGACACGTTACGTCACCAACTAGCTGAGGGGTATTTACTTCCGAACGTAGTAAGATCATAAGATGTAAGTTAGGTCGACCCTTCATTACTAAAGGACAAAATAAGAGTTAGAACTACCGAACGTACCTTCATCTACGATATGTTACGTAAATAACTAGACATCCCTTTAACCTTGTCTAAGATAAAATGCTCTAATGTTTTTTAGGGGGTGTATTTGGTTTTTTGGTGATCTTATCCTGTTATTAGAGACTTAACGCTACAGCAGGCAAAATATGTTAATATAAAGCCATATTTATTTCGGCAATGGCATACTAAGTACGGTGGTACTGTATATGTAACTTAGTGCAACCTCGGCTAGTCCAAACCACGTGACCGACTGTACTGTACCAAAGAAGATATATTCTAACGTAATGACTGTACGTTGGTCGGATGGAACGGGTTATCAAGGAGATACAGAGGCTGGTGGCTCTTTCCATTGAACACGCTTGTATCGTGTGACATATGTAGGTATCTATTAAAACACGCGTTCTAGTCTGCTAGTGAATGATTTGTGAGCTGTACACCTCGTTAGTGTTTTTTTTTTATTTCCATATATTATCCATTATAATATTTCACGAGAATCTGTTGATAAATGCGACCTGTAGAGGAGAACGAACCAATATATATTCTTTTTAATTTTCAAAAAAATACTCGGAAAATATCTATGAAATCATTTCACAAAATTTCACAAGAATCTGTTTAGAAATGCGACCTGTAGAGGAGAACAAACCGAAATCCGGCCGCAGAAACACGATACCATTGATAAAAAAATGTCTTTTTTTAAATTTCCAATTAAAGTAAAAAGTAACTCGACAAAAAAACTTTCTTTTAGTTTTCGAACCAGCTCACTAAATTTCACGAGAATCGGTTGAGAAATGCGACCTGTAGAGGAAAACAATCGGAATCACATACGAAAGCATTTTTGTGGAACCTGAAGCAGAGACCTTCGTTTCACTCGGTCAGTAACATATACAACTCAGTCGTTGTAGCAACGTGACTTATGCTTAAAAATGGACATTAAATGCGTAGCGATTGTAGATGCTCTACGAGACATTATGATTGCATCGCGTCTTCATCGCCCGTCCTATAAGATTTGCCACAAACTAAAAGAAACGAAGAAAGGGGTAGCAATGAAAGGTTGCTAAAGCTTTGGTAGCTTCAATCGATTAAGGGGAGGTATCTCCAACGCAAATGTTCCGCTCTAACACGCGTGAGTTTACAATTAACCATCCCGCTCTCTACGCAAGCTCTGCGCGCAGTTTCGTAAATATTTAGCTATAGTCATTAAGCCAATCATTTTATCAATGTGCCCTAGTACCTCTAATATTTTTTGTTATCCGTACAAAATTTTACTTATCCCTTCAAAACCAGTTTGCAGTTCTTACATAAAAAAATGTTGTCGTGCCGTTAAGTAAAATTTTGTAACCCTAATAACTAAACTAGTGATAATAAGTAAAGTTTTTTCCCCGTGCACTTACGTACAAAAGCTTTTCTGTCTAACAAAACTGATGTTTAACAGCTTATAACAGCATCCCGCTCGCATAGCACGTGCTCTTTCTCTCCTGGCCATTCGGGAGGTGTGTCAGAGTCGAGTTTAGCCGAAACGGCAAGAGGAACAGGCCTGGTTTTACTCTTCTTCTGTGATGACTGTGATCTATCAGCTACAAGCCTGCATGTTTTTTTTATACCTCGTCGGTGGCAAAAAAACTGACAGCCTACCTGATGGTAAGTAGCTACTCTCGCCTATAGGCGCTTGCAACACCAGAGGCGTCACTCACGCGTTGCCGACCCATAAGAACCCTTTTCACGCCTTTTTTGAAGAGTCCCGTGCTGTAGCCCGTTGGGAATATATTGATGATCACAAGTAATGCCGTTGTCTGAATCTGAATAAACGCAGGAGCTTTACTTTATGACACCGCTGAGAATCTATGAGAAGATAATCACGTCTTACGGATCAAGGCAACAGTCTAAAAGCTTTATGAACCCTAAGAGCCCTCGCCCACGGCGACTTTTTGCAGCGTTGCAGTATTAGCGATACTGTCGCGCGTTGGCATCGATACACTCGCAATACGGTCGCTAGCTGTGTGCCCTCGCCCACGTATGGATGGAAACGCGATACTGTCGCGCTTTAGTCGCGATGCAAACGCGATTCAGTAACAGCACAAGTCAACCGTCGCGCGTTTGCATCGATGCAGTCACGATGCTGTAGCGCGTTAGTAGCGCGTTGCAAATGCGACTAAAGTGCGTTGGTTGCGAATATTGCGATGCTGTTGCGCGTTTACAAAACGTGCGACAGCATCGCTGCAAAAAGTCGCCGTGGGCGAGAGCCCTAATCAGAAGGTACTAATAAGCCAAAGCGTGATAAGTTTATTTATAACTAGCACACACGCGTGTCAAACCAATGATTAGGTAGGTATATTACCTTTATATAATGGTCCATTTAATTAGTCCCGAGGTTACCAATTATCGCTGTGACCGATTAGGGAACAAGAAAATTATTACCTAGTCACTGTGGAGTTTATCAAACAATTAAAAGTTTACAAACATTTTTGCGTAGTCTGGTATCACGCTACCTCCATGTGTAAATAAGGTAACCACTTAATCAGTTTTAACCACGGGTCACTAAAGTTCATTAGGTCAAGTCTCCTGAAGATCGTTACTTGTCATTATTTATTTACAGTGAGAAAATGTGACACTTTTTTAACTGACTGACCAATAAAGGTGTTATTATATGGTATGAAATTTTTAAGGGTGAGCAGAGCGTTCGCCAGATATGTGCTAACTTAAATATATCCCGAGGAAGGACATAGAATAGTTTTTATCCCGGAAATCATCGCCTAATAAAGTGTTAAATTGCGACGAAAGTTTTATGGAGGTAAACAACTGCCACGCAGATGAAGTCGCGGGCAAAATAAAAGTGTTCTCAACAAATCGTGTGCCTTTTTTTCAATGTTTCTGTACCGCATAGGTGTGACAATAATGTAGTGAAATAAGCAAATAACACGATTCTACCTCGGAAAGCTGGCAACTTGTACACACACCTTCGTTTTGGCGCTCTTTAAAGGTATCTCAAAACTCACATAAAATGTCGTTTTCGCGCCGCAAATTTCTTGAAGGTTAAAGGGCACAAAAATCGAGTTCTTGCGATTATCTCGGTTAACATCTATTAACAAATTGTAGTGCATTAAGTTTACGAATAATTTAGTACCAAACATTTAATTTTCCATGCGTAGGTATAGTTGGAGAGTATGTCTGCGTTACAATAGCATAAATATGTTGAAGTACAAGATGCCAGAGTATTTTCGTAAATTTTGTTTATTGGTAACGTAATATAATAATACTTTAATATTTCTTGGCCGTTGAGATTTAACAACCGCAAAAAATATATATTTCGTACGGGTAGTCATAGCTAACCTATTAAAAACAAGCTATCTGTCAATCTGTCATGGAGCGTTCGGATGCTATTAAAAAAATATTGGTTTTGTAATAAAAATACACGTGCAGCATTACGTGCTACGATGCGACGTCAAATCTCATGCATATTGCACGTTCCTATTGCAAAATCCTTTGTTAAAAGAATAGTGTGGAAACATTCAAATTTATGAAATAGTTTTGACGTCAGTGGCAGTTGCTTGTATATGTATATGTTAGAAACACAGTGAACAAATTTCTACGCCGATTCACAACACCGTTTTGACACACTGGTCATGTCTAAAATATTATGGTGCATAATTTATCGCATTAACTCCCGTAACCACACAATGGGCCGTGATGGCCCAACGTACAGGACGCAGTTATGCGTTATATTCATATAATGTGTTTATAAGCACATTACTTATTTAATGTCGGAACAACGAAATATAAACAAACTTGAGTTGCTCTGAAAAGAGGACATCTTTATTAGGTAATCACAATGTTATGAATACATGAAATAACATTTCAAATATAACTAAAAACACTTACCTGAAAAGAGAAACAACATATAATGCTAATATTCCGCGTATTCCGCTATTTATTATAATATTTATATTCATTCATGTATTTCTTAAGACATTACGTTTTTACACATCTTGTCAATTCAAACCTGACAGCTCTCGGAACGAATATTATAAACAGGTCATAGATAAGTTAAATGAGGTGCTATAGGTGCTATGCTATAACCTCATTTACATTCATTTCATTTATTTCGTTAACAATATACACCCTTCTTCTACCTAGCGTTATCCCGGCTCTTGCCTGGGTTCGCTTTATTTTGACTAAGGTGTAGTTTATGAAGGCGAGTTAGGGCGTGTGGAGTTAGAAGCTTGACTCTACGTGATATCTGATCTGATAAGTTTTTGATAATGCGAGCCATATGGTCTCGTCTTGGCATCATTTTACATGAAATTATTTTGGAGGGATACGTATATTTTTAAAAGGTTCTCTACAGGAAACCCATTGAGGTATTCGCACCGTGTAGTTCGCATGGCTATCTTAAAGCTTAGCGTAGTTAAAGCTCTGTTCAGATTATAATTAAAACTACTCCCCCAGAAAAACATACTGTACCGTAGCTTTGACTTAACCAGGGCGTAAAATACACTATCTTGAACTGATCGATTCCCTCATCTCTAAGAATCCTCAGTGCATAATCTGCTGAATTAATGGAGTTTTTAAAAGCAACCATTTCTTGAATCCAGTTGAGTGCGTAGTTAATATAATTGATGCCAAGGAATGTAACATTCTTAACTAAATTTACACTAGTTCCATTTATGTTCACGTGTAGCCTGTCTGATATCTTGGAGTTCCGCTTAAATAACATAATTTGAGACGTGAATTATTGCTAATAAACCAGTTATAAAATGCTTCGTTTAAGTCAGTCGTGTTCTCACCGTGGAAAATCGCGTTTGGGTCGTCACCATCAGCAAAGCAAACATAGTAGGTAATGCTACAGTTTGAAACTATAATTACATATAAAGTTGGCGAGATCACTGGTGAAAATAATAAACGGTAAGGATCCTAAGATAGAACCCTGCGTAACACCTGTTACCGCTCTCATTTCACCAATCTTAATCTAAACGCTTTTTCACAACCGTTGTCAATATCCTTTATTTCGATATATATATTGATTCCTATTTTGAAGATAATTTTGCAACAGACGGAGCATTACGTTACCCCTAATTCCATAGAAATCTAGTTTTGCCATGAGGATATCGTGGTCCACGGTGTCGAAAGCTGAACTAAGGTCAAGAAATAAACCTGCCACTCGTTTTCGTTTATGAAAACGTTAAAGGGAAAAAGACATACTTTAATCTCATTCCATAGAATAGCTGCGTCCTAGTCCTGCGCCATCATGGCCCATTGTGTGTCCGGCATAATACGTACAGTGATCATCAAAAGTAGCTAAACATATGAAGACGTCAAAAATTTTTATTGAAAGGGAATAAGCACGCTTGACTTCTTCATAAGCGTAGTTAATTTTGATGCTAACTGTACACGTCCTAGTGCTTGATACCGACACCTAATACTACACTTTCAATCTAAATTCATAACAATACACAAAATAAATCGACAAGTGGTCCAGGGGGCCTCTACTTGTTGGCTATTGGGTACTTGGGCTTGTTGGGTACTTGTTTAGTACTTCGGTACGTTGGTACTTCGGCTCTTCGCATCGCAAAGGTCCGGAACACCATTGTCCCGTGAGCGGGAAAGACATATACAACAAAAGTAGGGTGTAGGATTTAGGCAGATGAACAACGCGTCAACTATTGGGAATTAAATTAAAGTAGGTATCAAACATTGAGATCTGACTACCTTACATCATCTGAGACAAACTAAAAAAAATAAGATGATGATGATGATGATGTCCTCCCAGACGTGTCCATCGATGGCGACATCATGGCATTTACATTTAACATTTAAGGTCCGGAGACTTTACGCGCATGGGCGCTAATGTGACTCGCAAAACCGAATTTGGTTTTGAATGTGCGGTATAGTATAGCCATCCATACAATATTATAAATTAAATCTTATTGCGAGGAACGACGAGTTCCACGCGGACGAAGTTGCGGGCAAAAACTTGTACTCACAATATCTTTAAAGGATCATCTACAGTAGATAGTTTCTGCCACAGCTCACAGGTTTGATAGGGTTCAATTTGCTTCCGACTATAATTATGGACTAGGTAATGCTTTCGTGTGCATGACCGATAGATCTCAATCATGTCATTGGTGTTGTGAGTAAATTTCAAATGAATGAATGGCTAGTCTGAGGTGTCAAAGGCAAAACTAGACGGGCCGTAAGATAAATTAGTTAATTGGGTAGGGGCGCCGCCCATGCGTGTCAGGGTCACCAGACGTCGCGGGCGCCGTCTACCGATAACGTCCCCTTGTATATGAACGCAGTTAGCTTCTGACACGGGTGACCTACACTACACCAACCCAGCCACCTCTGGTTAAGCGAGAAATCCGACTGAGTCAATCTTTTTAAAGATTACGCCAGTATTACCCAGTTGTGTTTGTGCGCGTCCAGAAAACTGCGTTGCGACCACGTTGCGATGTCGCATCACAATATCGACGTACTAGATTTTACGCAGATTACTACGCGTGCGACGCGACGCGACGCGACGTCGCAACTCAGTGTGGTTAGTGGACGCGCCCATTGAGCGGGTTTCTTTTATTTCAATTGTTAGACATAAATAAATAAAGAAATAAATATTCATGGACAATCTTACACAAATCAGCCTAGTCTCAACCTAAGCAATGCTTGTACTATGGGTACTAAGCGACGATACCATACTTGACGTAATTTTCATCCGCCTTTTTATTGTGAGTTTTTCAGAATTATTATAGAACATATTATTTAATCAATGACGTTCGACGAATCGTTACACAGTAACCTGTATTCTGTGTGACATGTAAGTAATTAACGTAAATATGAGATAGCGTGTGAACGGGAAGCCTCCGTCGGAGCCGTGAGAATGTTTACAGTCGCGTGGCGTGGCACAGTGCGGTGCAGTGGGTGCAGCGCCATTGTGCACATATTGTAACTTGTTTAGTAAATGCTCAAGTAAGCCGATTGTTAATGTGCTCCGCATCTTTAATAGCATATAACAATAACATTAACGTAGGTAACATCTTTATCTACACACATATCATAAATACTCTTAGATGGGTTCAGCGCCCGTAGCACATGTTGCGCTCGAGAGCATCTCGACTTATCTCGAGCTATGCGTCTTTTTCTGATTGGCGCTGTTAGAAAGTGACGGGTAGCTCGAGATACGCCGAAATACTTTCGAGTGCAACACGTGCTAGGTCTACTGAAGCCGAAGATGAGAGTTAGTTGGAAGACTTTTTCGACCAAAAGTGAAAATTTCATGGCATTTGTATACATATAAAAAAAATTAAAAGAAATTTATTTATTTATCGTATGGCATTTATTTCGAACCGTGAGATCTTCGAGAAGACCGTACGGTTGCCAGTTTTTGTTGCACTTTTAGAACCACCCAGGGGTCACGTGTAGGGTAGCGGTGGGTACTTTCCCTACGGACGTGGTGCAACTTTGTCAAGTGAGTGGGCAACTTGACTGTTAGAAGTTCTCAAGCCGCCCGAAGGCCTCCAACTTGGATTAACGACTGCTGTCATAGACAGCAGCCGGGATCAACGGCTTAACGTGCCTTCCAAAGCACGGGAGCGCTTAGTTAGTAACCACTCAAAGCGGTCACCCATCCATGCACTGACCCCGCCCGACATTGCTTAACCTTGCATACCGGTTGCGGCACGCAGGCGCCGCTGGGCCACGAGCGCTCCATATTTGAAATGTTAGACGTATTCACATATGTTTGAAGGGAGGGAGTGTGACTCCGCCGTAGGTCCGGCGCTGCGGGAAGACCAGCCCTTCCGCCCTTGCGTGCCAAAGCACGGTCGCACGTGCTCCGCTCCGCGCCTCCGGCTTTTCGTATAGTTACACTCTAGGGGTCTATAGGGGTAGGGCAGACAAGACCACGAGGATGGTGGAGTGTTCCGATTCGGATTTTGGTACCAGTCTGGATTCCAATATAGATCCCGTGGTAGGATAATCGATATTATGAAATATAAATTTAGGTCATTATGGCATAGATAGATACCTATGACATGTTACTTACTTGAGTAGCGATTTCGATAGACACCCTAAAAAAGTAATGTATGCAACTGTACATAATTATGCCTTAAAACACTCGTGTGATATTATTATGATACTCACCTTTGACTCGTTTCATAAAACCACACTCATGTTTTAATGCCTCTCATTTTGTACCAGTTGCAGAAACTACTATTTCACACCTGCTCGGATCGGATCAAAGTTTTACTTTTCTTCCCTCATTTGAGGGCAACAATGACTCTTTTCTTCATAGAAGGTGTGAAAAGCAGTATATGCCACCCGGTAGCAAAATTATTTGTAAGACATTTCATGTTTATAGCAGCGGGCCTCGTGGGCGGTGTGTGGTAGCAAGATTATTTCCGTCTTGGGCGCAAACACTTGAATCCCTTGCTACGCTCAAGATCCTACTTTAGAATCCCTCGCTACGCTCCGGATTCAATATAACGCCCTCGGCGTAAATTGTATAATTTTGCTCCTTGAGACAATCTACATAGGTACTATATTGATACCGAAAGCACGTAAAACCTCCGAATTATCAATTCAAGGTCGGGATTGGGTTAGTTTTTAATTTTTTATCTGAAATCAGATGTCGGCATAGCGTCAAACTGCCCAGTAACACCGTCGTCAAAAGCGCCAGTCGATCCGATCTTAGTGTGAGTCGAATCCTGCTGTTGCGACTTTAAAGAGTTTAAAACATAAATAATAAATTAAACCGCATCTAAGTAAATCAACTGAACAAATACACTTGTCATGTTGTGTTCGCGTTTCCCCGAGTAAAATAAATGACTCATAGAAAGGTGTGTATTGCTGGAATGTCAAAAACTTGTGGACAATGGATGAACCCGAAATACTGACCTTAACACATCGTACGAGTAGGTATAGGTACATTTAACGTTCTATATAAATATTAATTAGCTGACAAGTATCAAAACAAAACTCACTTATTAAACCGGGATTACTGCATGATGGCACAAAATAAATAGCGGCGTTTATTTTGTGACTAGCTGTTGCCCGCAACTTCGTCTGCGTAGAGCTCGGTTTTTAGTTAAAACATCTTAATATCCAGGAAACGGTATAATAATTGTAGTACTTTTACACGGTGAGACTAAATTATTAATATGCTGTACAGATATAAATCGGTCAACCCAAATTCTCAACCCCTCTTAAAATCCCTTTAGGTACCTACTTATCGGTTAAAAACTCTCATTTACTCAGGCTATTTTTTGTGTGAGTTGACACGTATCTTGTCGTTTTCTTTTCGTTACTGTACGTATTTAATTATGGACCTGTAGAAATTTCGTTTCAAACATCCACAAATCTACAAATCCTGAAATCATTTAAACAGTCTTTTTGTGAAATGAAAGTATCTCAATTAAAATAATGTTGCTCCCCATACAAACTTTGAACCCCTTTTTAACCCATTGAGGGGATGAATTTAAAAAAAACGCCGAAATTTGTTTTGTTGTATTTAAACAGAGACTCTGTAAAAAATTTGAAGTCTCTCTATTAAAAATATGTTGCTCCCCATACAAACTTTGAACCCCTTTTTAACCCCTTGAATTAAAAAAAACGCTGAAATTAGTTTTGTAGTATTTAATTTAAACAGTTACTGTAAGAAATTTTAAGTCCTTCACTCAAAAAATTTTTGCTTCCAATATAAACTTTGAATCCCCTTTTAGGGGATGAATTTCGAAAAACGCTGAAATTACTTTTTTTGTATTATTATAAGGAACTTTCATACAAAGTTTGAAGACCCTCACTTAAAAAAAAAATTGCTCCCCATACAATATTTCACCCCTATTTTCAACCTCTTAGGAGACGAAAATTTTGAAAACGCAGATATCACTTTCATTGTCTTATTTTAGGGAGTCTTTGTACAAAGTTATACCTTTAAAAAATTATTGCCCCCCATACAAACTTTGCACCCCTGTTTTACCCCCTTAGGGGTGGAATTTCCAAAAATCCCGTCTTATCCCTTGCTTCCGTTATATAACCTAACCATAGTGTAAATTTCAAATTTCTAGGACCGGCAGTTTCGGCGGGGCGGTGATTAATCAGTCACCCATCAACTTTATATATATAGATGATGGTACGTAGGTAAATATTATGTACATATATGTATTTCATTTACAAAATATGCCCTATCAATGCGATTTGTTCAAATTCATATATCAATGCATTAATGGAATCATACAACATAGCATGGCTTTGAAAAATACAGCATAAAACCCTGCCTACAATATTCTGTACAGCGGTATTTTGCATCTCCGATGTACGAATACTTTGGTGGGTCTACTGGAACCATTAAGGCAAGCGAAAATTAAATACCTATAATATGTTATACATAGCACCATAAAGGTAATACGAGACCTCTCGTAGATCCATTGCATTCTATTGACTATTCTTCGATTCCCGCTAAGCACTTTTAGACTATGTGTATACTCATATACAATAGGAAAGTATATCTAGCGATAGTACAATAGATTATAGGTAACTCTTAATTAACACCTAAAATATAAACGAGTATATAAAATATATACATTAAGCAATAAACTAAACTAAACCTACCTAAAAGTATGCATCATTTCCTCGCTTACCTAATTTACTGACTGAAAAAAAAACAGTTTTATAGTTTTAGGTCTGGTTTTATAAATACATTGCTTAAATTACCAGCCGGGCCCAATATATTATCAAGGGTCTTGATCTCGTCATTCATCATCATCATCATCAGCCTATCTACGTCCCACTGCTGGGCACAGGCCTCCTCTCATAGATGAGAGGGATTGGGCATCTGGGATCTGGGATCTCGTCATTGAATGGATGTTAATCTAAGCCTGTAACAAATATCTCTATATGAATCGATCATGATTAATTATTGACAAAATTCACATAAATCAAGATCCAGGGAGCCGATTTTTGAGAGTCGAACGCTCGAATTTACACTCGAGATCCGTCAAAAAAGTATGACGTTTTGACAGATGTCGAGTGAAAAGTCGAGCGTTCGACACTCAAAAATCGGTCCCCAGGACATAATTGATACCACCACACCACCATACCATAGTTTGACAATTAGGTAGCTCAACTCTGTTAATTTGTTCTTCGGATAACTTCACCGATACTGTAAAGGAAATCGGTTAGCATACAGTTAGCACCAGCAGAATAAACTAGAATCCGACAAAGGAGGCGACTCATTACTTATTGTAATTATGTCGATCGATGTGCGTCATTCAATAGTAAAACATTTGCGAAACCGTGTGGCTATTTTGGTCTTGTATTAACTCGTGTGCCATGTTACCAACGTTGGTCGATTTATTAGAATTAGTAATTGTACGGATTTAATACATAAATTATGAGATGAGTCACTTTTCTTAATGATACCTACATTACAGTTAGGTATAATGGTTTTTAAATGGTATAATTAAAAATAATTTGCGTAATACAATACAATACTGATACAACAATACAAATATTCTTTATTTTTGACCAAAAAATACAAAAGAAAACAAGATTAAAATTTAACATGTTAATAATGGTACACAACGTGCGATCTGTCAGGCGGAACAATGTTTCTTACTTTTAAATTTGGAATTTCAATGTTTTCTGTGGATTCCCCCATCGCCCAGAATTCCCCATTTTCTATGGACTTTCTCAAACATGCTCGAATATGGGAGCCGATTTTTGAGTGTCGAACGCTCGACTTTTCACTTGACATCTGTAAAAACATCATAGTTTTTTCGTCATCATTAAAATCGGCCCCATGGTCTGTTTTTGTTTGAAAACCTTACACGGAAAATGCCTAATTATTGTCACACCGAAAGTTTTAATTGTTTCCGAGTAAAATAACCACAAAATAACTGTATTTTTTTTTACCTGACTGCTTTTACTCCGACACGACCAAGCGGGCTCTTTAAACACTGGAATACTCTAAAAAGTTTGCACTCTAGTGAGATTAGTTGAGAGGCTTCAACCGAATGCTGCGTTATACAACTTTTATAATTTCTGTTAGTAGTAGGTATACCTACTTACTGTGTCAAATATCAAGTCAATCGTCCGCTGACAGTGGGGTTTTGAATGCGTTCGTTTATTTTATTTTATTACCTACTACTTTTTATTGTTTATGTAGCGTCGAAAAATAAATTAAACCGCGGAGTAACCCCAAATAATAAATTGTCGGTGGTGTCCTCTTAAATAAGCGGGTATATAAATCTGGAATGAAATATATCTTTTCACTTCACTAGCTCGGAAAGCCCTTTTTAGGGTTCCGTGCCAAAAAGGTAAAAAAGGACCCGTATGGTTTCACTTTGTCTGTCGCTTTGAAATATGTGCTTATACTCGTATGCTATCGATTTGAAAGTAATAGTTATAAACAAGGATAACCCGGATACATAGAACATAATTTTTAGATTTTTTATTTTATTTTTTTTTCTGTGAAAAATGACAGATAAAAGGGTGTTCAAAATTTCAAAATGGGATGTCATATGAAAGGGCTTCATTCTGAAACAGATTTTCAATTGTTTTTCTTCGGGTCATTTTTGATTTAGGCGACTTCCTGACTTGGCGCTTTTAAGACAAGCTTCTAATGATTACAATTCGGTTGTACATCATTGAAATGTGTACTTTC
The DNA here is from genome assembly GCA_951800055.1 of Cenopis cana. Classification (NCBI taxonomy): domain Eukaryota; kingdom Metazoa; phylum Arthropoda; class Insecta; order Lepidoptera; family Tortricidae; genus Cenopis; species Cenopis cana. The sequence goes on from OX637478.1 coordinate 12,667,161, forward strand.
AGGAAATTTCATGGTATCGTTCTTTCCTGTATATGGACCCAGTCAAAGGCGCGACACCGGTCTATCGGTGTGAGCCGTCCGCCGGTGACCTTGAAACGTCACTCTATTGCGTAGGGTTACGCATGATACAATTTTTACATTACTTACTTATTAGCAGATGGATTCTCGTCGCCGTTTTGTCGAGAGTCACGCCATTTATTTCTGCTAAATAGTATTATTCAATATTTCGTTGTTAATTTATCGATAGGCGGGATCGATATGTGACATTTTCTTCTTTGACGTAAACTTACTGACGTCGCAAAGATTCTCACTTGACATAATACTGTCAGTATTAAGTTTGCGCAGTAGTAATCATGCGCAGAAACGGAAAAGTACCGCCTTCGCATCGACCCGCTACCGCGCATCCCGCGCCAGTCAGGAAGCACTCATTTAAATGTAGGGGCGCAGTAAAAAATGGTACCGAGTCGACTGACAGCTGACACTGACATTTGACACTTTTCTCATATCGTACTGCCTCCGCACCGACAAATAAGGAAGTCGCCTTACGAGGTAAAATAAAAATAAAATGCTATCAATTCACCTCCCCATTTGTGTTTTGCAAATTTCTATGAAACGATGCTGAAAGTACCTTCTTTCAAATAAATAAGTAATTATTGAAATTGGTTTATGTGATAAAGGGTTATCTTTGAAAAACCAACGTACAAAGTTATTCAGTCGCGCATATTAGTAACAAAATGCGTTATATGATGTTTTTAAGATGTTTCCTAAATTAATGGGGTCAGGACGGGTACATATACACGAACTGTGTACGGAACCCTCGGTGCGCGAGTCGGACTCGCACTTGACCGGTTTTTTTATCCATTAAAACAGGTAGCAAAACTGCAGTTTATCCACAAGAGTGCAAAGAATATTTGAAAGCGATTTTTTTAACATAATAACGTGTAAAGGCCGTATTTATCAGTGGCGGAGCATCCATACAACTCGATTCCCACACCGGCTTGCCTAATTTTCAGCTAGTCCAGGTCTTTAACTGCGGATCATAAAGAATAAGAAAAGCAAATTATAAAAACAAAACATAAAAACAAAAACATAAAACATTTATTTAAGGGCCTATCGTGCGGGGTAAATTCTCAGCGCCTGACAAATTTCAATTTTTTTAATAATTTACCCAATTAACCCACACATGCATTATTCACGCACACTACCTCATTTTGCTGGGTCGGGTCATTGACCCATGTTTATGTCAACTTATGACAATATAGATTTTGAATATTTAAAGGTTTCTTGGTGCATAAGAGAAGTGTAACAAAAATCGTCAAGTTCTGATCTGTAACCAAAACTCAAGTATTAGTTGTATCTGAAAATGTCTTGAATTTGGAATTTGTGGTAGTCAAATACTCAGTTCCTTGTTTATAAAATAAAACTTGTCAAACCCCTGTTTTTTATGTATTTGTTTTGCCCTTTCCTCACAGACTAATTTTTATACAACTTAAAACAGAGAAAGAATTTTCCTAATCGGTTCGTGCATGTTATGACTGTTTTATGTTTATGACTTAGGTACTTATTTTGAGAGTTTACTTGGTGATTTTCATGATACGAGTATATGTTGTACCTTAAATAGGTTATTTTAAGCAAAACTTTTCATAAGTTGATTATTTTCTGTTTATCAGTTGGTTAACTCTAAAATGGACACTGATTTAATGCAAGTTTTAAGAGAAGAAGCGGTAGTTTTATTACAATATATATAATAACTACTGAAACTATTTATACGGCACGGGATAACTGCAGCAATATTGTGAATCAACTTTGTATTTGAGGAACCAGTACCTAACCTTTTAGGTAGTTCTTGTTATTCACGACCTCCCGTCGTAACCCAATCGGCAGAATTGCGCATAGAATAGTATGACATTCCCTGCGCATCGTCGTTATCGTGAATGACAAGCACTATAAACCTAATGATATAACAAATATCATCAAGAAAGTCATTGTAACAGTCTGCAATTGTGGAACTTGGCCTGACCACTACTGTATCAGCTCTGACAAATTAACTTTTATACACTTCTTAAAAGGTCCATAATTGAAAGGAATAATTAGCAGGATGCGTTTTACATATTCTTCTAGTGTGAGCAATCGTGCCGTCGATGACACTTAACTGAACATCCGTGAACCTTATTGCAACGACATAAGGTTCAATAATGGTTAACATTGCGTCTATTTTCATCAATAATAAATAGCAATTATTATTATTTGCTATTCGTTTACTATAACGTCGAGACAATTATTGCGATGCGACATAAGTACTTACTTGTACAAAATCAAAGCAACGGGATTTCCAACGCATGAAAGCTTTAGATAGAAACTAGCGCAGTTTAATATTATAAGTAATTACTGCATATTTGTTTGTTAGACATCGTCATTGTCACCACATCCCCAACAACTAACTACTTGGTTTATTATTTATAAATGAAACATAGGTTTATTATTTTCATTCTAGGTATAATTATATTATGACCAGGCGGCTTAGACACTACACAATTTAAATCCACATCACTCAAACTGGCGAAGAAACTCCGATATTCTTTCTTCTGCTTCCGCTGCAAGAGAGCACTCTAGATCTGTTTCTTGGTATAACGCTGATATTTTATAAACTTCTGTTCAAAGCACCATAATAATTGTGCCTGTTTGTACAGATTCTGGGATATGTTTTGTTTATGCAGATTCTGCGATATATTTAGGTAATCATTGTTTGACGTGAAAGCGCCGTACATATACACATAAAATATAACATTAGATTCGTTAAATTATTGAAATATAAAAATACAATTTGTTTACAAATTTTAATTTGAAATATGATGAGTGACATAAATGTCATAACGTCCCGTTCTGGGTGGCCAATTTATAAAAAGTAAATTACTTTGAACTGAAATACATCGGTAACCTTTTTACGTTTAAAATGCCTTTTCGTAAAGGAAATCATTATAATTTAGTTGCATTAGTAAACATTGGGGACCAAAGATTGCATTTTTATGTTATAACGAATGGCTAATACTAAAAATTCCATGTTAAAAGAATCTTCAATAGCCACACGTCAACATTTATTTACCCTACTTCAATTAATGCAATCTTTGTGTGTGGTATACATTTTGTATTTGTATACGAGCAAGCTGTCAAAAAGCGTGTTTTTATGAGATGTCAAACTGAGAAAAGCAGCATACGTCTGCTCCCATTGAGGGCCGGAGCCCATCTGCCGGCAAGAAAACTACGGCGGCCGGTCAAATTTTCGGAATTTCCTTTGCATTGTTAAAAAAATCTCCACATTTTGCAAATGTTAAACACATACGACCTAGATAACATGTAGTTTTGTTACTATTCAAAAATTGAAGACCTTTCATAATGTATTAACGTTGTAGTTTGCGTTTATTTCCTTTAGTAGAGCTAACTTTGGATTGAATTCTTATGAAGAAAACTATAAGTAATTGTGTTTCTGAAACACATGACGTGTAGAGTGTATCCTTAAATATCATATATAGGAATTAAAGAATTCAAGCTTTAGTAATAATAATACAGCAAGTGATCCAACCATCGCAATTATTCAGAAATTTGCTCGGTGCAGTCTTAATTTCTTTACATATTCTAATTTAGTTTACATTCTAAGTAGCCGAAATATACATTTAGAATCTGCAAAGATTTCGTTTGCGCTAATTCCAGTGTTTGCAGTGTTATTTACGGCTTCCCTAAGAATATTTGTAACGCGCTGCCACTGATAGGTATAACGTGTAAAACGTATAAATTTACGTGCGGCGGAGATTTTATTATAATATTACTAAGGTAATTACTAAGGTAATTCAGCAAAAAAGTTAACTGGTACAAATTTTTCCGTAGTTTTAGGAGATTGGCATAGTAGAGTTCAAACGCAATCATATGATAACCCAATATTCGTTCCAGACCTTCTTTGTGGAAATTACGAAGTAGGTAGGTATACCTGTCAATATTCTTCATTTTAGTGTTAAATTTTAAATGTGCGAGTGAAGTATTTGAGTCTTTACCTGACACTCGATTTAGCGACTGAATGTGAGTAATTACTTGTGTGTTCCAATAAATATATGTATGTTCTGATTGACGTCAACGGCCTCCGTGCTGCACACAGGGCAGGTAGCATGCGCGGGCGCTTCGCGTCCTGCGGCCGAGTCCCAAGCCCGACTCCCGCCATCACAGGGCGTTTACCCTCCTAATGTACTGCATACTAACCAACTCCAGAGCATTCCAGACACAAAGATCATATTAATATGGAACAGAATTTATCTACTTACGTAGGAAGAGCAAGGTTTTCCCCGATCGGATGACTTGAACATTTTGAACTCTGTATACATCGGCATTCAATACTTATGCCTTATACAGACGAACCAATTGTAGAATTCGCTAAATATTTATAAAACTGTCGTAGAATTGAGATTTCCAGCTCCTTAATACATGGTAACTATATTACAGGGTGGCCCAAAAATACGTTTACACGGAATTTTTAGGATATTTTTTATTACGACACGACTACACGACTTTTATAAAAAAACGTTAAAAATACTATCATTAAACTAAACAAAACACTAGTTATATGCAAAATATTCCCCTTTGGCTTTGATACACAATTGCAAACGTAAGTTAAACTGACGACCAAAATGCCGCACGTATTAAAACGTAATTTTCGGAAAGGTCTGCATTTCTATTTTTAGTGGTACAGGCCCTTGTCTCTAAGTTAGACTAAAAATTATAATCCATTGGATTAAGATTAGGCGAAAATGGTGACCAGTGTGTCGATCTTATGACCCTAGGGCAATTTTCATGATAGCTCCAAAATTTGCCCATATTCATAAGCTGATAAAAGTAGCTGACTACCTTACACACCTGGCCTTAATCGATTATAATATTTGGTCAAACTTAAAGACAAGGGCCTGCGTCACTAAACTTAGAAATGTACATTGCTCTGAAAGTAATACTTGCCAAAAAATTGGCAAGATAACGTATTATTAGGACGTGCGGCATTTTGCTAGTCAGTTTAACTTACGTTCGCAACTGTGTATCAAAGCCAAAGGGGAATATTTTGCAGATAACTAGTGATTTGTTTAGCTTTTTTATAAAAGTCCTGTAGTCGTGTCGTAAAAAAAATCCGATTCAACGTATTTTTGGGCCACCTGTATAACTTTTTCGTAGGTATAACTTTGACAGCGGCATAGGTATGTAGAAAAGATAAATATGTTATGTACTAACCTACTATAGGTACTCTATTCATTGTACCAGTAAAATTCGTGTAAATAAATCACATTTACATTCGTGTAATTAAATCACAGTACTTTAAAGGCACAACTTCAAATTAAGAAAAGATAACAATTACATTTACCCTAATGTTTTGAATTAAGTACTAAGTAAGTAAGTAAGTAGTAGGAGGATTCCATTTGGACCATTCGGGTACGAAACCCTAAAAACATGATTCTCGGAACATGTAAGCGTATTTGGTAAAATCTGTTGTTTATAAGAACATTTTTAAGAAGTTCTAACAAAAAACTGGAAATACGCTGCGTTATAGAGGCAGGAAGTACCTACAGCGGCTCTCAATAACGTTTCCTTATAGGCAACGTAATAATTAAATAGAGTTATATCCACTGAATGATGTGTAGAGAGAGAGAGAGGCTAGCTTTCCATTGCAATGCGTGGTGACACAATACATACCTTGGTAGACAATTAGGTACTCTACCTTTTAAAATTAATATTCTTAATTATTTTGTTACTCTTAGAAAAGTTTAAAAGAAGAAGAATAATTTAATGAAAAGAAGTATTTATTAAGGACAAAGAGAAAAAAACGTAGGTACAGCTTCTATATTGAAAATACATCAAAATTGCAATTCGAAAGCAGATTAAAAGAGGAAAATTAAAAAAGAAATAACAAATGAGCATTACTTATAGCTGCGTAATTTATCCTTTTACAATATTTATTTTATTATACGGCATGGGACTAACAATTCCAAATGGAAAATATTTTTCGTAAATAACGAGTCACTTTCCACACAATGCATGTAATTATTATTTACCTGCTTTTAACTAGAAGGAAAAAAACACGTTACATTTAGAAAGATACAAATCCTATAGACAACAATTGTTATTAATTATCGGCTTTGAAGAAACCTTGAGTGTGAACCATTAATGAAGCGTAGGTTTACGATCAACGTGTAATTATAATTGCACAGAACATAAATAAATGCGCCATTGTATTCACTCACACTAAGCATCGATTTACTTTGTTTACTTTAAATCGGCAAAAACGATCGTTTCGATGATAACTATGGCATAGATTATTCAAATGAGCACAAAGGTTCGAAAACAAACAAATGTTTCAAAATAAAGTTAGGTCAGTTATTGGTTAAGGCGCTACAATGACGATCTGAGGACAGATGTTATAAAAAAATGCATACCTACTTGTGCATATATTGAATTTGTCGCTGGAGCAGGGCAGCTTTCCGGAAATACTAAAGAAGTCCATAGTTAAACCCCTTTATAAACAAGGAGCTAAGTCTGACATGGGTAACTATAGACCTGTTACTGTAACACTTATACCCATATTTTCTAAAATCTTTTAAAAGTAATAGGTTAACACATTTTTTGGAAAATATTAATATAATAAATGAGCAACAACGCGGATTTAGAAAATCTAGATGTACTTCTTTAGCGACGTTTAAGTTAATCAAAAGTGTAATAGATGCTATTGAGAATCGTATTTCAGCTAAGTACTGTTTTATTCATGGATCGATTATGTAATTATATAGGTGTGGGATACGAAGTCCTTGCTCTCACTAAAGTATTATCCGAAATCTAGAAATTTAGTAACTTTTTGTATAATAGTGATTTCTTTTTTTTTTTTGAAAGAAGGTATTTTCAACATAATCTAGTAAGATTAAATATAAAACAAAAATATTGCAAAGGTCATTAAATTACAAACTAAGTATAGAAGAGTTTTTTGATGATTAAAAAAAAGAAAAACTAGTTAGAGCTATGGCTATACGTATTTTTAATGTAAAATATACATGCATATTAATATTATGTAATAATTTCAATTTTTTTTCTCGGTAAACTTCGGAGATAAGTGGGTAATGGTATTTTTTTTTACATTTTCCCACGTAAATCGAAAATTACCCAACTAAAAAAAAGAAAAAAATTGTTTCAGAATGTACAAGTCAAGCCCTTTTATCTGTCATTATTCACAGAAAATAAAATAAAATATTTTAGAAAAAGAATTTCAATGTGACAGACAGACAGACAGACAAATTGAAACCATAAGGGTTCCTATTTTACCTTTTTGGTAAGGAACCCTAAAAAATGAATGAAAAAAAAACAAATGTGGTTAAAGCAGATCAAAGGGGTGGCATACTTTCTAGATTTAGTTTTTAATTTCTCTTACCTACTGTTTTATTGGTTAATTTTTACTAACGTACTTAGATGTAAGTATATTACTAACACAACTATGGAGTCTCAGTGTTCCGAAATAAAGAATTAAAATTAAATTAAAGGTACCTTTGACCAAGTTTCTGTCAGTATAGTCGAAGCAACGTGACAAGCTTACGGTATAGGAGGTGCGTTTTAGAGTCTACGCAAACGTTGCACTCCATGTTTATGGACGAGGCGTCGAGAAGGAAGTAAGGGTTCACGTGCGTCAATTGACTTAGACAACGGCTAACAACAACACCTTACAAACACCAAGATCCATATTTGCTCGACGTGACGTGTCGGGACCCGAAAGAACGATATTTTTTCATGCATTTAGTACGGTTACTCACATTCTGTCTGTCACGTCAAAGCGAATAAGATGAGTGAATCCGGCTTAACATAAGTAAAATATACCAACATTTGTTGCTGCTGGTACGTACGTACTTATTTTAGATCGCGCCGTCATAGAGTTCCCTATGATGTCGTATTTCTATTAAACCGTGTGACATATTAGTTTTTACGGAATCAATATTCGGCGTGCTGGATGGTAAGATAATTTTTCACCAAGGTATCGATGTCTTCACCGTAGAGGAAACGATTTCCAAAGCGCACGCACAACCCGTTGATTATGAAACTCATCACTTGACGTCAATAGGCACCACCCTGCGCCTGCGCTTTCTCCGACACGTCAGTCATCGAACGTGAGGTTGCGGTCTGCACTATAAGTATGTGTTTATCCTGGCCACGACTGCGATACAGTTTTGACTTTATCGATTCCGATAAATATTTTAAAACCACGTTTTCATATGATACGATTTTAATAAAATACCACGTTCGAAAGGCAATTTCATTTTCAACTAGGTATTATTTTTTTTTGCTAATACGTTCGATTACATAGAATAAGTATTCGGAACGAAATCGTACTCCCATGCCAACTCCACATTCATGGTCATGGATGAAATATCAATATTTATTTTTACCTATCTTTTCAATCGATTAAGCGATTTCAACAACCTTCGAGTTAACATTGCCTATTATGAATGTTTTTGTAAATACCTATGTACCTACCTAGCCTACCTATTCATATTCATTTATTCATAAAACATAAAATTTCACATGTCCAGTTGATTATTATACTTAGTTATAACAATAGTAGACAATTAAATAGGTCCATTAAAATAAATATCATCATCATCATCCTCAGCCTGTAGTCGTCCACTGCTGGACATAGGCCTTCCCCAATTCGCGCCACCACACCCGGTCCTCAGCTCTCCGCATCCAACCGCGGATAAAATAAATATAAGGTCAAAAAATTCAAAAATACAATACCTAGATGGTTTAAGAAACTATAACCAAACTTGAACTTTTAACAAAAATTTTACTATAATCATTCTTGGACGATACTAATACCTACTTTGTATAATTACGACGTTTATCCTTAGTACACGAGTTTTTCAAATTCCAACCAATGGACAAACACAAATTCATCTTCATCTGTGTCCGTGAACTCTTCGTACCGGTGCGCAGTATTAATTAATGAATTAACTTCGATTCATTGAACAATACGGCTTTATGTTGAGCAATTAATGAATGTACCTACTGTGTGTTTTTGTCGTGGCCAACAGCTGCAGCCTAAACACACGCGAGTAGATCTAAGAAAATCACGTCATCTACAATATACAAATTAAATACATAATTATATGAACACTGGCTCACATTCCGGGAATTTTGGTAAGGAAAATACCGGGATCTTGGACATTGAAAGCAATCTGAGCAACAACACGCATAACACGCATTAACACGCATTTTTTTAAAACTGTGTATGCTTTGTAAAATAATTTAGACACTTAAGCTGGTTCAACACACAATCTACCACACGTAATGCAGTATGGTAACATTTACCAAGCATACTCGACCCAAATGACACATTTTACGTTACTCGTATGTCTAACCATGCTGACTCAGAGGCCCAAAGAGTGAAAGTACAACTTCAAGATTCTGCAGTTTACCGTCAAATTGTAACACGCATTCTTAGAAGCAAAGATCATACGATATATTATATAATAGCACACCACCACACAACTTGAAAAATAAATACTCAATTTAGGATAGTTAAGTAGTTTTATGTCATGCCATGCTGTCAAACATCGGTTAAATTCCATCACCCAAAACAATTCAACAAAACCTGGATTCCTATGTTTCGAATTTTGGATGTGTTATATTATCTTAATCCATTAGTAAAAACAAATTAACTACGAGTATAACCATCTTTTGTATTCTACGAAGGAGTCCACGAAACAAATTAAAAAAAAGCAGCCGATCCTGGGAACCGATTTTTGAGTGTCGAACGCTCGACTTATTACTCGACATCTGTCAAAACATCATAGTTTTTTGACAGATCTCGTGTGAAAAGTCGAGCGTTCGACACTCAAAAATCGGCCCCCTCTCCTCACCAATTTCTTTATATAACTAGTACCTATTCATAATTACCTAATTTCCTTAAATTGTTTGCCAGTTTCTACTAAAACTTAAACGAAGCAGTTCCTTGACGTCATAACATTAAAAACATGCCTACGTTTTGTTTTTACTTGGAAAATGCACTACGCCATTCCCGTCTACTTGTTTACGCGACACCTTGCTTAATCAGATTTAAGTACCTACGTAACAATAAAAAACATGACTCATGTTTGTCAGTGAAACGTAAAAGTAATTCAGTAGAAAAATTGTAGTAGTAATAATAATAATAGCAGTAGTAATTCAGTTAAAAAAAAAGTTAAAAAAAGGATGCATATTTAATGACATTTTAAAGGGGACAAGTTAATTATCAGTGGCTTCTCATTCCTTTGTCTCATTCCCGAACTCGAACCGGCCGAAATATGCATCGTAGCGAAAAATTGTATAGAAACTTTATTGCAGAGAATTTTATGTAGATTACTTATGTCTATAAACATTTTTTGCTATGAGACACCATTTACGAGTTTTTTTACGAAAAACTAAAAAACCGGCCAAGTGCGTGTCGGGCCACGCGCAAGGTAGGGTTCCGTAGTCGTCCACCCGTTACATTATGTGGACTAAAAAGTTCGCAAACTTATATTTACTATGTTTTTGACAGAATTAACAACATTATCTAAGGTATCAATGGAAATTGTACGAAAATATGCTTTTACAAAGTACATTTCCGAAATTCGACTATTACTCGTTAACTAGTAATGTCTACTTAGCTGTGATAGTTTTCCTTTTAAATTCATCGTATATACTATATACTACTACCATTTTTTTTTCACATGCCTAGTAGCCACCGTTTAACTGGCAGGTTTAAAAGAGCTATCCAACGATACACCACACGATGGGGTTTGGCAGAAAAAAAAATTGCACCACCACTTTACATATAGGGGAGGTACCCTAAAAAAATTTTTTTTTAAGATTTTATTCTATTGTTTTGTCGGCGTCATTGATATGTATACTCATGCCAAATTACAGCTTTCTAGTACTAACGGTTACTGAGCAAAACGGGGGTCGGACGGACGGACGGACGGACGGACATGGCGAAACTATAAGGGTTCCTTGTTTACTACGGAACCCTAAAAAGAGACCTTTACACCCCCCCTCCCATCCTTAAGTTCTACCCCCATCGACCAGTCCTTTTAGTATGTTATTCAGGTCAACTGTACCTACAACTCTGGCAAAATTCGCTTAGTCACGAATTATTTCCGCCAATTTTCCTTCGTTGATGTTGCTAAGTAAACTTTGTAATAATGAAAAATTATAAATAAATACTAAATGTAAATATTTTCAAAATTGCTTTCTTGCGGTGAGATATGAGGATATTAGGTACCATATCAGGTATATTTTACAAAAAATAATCCAACGGTATCGTACCTGCAGGAGCCCAAATTTGGTATGTTTAGAAAATTAATTTTATTTTTAATTTTAAGAGAGAGATGTGATATTTGTTTTAGAACTGACTTAGAAAACCCTTTTGTTTGATACCACACACGATAGGTTTCAGAACATTTTTTTTAAATTCTATACAAAAAAAGATGTCGTCATAACTCTCAACACAGATGCGAGCTGTGGTCACCTAACCTTCTTAGTTAGATTTTTAATACTTAGAACTTATAAATGTGTTATTTATATGTATTTCATCTGTTGCTGGTCCTTAAATAAATAAACAAAAATAAAGCCAATATTATATTGCTGATTCAAAATAGTTCAAATTTTGCTTTTGCTTCTATTGATGATTCACGGAATACATATTCTGACATGAGTGTAATCGTGTGATAATAAAGTACCTAAATACCATGTAAACGGCCCGTTCCGTTTTAATTTATATATCAGAACAAAAGTCATAAGCCTGTGTGTACTTATACAGTATGACTATATAATGAGTTTATAGGTCGTAATCATAAGATTGTGGTTGCGCCAAGGATAAATTGACGTGAAAAACCATCTCATGGATAGAAGTGCGACAACTAGGTATTTTTTCATCACGGAATATACGTATAGTTTCTGAGACAATGCACATTACTAAATAATAAAATAATAGGAGGATAATCTTACTATAAGCGGTCTATTCGTTCAAGAACGATATTTGGTTTTATAGTTACAAACATCATTTTATTTTTTAACTTACCTACTGAAATCTATTCGTTTTCTTGTTCACTTCATTTAGATGACGCACTCGTTCATACGATGACCGTCATGCGGTCATGCCTTTACTTTTTACAGCACTTCCGGTTGTGCTTGTTAATTTTAATTGTCTTTCATGTTAAAGCTAAAGTAACTGTGCGCAATTTGACGTACACTACCATACTACATTGCGGATGACATGAGAATAAAAACACTGCATGATCTTCATCCACAAAGAAATTAGAATAACCTTCGTGGTCGCGAGCTGACTGGCTTCGAAACGTCGGGCAAAACCTTAAAACCGGTCCCATTATCTTTAAAAACGGCATAAAAATCACGTTGGTTGTATGGGAGCCCCCTTAAATATTTATTTAATTCTGTTTTTTAGTATTTGTTGTTATAGCGGCAATAGAAATACATCATCTGTGAAAATTTCAACTGTCTAACTATCACGGTTTTTGAGATACAGCCTGGTGACAGACGAACAGACGGACAGCGGAGCCTTAGTAATAGGGTCCCGATTTACCCTTTGGGTACGGAACCCTAAAAACAGATTTGCGCTCGCATCAAAAAAATCGCGTAAAATTTTGGTTTTATGAAGTTGTGCATTTCTAGATGTTAACTTCTTATTATGAATATAGGTACATACTCGTATAGACATAAATGAGTAAGTATGATTATCAGCTTTACCACATTACCTTTTATTTAATAGGTCAAATGCGTGACTACGAATAAAATACACTTATATCTGTCCCCATGGAAGTCACATAATTAACGTCGATTAATTGAACAAACAGATGATTCACAGTCACCGGTGTTATCAAAATTAGAACCCTAACTGGAAATTTCGTATCCCAATTAGAACCGTTGAGTGGATCCTGATATGAATCATTAATCTGTGATCGTCACAATCTAAAGTTCAAAAACATCCTTTCATATGACTTATGTACCAAGAATTTCGTTTGGTTTCAACGTCACCGGCTAACTCGATTTTTTGCTGCCTTAAAAAAGACTTAGGTATGTCTGCTACACGTTGTATTTGATAATAGGGACATACCTACATATTTTGACAACTGGCTCAGAATGTGGCAAATTTATGCCAGCTTATCGTGAAATGTGTTTTTAAACGACAGGATAAGGTAAATACTCGTAGAACTGAATGTATTTAGCGTACTAAGTTACTAGCGGGGATATCAGCAGGAAGTTTGATTTAGAACATAAAACGATGTCCAATATTCAGATAATTAATCTCTCTTATTATTGGATCCTACGAATTAAATATGGGTTAGTACTAAAAAGATAAAAACTTGAAATTTTGAATTTTTATTCAAATCACAATAAAAATAATACAGAAATATGACCTAAAGCTTAAACCTAGTCAAGCAAACCCCCGCGGGTTGTGATGATTATAAAATACATCAAGGCAGAGTTTTACCATCTATCGTGGAATAAATTGTGTAGTATTCAGAATAATACACAATCAATAATTTGCTGCCAGCACAAAAATATAAACCTGCCAACATGGATTTGCTATTTGCTAAAGCTACATGGGTGGGCACAAGTAGCCTGCAACCTGATTGTGTATTCAAGATACAATGTAACATCGTATTATTATAAATTTTATGATAGCTACGAATAGGGAATGTCACGCGTTGAGATTACTGGGAACCATAACACATAAGTTTAACTGTTACACCGTGGTACTTGACAAATAACTCAAGACCATCATCACATTTATATTTAGGTAATTCCTATTGAAATAAAAGTCCAAAATTACAAGCAATTAGTTTCCTCGACTAAAGGTATGTACATTAAGGTGAATTACTGCAGCCTAATCACGTAATTTTATGTACTAACGGTAAGTACCTATATTTTAATGTCATTTTGAAGTATACATCTATGAGCTCGGGTCTAAAAATGACATTAAAGTATGCCTTACGTTAGTACCTACTACGTACATAAAGTTAGATGATGACCCTGCAGTCATCTATATACATATTGGTAGGTACTATCGTAGACGTCTAACAAAACTGCTTACCTCATAATAATTATACACTCAAGAGCAAAAATAATTATATTTCGATGGTTTTCAAGCGAATTTCACGTTTATATATGTAGTTTTCTAAGAAACTCGATTTACAAAACACGAGGAAAACGGAGAAAATAATGCTATAACAAGTGAAATACCTGAAATATGGCATGAATATGACGACCTCGTCACCTTAGCTATCCACTTCCACACTAGTTAATATTATACATGCGAAAGTGTGTCTATCTGTCTGTCTGTTCCCTCTTCATGCTTAAACCGCTGAACCGATTTTGATGAAATTTGGCATGGAGATAGTTTGACTCCCGGAAAAGGACATAGGATACTTTTTATCCCGGAAATGATCCCTTAAGGGAGTGAAAATTTGTATGGAAGAGGGATAACTAGGTAAGCGCTAGATATTAAAAAAAATAGCAATTAAATTCTATCGCGATGAACGAGTTCCACTTAGACGAAGTCGCGGGCAAAAACTAGTATATTATACTTATGCCACATTTGTATGGATAGCAAGGCTTCTTTGTTGTTTTCTATACCTACCTAGTACCGTCAACGTCGTGTAGGTATACAAGTCAAGCTCAAGTTGGAACTATGTTATACAATATTTATTTTTGATTTCCACCCTAAAGGCTTGGTCACACTGCGTTGCGCGACGTCCGCGCGACGCGACCGCTGCGCGCCGGAACGTATGCTAACAGGTTAGCGACGTCGCGCAAGCGGTGTGACCAAGCCTTAAGGGCAGCTGTCGACACGGTTCATGTAGTGTCAGGCTGATTAATACATTTCATATAAAAGATTAAGTTCTAGTCCCGTTGAGTCTCATTTCCACGTGTGTTACGTGGTCAAATATCCATAGGTCATTGCGGGGCATATATTACAATAACTTGGTATTGTGTACGATGCTGGGATGTTCGTAGTTGAGGAGATTCATTGACCCGCGCCTCGCGCCCGCCGACAATATGACCGGTCCATGGCCGAAGCCGCACTGAATATGCAGCGTCACATCTTTAATATTAATAGACAATCGTTTTAAAATTACCCCCCCAGACATAATCATGGTCTGTAATGAAAAGTATAATATATACTAACTATTATAGTATAGGTAGTCGCTATGCTTTAAACTCGTCATCAGGCCCCTGTACCACAAAATTTTACAAGTTTACAATTTGACAAAATTGTAAAATTTTCCATAGAAAATTTTGACGTATTTGTCGAGTTGTATGCTTGTAAAGTTTTGTGGTACAGGCCCCCGGTAATAAATTCGCGGGGATTTTACCTGTTGGGAACCTTACAGAAGAGTTATTTTGTATTCTACAGGATAAGAAAACATTATGTAAAATCTCTGAATCCCATTCTTTTTTATCGAGTTAGGATGCCTGCGGTAGCATGAAATGCGCATTTTAATAAAGCGTCAAATGGTTTTTTTGGGAACGAGAATAGAGCTCTATTTCCAGTAAGAGAGCGGAGAACCTTTAAGGCCGGTAGAATATTTTACATAAACGTAGTAAATAGGAGTCAACGCAATCGTTCCTAGGCCATAAATAAAACATAAAGGCTATTGGCTAGAGTAGATTGAGGCGCGCGTAAATAAAGCTCGGCCGTTGCACGCAGACGAGTTACGCTGATTGATTGAACTTGACTGTACCGCGCAACGCTCACAAACCACACATTTAATATTCTTTTCTTACTAGATTATGCCCGTGACTTCGTCCGCGTAGACTCGTTATCATCCCATAATGTTTCATTGAATATACCCTCAACGCGTTTGTTATCAGGAGATAATATTAAATAACATTAAATATTAATAAACGCCACGTGCCGCATAACCCATCAAGCATAACCCACCTAGGCAACCACAATGACAATTAAAATCACTGTTGACTTTTAGACTATTACTTATGACGATTTAGCCAAACATGACATCAGCCAATATTTAAATGCACGCATTTTTCAGTCCCCTTTTTGTGCCTTTTTTTGAAGCCTACAACCGAGGGATTAACCGTGTATATTGGTAAAATACCAATAATATTTGATTCACACATCAGTATATGAAACCAATACAGAAACAGAACATAAAACTTAAAAGCGGAGGTAAACAACAGGTGGTATACGAGTGTTATAGCGAAATAGCGATCTGTTACTGAAAAGGTGGAGGAGAAATACAACAATCATTCAAAAATAAAAATTGTGTGGCAAAATAGAACAAAATATCTACAATAAGTAATAACCTACAGAATCATATCAAAGATAAAAATACACACATAAAACACACTAAGGAATAGTTTGACGAAACTGCAATAAGCGACCAAACAGGAATAATAGGAATATGGACAAGTTTACTCGTAAGTTTAACTGTTTCAACGTCAAAAATGTATAAAATAACCTTATAATAAACTCTATTCTTGGTTAAATTAAGACTAGCACAAAAAATATGAATATAATATAATGTCAAAGGGTCAGTGCGCGTTTGCCCGTATGCGCACGCGTTCAGGTCGTGCTGTCATGCGCATCTCTAAGGACTGTCATGCCCAATTACGATTTAACCCCAATTGCCGAGTGATTTATTTTCGCACGATGTAATTCCGTGGGTTACGTCGGTGCCATAGAAATTCTAGAAATTGTTAGGCGCGGTCTGGGTTGGCTTTAGATGGTTTGTTTGTGATCGGAATATGAATAGGTACATACCCTAGCAATTCCGAACAAAACTGACGCTGTTTCCATATTAAATAAATCAAGCATAACACAGGTAAGGTTTTTTATGCCACCTAAATTCACATCGATATTATTGGAGACTGCACAGTAATAGGGGATATCCCCCAATTTTATAACTAAAACAGTGACGTCATAGAACTGCTAAGTTGGACCATTGTGGGAAACACAGTCATTAAGTTCTATAGAACTATCACCTTTTTTTAACTTAGGGTACATTCTATCTTAGAATTCTTGGGTAAATAATTTTACCCTTATTTTACCTGTTCTACTTATAACTTCACAATTCCATAGAGAAAATTGAAAGTACACTACCCGGTAGGTACGGCATACTTCTGTCCTGAGAAGGTAGGGCGATGCATACAGTGAGTTCATTGAATTTGTAAAATATGTATTGCTATAGTTAGGAGGAAGTTTTATCACGGGATACTAAGATAGTTTAAGGAACTCTATTTTTAAGTACGCTCGTTAAATGAAAAGATCCGATAATTTTGAACCTAAACGACATTGAAATAAGGTGGTAAAGTAACGAACCTTTTCATCTCACCCGCTCGGAAAGGCTTTCTTTATCCTTTCAAATCTGCGTGCAAAAGTCCACTTTCCACGCTAGCGTGGAAAGTGATTTTGAAATTCGAATGTTACGCAGTTCCATGAGTTCCAACTTTTTTCTATAAAGTGAAACGACAGGTCATTCCTTAGCGTTTAGAAGTATACATATCATGTACCTAATGGTGAAGTTTATTATTGTTTTGTTTTTTTTTATAATGATATTAATAATACTTTTTCCAGCTTAATTTGATGATATTCAATAATAATTTAGTTTTATTTATAAAGAAATAACACGAAGAAACATATTTGAAATGTTTATATGTTTCAACATTTTACGCTCAGTGCAATTTCGGAACGCACCGTTTAAAAAGTTAGTTTTGAAAAAAACTCGATGCGAGAGATTAAGATATTTGAATATTGTTTTGTTTTGTTGTTGAGTTAGTATAATATCAAAATAATGAATTTAATTAATTGATTTCAGTGCAGAAGATACTTATATTACGATAAGTTTGGAAATGAGTGAAATATATTTGTTTTAGCCGTTAGCCGTGAGTATTTCGTACCACAGTACTCAACAATAATAATTAGTCTTTTTGATGCATTTAAATGTTAATAATCCCCGAAATGCTTTGTAACGGGTGAAATTTAAACAACCCTTTATAGAACATGAGTACATCTTGAATTGTACATGAAAGTATTTCCTCGCTATGGTGAGATGAAAAGTTGTGTGTTGCGCTCGGCAGCAAAGTTGTTCGGCGTCTCGTGCCTTGAGAGCCTCGCGACGCTCAGGATTGTATTTTTGAACCACTCGCTTCGCTCGTGGTTCAATCTTACAATCCTTCGCTAGCTCGGCTCTCAATACAAACACTCGCGCCAAAAATCAACTTTGCAGCCTTGCATAACAAATAACTATTTCATTCCTTGCTATGGAGCTTCATCACACAATGTGACGTTCCCAAGCCAAGACACGCAGCGAAACCTGGTTATACGTAATGTGCTGTCCCGCACATCGCACAAGTATCGTCAATCCCATTTTATAATTAACAGTCTAAAGGTAAATAAAAAAAAATAAAAAAAAATCGCATGAATTTCTAATGAATCACAAAGAAAATTAATAAAACCGGACAAGTGCGAGTAGGACTCGCCCACCGATGGTTCCGAACAAAGTATAGGTATACAAACCTGCCTGATGTTGCTCAACCTCGATGATTAAAGATTACGTATATTTTAAATAAGTACTATTATTTTGTGCCCCTGGCTTTTGAAACGACTGGGAGCTGGGGCTCGGACGCGATGGCGTTTGTCAAGGAACCGGGACGTCGCATTAGGGAGAGCGGGTCTGACGCCCGCGCGGGTTCGTACCTGGTGCAAAGGTTGCCGATCGCCATTCAACGTGGCAACGCGGCCAGTGTGATGGGCACCTTTGCACCAGGGACAACTCGAGGGGGACTTTTCGATTAGGTTTATCTTAAGTTAATTTATTGTTATTTTATTATTATTGTTTTATTGCTGTTATAATTGTATATGTGTAATATATTAAAGATTTTATAAGCATTGTGCTTATATTATGCTGTAAAATGTCAATAGACTTTATGAGTAACTTACTAAAGAATAGTTTTCGCATTACCTACCTAGCTAGTTAACCTACTTGTTATATTAAAGGACGAAATTCCTTGATATCTGCCTACCGTAGTTAGTACCGTACGGTAACGTAAGTAGGCCTGCTCGATGGTCAACAAGTCACCATAGAATCACAGATATTTTCGAACTAAATCAAAATATAGCTCATCATGATCAAGTAGAAGCAAAATAACTCAATTTGTACTAGGATCGTAAAAATAAAAACTCTCTCTTCTTCTTCGTAGTGGATCCCTCATGCATGACTGAGGATCGTGATTGCTATACTCTTTGGTGACCCCACGCATTTGCCCTCCATGCAGTTCGGTCCCTCCCTCGTCAAAAGGACCGCACGGGAAAAGCTGCATTAAAAATAAAAATTACGCAATGCGAAAACCTGCTTTATCTTAACCACGATAACACTCACCGTGCCGTACCGTTTAAAATTATTTTCATTCGTTTCTTTTTTACCGAATGTCATATAAGGTGACAGGCGTGTCAATGAATGTTGTCAAATATTTACAACTGTCTATACATTCGCCTAACCATACGTCCATTACATTATATCTTGATCCTGAAATTCGTGACAAATATGTGCATATTCGGAGGTCAGGCTTATACTGGTTCTTCTGAGACAAATTTTGTGTACGGCAAAAGGCATAATAATTATGAACATAACTCTGGTCTAATTCATAGATTCAACTCCACCCCCGAATTTATCAATTTGAGACATCCTATATGATAATCCAGGCTAAAAACTCTATGTAAGTATATCAAGTTTTATCATAATCTGTTCAGCCGTTTTTGCGTGATTTAACAAATATCCAAGAATCCTTACATCCGCATCAGTTCCGCATTCATTAAATTAAGTAGGATTTTTTTGGTGTCTTCTAGAACATATGACCTATAACTGTTTTTATCAACTAGGATTTTTTTCTTTATCTACGTAAGTACCTACCTACCTACCTTTCTACCTTTACGGCACCGACACAAAGTCCCTTTTCAAAAACTATTCGTCTTTGTTGTGTAGATAATCTGCGTGCCAGGTACTTACCCAACCTCCGGGGAATTTAATCATAAGTAAGGCATTTCCCACTAACACTAAATGGCGGCCGCAATGAACGGTCGTGCGGGCGGAGGGACACCGACCGAAAAGTACACGGACTACTGAGATTCACGTGATGGACCACGCTTACGTGGTCAGGTGGACCGTGCGCTTGGTTGCCACCGTCGTAGTATAAAAAAAATGAACGCACCAGAGTTCTGCGGGCACAAAATAAAAAATATACAGAAGGTCCGTTCCCGCCGTTCTTGAAAATACATACCTAAACTTGCCCGACTCACAAGGGTTGCTTCTGTATTGATTCTGAATTTTAAAAAGGAGTAGGTATAATAAAAATTCTTCAACATGACATTTAAATATGAACCAGCGTATCTTGGTAAAAAACCGGCCAAGTGCGAGTCGGACTTCGCACATTTAGGGTTCCGAATCAACCTCAAAAATATGATTTATCAATATATTAGTATTTGTTATTAAAATATACGTAATATTGAACATTGTCACCAAATTTCAAGTTCATAGGTCAATGAAAAGTCTAAAAATTCTTCGGAACAAATATTGTGACAGACGACGGACGGACGGCGGACGGACGTCTGGGCGACACCAATAGGGTTCCGTTTTGACCCTTCGGGTACAAAACCCTAATAAATTGATGCGTGACCCGCTGCGAGTTATGACTTGTGACCGGCGGCGGTCGAGAGCGCCAACAAAGAATATAAGTACCTAATTAATTAGGTACCTACTTAACTAAACCATAGTACTTAAATACTGGCGTTTTACCAGCGAACGATAAGATGAATGTGTAATGGTTGATCTTCGAGCCGCTAGTTTCAAAAAATTACCTAACTAGGTATCGTAACTACCAAAATGAGAAAACCGTTTTATTTACCTTTCAATATCGTTTGAAAATTTGAAGAAAGTGTAGGCACAGTTTTTTGTCGTATTTAAACAATAAAATACATTCCAACTGTAATAATATCGGTTATTCATTTTGACGTACGTGACACAAAGTACTTACGTAGCGGCGGCGACGTCAAGTGATCAACGCGCGCACAACTAGCACTCGCGACGCGACAGTGACAGTCCCGACTAAGCTCGTTCGAAATCAACCGAGAATGCCTGTAAATGTTACGTCTGTGTGCGTGCGGCGAAAATGGCACTTTGTACTAAGCGGACTCTCTGCTCCGGCGCGCGCCGCCGCTATTTACTTTGTGCTGCGGGCGTTATTGTTGCTTTATAATCCTTAGTAATTAGGCTAGGACGTGGCACTGAGCCCTGCGGCTAAGAGCACTATTTAGTCACACCGATATCGATATCCCGTATAAGTCGATTTTTATGTAGATCTATTTCTGCAACGGAACTACGCTATTGTGATAATGATGGTTTAGTGTAGTAGATAGATTCTAACAGATTAATAATGTGGGATCACTGGTCAGATGTTAATGACATGCAGTGGCGGAGCGTCCATACAACTCGATTCCCACCGGCTTGCCTAATTTTCAGCCACACCAGTTCTTTTAGTACGGCTCATGAAGAATACGAAAGGCAAACTATTTCCGGCTTCCCTAAGAATATTTTTGACGCGCCGCCACTGATGACATGTTTACTATGAATTATTACAGTCGCTTTGACAAATCTAACTGGCATTTGGGTGTAACGTTGATACGTTTTTAGTAAGATTTATAGATTCCTACAACCTTGAAAAAATTTGTTTGGCTTCTCAATTTACAAAAACGTTACGAAGCAGTTTTTTGTTAACAAGTCCAGACTCAGGAAGTGTTAGTGTAGCAACGTAACTGGATAAAAACCAGAGTTGAATACCCTGTACCCCATATTTTACATATGTTTAAGTAAACACGACCTGTACGTTGAACCCCGAGTCCAGGCCCTTGGGCGTTAAATGTAAACACCATCCCAAATAAATGATGCTCGAAAATATATTAATAATGCTCCGAGAATTACGAACCCGTCATACAGTCGAGTCGCTTTGTAAACAAGCGATAGGAGTAGCCAGAGGAATACTACGCCGCGCAGTAGCGATAAACAAAAGGAAACAGGAAACCGCCACCCAACCGAAAGATAAAATAATAATACATTATGGTATGACCGTCGCGAAATATAAAGCCATTGCAAAAATCACATTTAACTTATCAATAAAGTTCTCTTAATTGACAACATCAAATAATTACAATTCAATTGAATAACGACATCGCGCCGCGAGGGGCAAACAATAAATTGCCCAATCAAACTGATTCATCGGGCCTTCGGAGCATTTTTATACTAAGCATCTCAATGCAGGTTCCACAACAAACTAGGTAGGTACAGATTTTTCCTTATAAATCTTAGAATCCACTGCATTTTTATTTTTACTTACTACAAACTTTGCAAATCAGCCGTCAAATTTGATGAAAACAAATGGAATCGATTCGTAAGCCGTCAATGCAGGGCTGAATAATGCAACGTCTCCGGTCGGACCGTTTACCCCGCCGTCTGCGTCGGCGAAGCATTGCCCTTTGTCCTGCAAGCCGGCGTCAACCACCTCACTCGTAGACTCCAGAAATCGAATGGAAATGGAAATCGAAACGAATGAACGGATACGACGATTCATGATGCGTCGCCTCCATAATAGGATCATTTACACTTCCCATTAGGTACTCATCCGAATACAACTGTTCAAGTCACTGACTGTAAAATTAAAGTCACTGACTGTAAAATTAAATTCAAAGGAAAGCTAGGAAATACCGAACGTCGCGTAGCTATATGCACCTACGCTACGAATTTATTCATATACCTATTAAACCTTAACGTACACTTTTCGCTGTGAATTGGGAATGGATGAAAATATCAGAAGTGCTTGATTTTTTTTCTGGTGATAGGAATAACCTCCCTTAGCACCAGAAAAAAGTTCCAGAATTTTTGGGCTGCGCCAGTGATTTTTGAAAAATAAAAATATTTTCCTCCCGCGCTTTCTGGGCCCTGCACGGCATTATAACACTATCCTTGGTCCATCATATAATTAAAAAAAAAATCTGTGGCAAATTGACATAGACAATGACATTGACAGGTCTCCTCACAAACAACCTTATTTCTCATTGTCATTGGAGACTTGTCAATGTCATTGTCTATGTCAATTTGCCACAGATATTTTTTTAAAGTTAATGATGGACCAAGGATAGTGTTATAGTGCCGTGCAGGGCCCAGAAAGCGCGGGAGGAAAATATTCTAATTTTTCAAAAATCACTGGCCCTATGAAAAAATCTGGAACTTTTTTCTGGTGCTAAGGGAGGTTATTCCTATCACCAGAAAAAAAATCAAGCACTTCTGATATTTTCATCCATTCCCAATTGCTTGTCATGACAAGAGTGCTGAGATTAAAATATTTTGAAAGAAAAAGGATTACTACGTCTAACATCAGAATCATATACTAGAAATACATTGAACAAAACTTTTGATTCATACCACCACGGATAAGGAAAACAATAACCGAATACCGTAAAGTTTGGTATAATTAAGACGCCATTAGTAACCCAGGTTACCCGAGTACTACTCTCCGATTAATAAAGTGACACAGTTCCTCTTGTCACGTACGCGACCTATCAGTAGGTAAACTGTGTGTTTATAACTAATGGCTATTGATATTAATGACAGCGGCAATTACAAAAAAATCAATGCCCTACTATCGGTCTGCAATTTTGATCATATTACGAGTAATCGCGACGAATGCGTTGTCATTAACTCGTTAGCTGACGCATGAAATGTGGACGGCACTATCTAATATATTATATTATAGTTATATTAGGCCCAATAGCAGACAGCCTAATAAAACAAAACAGTTTTTATTTGCTTGGGACACATGTTCTTGCCAGACAAATACTGAAATGTTATGCTGAGTTGACATACAAAATATTAGCAACTTAAGTTATGTAGCTTAGACACATTCAGAATGCTAAAGTTAAGGCCTAGACAAGTTCCCAGCAGACTAGCTTGTTTTTACATTAAATTTTGAATTGAACCGGGACCCATTCCGTAAAGGGGACATATTAAATAATAGGAATAGTATCCTAATCGTCGTACCTGTACATAAGGTAATACACATTTGAAATTAACATACTAAGGGACCATTAAGTATGTATATGGGAAATATTCATTACTAATTTATTAGGTAATGAAATTTTTGCCTTTTTAACCAAAAAAGTTCTACATTATTTTATATATAACAAACTAGCTTATGCCCACGACTTCGTCCGCGTAGAACTCATTCATCTCATTAGAATTGAATATTTATTATTTTATTTCAGGAGTCAACCTAATTATCACTCTTCCATACAAACTTCCACCCTATTAAGGGATGATTTCCGAGGTAAAAAATATCCTATGTCCTTTTCCGGGACTCAAACTATATCCATTAGGTACAAATTTCATCTAAATCGGTTCAGCGTTTTAAGCGTGAAGAGGTAACAGACAGACAGACACACTTTCGCATTTATATTATTAGTAGGAATTTTAATAATGCGCCAGTTACTTCATTTGACTGTCATATTTTCGCGTTGGTACATTCGATTTGCACCAAGTGAAATGTGAACAAAACTTTATCCATTTACGAAATACGATCAACCAAAATACCTACTTCTAAAATTTGGCAGCAAAGTAGATTCTTGAATGATCGCTTGAATGAGGTGTAAAAAATGTGTGACGTCTTTTATCTGGCATATGTTTTTCTTTATCCTCGATAGACATTCAAATTAATGTTGCATAAAGCCGTAGTTATTAGAGGGCACGCGACACGTCACCGAGCGAAGAGTCTACGTGACTTGGTGCAGGGCCTACGGCTCAGGTACTAACGTAGCCTAAATTGACTTCGATACACAACTAATTAATCGAACCACATTTCCGCCGAGAACGTTTAGAAGGGAGCAAATACATCGCAGCATTAATAGCATATCAAACCATTTTCCTTTATTGACGAGAATTTGTAGCACACCTGATACTTAATCTGATTTATGTTATATCTATCACATTTTACAAATTACTAAATATGTAAGCCTTACTACGCCTTGAATTCTCACAAGTTGAAAATGTAGAGGAAGAAAAATAAGCAATAGATACTTAGAAAATCTGAAAATCTGTCTGTGTGATCTGTTTTGAAAATTTACGACCTAAGTATGAATTATTTCACAAATATGTGCAATAGGTAGGTAGTTACTATGTTTTCCTCACAATTGGGTTTTTAATGTATACGTAGTTAATCATAAAGGCAACTTACTTATGAAATCTGACGTCACACAGACGAACTAATTAATTTGAGTTATGCACAAACAAAAAGACAAATTGATTCAATTAATTTGAGTATCAAATTTAATATGTACCTATATTTTATTATTATATTATATATATTTGTGGACAATCTTACACAAATCAACCTAGTCCCAAACTAAGCAAACCTTGTACTAAATATGGGTACTAAGCGACGATATACATACCATACTTATATAGATAAATAGATACTTAAATACATAGAAAACATCCAAGAGCCAAGAACAAATATTCGCGCTCATCACACAAATAAATGCCCCGGCCGGGATTCGAACCCGGGACCTCCAGCTTCGTAGGCAGGGTTCCATCAAAACACCACCAAACCACCACCTAATATACACCTATACGTAGGACGTTATTTGAAGATCCCTATGACACTTGCAGTGACAGTTCATTTATATAACCTTGGAAGAGCGTCGATGTCACATCGAAATGTTAATAAGCATCTTTTGGGAATGTAGCTAATTAATTTATGTAGGATTGTAACATTTACATTATAACAATATGAAAGAAACTTGAATTGTCCCTTATTTCCCAGAAATATGCTTAACGGAATATACACGGTGACGTACTGCAAATGTTATATCGTTGGTCTGTATCGACTAAGGAAGCGGTGCTGTCGATAACAGATGTCGATAATTGAAGTGATAATAATAAAACGTGTCTTATATTTCATTTTCATTGATACGTGACTGTGTAAAAATAAAACAACGTTAAATAACATATTTATTTATTATTTAACACGTTCACTGCGGCACAGGTCATTTTTGACCTGTAGGTACTGGTCTTTCTTCTGGTGCGGCGTAAGAATACGTTATGTCCAAATTTTATGTCAATAGGTCAAAGGGAAGTTGAAAACATCTTCGAAAAATATTTCTGTAACAGACGACCGACGGAAGCACGCATGAGTGACAACAATAGGGTTCCGTTTGGACCATTCGGAAACGGAACCCTAAAAATGGAGGTTTAGTAGCCAGAAACATCTTTTACACGATAACCGCATTTGAGGTTTAAATTAATGTACGCGAGAGGACGCTGATAAGAACCGCCACAGATAAAAAAACAATTGAAGTATCGACACATGCACATAACTATATGGTATGTCACTGTCAGTGTCATAGGGATCTTCAAATAACGTCCTACGTATAATTCCATGACGGGGCATTTTTAAATATGGTCCTGTACATTATTTCCTGAGCGATTATTATGTGTAAATCAAATAATTTTATCGCAATCAGTGCATAAGAGTTGCAGCTATGAACCTATACACTTTGCGCCTATTTGAGTGAGCTTGCAATGTCGCATATTGTAGCACACAACGCGCGCATCGTTTGTTAGTGTTACAAACTCGATGCTCAAAATGATACATTGTTGCCGACACCATCCCCGTAGGCGTTAGTAATGGCGGGATGATTTGTCAACTTATCTTTCATAAATGCAAAATTTTAACTTCCATCAATTCTTTCCTATTTGCCTATACATTGTGTATTCCTTCACTTCCGATAATTTCGGTAAATTGTTCTGAAATACTCTGAATGTACAAGAACAAAATTAACACATTTCGTTTTCCGATAGATAATTTTTATTTTTCGTACAATAAAGGTAAATAATAAATTAGTGCATGTTGTAAAAGGGCCTTTTTAATTTGCTCAGCCAGTAAATTGACAGTGCCTAGTTACTAGACTCAATGGGATGTCAAGTCATGGACAAAACATTTTTTGCCAAAATGTTTAACCGAACATAACCCACTTGAATCACGTAAAATTTTTACAACCTACCAGTGGCGGCGCGTCAAAAATATTCTTAGGGAAGACGGAATTAATTTGCCTTTCTTATTCTTTTGAGCCGTAGTAAGAGAACTGGACTGGCTGAAAATTAGGCAAGCCGGTGTGAATCGAGTTGTATGGACGCTCCGCCACTGCAACCTACGTTATTTAATCTATGTGTAAATTTTTAGCACCTAACAACTTGCTCTCTAATGTAAAAGTCCTATGTAAAAAGAAAAAGTCAAATTCATAAAAACAAGTTCAGTAACAATATCAAAATTACAAAGGGCTGAAAGCCACCCATTTCTATTGGCGCTCGAACGAAGTGAGAAGTTGAAATAGAGAATGTCGATTACTGTTCTTCCCAGTAATCTACCTTTTTCCAGTAATCGACAGATGGTGATAATAAGCGATTTTTAATGAGCCAATAATAAATAATTCGTGGATAGGTACATAGATTTTCCCGAACGCAACGACTGAAAATATATATGTAAACTAGCTTTTGCCCGCGACTTCGTCTGCGTAGAATTCGGTCCATATCAACTTCTATACCGTATTTCGCCGTCACCAGGTACTGCGGGACGGGCAATCTCACTAAACATTGCGCACGCCGGCTCAACGCGCCCGCGTGAAACACATGACAGAGGATTTAATATATGGATGTAGATCAAGTAACGTAGATGAAAATTAATATGATGCAGGTGCGGAAAAAACTTCATACGCATCAAGTATGGAAACGAAAACGCGAGTGTAGCGAGCGCGAAATGTTTCGAATATTATGATGCACGTGCGGAAGAGACTTCATACGCCTCAAGTGTAATAGGTAGATGAAAACGCGAGCGTAGCGAGCACGAAATATTTCGAACATTACGATGAAGGTGTGGAAAATACTTGATACGTATTAAATAGCGTAGATGAAATAATTTCGAACGTTATGACGCAAGTACTGAAAAGACTTCATACGCATTGTAAAAGATGAAAAAAAAGACGAAAACGCGAGCATAGCGAGCGTGAAATGTTTCGAACATTATGATGCAGGTGCTGAAAATTCCATCAAGTAATGTAGCACGAATGTAAATAATTTTTAATCATTTGCAAGCCTGCTTACAGGTTAGATAGACTGTAGTACCATATCTGGTATTTTTAAGTTACAACTTTGAAAGATATCTTAGCAGATAAATATTTCTAAGTGCCAAAGTATTTCAATTTTATTTTATTTTATACGCAATTTATAGTGCCTATTAATTGCTCTAAGAGTAACAGACATTCGAACTAAATCTGTCATAATAAAGGTTGACACACACATAGTTAAAGCTCGGCACCAGACCGGCGCGGCCTCACCTCACCGTAAATCCAACGCAAGCACGGAACCGCACCGTGCCTCAGCAGCGCCGAGGTGGCCGCGTGGCGGTGCCGCGCTTGCCGCGAGGTGTCCACTGGTTGAGGGCTTTTTACGTTTGAAGTAGGCGGTTTCGCCTGCGTCTGTTCACCATGGCTGGTGGTCCTGTCCCGAGCAGGGGCGATGCCGTTACGTAGTGGATAATGGCTGGAGCACACCGCTGCATCCGCACTCATCTGGTTTGCCAAAACCTTAACTGTGCGTTGCAGTATGAAGTTTCTAACAAAGAATTGGGGCGGCGCCGGTCTGGTGCCGAGGCTTTATGTGTGCGACAACCTTAATTATTATATTTTATTGAGCCTAAAATGTCCCACTGCTGGGAAAAGGCCTCCCCCCCTCTTTTTCCATTCCTCGCGGTCATGTTTATCTGCCCAGTCTCCTTTTTAAAGAGTCCAAATTATCACGCCACCGCCGGCGTGGTCTACCGCGTCTCCGTTTTGAGTCGTGGGGCATCTACTCTGTGGTCTTTTTAGCCCACAGCTCATTCGGCATCCGGTAGACGTGTCCAGCCCAGTCCCACTTTAATTGGGTTGTTTTCCGAGCTACGTCAACTATTTGAGTTTTGGAGCGCTGTGTGGTGTTCCGGATTCGATCCACCAACTTTACACCTAATATGCTGCGCTCCATGGCTCGCTGGCAAACCCCGAGTATGGATTTCTGGGCTTCTGTCAAAGACCAAGTTTGTGCACCGTAGGTGAGAACTGGAAGTATGCTCATGTCCATGAGCCTACGTTTAAGTGAAAGAGGTAGGTCGCCTTTCATTGGGTGATTCATAGATAGACCAATAGCTCTTCCAGGCGTTTACTGTCCTCCTATCGACCTCTTTTTCTTGTCTTTGTCGACAATCTTAATAGCTCATCATAATCAAGTGGTGGCGAAATTACTCAGTTTATAACTACGGTGGAAAGAATAAATAAATCATATCTAAATCATGCAAATACCTATTTTATCTTGCCACTTTAAGACTCAAATTAGTAAATTGTGCAAGTGTAGTTCTACATTAGCTTCCTTCAACTTTAACGAATGACATCTGTATACTGACCAAGGGGCTGACACGCTTTGCTAGAGAAAGAGAGTCTTATTGCGATTCCTATAAGAGAAAATAGAAAAGAGTGGCATGTTTTGTCCCTATCACCGACCGAAAAATTTTTCATGGTCGGGTTATAGGCAAAACGCAAACTTCCATAAGCAAATACATTCGACATGCAAACCGGCCAAATTGCGTAGTACAAATTATGTATGAAAATTAGCAAGTATGAGAAAGACATAGCACCGGTCGCTCGTTGGCGCATCTATAACTAAAGAGTTTATATTATATCTATGATCTGTATATTGACACTTGACACACGTCTCTGACATGTCAAACGTCAAATAATATCGTAACATTTACAAATGTCTAGACTCACCTCACCATACGTCCCAATTGTATCTTGAACCTGAGATTCGTGAAAACTGTGAGCATGTTCGGAGGTCAGGCTTTCACTGGTCAATACCTAACATGGATCCGGTTCATAGATTGGAAGTTGAATCTAATTTATCAGTTTAAGGGATTATTTCCAGGATAAAAAGTATCCTATGTCCTTCCCCGGGTCTCAAACTATCTCCATACCAAATTTCATCTAAATCTGTTCAGCGGTTTAAGCGTGAAGAGGTAACAGACAGACAGACAGACAGACAGACAGACAGACACACTTTCGCATTTATAATATTATATAGTATATAGTATATAGTATATATAGTATATAGTATTATATAGTATATATAGTATATAGTATAGTATAGTATTATAGTATAGTATATAGTATAGTATATAGTATAGTATGGATACGAAGACAGCGACAGCAACACATGTTTTTTATTCTAATTGCAGTACCAATCATATTAATTATTTAAAAATCAATGTCCTAACAAAACTACTGAACGTAGGAGCCTGTTTTTTTTTACAGTAAGTATAAGTTCTTTCAACTCTATTCTTCCTATTTATGTATTCAAAATTCAAAATTCAAACATTTATTCTGCAAATAGGCCACAAGGGCACTTTTACATGTCAATTTACAATTTACTCGTAATAAAGTCTGACTATACAAGCATATGCTAATTAACAATTTAAGAAATATGACAATAAGAATATAATACATTTTTCATGTTATCTATTACAAATATTACAATATCAGTATAGTTAGAGATGTATAAGGTCTCAGTCTGAATAACAAAATTTAATATTAATATCCCAAACTTGTAAATGGTATGTATATTATTCTTAATATAGTGTAATTGTTGTAATTATTAGGAGGTTTCATATATTAACTCAGAACCACCTACTATCAATCGTTATGAACCGGTGTGAAGTTAGCGGCCGAAAGTTGGCGGCCGATTTGGCCGCCAACATTTGGCCGCTAACTTCACACTGAAATTAACCGACCAAATTAAGAAGTCCTTAATTACAATAGGTTCCAGTATACCCGACGTTTATATTGGAAAACTAATAATTACTACAGCTGTTTCAAACAGTTTTCAAAAGAGCTTTACCTCGTTTCGTTTCAACGTCACAGAAACACACCACCCGAAATTTCTGGAGACTACCTACTGCTGAAAATATTACTCGCCATCATTTCTAGATCAACGAATGGAATCTCACTATGGGCTATTCAGGAATCAGATATTCAAATAAGCTTTCTTAGTTTCGGTGTTATGACTCAGCAGCCGAAAAAACTTGGGTCCACTATTTCAAAAATGATTTTCTTGTCATTATTTCTAGATCGATGAATGGGATCTCACTATGCTCATCTTATTGTGCATCTAAAAGGCTATTCGAAACAGGTTTTAGTAGAGCCCTACCTCGTTTAGTTTCGGCGGTATGACTCAGTAGCCGAATAAACTTGGGTCCATTATTTCAAAAATGATTTTTTTGTCATTATTTCTAGATCGATGAATGGGATCTCACTATGCTCATCTTATTGTGCATCTAAAAGGCTATTCAAAACAGGTTTTAGTAGAGTCCTACCTCGTTTAGTTTCGGCGTAATGACTCAGCAGCCGAATAAACTTGGGTCCATTATTTCAAAAATGATTTTTTTGTCATTATTTCTAGATCGATGAATGGGATCTCACTATGCTCATCTTATTGTGCATCTAAAAGGCTATTCAAAACAGGTTTTAGTAGAGTCCTACCTCGTTTAGTTTCGGCGTAATGACTCAGCAGCCGAATAAACTTGGGTCCATTATTTCAAAAATGATTTTTTTGTCATTATTTCTAGATCGATGAATGGGATCTCACTATGCTCATCGTATTGTGCATCTAAAAGGCTATTCGAAACAGGTTTTAGTAGAGCCCTACCTCGTTTAGTTTCGGCGGTATGACTCAGCAGCCGAATAAACTTGGGTCCATTATTTCAAAAATGATTTTTTTGTCATTATTTCTAGATCGATGAATGGGATCTCACTATGCTCATCTTATTGTGCATCTAAAAGGCTATTCGAAACAGGTTTTAGTAGAGCCCTACCTCGTTTAGTTTCGGCGATATGACTCAGCAGCCGAATAAACTTGGGTCCATTAGTTCAAAAATGATTTTTTTGTCATTATTTCTAGATCGATGAATGGGATCTCACTATGCTCATCTTATTGTGCATCTAAAAGGCTATTCGAAACAGGTTTTAGTAGAGCCCTACCTCGTTTAGTTCCGGCGGTATGACTCAGCAGCCGAATAAACTTGGGTCCATTATTTCAAAAATGTTTTTTTTTTTGTCATTATTTCTAGATCGATGAATGGGACCTCACTATGCTCATCTTATTGTGCATCTAAAAGGCTATTCGAAACAGGTTTTAGTAGAGCCCTACCTCGTTTAGTTTCGGCGTAATGACTCAGCAGCCGAATAAACTTGGGTCCATTATTTCAAAAATGATTTTTTTGTCATTATTTCTAGATCGATGAATGGGATCTCACTATGCTCATCTTATTGTGCATCTAAAAGGCTATTCGAAACAGGTTTAAGTAGAGCCCTACCTCGTTTAGTTTCGGCGATATGACTCAGCAGCCGAATAAACTTGGGTCCGTTATTTCAAAAATGTTTTTTTTGTCATTATTTCTAGATCGATGAATGGGATCTCACTATGCTCATCTTATTGTGCATCTAAAAGGCTATTCGAAACAGGTTTTAGTAGAGCCCTACCTCGTTTAGTTTCGGCGATATGACTCAGCAGCCGAATAAACTTGGGTCCGTTATTTTAAAAATGTTTTTTTTGTCATTATTTCCAGATCGATGAATGGGATCTCACTATGCTCATCTTATTGTGTATCTAAAAGGCTATTCGAAACAGGTTTTAGTAGAGCCCTACCTCGTTTAGTTTCGGCGGTATGACTCAGCAGCCGAATAAACTTGGGTCCATTATTTCAAAAATGATTTTTTTGTCATTATTTCTAGATCGATGAATGGGATCTCACTATACTCATCTTATTGTGCATCTAAAAGGCTATTCGAAACAGATTTTAGTAGAGCCCTACCTCGTTTAGTTTCGGCGATAGGACTCAGCAGCCGAATAAACTTGGGTCCATTAGTTCAAAAATGATTTTTTTGTCATTATTTCTAGATCGATGAATGGGATCTCACTATGCTCATCTTATTGTGCATCTAAAAGGCTATTCGAAACAGGTTTTAGTAGAGCGCTACCTCGTTTAGTTTCGGCGATATGACTCAGCAGCCGAATAAACTTGGGTCCACTATTTCAAAAAGATCCTTATCGTGACATCGATAACAATCAATAGTAAATTAAAGATATTTAGGTACCGATATTTTTAATTTTGAACAGATTTCCTGCTGATTTGGAAATAAGAAAGAAATTGATCAAAAATTATAAACAGAGGCGAGGAATGGAGTCCTACACAATACACAATACTCAAGAATTATGTTCGGTACATTTGGAAGAATCCTTACGTCAGGGATACATTCGAAAAACTCTCCATCCACGTGCCTTTAGCGTCGAAACTCTAGGTCCCATGGGGTCCAAACGCGCACCAGTCATTTACTGAAATCGCGAAGGTGACCGAAGAGCTGTCGACTTCTTCGCACAACGTATTAGCGAGGAAATCCAGCGGGGCCTGTTTTAGATATAAATTAATTTTAATATTTTTTAAGACATTGTTGTATTCTTGTATATATTTTCTTGTAAATAAATAATTTATTATAAAGCATGTACTTATTTAAAAAAATGGAGTCATAAATACAGTCTATTCATTCTTACGTGTCCTATCATATAAATAAACTCTTCATGAAGACATTAATCACCCTTTTTTCTAGAAGTACGCAATAATTCATAAATAACTTTAAATGTTGTTGTATACTAAAAGAAGCTCAGAACAAAGTATTGTAATCCTGGAGAAAAGTGAGATAATGATTGAAGTCTTCAAAAATTGTTTGTTTACATGCTAGGACACATAAGGATGAATAGACTGTCATACATACATATCGACAAAAGCTTACGATGAAGACTGCACATCACTAGTAGCAATCACATGTGTCAAATATTTAGCAGAGGAAAATGGTGCCATTCTACCATTTAAGACCAAGTACAGCGGCCATCTTTGTCTCTTTTTCTCTTTGCTGTACTTCTTGAGATAGTAAAGGACGGCATTACTTATTCAGATCCTGCGAAAATACCTTCCATCTATGGTTTTATTAGATCTGTGGGCAAACTGACAAAGACAATGATGGTAAATATTGGACTATCTAGAAATAATGACAAAAAAATCATTTTTGAAATAATGGACCCAAGTTTATTCGGCTGCTGAGTCATACCGCCGAAACTAAACGAGGTAGGGCTCTACTAAAACCTGTTTCGAATAGCCTTTTAGATGCACAATAAGATGAGCATAGTGAGACCCCATTCATCGATCTAGAAATAATGACAAAAAAATCATTTTTGAAATAATGGACCCAAGTTTATTCGGCTGCTGAGTCATACCGCCGAAACTAAACGAGGTAGGGCTCTACTAAAACCTGTTTCGAATAGCCTTTTAGATGCACAATAAGATGAGCATAGTGAGATCCCATTCATCGATCTAGAAATAATGACAAAAAAATCATTTTTGAAATAATGGACCCAAGTTTATTCGGCTGCTGAGTCATACCGCCGAAACTAAACGAGGTAGGGCTCTACTAAAACCTGTTTCGAATAGCCTTTTAGATGCACAATAAGATGAGCATAGTGAGATCCCATTCATCGATCTGGAAATAATGACAAAAAAAAACATTATTTTAATAACGGACCCAAGTTTATTCGGCTGCTGAGTCATACCGCCGAAACTAAACGAGGTAGGGCTCTACTAAAACCTGTTTCGAATAGCCTTTTAGATGCACAATAAGATGAGCATAGTGAGATCCCATTCATCGATCTAGAAATAATGACAAAAAAATAATTTTTGAAATAATGGACCCAAGTTTATTCGGCTGCTGAGTCATACCGCCGAAACTAAACGAGGTAGGGCTCTACTAAAACCTGTTTCGAATAGCCTTTTAGATGCACAATAAGATGAGCATAGTGAGACCCCATTCATCGATCTAGAAATAATGACAAAAAAATCATTTTTGAAATAATGGACCCAAGTTTATTCGGCTGCTGAGTCATACCGCCGAAACTAAACGAGGTAGGGCTCTACTAAAACCTGTTTCGAATAGCCTTTTAGATGCACAATAAGATGAGCATAGTGAGATCCCATTCATCGATCTGAAAATAATGACAAAAAAAACATTTTTGAAATAACGGACCCAAGTGTATTCGGCTGCTGAGTCATACCGCCGAAACTAAACGAGGTAGGACTCTACTAAAACCTGTTTCGAATAGCCTTTTAGATGCACAATAAGATGAGCAAAGTGAGATCCCATTCATCGATCTAGAAATAATGACAAAAAAATCATTTTTGTAATAACGGACCCAAGTTTATTCGGCTGCTGAGTCATATCGCCAAAACTAAACGAGGTAGGACTCTACTAAAACCTGTTTCGAATAGCCTTTTAGATGCACAATAAGATGAGCATAGTGAGATCCCATTCATCGATCTGGAAATAATGACAAAAAAATCATTTTTGAACTAATGGACCCATGTTTATTCGGCTGCTAAATCATATCGCCGAAACTAAACGAGGTAGGGCTCTACTAAAACCTGTTTCGAATAGCCTTTTAGATGCACAATAAGATGAGCATAGTGAGATCCCATTCATCGATCTAGAAATAATGACAAAAAAATCATTATTGAAATAATGGACCCAAGTTTATTCGGCTGCTGAGTCATATCGCCGAAACTAAACGAGGTAGGGCTCTACTAAAACCTGTTTCGAATAGCCTTTTAGATGCACAATAAGATGAGCATAGTGAGATCCCATTCATCCATCTAGAAATAATGACAAAAAAATCATTTTTGAAATAATGGACCCAAGTTTATTCGGCTGCTGAGTCATACCGCCGAAACTAAACGAGGTAGGGCTCTACTAAAACCTGTTTCGAATAGCCTTTTAGATGCACAATAAGATGAGCATAGTGAGATCCCATTCATCGATCTAGAAATAATGACAAAAAAAACATTTTTGAAATAACGGACCCAAGTTTATTCGGCTGCTGAGTCATATCGCCGAAACTAAACGAGGTAGGGCTCTACTTAAACCTGTTTCGAATAGCCTTTTAGATGCACAATAAGATGAGCATAGTGAGATCCCATTCATCGATCTAGAAATAATGACAAAAAAATCATTTTTGAAATAATGGACCCAAGTTTATTCGGCTGCTGAGTCATTACGCCGAAACTAAACGAGGTAGGGCTCTACTAAAACCTGTTTCGAATAGCCTTTTAGATGCACAATAAGATGAGCATAGTGAGGTCCCATTCATCGATCTAGAAATAATGACAAAAAAAAAACATTTTTGAAATAATGGACCCAAGTTTATTCGGCTGCTGAGTCATACCGCCGGAACTAAACGAGGTAGGGCTCTACTAAAACCTGTTTCGAATAGCCTTTTAGATGCACAATAAGATGAGCATAGTGAGACCCCATTCATCGATCTAGAAATAATGACAAAAAAATCATTTTTGAAATAATGGACCCAAGTTTATTCGGCTGCTGAGTCATACCGCCGAAACTAAACGAGGTAGGGCTCTACTAAAACCTGTTTCGAATAGCCTTTTAGATGCACAATAAGATGAGCATAGTGAGACCCCATTCATCGATCTAGAAATAATGACAAAAAAATCATTTTTGAAATAATGGACCCAAGTTTATTCGGCTGCTGAGTCATACCGCCGAAACTAAACGAGGTAGGGCTCTACTAAAACCTGTTTCGAATAGCCTTTTAGATGCACAATAAGATGAGCATAGTGAGACCCCATTCATCGATCTAGAAATAATGACAAAAAAATCATTTTTGAAATAATGGACCCAAGTTTATTCGGCTGCTGAGTCATACCGCCGAAACTAAACGAGGTAGGGCTCTACTAAAACCTGTTCCGAATAGCCTTTTAGATGCACAATAAGATGAGCATAGTGAGATCCCATTCATCGATCTGGAAATAATGACAAAAAAACATTTTTGAAATAACGGACCCAAGTGTATTCGGCTGCTGAGTCATACCGCCGAAACTAAACGAGGTAGGACTCTACTAAAACCTGTTTCGAATAGCCTTTTAGATGCACAATAAGATGAGCATAGTGAGATCCCATTCATCGATCTAGAAATAATGACAAAAAAATCATTTTTGAAATAATGGACCCAAGTTTATTCGGCTGCTGAGTCATACCGCCGAAACTAAACGAGGTAGGACTCTACTAAAACCTGTTTCGAATAGCCTTTTAGATGCACAATAAGGTGAGCATAGTGAGATCCCATTCATCGATCTAGAAATAATGACAAAAAAATCATTTTTGAAATAATGGACCCAAGTTTATTCGGCTGCTGAGTCATACCGCCGAAACTAAACGAGGT
The DNA here is from genome assembly GCA_951800055.1 of Cenopis cana. Classification (NCBI taxonomy): domain Eukaryota; kingdom Metazoa; phylum Arthropoda; class Insecta; order Lepidoptera; family Tortricidae; genus Cenopis; species Cenopis cana. The sequence continues at coordinate 12,704,684 of OX637478.1, forward strand.
AGGGCTCTACTAAAACCTGTTTCGAATAGCCTTTTAGATGCACAATAAGATGAACATAGTGAGATCCCATTCATCGATCTAGAAATAATGACAAAAAAATCATTTTTGAAATAATGGACCCAAGTTTATTCGGCTGCTGAGTCATTACGCCGAAACTAAACGAGGTAGGACTCTACTAAAACCTGTTTTGAATAGCCTTTTAGATGCACAATAAGATGAGCATAGTGAGATCCCATTCATCGATCTAGAAATAATGACAAAAAAATAATTTTTGAAATAATGGACCCAAGTTTATTCGGCTGCTGAGTCATACCGCCGAAACTAAACGAGGTAGGGCTCTACTAAAACCTGTTTCGAATAGCCTTTTAGATGCACAATAAGATGAGCATAGTGAGACCCCATTCATCGATCTAGAAATAATGACAAAAAAATCATTTTTGAAATAATGGACCCAAGTTTATTCGGCTGCTGGGTCATACCGCCGAAACTAAACGAGGTAGGGCTCTACTAAAACCTGTTTCGAATAGCCTTTTAGATGCACAATAAGATGAGCATAGTGAGATCCCATTCATCGATCTAGAAATAATGACAAAAAAAACATTTTTGAAATAACGGACCCAAGTTTATTCGGCTGCTGAGTCATATCGCCGAAACTAAACGAGGTAGGGCTCTACTTAAACCTGTTTCGAATAGCCTTTTAGATGCACAATAAGATGAGCATAGTGAGATCCCATTCATCGATCTAGAAATAATGACAAAAAAATCATTTTTGAAATAATGGACCCAAGTTTATTCGGCTGCTGAGTCATTACGCCGAAACTAAACGAGGTAGGGCTCTACTAAAACCTGTTTCGAATAGCCTTTTAGATGCACAATAAGATGAGCATAGTGAGGTCCCATTCATCGATCTAGAAATAATGACAAAAAAAAACATTTTTGAAATAATGGACCCAAGTTTATTCGGCTGCTGAGTCATACCGCGGGAACTAAACGAGGTAGGGCTCTACTAAAACCTGTTTCGAATAGCCTTTTAGATGCACAATAAGATGAGCATAGTGAGACCCCATTCATCGATCTAGAAATAATGACAAAAAAATCATTTTTGAAATAATGGACCCAAGTTTATTCGGCTGCTGAGTCATACCGCCGAAACTAAACGAGGTAGGGCTCTACTAAAACCTGTTTCGAATAGCCTTTTAGATGCACAATAAGATGAGCATAGTGAGACCCCATTCATCGATCTAGAAATAATGACAAAAAAATCATTTTTGAAATAATGGACCCAAGTTTATTCGGCTGCTGAGTCATACCGCCGAAACTAAACGAGGTAGGGCTCTACTAAAACCTGTTTCGAATAGCCTTTTAGATGCACAATAAGATGAGCATAGTGAGACCCCATTCATCGATCTAGAAATAATGACAAAAAAATCATTTTTGAAATAATGGACCCAAGTTTATTCGGCTGCTGAGTCATACCGCCGAAACTAAACGAGGTAGGGCTCTACTAAAACCTGTTCCGAATAGCCTTTTAGATGCACAATAAGATGAGCATAGTGAGATCCCATTCATCGATCTGGAAATAATGACAAAAAAACATTTTTGAAATAACGGACCCAAGTGTATTCGGCTGCTGAGTCATACCGCCGAAACTAAACGAGGTAGGACTCTACTAAAACCTGTTTCGAATAGCCTTTTAGATGCACAATAAGATGAGCATAGTGAGATCCCATTCATCGATCTAGAAATAATGACAAAAAAATCATTTTTGAAATAATGGACCCAAGTTTATTCGGCTGCTGAGTCATACCGCCGAAACTAAACGAGGTAGGACTCTACTAAAACCTGTTTCGAATAGCCTTTTAGATGCACAATAAGGTGAGCATAGTGAGATCCCATTCATCGATCTAGAAATAATGACAAAAAAATCATTTTTGAAATAATGGACCCAAGTTTATTCGGCTGCTGAGTCATACCGCCGAAACTAAACGAGGTAGGGCTCTACTAAAACCTGTTTCGAATAGCCTTTTAGATGCACAATAAGATGAACATAGTGAGATCCCATTCATCGATCTAGAAATAATGACAAAAAAATCATTTTTGAAATAATGGACCCAAGTTTATTCGGCTGCTGAGTCATTACGCCGAAACTAAACGAGGTAGCACTCTACTAAAACCTGTTTTGAATAGCCTTTTAGATGCACAATAAGATGAGCATAGTGAGATCCCATTCATCGATCTAGAAATAATGACAAAAAAATAATTTTTGAAATAATGGACCCAAGTTTATTCGGCTGCTGAGTCATACCGCCGAAACTAAACGAGGTAGGGCTCTACTAAAACCTGTTTCGAATAGCCTTTTAGATGCACAATAAGATGAGCATAGTGAGACCCCATTCATCGATCTAAAAATAATGACAAAAAAATCATTTTTGAAATAATGGACCCAAGTTTATTCGGCTGCTGGGTCATACCGCCGAAACTAAACGAGGTAGGGCTCTACTAAAACCTGTTTCGAATAGCCTTTTAGATGCACAATAAGATGAGCATAGTGAGATCCCATTCATCGATCTAGAAATAATGACAAAAAAAACATTTTTGAAATAACGGACCCAAGTTTATTCGGCTGCTGAGTCATATCGCCGAAACTAAACGAGGTAGGGCTCTACTTAAACCTGTTTCGAATAGCCTTTTAGATGCACAATAAGATGAGCATAGTGAGATCCCATTCATCGATCTAGAAATAATGACAAAAAAATCATTTTTGAAATAATGGACCCAAGTTTATTCGGCTGCTGAGTCATTACGCCGAAACTAAACGAGGTAGGGCTCTACTAAAACCTGTTTCGAATAGCCTTTTAGATGCACAATAAGATGAGCATAGTGAGGTCCCATTCATCGATCTAGAAATAATGACAAAAAAAAAACATTTTTGAAATAATGGACCCAAGTTTATTCGGCTGCTGAGTCATACCGCCGGAACTAAACGAGGTAGGGCTCTACTAAAACCTGTTTCGAATAGCCTTTTAGATGCACAATAAGATGAGCATAGTGAGACCCCATTCATCGATCTAGAAATAATGACAAAAAAATCATTTTTGAAATAATGGACCCAAGTTTATTCGGCTGCTGAGTCATACCGCCGAAACTAAACGAGGTAGGGCTCTACTAAAACCTGTTTCGAATAGCCTTTTAGATGCACAATAAGATGAGCATAGTGAGACCCCATTCATCGATCTAGAAATAATGACAAAAAAATCATTTTTGAAATAATGGACCCAAGTTTATTCGGCTGCTGAGTCATACCGCCGAAACTAAACGAGGTAGGGCTCTACTAAAACCTGTTTCGAATAGCCTTTTAGATGCACAATAAGATGAGCATAGTGAGACCCCATTCATCGATCTAGAAATAATGACAAAAAAATCATTTTTGAAATAATGGACCCAAGTTTATTCGGCTGCTGAGTCATACCGCCGAAACTAAACGAGGTAGGGCTCTACTAAAACCTGTTCCGAATAGCCTTTTAGATGCACAATAAGATGAGCATAGTGAGATCCCATTCATCGATCTGGAAATAATGACAAAAAAACATTTTTGAAATAACGGACCCAAGTGTATTCGGCTGCTGAGTCATACCGCCGAAACTAAACGAGGTAGGACTCTACTAAAACCTGTTTCGAATAGCCTTTTAGATGCACAATAAGATGAGCATAGTGAGATCCCATTCATCGATCTAGAAATAATGACAAAAAAATCATTTTTGAAATAATGGACCCAAGTTTATTCGGCTGCTGAGTCATACCGCCGAAACTAAACGAGGTAGGACTCTACTAAAACCTGTTTCGAATAGCCTTTTAGATGCACAATAAGGTGAGCATAGTGAGATCCCATTCATCGATCTAGAAATAATGACAAAAAAATCATTTTTGAAATAATGGACCCAAGTTTATTCGGCTGCTGAGTCATACCGCCGAAACTAAACGAGGTAGGGCTCTACTAAAACCTGTTTCGAATAGTCTTTTAGATGCACAATAAGATGAACATAGTGAGATCCCATTCATCGATCTAGAAATAATGACAAAAAAATCATTTTTGAAATAATGGACCCAAGTTTATTCGGCTGCTGAGTCATTACGCCGAAACTAAACGAGGTAGGACTCTACTAAAACCTGTTTTGAATAGCCTTTTAGATGCACAATAAGATGAGCATAGTGAGATCCCATTCATCGATCTAGAAATAATGACAAAAAAATAATTTTTGAAATAATGGACCCAAGTTTATTCGGCTGCTGAGTCATACCGCCGAAACTAAACGAGGTAGGGCTCTACTAAAACCTGTTTCGAATAGCCTTTTAGATGCACAATAAGATGAGCATAGTGAGACCCCATTCATCGATCTAGAAATAATGACAAAAAAATCATTTTTGAAATAATGGACCCAAGTTTATTCGGCTGCTGGGTCATACCGCCGAAACTAAACGAGGTAGGGCTCTACTAAAACCTGTTTCGAATAGCCTTTTAGATGCACAATAAGATGAGCATAGTGAGATCCCATTCATCGATCTGGAAATAATGACAAAAAAAACATTTTTGAAATAACGGACCCAAGTTTATTCGGCTGCTGAGTCATACCGCCGGAACTAAACGAGGTAGGGCTCTACTAAAACCTGTTTCGAATAGCCTTTTAGATGCACAATAAGATGAGCATAGTGAGACCCCATTCATCGATCTAGAAATAATGACAAAAAAATCATTTTTGAAATAATGGACCCAAGTTTATTCGGCTGCTGAGTCATACCGCCGAAACTAAACGAGGTAGGGCTCTACTAAAACCTGTTTCGAATAGCCTTTTAGATGCACAATAAGATGAGCATAGTGAGATCCCATTCATCGATCTAGAAATAATGACAAAAAAATCATTATTGAAATAATGGACCCAAGTTTATTCGGCTGCTGAGTCATACCGCCGAAACTAAACGAGGTAGGGCTCTACTTAAACCTGTTTCGAATAGCCTTTTAGATGCACAATAAGACGAGCAAAGTGAGATCCCATTCATCGATCTAGAAATAATGACAAAAAAATCATTTTTGTAATAACGGACCCAAGTTTATTCGGCTGCTGAGTCATATCGCCGAAACTAAACGAGGTAGGGCTCTACTAAAACCTGTTTCGAATAGCCTTTTAGATGCACAATAAGATGAGCATAGTGAGATCCCATTCATCGATCTAGAAATAATGACAAAAAAATCATTTTTGAAATAATGTACCCAAGTTTATTCGGCTGCTGAGTCATTACGCCGAAACTAAACGAGGTAGGACTCTACTAAAACCTGTTTTGAATAGCCTTTTAGATGCACAATAAGATGAGCATAGTGAGATCCCATTCATCGATCTAGAAATAATGACAAAAAAATCATTTTTGAAATAATGGACCCAAGTTTATTCGGCTGCTGAGTCATACCGCCGAAACTAAACGAGGTAGGGCTCTACTAAAACCTGTTTCGAATAGCCTTTTAGATGCACAATAAGATGAGCATAGTGAGATCCCATTCATCGATCTAGAAATAATGACAAGAAAATCATTTTTGAAATAGTGGACCCAAGTTTTTTCGGCTGCTGAGTCATAACACCGAAACTAAGAAAGCTTATTTGAATATCTGATTCCTGAATAGCCCATAGTGAGATTCCATTCGTTGATCTAGAAATGATGGCGAGTAATATTTTCAGCAGTAGGTAGTCTCCAGAAATTTCGGGTGGTGTGTTTCTGTGACGTTGAAACGAAACGAGGTAAAGCTCTTTTGAAAACTGTTTGAAACAGCTGTAGTAATTATTAGTTTTCCAATATAAACGTCGGGTATTGGCAGGGTGCAAAGCGGGTGGAGGGGGTAGCCTAAACGATCACAGCGCTCGCTACGGCTAAAATTTACATTTTGTCGGTGACTTGAGCTGTCAAATCCATATTGCAGTAAACATTTTCTAATCGTTTTCGAGATAAATTTAATATGGCCCTAGTAAAATGTGTTATTGTGAATTGTAAAAACACCACAGAGTAGCGACTGTAACTTTTACCAATTTTCAAGACCGTGGTGGAAACGAGACCAAAGAAATAAGTGGATAATTGCCGTAAGAAAAAAAAGTAAGTCACGTAACCTGACCACAACAACTGAAAACAACAATTTTAACGTTATTGGCAATAATGTTACTGACTACCATCGTCCAATATTGTCTAATATAGTAAAATAACACAAGATTTCATTATTATTATTTTTCACAATATTTACTTACTTCTCGCTTGACAGCTATGACATAATGTCCATAATGGCCACCTGTCCGTGGCGCTGTCGTCGTGCACGGTCCCAATACTGGAACCTATTGTAATTAAGGACTTCTTAATTTGGTCGGTTAATTTCAGTGTGAAGTTAGCGGCCAAATGTTGGCGGCCAAATCGGCCGCCAACTTTCGGCCGCTAACTTCACACCGGTTCGTTATGATTAGATTTGATTTCCGCTACCCTAAGGTTGTCCGAAAGAAATCGCTCTTTAGTGATAAGACCGCCTGTTGTTTGCCTCTACTTATTGGGATTTTGTACTGTACTGTGTCCTTTAATTGAGGGGAGCAAAATAGAGTATTTGTATTGTAAGCTTTAAAATGATAATTTTTGATATCAAGTGTACTAGGCATGTGAAAAAAATCATGGTGGTGGTATGTAATGAGTTAAAAAGGAAAATTATCACAGGTAAGTAGACATAAATAGTTAACGAGTAATAGTCGATCTTAAGAAATGTACTTTGCAAAAGCAAACTTTCATACAATTAACTCTAGAATAATTAAAACCGAAATAGCAGGAAGGAGGCATGTGCTCTGCGCGCGCGCCGCGCCGCCAGGATGCGCCGCGCCTGCGTGCTTGGCCTGCTCTCCGCCAGCCCACGTGACTCCATTGACGTCAATACTGACCTCTGGCAAGCGCTGCCTCAGCCTGCTTATCTGCCGACTTACTCCACATACAGCAAGTATATAAATTGACTACTTCGCATTTAGCGTGTTTAATAATGCTGCGCAGCTAGCGGTATGCGTACCTAGATAATTATACTAAGGAAGTCAGTTAAGCAAAAAAAAAATGCTCGACGTATGTTACGAGTATGCTCACTCGGTACTCGAAGCAACCTTCACATGAGCACATTTTTATGCCTCGTCCACCCTCTGAGGTAAAGCGGTCACCGCAGCTTATGGACGCCTTTAAAAATACACTCCTTTCTTATAGGTGCATGGTTGTGAGGTGTTTTATCTAAGGAATTTATCAATTTATATGCGCCACCGGGCATAGGAAAGTATCTATAGGTACAGTAAACAGCAAATTGTAAATGATCACTTTCGTACTTTGTCGCCCTAACGTACTAGGTACCTAGTACTTTTATGTGACGAGCGCGGATTAGCCATAGTTGTAGTTGTGACACATACAAACACATAGACAACGTGAAATCATAGCTCCTACGCTGACGCACACATAGACAATGTACTGCATAGCCCAACCATGGCTTACCCAGTTCCTACTTTAAAAACACATGAAATAGACCTTTATTCAAACTGCAAATACACTATACATTTTCAGGTATAAAATAAAAATATAAATAATCAGAAATATAGGTAGCTAAATAGGTATCTAAATTCCTTAACCACGTCTTATCTTATTGATTGTTGCATTCATCGTACCCTTCCATATACTCAGAAATAAATAAACAAACCTATCTACTGACCAAGACTATCGTGTGAACTCGTTACACTAACCTAACCGCCTGATAACTAAATTTTTCCAAGAACGAACGAAATAATCAGTAGAAAGATACAAGAACTTTAAACTAAGTACTTGGATTGCATTACAGAAAAAAAACCGACTCCAAAAAACACTAAAAATTAAAAAATAATTGCCTAACTTGTATTAATTGTATTGTAATATGAGACTAACAACAACGGAGACGAATTGTTAGTTTTTACATTTTAGTGTTTTTTTGGAGTTGGTTTTTTTTTTCAAACTTTTTAGGGTATCATTACGAGAGTGCATCTCATAACGAGCTCAAAGGCTCAAACACGGCTAAGCTACATTGTTTTATTACGGAGTTCCGTTGCCTACATACCTGCCGGCTACAATAAAATAACCTGATCAGGTTGATGGTAACATTGTATGCTGAGGACCGTTTAAATTAGCTTCGTCATAGTCGCTTCAGTATATTGATCGTAATATCTTAGTGCCACCCTTGAAACATTAGGAAATTTGGATGATCATCCGTGGTCTTCTTCATCAGTTCCCGTTCACCAAATACTATTTTCTGAACGTAAATGCTTGATTTCTTACTGAAAATACTAAAATCGCTATATGTTTCCCTTACATTTTTGAGGAGTTCCATCAATTCCTCATGGATCTCATCCTCAGAACCGGATTCTGGTAACAACGGGACCAACCTTGAACTAGGTACATATGCTTTCAACCAAAAAAATATTTTTTCAAATCGGTTCATAAATGACGGAGTTCTGAGGACACATTAAAAAAAACATACAACCGAATTGAGAACCTCTTCCTTTTTTTGAAGTCGGTTAAAAATCTACCCAAATCGGTTGAACATTTTAGTGGGCTTAGGGGAAGTTATAAGGCAAAGGTTTAACACAATTACGTGGTTCATCATTTTCTGCATTTTTAGTTTTACTAATAAAACTTTAGGTATGGTACAACTACCGAGAGACAAGTGAAATCAAAAGATGTTAAATAGCAAAGCGAGGTTTTCATCTCATTCATAATACATGCAGAGTTGGGGGAAAGAGGTTGTAAAACGGGAGAGGAAAGATTAGTTTTTCATTGGTGCGGCCGTGGCACGTGACGTAAATCGCGTCGGTCACTCACCGGGGCATACACCTATTTTGTGATTGCAGTGCGCGCACGGTGGTAGATTTGCAATATCAGTCAGCAAAAAAGGATAAATTACAGCAGCAGAAGGGTAGCCAATCATGGCAAAATAACCTAGGTGGTCCACGACCCAAGGCGGCGAAGACTACAGACGCATATCCAGGTTGCCTTTCTTTCTATTATTCTATTTACCAAGTAATCATGAAGTAGCAGCTCTGTGCAGGAAATATTGAGACACCCAAGGGTAGATTTTTTGAGGGCTAGGCAAGCTTAAGTATTTGATGAAAACCTTAGAAATAGGAAGGAGGTAATTAAATAGGTAGTTGAACTTCCATGTGCGTGGAACGCACGTGAGACTGTTTTTAGGCGGTCAACCACCGCATCGAACGATCATATATAAATAATTACATATGCTTATAAATTCTCTCCTTTTTCATGAGCCGGTGCTGAAATGCGATCGAAGTTCTATGACCGAGGCAATCGAGAGTAAAGCTTCATGGTTATGTAAACATGTAGCCTGAACACTGGTTTTCGGAATTTTAGGATTTTATATACCTTTATTTTACTAAACGGTTAAAACTCACGTATTAATTGTCACTTCGGGCGACATGTTTCGAACTCTTCGGGAGTTCTTCATCAGGATGAGTGCGTCTGCGACCCGCGCCGATTGCACACTGTCGAACTACGTACTGTACTTGTGTTGTTTTATATACCTACCACAGACCACGGCCCACATGCAATATAGCTCATTCTAAGTATGTATTAGTATTATATCACTAACTAGTAGTGTAATGTAGTAGGAACATTACACTAGTCAGTGATATCTGTATAGTAGATTGTTAACCAAGGGTTGAAAGCCACCTATTTCAGACGAGATATTTTATATTTGGCGCTCGAACGTAGCGACATTATGCAATGCTTACGGATTATGCAATGTTTGATTGTATTTATTCAAACGGAGGAAGTTGTAAGATGACGCACGTTACAGCGATTATATACTTAGATAACTTATAGACTAAACAACAAACATTGGCCTCAAGTACCATTGGGTACAGTACCATTGCTTACATTGACAAACGCATAATGATGCAACATATACGGACGGGAACTGTTACCTACGCGACAGAGTAACGGACTTTAATCGTGTAGGAGATAAAGTTTGTGTCACGAAGGAAAAGGAAAACAGAAAACAACGTAATACGTGCACAAATATATAAAATAAATAATAAGTAAATTAAGTCATCATCATCCTCCTAGTTATCCCAGTACAGTTGCATCCTGAAGGATGCCTGGGGTCCGCTACCTAATCCCAAGATTTGGCGTAGGCACTAGTTTTTACGGAAGCGACTGCCATCTGACCTTCCAACCCCGAGGGGAAACTAGACCTTATTGGGATTAGGGTTTGTCAAGTGAGTGGGCAACTTGACTGTTACAAGTTCTCAAGCCGCCCGAAGGCCTCCAACTTGGCTTAACGACTGCTGCCATAGACAGCAACCGGGATCAACGGCTTAACGTGCCTTCCAAAGCACGGGAGCCCTCAGTTAGTAACCACTCAAAGCGGTCACCCATCCAAGTCCTGACCGCTGCCCACGTTGCTTAACCTTAGATACCGCAAGCGGTACGCAGGCGCCGCTGGGCCATAAGCGCTCCATTATAATAAGTAAATTAAGTAACTAGTGAAAATTTCAATATTCCGAATTTTGACGCAGTTGATTCACAGATGTATAAATAGCTTTAGCTTTACATCCATGAATACCGAAAATTCTTCACCGTGCCTTAATTTTCAGACTAGTAGGTAAATTCGATTCAAAAATTGAATTGAATCGAGAGATTAGTGTAGTATCAATAACTCAAAGGGCTGGCGTACGAGAGGGAAAAATGGAAAATAATCCACCGACAACTCTAATTTTATGATGATGAAATTCGATTCGATAAATAACTCTTCGTAATTATGTAATGTATCCTTATTAGATTAGCTCTAAAATAAAGTGGGTTATTTATATTTAGTTATCTAACAGATTCTTGATTAGGTAGGTACACAGTAGTCTAGTGGTGAAGCCTCCGCATATTATCTGCGAAGAATTTCAACAGTTCGTTTGAAGTCTTACCTCTTATCACTTATTCGAAAATCAAGCAACAAAGATATAAACACTTTGTCCAGACCATTAAGACGCCAGATCCAGGCGAGGTCAAAACGATTTAGTGTAATGTGAAGCCCCTAGCCTAGCTAATCTCAGGCAAGCCAGAATAGAAAGATTATTAACATAATGCATAACTTTATTTGATACAAATATCCAGTAGAGTTGACTACAGTTAGATATATCCACTTGTGGAAATGTGGACTTTATTACAATGCCATGTGGTGGGATTCCGGACTAGAGTATCGTACCGTCTGATTGCGTTGTGTGAATTACATATTTGCAAAAATGCCTGACTGTACCAATATAAGACTTCTTAAAATCTACGGATGTATGTTACGCCGGCTAGGTAATACTTTTCCATGTCAAGGAAATGTTGACTTTAGTTGATTTATATGAGGAACTGGGAATACCCACATTTGCATAAACAAATAATACCAAAAAAATGTGAAATTCCGTGTCGTCTATAGACAAATTAAAAATATCAAACAAACACTTAGTTAATGTACGTCCAAGAATTCGGTAATAATCCACTGCAAGTTGTGCTATTTAATTAATCGCGTCCTGCCATTTTTCGCACAGCGACGACGCAAAGTTCGCGTAGCACCATCGTAATAACATCGGCGCAATTGCACCGTGACGCCAGCGGCGTCTATTGAGCGTGAGCGTCTTACTAGCGCCCACGCAACGACAACGCGACGTCTTTAACATCTTCCGAACGTTGCCGTCTTACCAGTGTCTTATCAGCGCCCGCACAGCGTCCCTGTCTTACCCGCCTGCCTCTGACTGCATTTCGGACAATCACATGTTTTCTCTAAAGAGCCAGCAACTGAGGGTGGTGCGACGCAGTAGCGGGTACCGGACCCGGTGAGGGGATTGTGTTGTGCTGTGCAGTATCCGTCGTCGTAGCGACGCTGCGCGGGTCCTGACAAGAAGCTTGTAAAACGCCAACGTTCGTAAAACATTAATGACGTCCAATCATCGCTACGTTGGCGCCAGTAAGATGCTAACGCTCGATAAACGCCGCTGCTAGCGTCGCGCCGACGTTGCGTCGTTGCTGCGCGGGCGCTGGCACGACGATAGGTAAGAAACATTAAATTAGGTAAGGTACATTCACAACCTGTTTTTTTTACTGATAACTTATCATCCTTATCAATCAGTGAAAAATTTAATGTAGTGTAAAACCTATGTTTAAAACATTACACAGAGTTCTAAAATATGACAGATGGATTAAAAGATTAAAAGGTTTTGAACTAATCAACCAACAATTCAATATCTTATCCTTAGCTAAACCACAAGCCTTAGAATAACTTAGTATCTGCACCTATACAGGCGCCAAATATTAGTATTTGAGGGAAATCCCAACGTTTCCGTAGATATTTGCTTAATGCCATCAAGTGTTAGTTAATCACATACTTACGCAGTCCCATACAACTCTAAAACGGCTTACGTGACGTTATAATTATAATAATATTGACGGTCCTTTTCGACGTTTTAGCAGTCTAGCATACAGGCACATGCCACAGCTCATAAGTGAATCATTGATTCTCAAACAAGTACCCTCAAATATTTGCCCAGTTATAATACATAATTCACGTCCTTTGAATCATAACGCCGTACAAATCTAGGAATGACCGTAATTTAATGAGTTATTAAGTCAATGATAACGGGATTCTTCTAACGATACATTGATTCATATTTTTAATTAATAAGTAAATAAGGAATTTTATTTACCTTATACTTTGCTTCAGTCTTCTGTTTACGTATGACTTTAATTCGATGCGGGATCTGTGAAATAAAATACATATAAGTCAAAGCAAGCCGCAATTAGAAACACTTAGCTTAACAACTACCTAAACCATACCAACAAATAAACTCTCCGCTCATCAGCTATCAATGTCACGTTTGAAAAGTTTGATTTGGAACCTGCATACCTACTTACCCTAACCAAATCTGTGCCCTAACTAAATTAGCTATGGTATCTATTATTTAAATGACTGACGAGTGATGACTAGTTAATATAATATAGTTCCCACACGTACATCACACATAACATAACTAACTCAAGCTGTTATTCCACAATGGGTCATGATGACATTGATGAAGCAGTACAAGACGTTATTTTGACAACGCTCCCCATCATAGGAATCCGTTAGTTAGGAAGGCTGTCGACTTAGGTTCTAGGTTCCCGTTCCCATCCCTCCCGCAGGAAGGACGCAGCTATGAGGTGGAATGAGATAAAAGGTAACTGCGTCCTAGTCGTAGGACTAGGACGCAGTTACCTTTTATCTCATTCCACCTCATAGCTGCGTCATCATGATGAGGTAGGCCATCATGGCCCATTGGTGTGGATCGCTCATAAAAGGGGTGGGCGGAGCGTATGAAATTTCAGTGGCATTTTTTATCAATTGTAGTTTTAATAAAACTACAATAACATAGTGATAAGTATTTTCCCATAGTCGACTCTTACGACACTTATTAGAAGAACAGGGGTGGTGCTATAGAGTAGATGACTCATATTATAATTTAGAACATAGTGTGGCTATATGTACCTATAGAAAACCATCAAATTATCAGAATATGTAAATAGTAAAATAAGACCAAAATGTATCTTATGCCTTGTACGTTGACCCTCATTTTCGTCTTTTGTGTTGCTCTGATTGTAGTTGGTCCCATTACAAACATTTAATCCTCTCTTAAACCTGGTTCAAATGGCAAGGTGAAAAAAAAACAGTCATCTTGCCAAAAAAACAGTTAACTCGGCATCACACGGTTTTTAAGAGATAACCTGTCCCATGAGTATATAACTTACAAGCTTACGACTATAGATAAATTTTTGTTATTTCAACTATGAGTGGGACATGCCTGTTAAATTTTCTGTAATATTTTATGAAATTGTAAACGTACCGCACAATAGAAACAGCTAAACAGTGAATTATTGACGGAACTGGACCGTGCTGAAGTTGGGCTGGACTCTTCCACCGCCTCGTTGGGCAGGACCGACACGGGAGCCGCTGTGCCCTGTCAACAAATTAACACTTGGTCACAGAATAGTATAATAGTAGTATTACATACAGAATGGCCACGAACCACCGAGGTCAGTTACCTCGTCCCTGACAGGCCCGCCTGGTGTCGATCTGGTGCCGTCGCGCCTAGCGATCCGTCCGCGCCACGCGCTACGCGCCCGCGCAAACAATTGACGCGTGTACACACATCACACATGCTTACCCACAGCGCTTACGTTCCTTCTCGTGTCAGAGGTGTCTTGGTCACAATCGGAGGCATCGTGTCAAAGGTTTCCCCTGGATTTTCCCCAGGCCTCACTCCAAATTGGGCCTGGCCTATAAAGCCACAGTCAGGTTTTAAAAAAATCACATAATTACAATAAGCAAATAAGCGCACTTTTCATGTTCATCCAAGACACTCTTGCGGCGGCGCAGACAGAGTCTATAAAAGTTCACTTGACACACAATAAGGTCTTACTTCCCCTCGGGGTTGAGCGGGGAGGTCAGATGGCAGTTGCTTCCGTAAAAACTAGTGCCTACGCCAAATCTTGGGATTAGGTAGCGGAACCCAGGAATCCTTCAGGATGCAAATGTACCTACTGCTTACGTACGTTGGGCTCATTGTCTCTAGCTTAATTGCTTAAGTATAGCAAATGCTTTCCGATGTTTTGTGTGCTTTTGTACTGAAGCGAAGCTGTGTGAAATCGGACTATCACATGCAGTTTCGCAGATTATGCTCGTGTTAGTTTCAACGTAGCTTGATTGATTTATATCGGACAGTTCCGCTTAGAAATGTAGTAGAATGCACTTATTTAAGGGGAGGTATCCCCAACGCAAATGTCCCGCTCTAACACGCGTGAGTTTACAATTGACCATCCCGCTCTCTATGCAAGCTCTGCGTGCAGTTTTGTAAATATTTAGCTATAGTCATTAAGCCAATCATTTTATCAAAGCAAACCCTGCGAATTTGTCTATAACTATTTACGATCTTTAATTGAGTACAAAAATTAAATGTTAAATATCAGTAATATAGCCGTAGTATTGAAAAAACATTCCAAAAAGGGGTAACTTCGCGATATTTTTCTGTCGAGTGAAATTCATCAGGTCATGTAACTGACTGCGATTTTGACTAGACAATATCCTTATGTAACACATATTTTTTTTTTAGATTTTAAGACACTATATTCTATGTCTCAGATGGTTTTTAAAAACTCAAAAGTGGTAATACACGGCCTTAAGTGAGAAAGTTGAGATGGGTCAGTAACGCCAGCTATTACTGGATTCCTTGGCAATACGCAATATGCTCTTAGTAGTGGCATCTGTACGGAACAAGAAAAGGGAAAATACGGCGTTTAATGAACAAAAGATTTCCTTTGGCAGGATTGATATCTATAGTCTAAAGATGCATTTACGAAGTAGAGCCCCCCGGATTTTTCACGTGGTAAGATATGGGGGGGGTCCAAACATAGCAGCCGACCTGTACATTTCAAACTAAGCTGACTCCTTTCTTATATCTACTAAGGCAAGTTTGGTATCGTTTTCGTATAAAAGGAATACACCGACATCATTTCTGATCGTACATTTTACTATTTTGGAACAATTTTCTGACTAAAATCGCAAATTTATACATTTTTAATTTTTACTTTTTGATTCAGTGCTCTGATATTGGATGTAAAAAGTTGATTTAAATAATGAAATAAATACTATAAGAAAGCTCATTTTACGCAGATTCTAAATATATAAATATCAATATAGCTCTGCCTACAAAATTATGACAGAAAAAAATATCATGGGTCGCAAGATGGCTGCGCGGGCGGATCGGTAAGTACCGAAATACGTTACTAGCTACTGGGTACAGTCACGGAATTGAAATGTTTTCCACTTTTAAGAGTAAAAATAACTAATAGAGAATCTTACCTGACTATATCGACGTGTCTGACTAATAACAATGATAGTTCCTCTAAGTTATTTTCAGGTTTTAAAACGATGACTGTGATAAAAATTACACTGTAATATTTTATGGATTTTAATTTCAGTATGCATGCGCTTAGGGCAGCCTATCAAGCAGGTCACTTGTGGGGACAAACTTTAAATGACACACAATATGGTATATATCCATCCTCCCTAACAGACGAGTGGATAAAAGGAGGAACAGTGGCAGCCCGTATGGACAACCCAACACAGAATCTGGAATGCGGCACGAGAACTTAGCTGCAAGAACAGCTGCAGAGGCCACTGTCCTTGAAAGCGAGAATGAATACCATGCACGCTGCTTCAAGACCTGTGGGTAGTCGCAAATGCGATTACTGATGGTTTTAAATGTGTGTCCAGTGTGGACCAGGGGTTTCAGCAAAGATGACGTCGAGGAGGCCGAAGAAGGAGAGTACAACATCTTTATCAGTTTATACTGGTCCTGGGTTTAAAAAATCATAACTAACTTCGACAAAAAGATGAGGTCCTGTGTTCGACTGTAAATATTTTTTGATATGTTCACAAATATCTTTGCTAGTTTAAGACCGATTTCGCGTTTTTTTTTTGTTTGGAAGGGGCTGCCTCAATGATGTTTTCTTTTAAATTTGGTCAAGATCTGATAATGGGATCCATGAGAAAATGGACACTCTTCAATTTACAAAGGTATCTCCGCGGTATATGAATGCTAATTATTACTTACAAGGTGGACCAACATCATTTTTTTTATTATTATTAATAAGGCAGTACTTTTAGGGTGATCCAATATTATTTTGGACAGGATCCGTTAATGTTAGTTGTCATTTTTTTTTAATTTAGCCGTTATCCATATAATTCATGGAGTTCGAATTTGTACTATCGCTTGTAGGGGCCTATCTTTAGAAGTAATCAAACGATTTTAAAAATTCTTTCTGTAATAGAAACCTACATTAGTCCTTAATAATATAAGCTAAGACTTTTTGGAAATCGTTAACTCGTACGAAGCAGGGCGGCTCTCTAAAATTTGATAAATTTTTACGTGAAATTTTAGGGTGAAATTGATATATTTCATTGTTTTTTTTATATTTTAAGACGTGAATTGGCATGAAATATGTTTTTATTGAGTTAATAAACCCACCACTACGATTCCAAGATCACAAACTATGTTTTTTAATTAATTTGATTTTTTGTTCTATCTTTTAATTTTTAATTTATTTAATACTTCCACAGTAGGTATATTTTTGAAATATATATTTTTAAATATGATATTAACAGGGTTTTCTGGTGACCTATTTTTTTTTCAAAATGTGCAGGTGTTTTTTAAAGTTATGGCCATTTTTCTGTTTTCAGTATGAATGAAAAATTACCTATATTTTGTTATTTTTCGTAAATTTTGTATGGAATGGTACAAAAATAATTCCAGAAATGAATTTAGCATCCTTGATTTACTCGAAATTGACACCCAACTTGACCCAGTAGCTTAACGGGCGCAGATATCAAGATTAACCTGGACTCACCCCCCCCCTCAAAAATTTGACATAAAAAATTTCGAGGGCTCTACTTCAAAAATCCATCTCTGGGTCCTAAAGGACCTACCCTGATACAGGAAATCTTTTGTTCACGAAATGCCGTATAAGTCCTCTTACCGAGGCCACTATAGGAGACCATTAACAACTTTTTGAAAAAATAATGATAATTAGTTATTTTTTCTTACCAAGCGATGCCATTCCGAATATTCTATCTTGAATTGCATTTTTCTTATAGGTAACTAATAAGATTTTTATTTCAGTAAGTAACTCAAACACACATTTAATGCGAGAAATCAGTGAGCAAAATTCGGTTATTCTGAATGAAAGTAATCTGCAGAAATGGGAGTTTGTACAGTAGGGAACCTGCAGAGTTGGGAATCTGTAGGACTGGGTATCTGTATAGGATACTGCTGTAATCTGTGAGACATGTTAATCTATAGAATTACGAATTTATGGAATTGGAAAGCTGTGAAATTATGAATATGTAAAATTGGGAATCCGTAGAATTGTGAATCAGTACCTAGTTATAATCGGGAATATGTAAACATGAGAATCCGTAGACATGAGAATCTGCAGAATTGGGAATTTGTAAACATGGGAAATTGTACACATGAGAATCTGTAGAATTGCAAATTAGTAGACATGGGCCTAAAACTTTATTTCGTTGTCAAAGTGGTATCTAAGTAGGATGTTGCCTTTGTTTCTTTGACGTGTTGTCATTTATTTTCATTAAAATTTGTATAACGTACTTTGTATAACATACGATAATTTCAAAACTGCAAAAAAAGTAGACAAGGTGATTTTTAGCCAGTAAAGATTATCATTTCTAAAACAGGCTCTTATTTCCAATAAAAATACTAGAATTGATATTTTTTGCAGTCATCAATATTCAATGAGACGATTATAATGATCCTACGACGGGTTGAACAAGTGTAATTTACAAGTTTCTATAGCCTACTATAATTTCAAAACTGCAAAAAAAGTAGACGAAGTGATTCTAACCAGTAAAGATTATAATTATCATTTCTAAAACAGGCTCTTATTTCCAATAAAAATACTAGAATTGATATTTTTTGCAGTTATCAATATTCAATGAGACGATTATAATGATCCTACGACAGGTTGAACAAGTGTAATTTAGAAGTTTCTATAGCCTACTATAATTCCAAAACTGCAAAAAAGTAGACAAAGTGATTCTAGCCAGTAAAGATTATCATTTCTAAAACAGGCTCTTATTTCCAATAAAAATACTAGAATTAATATTTTTTGCAGTCATCAATATTCAATGAGACGATTATAATGATCCTACGACGGGTTGAACGAGTGTAATTTACAAGTTTAGCCTACTTTTGTCTCGGTCGGTCCTCTGACCAGCTTGATGCATAATAGAGGCAGAGGCACCTAATCAACCTAGTCCCAAACTAAGCAAAGCTTAGTACTATATGTACTAAGCGACGGTATACATCTATTTACAGGAGGCGTGGGTAGTCAGTGGTTTGCCAACTAAAAAATGTGCAGGTATCATTGGCACCAAGTCATTAGGGTGATCGCTTAATGGTGATAAAAGTCCAGAAATTGGATTCACCTCTATTTGTATAAGAAAGATCAGAAAGATGTTCCGATCTTCGAATGTAGGTGTACGTAGCTCCAATGGTTCTTTTCAGATTAAATTTGATACGCTTTCCACAAACCTCCATTGTTGATATAAATTTCAAGACTTCAGGTTTCCAGTAGCTCATTACTCGCAGCGACGAAATTATTTCCGTGGTAATCATATGAATGCGGCCATAAAGGCTTCCATTTCCATATTAGGCACACACTCAATGTGGATAACCTTTGATGACATGCAAAATGCATGATAATGTTGATAGGTACATGCTTTGAACGATTTTGGCCCTCGCCTAGGGCTCATGCGTACTTTTATCACATAGACCTTAATCGCGTTTCCCGCGTCAATAAGCCAGAATCTTTCTCTCAGGTATGTAGTCATTAGTTGAGGACCTCTGTGTAAAGTCTTCTTGTGTGCGTCATAAAGTAAAAGTTGTATCACCAATCACCACGTTTTTCTTTGATAATATGACTAGCTGTTGCCCGCAACTTCGTCTGCGTAGAGCTCGGCCATCGCGTTTGAATTTAATGGCTATTCTTATATTTCAGGCGGTTACCTAGTTATCTCTGTTCCTTACAAATTTCCACTTCCTTAAGGGATGGGATGAAAACTATCCTATGTCCTTTCCTCGGACTCGAATTATATTCACACCAAATTTCATCTAAATCGGTTCAGCAGTTTAAGCGTGAAGGGGTTACAGACAGACAGACATACTTTAGCATTTATAACCCGCCTCGACTTCGTAGGGGTAGGTCAGTTTTTAATATATTTATCTATTATAGGTATATTAATAAAACTGCAATGCAAATGTAAGTGCTTCTTCTTCATGATTTACAACTCTTACCAACCCACAGTTGTAAATCATGAAGAAGAAGCACTTACATTTGCATCAAACTTACTTCCTTTTATTTTCGAGATTAATCCATCTTCGACGGCAAGCTCTAACTCCAACGTGTTTTGTCAATGACGAATATTTCATCTCATTTGATATTTCTTTCATACAATTACTCGCCAATAAACATTAGGTATGTTTGGCGAAAAAAAATAAGTACAATTACTTTTTTTTAATAAAAAAAAATGTGATGACGATGGTGATTATATTCTCTTCTCTTTCTCTTCTTTTCCTTCTTCTCTCTCTTCTCCACTCTCTTTGCAATAAATGTACGACCGAAGAACCATAATGTATGTACTTATTCCCGTTCAGTTGTTTTAGGTGAAACTCCTCTAGATGCTAGATAGGCTAGATTTTCTTTGTTTTAATATTTCTATGTTAATACCTACTGCGCCATATTGGACCTCACTATAGCTTCTTCTTCTTCTTGGTCGTAACCTCATGTCTGACGTGACGACTATGGGCGACTCTCTCGACTACTGCTCTCCAGGCTGTTCGGTCTTGTGCCATTTGTACAGTTGCCTGTAAGGTGGACCCGGTGACTTCTTGGATCACATCTGTCCATCTCCTGGGTGCTCGTCCTCTGCACCTCCTACCATCGACACGCCCAGTAATTATGCGCCTTTCTAGCGCATCCGCGTCGCGCCTGACCATGTGACCGAAGAATTTGAGGACTCTTTGAGTACAAATAGTGGACAGCCTTGTTGTTATATTGAGCTCCTGTAAGATAGACTCGTTAGTGCGACGTTGCGTCCAGGATATCCGGAGCATTCTTCGCCAGCACCACATCTCGAACGCGTCTATCCTTCTAAGGATCCGGGCTTTCAGCGTCCAGGTCTCTGAAGCGTACAGGAAGATTGAGAAGATAAGGGTACACATGAGCTTTATCTTTGTTTTGCGGTTGATTCCCCGGTTCCTCCAAATCTTCTCCAGCCTTTTCAGTCTCTTCACAGCAGATTTGGCCATTTGGCCTCGTCTGACCATCTCCTGTTCACAGGCCCCATCGCTGCTGATTTGCGATCCTAGGTACACAAACTTGTGCACTGTATCGAGGTCACGCAGTTCATTGGTTCTCACTGGACCGCCGCCCCGGTCGATGAACATCAATTTGGTTTTGCTGCGGTTGATCACAAGCCCATATTCTGCACTGATGCTACCGATTCGGTCCAGCAGTTCAGCGAGCTCCGCTTCAGTGGCGCCTATGATTGCCGTGTCGTCTGCAAACCGCAAGTTGTTAAGGAGATAGCCGCCAATGCGTGCCAGTTCTCCAAGACCCTTCTCATAATGTGTTCACCGATGAGATTGAACAATTGCGGTGAAAGGATGCATCCTTGACGCACCCCACGCTCTGTTTGGAAGGGGTGTGATACGCAATCCTCCATTCTCACCCTCGATTTGCCACTCAGGTAGAGATTTTGCACGAGACAGGTGAGGTGCTTCGGTACTCCCATTTCGCTCATCACATTAAACATCTTTTTCCAGTTGATGCAGTCGAAGGCCTTCGCGTAGTCTATGAAGCACATAGTGGCACTGATGTTATGTTCCCTACACTTCTCGATTACTAATCTGATGTTGAGAATCTGCTCCCTTGTGCCTCTTCCTCTCACAAATCCTGCTTGTTCTTGTGGAATTTGCATTGCTATAAAGGACTCCAGTCTTTTGTTCAGGATATGCAAGAGAACTTTGCTGGCATGGGAGATGAGCGAAATGGTACGATAGTTCTCACACTTTCGGGTTGAGCCTTTCTTGTGCAAGGGTACCACTGTTGACTCTGTCCAATCTTCTGGCCATTGTCCTGTCCACCAGACTTTCCGGCATATGATATGCATGATCTTCATTCCTTCCGGTCCCAGGTTCTGAAGCATTTGAGTGGTGACACCGTCGCCACCGCACGCCTTGTGCTTTAGTTTCTGTATCGCCGACTCAACTTCACTTAGAAGGATATCGGGTTCTCTTTCTGTATAGTCAAACCAGTCTTCATCATCGTTTATGGTGTTATCACAGTATAGCACTACTATCATATTTTACGATTTAATTTATTATATTTTTTACTATTTTATTGTTCCCCGGTTTGGGGAATATTCCCGGGCACAAAGCGAGCAACAATATTTGTTCCTGGGTCATGGATGTTTTCTATGCAAGGATTGTAGGTAACAGTGGCATTGGACTTTCAGTTTATGCGGACAGTTAGGAACAAAACAAAACTGACTTCAAGACAAGACAAAAACAACCTAGTTACCTATTAGCGGGTAAGTGTGAACAATTTGTTTATGGTCAAAATGGTCATATTTCCTTCGAGAAACATAACGTAGTGTATAGTTACAGTAGTGGACTACACCTAGTGGTATTGGTATGTTCATATAAATAACGCATGTGTAGAACAGTTAACCTTGGAGAAACAAAAGAACAAAGCAGATGTGGCTCAGACCGAGGTGCGTGCTCCATACGCTTAACGAGCTCGCCTAACTTTAATCGGCTTACTGCAAAGTTGCAAACACGATCCAACTACTTTTTACGTATTAGGTACCTATAATAATAATAATATAATAAATTCATTTATTTGACAGGCAAGAAACCCATAGAGAATACAGTGTAATATAATATAATGTACCTATGTTTATTGTGCTGCTGAAATTACGGTATTAATCTAATTAAGCCGCTATGAAGTCTTAATAATAATTTGCGAAAGGAGTTTCATAGTTAGGTACTGTTTGTCGTGCTCTAATCTAATTACATTGAGGCATGAAACGAATAAAAACAATATATTACCTATCATTCATAACGAAACGAAGGTGTTTGTTTTAGCTTCGACAAAAATGCTTTCGTATGTCCGGATTTCCGGTTGTCCTTCTCTACAGGTCGCATTTTAAAACCGATTCTTGTTAGTTAGGTGTTTTTTATCGTTTTGCTGCCGCGCTTACTGCCAAAATGTCTTGGTTGCACTGAAAAAACAGTCATGGTTGTGGTAGGTAAATAAGTGATACTTATTTTTTAACTAAACTTTACAGAAGGAACCGCTTGAGGAGCAGACTACAGAATGCGAACGCCAGTAATGATCGCGTAAATATTGATTCCGATGAAGTTGAATGCACCGGTGCGCGGTCCGCGGCGCGACCTTGTCCGCGCGCTGATAAGCGCGCCGGCGCAGCGCGGGTGGCCGCGCGCCGGTAATACTTACGTTAACATCGCTCTTTCCCTCGACGTACACCGCCGAGTAGCTCTCCGGCGGGAAGCTGTACCCCGGCGATGACATGCCCACTGTCACACACACTCGCGGTCACGCACGGGTCAGGGCGCTGGACCGCCGGCCGCGACCGCCCCGTCGCTTCATTGTTCCTTATTGATCGTTTCGCGAAGGAAGACTAGCGCGCGGGCGCGGCGGGTAGGGGCTACGCGATCGCACTGACGCGACGCCGGCGCCCGCACACGCGGATTACCGCTTTACGCTCGCCGATAATGAGCAAAGCAAACTTCCCAGTACTACGTTTGTATTGGCCCCTCGCGATTGAGCGCGCCCTTCTGCCTTATCGCGGACGATACATCGAAGGGAGTTAGCAGTCGTCCGCGAACAATACCCACACTGTGGATAAGCGGAGCGAGGCACTTGATGTGTTTATTTATAGACTTACCTACGTAGGTAGGTAAACAATAATAAAGTAAACTATCGGAAATCAGCGATCGCGCAAATCGAACGAGTGACGAATGCACAATAGCAGTTTAAACCTACTGTTTATATATTTGCATCAAATATGAGTCGAAGTGCGTGCAACTGAACTGAGTGTTCAATTTATACTGCTAATCTGCATCAAACTGACAAGTACTTTACATTAAAAGAAAATGAAGGCTTTTTTGTAATTAGGTATGGTACGTACGTTTATACCTCTATGTAAGTAGGTACCGAAGTTAGTATATAGATTTTTTTTATTCTTCCTGGTTATAAATATTGTTGATAATTTAGTAGGTACATACCTACCTACCTACCTACTAAAAAGTTTTTTTTTTCGAATATTGGGATAGTTAAAACAATATATATACACGATGATTTTTAATCCGTGAACAGGAACCATTTTTTCTAACTCGGTAATAGATGGGGATAACGTTAAAGTAGTAATTACGTTGAAACAAACTTGTTTTTTTTAATCATAATTTTAATTTTGAAATTAATTTTATCCTAAAATCCTTGTCACTCTACCTTATCGGTTTTAATGAGTTTGTAACCTCTTTACAAACTTATTAGCTATTGACAATTTATGAGTGAACCCTGCCCTTGACATTGACAATCACTTTTGTGATACGCATAAGATCCGTCAAATTTCCCGCCACACTGATGGCACTTGACGTATCGTAGTTAAACTTTATTTAACTGCAGGATGACCATGTATTCAATGGTTACTTGCTTTAACTAAGTTTTCACTTTTAATTAATTAAACAGTAAAGAAATATCGCGAGACCTCGCCAATAAGTTTAATTTGGGCTAAATTTTAATATTTTTCTACTCTTGTTCACGGATTCAAAATCATCGTGAATATATATATATATATATATATATATATATATATATATATATATATATATATATATCAGTGGCGGCGCGTCAAAAATATTCTTAGGGAAGCCGGAAATACTTGGCTTTTCCTATTCTTCATGAGCTGTAGTAAAAGAACTGGACTGGCTGAAAATTAGGCAAGCCGGTGGGAATCGAGTTGTATGGACGCTCCGCCACTGATATATATCACAATGAATGGTGGTAGAAAAGTATGAGAGCGCAATCGTAATTCGCAATAAAGGTATATATATTATTTAAGTAGATTTTCATTTCCCGTGTATAGTTCGTACAAAACTGTAAGGCCAAGTGCTGTCAAATTAACGCAAACAAAAATCTACCTTACAGTCAGAGCTCTAAGTTTAGTTTTGCTTGCGTTCGTTTGACAGAATTTAGCCTTAGAGTTGTGTCCGAACTATACCTTTATTTTTTTTCGGATCTATAGGGGGGAGGCCAATTCGTACAAACTACATTACTTATTTTGGATTTTCGTAAGACTGAAAAGGTCGAGAAGTGGTATCGTTGGAATCAGAATAGCCTAACTGATTATCAAAATGCATGTTGTCGCATTTCCATAAAGAAAAAGTGTCCCCCAAAAAGTCAGGTTTGTAACACTTTTTTCATACAGTTTATAAAACACAGGTTTAGTTTCGTCACAAAACTGACACAGAAAATGTGTATGGAAAATCAAGGACATTTTCTAGGGTTCCATAGTAAATGATTCTGAGTCAGAAAACCCAAAATTACCTAGATCCGCAAAAAGTAGGGGCTACAATAATGTAATCTTTGAGCTACACCGGAAAGTGAAAATGCCCAACCATACTTACTTTAACACAGCCGAAAATGCCAAAGTTTTTATACAATGTATTACTTATACAAATTGCATGTCATGTTCCAAGGTTTAACGTATCTCTGCCTCACCCATGTCCCTCCGTCGCTCTTCACAATATTGACCACTATTATGCGCATTCGCGTATCCGTTAAAGTGTTTTATAATTAACACATTTAACTGTCACTTACGTCGGTGGATATGTTTTTGAAGTCTCTTCAAGGTGACTGAAAGTAAAATAGCAGTTAGTTTTTCTTAAACTGAAAATGGATATGGATATACGGCCTAAACCAGGTTGATGTAAACAACAAAATTTTGTTAAATAATATATTGCAGTACCTACTCATACTCAACAATGGAGAATGTCAATAGGTCTGCAAAATCACTTGAAAGTTTGTTACGGTAAAGCTTTCATCATACAAATACATTAGTTTTTGTTTCATTCAAAAATACCAAGTAGTTTTGATTTTACAGGCATTTAAAGTGAGTCCCGCTAACCGCGTGTGACGTCATTTTGCAACGCTAGCCTAGTACAGAAGCGCGCGAACGGAGTGAGCGCGTGTATGGCGAGTGTTGCACTATGACGTCACGAGGGCGGGTCGTCGCGCGTCACTTTAAAATTCAATATCTTGGAAACTAAAGGACGTATCGAAATAATTCCTTCACATATTTTTTTTATTTTCAACAAAGAATACAGAAAAATGGAATTCTAAATTAGTTAACATTCTCCATTATTGCCCGTTTGTAACTTATTGGTTGCAAACAGTCCAATCTATGTCAAGGCCAATCTCTTAGGTACCTACTATTGCATATTATCGTTCCAGATAATCGCTTAGCAGTCAATCATTAACCACCTGCCACCCAGCATAATTTTACTCGTTTTTGACACTTTTAGCTACGTCATCGAAAGTTTAGTTGTTTTGATTGGACAAATTATAGTTATCTGGAATTTTCGCCACATACTAAGTGTGACCGACGAAGCGTTAAATATTTTGTGACATGAATATGGCTGAATTATCGGAATTATGTATTAACGTTGTATTAAGTACTAGGTAATTAAAGTCAATAAAACCCAAACTTTTTTCGTGAGATGTATTTAATATCATTTTTGTATTACGAATCCAAATTGCTCGGCTAAGTGGATTTCACACCTGAGATCAATTCAAAATAGGTGTACGGTGTACGTATCGTTGTGATGCACATTAAACCTGAGTCAACATTGTATAACTCAAGCAAATAAGCTTTCGCACTCCAGCGGTTAATTTACTACTTGTTTTTCATACCTCAAAACATTTTAACACGTAACATAATATATTACCAATCAATTTGGCACGTCAACTTAACAAAAAAAAGCAAACACTCAAATGTGTATAATAGACTCCCAACAGAATTAAGAACCATTTCTAGTCCCATTATTTTTAAAAATAGATTAAAAACATTTTTATTATCAAGATGTTTATATTCAGTAGAAGATTTTTTTGACAAATGTAAAGATCCTCCTTTTAACCTATAAACTGTAAACTATATGTAATTATGTAACTACCTACTATTTAATTTTTTTTTGATGACATTTATTATGTACCTAGTTTTTAAGTTTCAAACACAAATGTATTTTTGTTCTTGAAATCAATAAATGAAATGAAAAATCCATTGTCTCTTGATAAAATTACGTACACAAATACCAAACTATTGTTTTGTTTTTGTTATGTCGCACTATTCATATTCATGTACCGTTGCAAGTAAAAAAACATTAGTGAAGAGTTGACCCATTCGATATACGGGGTAGCTGATCAGGTCAGGACTCCAGAAGGCCAGCACATTTCATCCCTAGACAGCTGAAACAAACAATGAATCATTCAGTAAAATAGTAATTTTTATCAACTGACACTTATTGCATTATAACGAGTACTACGAACACAAACTTACACAAGGTATGGACATCAAAGCATAATTAATGTTTCATCTAATCTCTATGTCTAGACTCTAGAACGTGTTGTTAGGGTTCCGTATTTTTTTTTCATTTACTATTTAGTGCATTTTTGAAAAAAACTATTGACAATTTGCTCAATAATTACAATTTGCTTTTAGCACTGCTTTAGTCGAATCGATTGATTTAGCAGGTATAGCACGAGGCTTCGAGGATGCTCATTTCTGTAGTAAGGCGTAAGGCTGCGTATCTGCCAGATATATAACACTAAGGGCGGGTTACACTAAACCGACTGCAATCATATGCTGTGTTCGTTAAAATCTTACATGACGGAAGGAAAGTTTGACAAGTTTGTGTGGGTAGACAGATGCCGGCGCCATTTTAAACTTTTAATTAAATATCCAAGATACAGTTATATGTTATATTATATATTTTATGATTCTGTATTTTACGGTAACGACCGTTTCAATTATGTATGGTTTCAATGGTGTTTGATGAGGTGGTGTGAAAATTCAAGGAAAAACAGTGACAGCTGCGTCTTTTTTTTGCATAGTTAGCAAGCTCCATTGAATGACACTTTAGTCTAAACCGCGCTTGTTACCTTTGCCCCCTGGGTAGATGCTGGCCAAAGTGCGAGTCGGACTCGCGCACGAAGGGTTCCGTACCATTATCTATAACAACGGCAAAAAGTCATGTCTGTTTCATGGGAGCCCCCTTAAATATTTATTCTATTCTGTTTTTTCGTATTTGTTGTTATAGCGGCAACAGAAATACTTCATCCGTGAAAATTTCAACTGTCTAACTATCACGGTTCTTGAGATACTGCCTGGTGACAGACGGACAGCGGAATCTTAGTAATAGGGTTCCGTTTGGACCCTTCGAGTACGGAACCCTAAAAATCGAGTCTTACTTAAAACTTACCACTTGTGTACTAATTTTGGTCCAGTTTTTGGGGTGTTCGATGATAAACAGTGTCACGTGGTGTGGAGCACGGAGCGCGTATACGCGATGAGCTGCAGCGCGCGCGCCGCCGCGGGGTCGGCGCTGCGCTGCAGTCGTTGCTGCGCGGACTGCACCGCAACCGGCACGCGCGCGCTCCGCAGGAGAAGCTTCGCCTGTGTAGTAGACAACAATTACATAATTCAGCGCTCTGTCAGATATAAACGCTGTCACACACACGCCATGCCATGGGAATATAAACCAAACGAGAAGTTGAACCCTATAGAAATGTATGTAGGTTGATATCGCTCTGAACGCCGAGGCGGGTATATCCGTTGTCTGGTATATGGCATCGAAAAGGTGTGACACAGGCGTGATATATTTACAAAGTTGAAAATTGCAAGTAACTATTAAGTATATCCCGATAATAAATATAACATGCGCAGATTATTTATATAAAATTCTATAATTATTTGTCTGTTTCTTACAATAATAAAAAATAAATGTGATCACAAACAAGTAATGAAGCATCAACACCACCACACAAAGCATGTCATTTGTTACCTATTCTGCAAAACATTAATCACGCGTCTTAGCGTAACCATTCGTACTCTTAGGTCTATGAGGTCATAGCGGTCGTACCTTAATGTCATTTCCTTGTTTTTATATTTCAAAATGTTAACAAGTATAATTAATATAACGAAGTATTGATAGTGCTATTTGACATTACTGCCCCATAGACTTAAAACCGATTATTGGTTTAATGCAGTAGTCGTATGTATGTATGTATGTATAATTCTTTATTGTACATGAGTAAACATAGAATAAAAATACAAGAACAGTTGACATGCATGTACAAAGGCGAGCTTATCCCTATAAGGGATTTCTTCCAGCTAACCTTCGTCCCTAACCGTTCGTAACCTTTTTAGTCGTATTTTTCTCATAAGTTCCATGTCGTAAGTCGCATGAGACCTTATGCGTCTCACCTTATTTATGACATCGAATCTAATTTATTGTCTCAGAACCTATAAACATCGTAAATTCGTAATTTTGTTTTTGACGTTTTATGTGCATAATTGCATTGAGTCAGTTTCGTTCTAAAGGTGCGATATATGCTCGAAACGCGATCATCAATCATCATGTACGTCCCAATGCTGAGAGTCTGCCCGCTGCTAAGAGGCCTGATAGGGTATTTTTATTTTCCGCTGTATCCCTAACTTTTCCTTCGGAACTAGGTAATGTTGGGTTTTCTGAGTCAGAATAACGAGTACTATTCATATGCGCAAAGAAAAAAAATGTCAGCAAAAGAAGTCAGTTTTGTGACACTTTTTTCATACAGTTTATATTGCTCGTCACAAAACTGACACAGAAATTTTGGATGGAAAATCGAGGACATTTTTTTCTTCATCTGAATCAATAGTACTCGTGATTTTGAGTGAAAAAAAAACCAAAATTATCTAGATCCTAAAAAAAAGTTAGGGGTACACCGGAAAGTGAAACTGACACGTTTGAATTTAATCGCAGATATAGTCATACACTTAACAAATGACCTAACTTTAAAAAGACCCAAGGGTGGATTTCAAAATCAGGCGAAAAGTTATGTTTCGGTCATTATAAAAAAAAATTAACAAGTTTCAGATATAGAAACTTTTTTATTCATTGGCTAGTACTTAAATATTAATAGTGCTTCAATCAAAACCACCAATAATTTTCTTGGAGGAAAATGTTTTATGTGTTAAAAATCATCACCGTCGTGTGAAAAAATCCAAATCTTTATGTTTGTAGTGAAAAATATCGCGTACGCATCGTACGATTCCGAAATTTTCGTCAGATAGAGTTTTTCCATGTTGCCTTTTTACATATAAAAAATATTAAATAATTCGTTCATCAAATAAGTACAAATGAAATTATTTAAAAATTTAGTACCGAAATTCGTCAACACCGTCAGCGTATTATCAAAGTCGAGGTAGTTTTGTATATCCGCGGTGAAACACATCATGGGTATCCCCTTCTGCTCCCTGAATTCGATTCGAACAGCGAAAGTGAGTGAACGTTTACATATAGGCGCACCGAACAGAAAAAATCAAAAAAGTGTTTTTGGGAGAAATTATTAGCCTTGATTCGCGTCATAACCATCCAGGAGCATTTAAAAGTAAGTACTTGTATGTTAATAAAAACAAATTACCTCAGAAACCGTAACTCCAAATGAAGATTAATGACGTGGCAGTGGCTTAGCAATAATACTTAGCGTTCAAGAATAATCTTAAAAAAGTTTGCAAATCGTCAACACCATACCCGTCATCACCGGTTTTCAAGCAATGGACGGTTATGATTCCATATGTATGGTGATGACGATTTTCTTTATTTATTTATTTGGTTTTGCATATTATGCACTACGAGTTGTAAATATTTAACAAATTAATAAACTCCATGCTTATTTTTGGTGACGCGCGTTCAACAAATATGTTATTACCCTGTTGGTGTTACGATTTTCACGTTTTAAATGATATTTTTGCCGCATTTTAGATTTGGACTCATAATATAGATTTTCTTCTTTTCAGATCGTCGGAGCGAAAATTAAATCAAATATGATAACTAATATTAACGTCCTCGATAAAAAACAATACACACTGGCTGTCAAGTATTACAAAAATATAAGATTATTAAGAAGTGGTGTACTTATAAGAGATGCACCAAATATTCGGTTTTCAGCATAAGTATCTATTTCATATACGTCGAATTTTCGGTTATTTTTCGCTATTCGGCGTATTCTATTAGAAATGCGCCGAATATTCGGTTATTATTCGGTATTTGGCATATTCTATTAGAAATACGCTGAATATTCGGTTACTCGGTATTCGGCATATACAGAATAATAACCGATTCGGCATGTTTTGGAATGTTCGGTCTTCAGCCGAATTATTCGGTTTAACTGCCGAATATTTACCGAATATTTTTGAGTGGAATTTGTTACAAGTTACAAAAATATATGAAAAATGGCCTTCCTCACCGAGTAGGGTATATCGACGAGTAGAGGTCATCGAGTGCAAAAATATAGCATTTTTTGTTTTTAAAAATATTCAAAAACAAAGGAATGAGAAGCCACTTATATTATCATAAAATTTTACATTCCCCCTTTATTATCTCATTAAATGTTAATCCTAGCGGAAAAGTGTATAGAACCTTTTTTGTAGATAATTTTATGTATATCATTTATGCCTCAGAAAGTTTTTTTGCTATGGGCCACCGTTTAGAAGATTTTTAAGAAAAACCGAAAAATTTGACCTTGAACGGCCGAGTATTCGTATTCGGTGAAAAACGTATTCGGCGCATCACTAGTACTTATTATTGATTTATCAAATAAAAAATATGTTAATTTGCTTTTCAGTGGTTTAATTTATACCTACCTTTGTACCAGCAACTAGTCATTACCATACAAGTGATATCATCACCGTCTGTTAAAAAATCATCGCCAGACCACATTCGTCAACACCATCTCATGGTTCAATGTTTCGAATCTTATAACTTCGAAAATACGCATTAAATGCTTGGCTAAATATAATTAAATTACTCAGAAAACATTCCTACATCATTTAGGATAGTTTTTGTCACATTTGAAAGAAATAAAAATAAAATAGTACATTTTGATGCTAGTGCGGAAGGTATGTCATTTTGCACGAGTCCCGAGTTGTCTTGGCCCGAGCCGACAGGCGAGGGACAAGACTCGGGACGAGTGAAAATGACACTTCCGCACGTGTATCAAACGACGTTTTTTAATACAGTTGCGAAAAAATATCAAAGAAACTAAAATAAAACAGTAATTAAAAGATACAAAACACAATACTTTTACTTGCCATTGTGGGCTTTAAGTACTTACCTGGTCTATCTGGCGTAGTTTACATACAGACATACACTTTATATAACAATCGTATAATTCACACATATCACAAAAATATTATTAAAACAATACGACTCACTACAAAATTAAATCTTGAAATCATGTACAAAAAAGCGGGAATTAAAAAGTCGGTTTAACTTTTAATTGATTGACTTTTTTCAACAGGCCATGGTTGTCAGCATTCAGCCAAATCAAATACTATTTTGGAGGAGATTTTATGTCACATGGTAGTTTAATTACATGTAAATATTAATAAATCATTATTTTTCATTTTATAATTAATTTCTATTTGATTTTTAAGTAACTAAATGTATTTTTTGGCGAAAAAAGACAAGCGTTCATTCACATCCGGCGCGACGGTCTTCCATAATACTCTATTAATTAGAGGTCTCGCATAATACTGTTTCCGGTCATTAATTTACTCAATCAGTCAACTTTTTGAATACAGTTTTAGATGTTTTAATATTTGATAACCATTTAACTTGTTTAATATGCATTTTTAATGTTTTAAATATTATAGAAGGTTACTTTTACATTTTGTTAATCGTCGTCTCTCATCGCATCTTAATAGACATAACCTTTTCAACCCTTTCCAATCTGGGTTTCGCCCCGGGCATAGCACAGTCACTGCTCTGACTAAGGTCACCGACGACATTCGTTTTAATATTGAGAATAAGAAAGTCACAATCTTAGTACTGCTAGACTTTAGCAGCGCTTTCAATACTGTAGATTTCGACATTCTTCTTGGCTTTCTAAATCAGCTCAATGTGGCGCCGAATTCTTTGGCCTGGTTCCGTAGCTACCTCTATGGGAGACGCCAACGTGTGCGGGTTGACGACAATGTGTCTGAGTGGAATGAGCTCTCTGCTGGAGTCCCTCAAGGAGGCGTGCTCTCTCCTTTACTCTTTTCGATTTTTATTAATAATATTACCAAATCCTTAAATTCATCATACCACCTTTATGCTGATGATCTGCAAATTTATGCAGCGGCCGAACTTGACGAGTTTAGGACCCTTGTAAGCCAAATTAATTCTGACTTGGATAAAATCCGTGAGTGGGCATCGGACTTTGGTTTGAAAGTTAACGCCAAGAAATCGCAGGCAATCGTCATTGGGAGTCCTCACTACATTGCCAAACTATCAGATCTGGATATGCCTGGAGTTCTCTTTGACGGAACTTCTATACCTTTTTCTTCCACCGTTAAGAACCTCGGTATTACCTTAGATCAGACTCTTTCTTGGGCACCGCAGATAGCTGAAGTCAGTAGGAAACTATTCGCTTCTCTCCACTCTCTTAGGCGTCTGCAGAACTTTCTCCCACTTCATACCAAGATGTTACTTGCTCGCTCTCTCTTACTCCCACTTCTCGACTACGGGGATATTGCGTACCTTGATGCTAAGGAAGAACTGCTTGACAAGCTGGAGCGCCTGCAGAATGTGTGCATTCGTTATATTTTCGGCCTTCGGAAGTACGATCATGTTTCTCAGTTCCGAAAGGAACTCAAATGGCTTCCTATTCGCCGTAGGCGGGATCTACACGTGCTTTCTCTTCTTTTTAACGCTCTTTTTAATCCTACCTCTCCCCAGTACCTTTCTGAGAAATTCCGCTATATGGCTGACGGCAGTGGCCATCGTTTGCGGTCTAGCGCGAACCTGGCACTTTCTATCCCTCCTCACAATTCTCGCGGGTATGATAAGTCATTCGCAGTGCGCTCTGTGAAATTGTGGAATGAGTTGCCTCCCTCCTTCAGGCAGTCGCAGTCGGTTGCGTCGCTCAAGGGGAAGGTGAAGAAACTGTGGCTATGCGACATAAACTAATTTTTATACAATATTTACATTTTATTTTAATCAAACGTATTTGTTATTCTCAATATCGTATATATGTGTAGTTGCACTTGTCCTTAATCCAATATATGTGTGTGTATGTATGTTTTTTTTATATATTTTGTATTTTTTGTACCTTGTTGTACAGGTTGCTGAATTTGTCTACCTCTGTTAACTTCTTCTCTCATTTACTCAAAGGTTAACTGGAAGAGATCCCTTAAAGGGATAAGTTCGCCTTTGTACATACTATTTCCTTTTGTATTTTTCATAATTGTTTTATGTACAATAAAGAGTTTTACTACTACTACTACTACTTTTAATGACCTTTGCTTTATTAAATAAATAAGTAAAGTGACTGAACCTAAAACCCTTTGGCTTGGGTCAACAATAAATTTAAAAAAGTTGGAAAAGTAAAAAGCACTAGTGCGCGAAATCCAACTTTGCGCACGATATACAGCTACATAAAGTACCACTTTTTGAGCAACTGAATTAAAAAATATTTTTTTGTATGGTGAAAAATTTCTTGTTGAAATCCACCCCCAAACATATAAACAGATAATGAAAATGCTTGCTTCATTGTACAGTAAAATCACTACCATCCAGACAGCAAGCGCAATTACAATGCGCGTTGCTACATTTTAAACCGTGATGGCGGAAAACCGCAAGCAGAATAGGGTTACACAAATACACATGTGCCCAATGACTAGCCAATAATTAATTACTATAATATGAAGGTGTGATTTGTTCACAAGTAATTTTAGATATGTATTATGCTCAAATGGTTAACGAATGTAATAGTATAAATTGCTTAAAAGGAGGCTCCTACCTTGCCTATTGAAACAAATTCTGTAAACCTAAATAAACATTTTTCATTTTCAATAGTAGTTTTATCTCACGAACGCGGGTGAGCCATGGTTGTAACGTGTCACAATCGAACACATAGACAATGTGAAGTCATTAGCTCCTACGCTGTCGCACACAGACAATGCACACGTATATCTCAAAACACAACCATGGCTCACCCGCGTTCGTGAGATAAAAGTAGTGTAGCACTAACAAGATGTAAATATTATAGTAGGTACTGTGTACCTAGTTGGGATCGTTACGGACCTTGTGGTTATTAGCAGCCAAAGCCCAGACGGCGCGGGCGGCTGACACGATGTCAGCAATGTCTCCGGTCAGGAGGCTACCAGTCAGCATCTCCAGAAGTTCAGCTACAGGGATTAAAAATAAAATATCGTTAGAAACATAAGCAGTTTACAACTCTATTATCCTCCATTGGACATTGAAATTTAAACTTTTGGTGTAGGCAATAAAGTCTTAAAAAACGGTTGAAACAAAGGAAATGTAACTATTCTGGTTGAAAATGGTTTAAATTCCTTTAGGAAAAGTAGTCCAACCTTAGGCACTAGTCCCACCGCCGGCGAACAGCGAGTAGTCTCATAGTAATTCTACTCGTTTTCTTGCTCAAGCTACCTAGTAGAAATACGCGAGAACACGCGGGCAGTGGGACTACTGCCTTAGGAGGTTATATGTACATAGTTGCCAAGTTTCATATCAATCCGACCACCAATTGAGTTATTGTCAGACATATTCCCCGCCATACAATTTGAAATTGTGAAAATTGCTGTTGCGGGTCGCGAGGCCATTATCAAATTATCGTGCCTCAACAGGTTACAAATTGCGTGCAGGATAAACTTGCCATATTTGCACAAATGTAACTCAACATATATTTTGTTTGCTATATCTTAGCACTTTTGGTATGTATGCAGTAAGAGGCATCCAATGCATACTCGTAAAGACGAAATGATTTAGTCAAATACGGTAAATCGTTGCCAGCCCTTTACAAGCGAACTTACAAGTAAGGGTACCCAACTGTCCGACTCCGATTTGATTTATTTTGATATAATGTTATAGATTAGTCTAAAATAACGGACACGTATTTTTTTTTAACTGCCCAAACTCAACCTGTTAGTAGAAAATGGCCTTCAAAGTACTGAAAATTGACCAAACCTTCTAATTTCTGAGAAGAGATTTGTTCAAAAAAATTGATAATTAATTACTGGTTTCGTTATATGTTGGAGAACATGAATAAAGAATGGGGGATTTTTTTAATAATAGTTTAAAACCTTCAATTGTTTAAATATTAATAATACGACAAACACACATGCCACATGCGACATGTTTTCTATAGACGTTTTCTCTTCCTTATTTAAGTGATTTAATTGTAATAGTGAGAATAATTTTTTAACTCTATCCGCGTTTCCTAACGTGGGTGTAAATGTACATAAGTCGTAATTATGAAGACTTTCCAACTGTGGCTTTATATTCTTTATGTCTATTTGCTCCTCCGTTGTATTTAAAATCTTAATAGGTATGACTCCGTTGACTGGTCTAACAATGGTATTGGCTAAGAAAACTCCACTGCAAAGCTCTTTCGTACATACTATACATTCATCAGTCATATCTGTGTTAATGTAATGAATAGATTCGGACCTGGGCGGGATAATTATTGAAAAGTCGTTATGTTTTGTGTTAAATAAAGGTAAACTAATTTCCTTTCCACTATTTCCAGTTAGCCGTAAAGTATTTGAGTTGTAATCTAAAACTGCGCCATGCTTGCTTAAAAAGTCGTTGCCTATAATTCCGTTGGCTAAACATGGTAACGAATTGAAAATATATATCTTGTGATGAAATGATTCACCGTTAGCTACCAACTGTAAATGGGTGTAGCCTATTGCCTCAATACTACCTCCAATTCCATTTACAGTGCACTTTTGTTTATGGAATGGAATATTTAGCGCGGCAACATGTTTATATTTCAACGCTGAAATTGATGCGCCTGTATCTAGGAGCCATAAATAGTCGTAGTCCTTAACTTGAAATCTAGCGGCCAATGAACTGTCGCATGCTAATATGGACATGTTAGTCACGAA
This sequence comes from Cenopis cana, assembly GCA_951800055.1. Classification (NCBI taxonomy): domain Eukaryota; kingdom Metazoa; phylum Arthropoda; class Insecta; order Lepidoptera; family Tortricidae; genus Cenopis; species Cenopis cana. The sequence goes on from OX637478.1 coordinate 12,741,594, forward strand.
AAAACTCTTTCGCGGTATCTGCGTTTTCGGCGTCAGTTTGAGTCATCAATTTTATATTAGGACGGTTCCACTGTTGATTACCTCTGTTGGCTGAAGCTGTATTATAATTACCTAGAGGACGCCCACGCGTGCCTCTGAAATTGCCTCGATGGTTGCCACGATACGCCGCCACGCCGCTACGGTGTCCGTAGGTGTGACGTGCACCGCGGCCACGGCTCCTATAAGAATTATAGAACCCCCTAGTGTTCTGAAATGTCCTCGGTGTATGATACGGTCTATTATAAGGCCGTCTAGGTGTATTAAATTGAAATGACATACCTAGTATTTCTCCTGAAGTCGATCCGGCCATGACGTCATCCTCTTCTTGGGCTGCCTGAACAGCATCTTTAAGTGTTTCGAAATTCCGCGCTGCAATAATAGTACTTAACCTGCGGTTCCGCAGACCGTCCGCAAACCTTTTTATAGCCAATTTTTCGTTTAAGGGCTTGAGCACCTTAAAACTCGCATCATTGCCCTCGGCCTGTGAAATAGTCAGATCCACAAACAGTTCAGCAATCTCTGACCCAAAATCTTTTACACTGCGGTTATTTTGCCTAATGCTATGCAGCTTGCTTTGAATGGCAGTCGCAGCCCTTTGTGGTAGTAAACTTTTTTTCATATCCTGTATTAATTCTAATGTAGTCGCATAATCACTGTGAAGTTTTAACTTGGCCGATTGCGATAGCCTGCTTTTCAAAACAAACTGAATAAGTTTCTTTTGATCGTCGCTTTTTAAAACCGAGTTATAATATTCTATGCCGTCGATCAGTTGCTTTGTAAGAATTTCATCATCAGACATCACCGGCAATAAAGTAAGGGCGGTTTTTAAGTCGAAAGACTCCCCCATTGCGTCACTTCCTTCCGAACTTTCCTGACAATAAATTAATATTTCGTTATAGAGCGCGTTAAAAGCCGTTTCCAATTTACTGAATAAAGTGACCTCCTCACTTGGCATTAAACCTTTCTTGACGAGTTCCGATACTTGATCATTTAACTCGTTATATTTCTCAACCACTAATTCTGCTTCATTTAATTTTTCGGTGAGGATTTCACCTTGTCTACGCTTAGGGCCTAGTTTACACAAATAAGTACGTATAGTTTTAAGCTCATTACATAATACAGAAAGGTTTTCCGCCATTTAGTTAAACATATTTGCTTATAATTAATAATTGCTAATTATTACATAACATAATTCTAAAACTGTATTTTCTATTTATTTTACGTATTTCATACTTTTTTAAGTGTTTTAACGCACTATTACGCACCACACATCACAACACTCACGCGATAATCCTTTAGACGACTTCGGTCGGCCCGACTCTCTTCATACTCAAGGCAATGGCCTGAGCTCGCCTCTCGATCTTCTTGTTAATAGCCTTATTGATGTACCAGAGAAGAAGAACGCCGATCACCACAAACACAACAACCAGGAGTAGGAACAGGTACCAGTTAGTTTGACCAACATGTTCGATGACGTTGTTGTGACTCTGCTCAATGACATTCTCGTACCCCACTTGAGTTAGAATATCCTGACTCGAAACAGGTGGTCTGGCCGTCGCAGTAGAACCTTGGTTCCCCATTTTATCACCATTCACGAATTCGAGTAAATTAATAAGGATAGTGTTCATTTCTATATTTAGTTTACTGAGCAAGGTGCAAAGTTCATTTACTTAGATGTAGTCCATATAGGGTTGCACACGATAGGCCAGCGGCGGCACTCGGCGGTGTCACTTACATGTTGCGTATAAAAATATAGCCCACTATTATACATATTAATTAACACGCGTTTTTTATGATACACATTGTTCCATGATTAGTCCGTCCGCACATTTATTACTTTAATAAAATAATATATTCCGCACAATTAACAGTCCCGTAAATTGACACCCGCACGCGCGCTCATCGCCGCTATAGGCAGAGGTCGCCATGTAGGGACGAGAGTTGGAGTCAAGTGAGAACAACCAATGTCGTAGAAGAACTGGCTTTATTAGGAGTAACATAGCCTTATATACTAGATACACACATAAACACTAATACTAATATATGCTAGACTTACACCACTACATTTTTTATTGTCTTTTTTTAGAAGCATAAACCATGAGATCATGGACCAAGAAGTTTTTAACCAAAAAAATAACCATAAGGAAGTGAGTGTAGCGACGAAATTTATGAAACTTTGACATGTGTTTTTTTATATAAAAAATGAGTTTGTGGTGAAATGACAAAACACGTCCCCATTCTTTATTCATGTTCTCCAACATATATCGAAACCATTAATTCATTATCAATTTTTTTGAACAAATCTCTTCTCAGAAATTAGAAGGTTTGGTAAATTTTTCAGTACTTTGAAGGCCATTTTCTCCTAACAGGTTGAGTTTGGGCAGCTAAAAAAAAATAAGTGTCCGTTATTTTAGACTACTCTATAACATATATCAAAATAAATCAAATCGGAGTCGGACAGTTGGGTACCCTTCCTTGTTAGTTACAGTCAAGTGCAAAATTATGGGATGCATACAACTTACTCAAAAATATGTCCTAGGTCTTATGAGATGAACAAATCCATACATATTTTTGCGCTCACTAGACTAGATACAATGCACATAAGTAACTAATCATTAATGTTTAGTTTGTTACCAGGGAAACACCTGAACTATGTATATTTAAGTTTTACGCAAATGTCGTTTGGTTGTCATCGTTTAAACAAACATTCGCTTCGCGAGTGTCTGCAAAGTGACAGACAAGTCAAGTCCACAATAGATGACGAATATTGCTTGCCGATCTTTTTAAATCTAGTAGTTAGTCGAAGCTTCTAATGGAGTGCCATGAATTATGAGCTCTTGTTACGCTGAATACACCGAAATAAGTGAGTTAACTGAAATGTTCATAAATAAACTGACACTGACAATTAATTATACTGTTAAGTTATGCATTCCAATGCGTTGATTTATTACTGCTGTCAGAAATAACCTTGACGAAGTCAGCGAAATATACTTTAATACAATATACTACTTACTTTGTGTGCTATAAATGTTTACACTAAGTAAGTTTCTTGTAAAATGCCACAATTTACTTTTTATTTAGAGTTTATATTTTCTCCAGCATTGTTGCTTGCATGGACGTGCGTGACATTAGTATAAGTTTGCTTATATTTCATATATACTGTTTCTACCTGTGAGATCGTATAATTGGCTACCTGTTTATATGTTTAAAGTACGTATCACACTCACGGTCGTTAAGGAAGGCGGGCCGGACGGCGGCGTGGCAGGCGGCGTGGCAGGCGGCGTGCGCCACGGCCGGCAGCGCCCACTGCCGCGACAGTACGTATCACACTCACGGTCGTTAAGGAAGGCGGGCCGGACGGCCGCGTGGCAGGCGGCGTGCGCCACGGCCGGCAGCGGCGCGGCGCGCGGCCGCAGCGCCAGCACCGCCGCCGCGCCGTCCGCGTGCCGCGCCAGCGCGCAGCACAGCAGCGCCCACTGCCGCGACAGTACGTATCACACTCACGGTCGTTAAGGAAGGCGGGCCGGACGGCCGCGTGGCAGGCGGCGTGCGCCACGGCCGGCAGCGGCGCGGCGCGCGGCCGCAGCGCCAGCACCGCCGCCGCGCCGTCCGCGTGCCGCGCCAGCGCGCAGCACAGCAGCGCCCACTGCCGCGACAGTACGTATCACACTCACGGTCGTTAAGGAAGGCGGGCCGGACGGCCGCGTGGCAGGCGGCGTGCGCCACGGCCGGCAGCGGCGCGGCGCGCGGCCGCAGCGCCAGCACCGCCGCCGCGCCGTCCGCGTGCCGCGCCAGCGCGCAGCACAGCAGCGCCCACTGCCGCGACAGTACGTATCACACTCACGGTCGTTAAGGAAGGCGGGCCGGACGGCCGCGTGGCAGGCGGCGTGCGCCACGGCCGGCAGCGGCGCGGCGCGCGGCCGCAGCGCCAGCACCGCCGCCGCGCCGTCCGCGTGCCGCGCCAGCGCGCAGCACAGCAGCGCCCACTGCCGCGACAGTACGTATCACACTCACGGTCGTTAAGGAAGGCGGGCCGGACGGCCGCGTGGCAGGCGGCGTGCGCCACGGCCGGCAGCGGCGCGGCGCGCGGCCGCAGCGCCAGCACCGCCGCCGCGCCGTCCGCGTGCCGCGCCAGCGCGCAGCACAGCAGCGCCCACTGCCGCGACAGTACGTATCACACTCACGGTCGTTAAGGAAGGCGGGCCGGACGGCCGCGTGGCAGGCGGCGTGCGCCACGGCCGGCAGCGGCGCGGCGCGCGGCCGCAGCGCCAGCACCGCCGCCGCGCCGTCCGCGTGCCGCGCCAGCGCGCAGCACAGCAGCGCCCACTGCCGGGACAGTACGTATCACACTCACGGTCGTTAAGGAAGGCGGGCCGGACGGCCGCGTGGCAGGCGGCGTGCGCCACGGCCGGCAGCGGCGCGGCGCGCGGCCGCAGCGCCAGCACCGCCGCCGCGCCGTCCGCGTGCCGCGCCAGCGCGCAGCACAGCAGCGCCCACTGCCGCGACAGTACGTATCACACTCACGGTCGTTAAGGAAGGCGGGCCGGACGGCCGCGTGGCAGGCGGCGTGCGCCACGGCCGGCAGCGGCGCGGCGCGCGGCCGCAGCGCCAGCACCGCCGCCGCGCCGTCCGCGTGCCGCGCCAGCGCGCAGCACAGCAGCGCCCACTGCCGCGACAACGCGCCGCTCCGGGCGAGTGCGCGCATCTTGTGCAAGGACGAGAGCGCCGAGCTCTGCGGGAAACACGACTTAGCTCACTCTCTTACTTCAACTCGGCTAAATTGTGTCATCGTCGACGACACGCTCCTCCACAGCGAATCTCATACTAAACAACGCAATTGTACGAATTGGATTGTGGAGGGGTGCGCCTTCGTGGATGCCACGCACTATAGCTGGGTATAGAGCTACCTTCAGTATGAGGGCGCGGCAGTGGTGGTGGTCGACGGTGTGGCGCAGGACGCGCACGCAGGCCAGCAGCGCGAGGTCGGAGCGCGCGCGGCTCGCGCCCGCCGCCTCGCGCCCCAGCAGCGCGCAGCACTCCAGCAGCAGGCTGCGCCCGCCGACGCACAGGCACATCGCACCGCAAGCTAGAATTAAGGCTGCGTTGTACCAAACCGTCTGTAATCGTAAGCGGTGTTCGTCAAATCTGATTGTATGGAAAGTTTGACAAGTTTCTATGGGGTGACAGCTGCCGGCGCCATATTTGACTATGACCGGTCTGTGTTCGTACGTTGGTGCAACTGGCACTTAGTATTGTTGTAGAGGCTAGAAAGTAAGCAATAAATGGACAATTTTGACGCCCCGACCGAATTCCCGCCATCTACAGCCATATTTCCGAGCAGTGGCGTGAAATAGTACATTACTTACCAAGGGCGATAAAACAAAGAATGTCTCAGATCGCAGGTATTTTATGCCCGAGCCGAAGGCAAGGGCGATAAATATGCGATCTGAGTCTTTCTTTATTATCGCCCGTGGTAAGTACAAAATTTTATGTCACCCCCTGGCCAGGAAGTGGGTTTTTTCGCGCGCGGAGCGTGCGATAATGGCCACTTTATGGCCAGGTGTGACATAATAGTACATTATTGTCGAGGCCGGGATGGAGGCAATTGCAGGCTGGATATTTGTTTAAATGGACGAGCTTGCGAGTCCGTTTCATTATAATATAAAGCCTGCAATTGCCATTCCGGCCGAGACAAATACATATAGGGCTTTTCTCAAAAACGAGGGAACCAAAACGAAATATCAAATAAGGTTTAGTAAACATAACTTCAAAACGTTAAAAACTTAATAGCTTCCCGCCGTAAATTTTTGTCAAACAAGTATATTTTTCTACCGATTTTCGCATTTACAACGGTTGTATACGACTTGGGCCCTCTCTTTATATGGCCACCGTACCTTTTTAAACAGGTTGAAACCGGTCTTCTAATGGAATTTATGTACAAAACATTTAAAGCGCGTAGAACGGGCCCGATATTTTTTTAAATATCTGTCCTGAAACTATACTTTACCTCCCAAGTGTAGTTGAGTAACGTTCACTTTGACAAAAAATATTAAATTAATCAATATCAAATACAGAGAAAGAGAATGCGCTGGCGACCCCGCCCCGCCCCCAGCTTAAAGTCGGAGCCGACCCGAAAGGTAACTCTTTCTTACCTTTAGGGCAGTTGTTAGTGAAAGTCAACAGCAAGTGTACTGCGGCCTCTCTAAGCGGCTCGGTCATCATGCACCACGGCCAGAGCCGGTTGAGCGACAGCGCCAAGTTATCCTCCGCCAAACTCTCCTTAGCCGGAGGACAGTCAGTCATCAGGCAGCTGATTAAGGTCAGCAGCCAATATAATGTCCGCAGAGTCGGGTCCTGGAATAAATTCATCTGTGTTAATTTTTACTGTTTTCTCTAATATGCCAATGATTGCTATTCAATTGTATCAGGCGCACAAATCCTTCCTTCTGCTGTCAATCAACACAGTGAATGCTCAAATTGTATAAAGGGTCCGCAACGCGTACGTGACTCTTTTGGAGTTGCGAGCGTTTATAGGCTGCGGTGTCCGCTTATCATCAGGTGGACCGTACGCTTGTTTGCCACCGTCGTAGTAAAAAAAATGTTTTTATGTCACACCTGGCCATAAAGCGGCCATTATCGCACGCTCCGCGCGCGAAAAAACCCACTTCCTGGCCAGGGGGTGACATAAAATTTTGTACCTAACACGGGCGGTAATAAAGAAAGCCTCAGATCGCATATTTATCGCCCTTGCCTTCGGCTCGGGCGTCAAATACCTGCGATCTGAGACATTCTTTGTTTTACCGCCCTTGTTAAGTAATGTACTATTGCTAGCATGAAATTTACCTGTCTGTCGCCGTCAAATACAATATGTACACTTCAGGGTTTTCAAAATTCGAAAATAGAGTTCTGCTCAAATGTCTGTAGGTACTTTAGTTGCTCCTATGTTATTCGACAATAAATTATACAAAAGTCGAAACAGATTCCTGAAAAGTTTCATTGGCGTGGCGCCTTGCTGCCTTTCTTTCTTTTAAAACTGTCTGATAACATCGGTTGCCAAAAACGGTCATAGATAACACTTGTCTAAAGATTTCCTTGGAGACGGACCGCTCAATTTGGTTTGCGACTGAAGGTTTCTTTACTTACAGTATTAGCCTTCCTGATGACTTCAACCGGCTGACCCAGCACGGACAGTCGGTCGCGCACATTCTGTAGTGTAGCGAGCAAGGCGCGCGCAAACTGGCGATGCACGCTGTATAGTCGGCTTCGGCCGCTCACAGACAGTAGGGATGCAAGACATGAGCAGAGCCGGCACCAGCGCTCGTCTGAAAAGATAAGCCTTATGATGTTTGGAGTAAGGTCGAGATTCAATGAGAAAAAAGCACATTTCGTAAAGAAAATTATAATATTTAATAAATAATAAATATTTTGTGGACAATCTTACACAAATCAAGCTAGTCCCAAACTAAGCAAAGCTTGTACTATGGGTACTAAGCGACGATATACATACTTATATAGATAAATAAATACTTAAATACATAGAAGACATCCAAGACCCAAGAACAAATATTCGTGCTCATCACACAAATAAATACCCCGGCCGGGATTCGAACCCGGAACCTCCAGCTTCGTAGGCAGGGTCAATACCAACTAAGCTAAAGCGGTCGTCAATAACTGTACATACGCATCATAAAATCGTCTTACCTTGACTGAATTCATACAAGTTCCCTTGCAGAGCCATATGCTGGTATATCTGCATCAACGACTTACAAAGTTCTTCCGCCAAATACTCGGGTTGGCAGTCGCTCGCGTCGCCAGCGCATAAGTCCCGACCGTCGAAGCTAAGCGCTTTCATATTGTCCAATAATTGTATGTAGGAGTCGTCTTTTGTTTTATCTGGATGTTTCCGGTTTGCGGCGGATTGCGAGAGCTGGGCGAGGCAGAATAGACCTGCATCTTGGAATTCTGGAAGGATAAATAATGATTTGAATGGCGATCATAGTTCGCTATTGGAGAAAACCCGCCATTGAGTGGGGGGTAAAAAAAATCTCAAAAATATATATTATCCTAGTGACAAGAGCGAAAAAGGTACGTGTTTCAATTTTCTTGACTGTACAAGTGTGCATAAGTAGGTCCTAGGACTAAAGGGGGTCAACCGCGGTTACAAGTGCCTAATGCGGTGGGTTTTGTTGCTTCAGCCCCAGGGAGGGTGGCTCAAGCCAAAAGGTAGAAATACGCGAGGGGGCCTCCAGTGCGTTCAGTATGAGATCCTGCAGTCCCCCGCATGAGAGCGCAGATGGCGAACGTCGTGGAGTTTTTAGTGGCTAGAAATATGTACCACATAACCCAAGCATCCCGCCATGTCGGCGCGGCGCGGTAGCGATTTATCGTCACTAGCTGAGCATAATTATATAACCCAGAATATTATTGTCACTAGCTGAACTTAATTATATAACCTAGCTATTATGTTTAGAGTTGTATTCATTCTTTCTGTTCTCTAATTCCAATTTAGATTATATTCAGAATAGCATAGTGGGAATAAGTGCGCAGTATTTTTGTTAAATTTCTTGTTCTGCTTCTATCTGTGAGTTCCTATAATTGGCTTTTTGTTACTACTTAAGTTTCTATGTTAATTTTATTAGCTGTTGGTACTCCTTAAACTAAATAATAATAATAATGTCTGGGTACCTGGTTCGCAGGTTTTCTCCGAGTAAAAAAAGGACTAGGCATTATTATGTTCCAAGAAACTCGTAAGGCATTGTGGTGTATACTAGATATAGATATTTACATAGGCTACAAGACACTTTACAGCATGAATGATGCCTCAAGTAGCTCTTACAACGTTACAATAGAGTAGTTGCAATGCAGAATGAAATCACAGTGATGCTACATGACATCATAGTATTCACAGAACACTTATCATAGTCGTACAGGAAAAGTTCGAGTACAGGTATGGCGAAAGAATCATCAGGCCAGGCTATATTCAATCTCATGTCATTGTAATAGCGCCTCTTACGTGTGAAAGCTATTTATTATCTATATCTGCCTTGTAAAATTAACATATTTTACCTGTGACATCACTTTCCAAGCACTGCAGTAGTAGGCTGAAAAACGGTGTGGACGATTCGGAACGTAGTTGAGCCCAAACGCTATCACAAGTGGATCGATCTGGCAGCAAAGAACCCAGGAGAAGTAAAGCTTGAGTCCGCGCTGCTAACGCGTCAGCGTTCAGTTCATCTGAAACACGAATTTGGAGTCAGTTTTTAGGGTTCCGTACTAAAAAGGTAAAAAAGGAACACTTACTCATACTCATTCATTTATAATGTAATGAAACATCACGCATATGTCTATTTTTTTTAAATCAAAACTAGATGGCGACGAGGCAGGAAAGGAATATCAACTCTACGACACTGTAATAAGGTCAAATTTCTAACCAATTGTATAACGATCTCCAAAACAATCAGAACACTATTTCCAATCTCCAGCTTGTCAATAACTTTATCGTTTTTATTCGACAAAGTGCTCAATTTCCGAATCAGCTTGTTTGCATGAAGAGGTCAAGTTTGTCTATAAAGAATAATCCCCACTAATCTGATTTAAATAATGCATTATTTGGAATAGATTAACATACAAATACTTAGGCTGGGTTGCACCAAACCGTCTGTAATCGTAAGCGGTGTTCGTCAAATCTGATCGTATGGAAAGTTTGACAAGTTTCTATGGGATGACAGCTGCCGGCGCCATGTTTGACGATGACCGGTCTGTGTTCGTACGTTGGTGCAACTGGTACTTAGTGTTTACTGCATAAGCATAAAATTAGAGGTAATAAAAAATACATACTCGTACAGACGATCATAGAATTTAGAACCGGCCCGATATCACACCAGTCTAAGTGTAAAAATAAATACTCAATGATCTTGTCCCCATGACTTACCATCGCCCAACGGTGTTAGCGTCTTCATGAAATTGTGTAAGCAATCCTTGGTAGCAGACAGCGCCGAACGAACGCATTTGTAAGGAGCGACAGCGACTAGCGCGCGGCATGTCGCGGCGCGGACGCGACTGGTGTCTAATGGACAGTTGTTGGAGAAGGAAGCGCACCTGTAAATATAAATATCGTATTTGCAATACAAAAAAATTATAGAAATGGTTCATTACTAACAAAATTCAAGGCAAGGGTGAAAAGGCTATTACTGAACCAGCGAGCTACATCTTAGGCCTTGTCGTCGCTTTCCATCGTGAGAACACTTTAGCATTGAAACATACGGGCTTGGTTTAAACGGCGCCAAACTTTAATTTGGCAAGTTTATGGAAGTTTTTCATATGTATATACAAATGTCATGTTCCATATATTACATATGTGATAAGAATACGAAGGACTCTGGAAAGTCGTACCTAAACAGCAGCCTATACAGTCCCTGCTCGTTCCACGCCTGCACCGGGCAGCGCTTGAAGACTGCGACGTTGTGTAGTACATCAGCCAACGCCGCCACCAAGCCCGCGGCAGGCGCGCGGCGAGCGTGATCGCCAATAGACGGTGATACGCGAAAGTAGGTGTACTACTAGCTCCAAGCAAACTTAGAGCAAGAACATAGATACGATGGACTCAACAAAGTGTCGTACAGTCATGGGCACCCATATGTATACACTTTTTCACCTTATTCCATTGCAATAAGGTCCAAATGTGTATACATATTTATGCCCTTGACTGTACCTAAACATCAGCCTATACAGTCCCTGCTCGTTCCACGACTGCACCGGGCAGCGCTTGAAGACTGCGACGTTGTGTAGTACATCAGCCAATGCCGCCACCAAGCCCGCGGTAGGCGCGCGGCGAGCGTGATCGCCAATAAACGGTAATACGCGCACGTCGCCGCATTTCTCGGCGCGGACCTCGAGCTCCGAGCGACGCTCTAGTATGGATAATGGGACGTTTGGCTCTGGAAGCAAATAATGAAGATATTGGTAAATTTTGATCCCATGGTTGACTGACAGGTAATGCAATTTTACAACTTTGCAACAAGCTTTACGCCTGGAGAAACTAATGTCCTTCTCTGCTTATTAGATAGTTGTTTTGTTGTCTACCTCTGCTTATATCTCGCTATGTTGTGTTTCTGAAGTGTTTGCATTTTTATTGAGGTGTGTAATAAAGAATATTTATGTCACACCTGGCCATAAAGCGGCAATTACCGCACGCTCCGCGCGCGGGAAATCCCACTTCCTGACCAGGGGGTGTAACATAAAATTTTGTACTTAACACGGGCGGTAATAAAGAAAGCCTCAGATCGCATATTTATCGCCCTTGCCTTCGGCTCGGGCGTCAAATACCTGCGATCTGAGACTTTCTTTGTTTTACCGCCCTTGTTTAGTAATGCACTATTGTATAGTATTGTGTGCTTTAAAGATCAGCATTATGTCCTACAGGTAATTAATAGATCTTGAAAGCAAATAATCCAGTATATCCCAGCATCTTGTCCCCGTTTTAGTGTACTTTAAAACAGTATAATTTTCTTTTCATGAACAGAGATAATTAATGGCACTAGGTTGCTTGTGATGCACATCATTCATTATTTTATCACTTCTTAGCAAAACGTTGGTGTTTCAAGCTGAACAATACGTATTTTCATTTCCATTGTTCATCAGAATCTCTGTTGTCTTGATGACAAAAACACTAATCTTACTGAATGTTATTTTAAATTACCGTCTAATATGTTTAAAATGATAAGCTCGGCTTTGTTCTTCATCATTTGTACTTTTTCCCTTCGTTGTGCATTATGAACAATAAAGCAATACATGCATAAAGCATAAAACATACCTAAAAGTATTTGGTTTATATTTAGATTTTGAAAGTTTTAAGGAATTTTCTAACAACGACATAGATTAGATATGTCACAGGTTAAAAGAAATCTCAAATCTTTATTTATATCAGTCATACCATATCATATCTCATAAGTGCGTACTTATTTAATACATTTTGTTGTGTCGATGCAGCCCTATTTAGATACCAATTTGCCTAATACAATCGGAATTTTATTGTAGCATGCAGGTACTTACCGATTTGATTCTGGTATTTTGTTTCATTGCAAAATTCAACGAATATTTCTATGCAGCTCTCCAAAAAGTTATATTCCTTGAGTTGTTGTAGGATTTCATTCTCCAGAACCTGAAACATTATGACATAAAATCGTAAAACGTCAACTTCATACGTACATAATATGTATATGATTGTGATGTTAACACGTTCACTGCTGGGTGAGTTGGACTTGTTCATTGTCAGGTAATTTTGTATAGGGACAGGGAACGTGTTTAACTTATTAACCTTTCAGATGCAATTTTTCACATAAGAATTTAGCACTTCACTTACACGCCATCTATTTTATTTGATAAAGGGTGTGAATGAAAACCTTATTGAAATATAATAAACGGGTCACTCACGTCTTTAACGTCGAATATCGCTCGACATGTTGTACGTTCATCAATCATCATATTCCATTGTTCATGATCGTGCGTATTGGTTCTCAGGACTAGCATCAAAAGTAGCGACACATATGACGGCGTCTAAAGTCTTTATTACAAAGGAATAAGAACTTTTGACATCTTCATATGTCAAGCTACTTTTGATGCTGCCTGTACTGCTCCGAAACATGTCGAGCGATATTCACTTTAAACACGTGAGTGTCCCGTTTCAACTAACTTTTGCCCGCAACTTCGGCCGCGTAAACTTCCACTCCCTATTTCATCATTTCGAGTGATGGTTTTCAGGATAAAATGTAATGTGGATTAATCCAGGCTAGAAACTTATGGTATACAAATTACAAACATCCAAACATCTAAACTTTCGCATTTATAATATTAGTAGGATATGTCTAAGACTCACAGAAGTTTTCTATTTAAAATATAAACCTTATATGAAAGAATGAATGTGACTTCGACAGCGCAGCGTACGCCACAATACCTACCTGTACCTGTAGTCATTCATGGCGCCGTGAGCACGACAACACAACACCTTTTGGCATCCATAGGGGTACCATCCTTAAAGTACTCACTAGTGTTATATATAGGCGTTTATTGTTGAGCACTACAATTAAACAATTCACTACCTTAACATATGCGCAAGTCAATTAGCACACTCTCGTAATGTTTTATTCAAATTATCAGCGTTATCAGGGAGCGTGAAAACATGTTCCCAGTAATTATGACGATGTATACAGTACGTTACCGGCACGCATGTATTTATTGGAACTGATAATAATATGTTCCATTAGCAATTATTTATATCTATTAGCAAATCATGACTATGTGAATTACTTGCAAAATTAATTTTCCTTACTCCGCACCCCAATGTACTAGGTGCACTGCATAACATAACGTCGTAGTAAACGGGCTATCATTTGTACTGCGTTGACAATTTACCTCGATGTACATTGCAGACTATAAAAATTTTGTTAGAAATAAGGTAAATCCCAAATTTTGATTGTAGTTATAATGCAATTAAAAGTTTGATTTTAACACTTTATTCGTAATTTTTCACTCACAAATAAGTACGCCCTGTGTTCGTACCCATCACGTTGCATGTGGTAGCATCGACTCTCTGTGTTTGCCATAAAGATAAATAGGTACCTAACTGAAGTAGGTTGTAGTTGTAATGTTAAATAAAACAATATCTTTTGATTACAAATTTACTTCTGAGATTAAAAATTGGAAAATAAATATAATTTTAAGATTATAACAGATTATTCTTAATAAATATTTGGCCCTAATGCACAATAGAACTACTAAATAGAACATATCTCTTTCTTTAAAATAATACCTTTTTAAGAAATGATTAATGTTTATTTATAGTTAAATTTACATTCATATAATAATGTAACTATTTACTCTCCGTAGCATTCTACTATCAACTCTGTAAATTAACCCACAGTATTCAATCGGACCATAAACAATGTTTAGGTACATAATTGAAAAACAGTGAAATCATTACCACAAACCATAAACATAATAATCGTACTGTCTACAAATAACCAACTCTTACATCTTTGTTATTTATACACACTCATTACCATCTACTCTGGAAAGAGATTCACGGCATTGCCCTTTTGCACCATTCTTTAAGTACCATGCATGCGGGACATCGATGAATGATTCAATAGTAACTAAACATCTTGTTTTACGCGCGGGTAAAACCCACATCATTTACTTTACGTAAGTACACATTTCACTCGCAGAGCTCTATTGAGCTGCTTTACCTCCTACTGGGTGCGATTAGAGATAATAGGGATGTTGACGCCAAATAAGAAAATCAATGAATCCGAATTTTCTCGAAAAGGATCAAATTTTTTATCAAATAGCGAAAAAAGTAATTCAAAAGAATAAATAATTACATAATTATAAGTCTTCAAAGTTTTAGGAGGGGGCATTTTCTGTCCCTGTTCTGCAAAACGCACCTCTGTATTGAACGATCGTCATTTACTATGGCGCTCGAGGTCAGTGACGTCACTGTTCTGTAGCGCTTTCTCTCTCGAACTAAAGACATTCTAACGGTTGTAGTTTCGTTATTTTTTGACATATTTGAATAGGATTTTCACTATTTGGCATAGTTTTATGTATTCTTTCGTATGGAGTAATAATAAATTTTGAGTCAACATCCCTATTGGGATAAAACAAACGACTATCGAAAAAAAAATCTCCGGTTAACGAAAGTTTTTCCCTGTCAAGTGTTTATGGCTACTATGGCTAGGCTTGGGACTTTCGTGTGCATACCGTGTTTCTAGAATCAAATATGTTTTAATTTTAATTTTGTTATTTACTTTGTTGTAGTTAGCTGTGCGATTTAGCAGAGTGTGCCTGTATATAAACATGCTTATTATTGTCACTAACTGAGCATAATTCTATAACCCAGATATGTTTAGAGTTGTATTCAGTCTTTTTATTCCCTAGTTATAATTGAGAATATATTCTGAATAGCATAGTGTGAAAAAGTGAGCTGTATTTATTAAATTTCTTGTTCTGTTTCTATCTGTGAGTGTACTACCTAAGTCTCTGTGTTATTTTTGTAGATGTTGGTACTCCTTATAAAATTTTCGAAGGCAAAGTCTAAAAATGTAACGTTATATATTAGATGTCATGATTTGGATTGTATTCCAGGGATTCTAGTACCACGGTATACACCCAAAAGTCCCAATCCTATTTATGACATTAACATTAGATTGAACTTTTTCGCTATACTCGCCTTCGTCGCCGGTACCCCCCCTATAGCCGGGGGTCCATTTTGACACCAAATCCCAACGGTTCACGTAGAAACTGAAACCAATCAACTCGCCTCGTCTCATCGGCGGAACCTACGTCGCCTACAGCTAACATTTACAGTTCCGAATACGTAGAATACATAATATAAGGCTTAAAATCAGCCCATGTTCTTATAGAGCCTTAAATTCAAGATATATGCCGCCCTTGTTTTTAAGCATTACACTTCTAGGGTCGTATTCTATGGGTGTCGTCCGCGCGCTCGGCACCACCTCGAGTTTGCTGAGCATCGCCGCCAGGCCGGCCACCACCGTTAAGTAAGCGAAGCGACCACCTGTAATGCATCATTACACTACAATTATAAATTTGTTTATGACCAAGGTCATCAACATCCTTTGACACAATTCCAAGATTGTATATAGGCACTAAATTTATGAAAACGACCTTCCAACCCAAAGGGAAGACTAGATTTTATTGGATTTAGACCAGTTTCCTCACGGCGTTTTCCTTCACCGAAAAGCTACTGTTAAATCAAAATAATTTAAAGTCCTACTCTCCGCTTGATTAGTTTATCAAGACGCTAACCGTTCCAAAGCAGTAATGTTTACGATTAAGTTTTTAAAACAATAATGAGATTGCCAGATTATTTTTAAAAATATCTTCACGAACAAAGAATGTTTGTATAATAATCATGACAGCGATGTTATTAAATGATGCTTACCTGGGCAACTTCTCGGTCCACCGCCGAATGCCAAAATAGCAGGCGGATTAGGATCGCTGAAGCGTTCAGGATCAAACTTATCAGGGTCCGGGAAATAGCTGGCATCGCGTTGCATGCACTGGAGCGGAATGAGGACAGAGTCTCTTTGTTTAAAACTCAGGTCAGTGCCAGAGAGCACACAAGGTGATGTGCAGAGCCGGGTCACCAGCGGCGTCGGCGGGTGCATCCGCAGCGTTTCTGTGACCGCTTGAGCAGTAAACTTCATAGCGTTTACCGCGTCATAATTCAAACCGCCGTGCCTTTCCATGTTTTGCATTATCTCCTCTCTGATTCGATCCTGCAGCTCTTTGTCTTTAGCCAGATGGTACAAACAAAAGGACAACGTAGTTGCAGACGCCTCCAACCCGGCCAACATAAATATAAATGAATTAGATGTAATTAGAGCATCCGTCATTTCAAACTCTTTTTCAGTCTCCTGAACATTCATCATCAATTGTAGAAAATCGTTTCTTTGTACACCGGAGCGTCTCTCTTTAAGCACCTGATTTATTGCAGACGTGAAAAACGCTTCAACATCTGGAGCGTAACTCCTCAAATTAAGCCATTTGAAAAGCTTCGGAAAAAATGTTCGACAGTAACGTTTCAAAATAGTGGCGCGATCTACTTTGAACATTTTCTTTGACATTTTCAGGAAGGGAGACTCGGGATCTTTCAGCGAACCGGGGTCGACGCCGAAGGCGCAACTGCCTATGACGTCTGTCGTGTAGCGACTCATCACTTCAGGAACTTCAGTCTCTCCGAGGGAGTTCAACAAGACATTCCTAAGATTGAGTGCGCACTCTGATATCAACGGGAACATCCCCTTCATCTTGCCGGAAGAGAATGCCGGAGTGATAATTTGCCGCATCGCCTTCCACTCTGCACCGCTCATGTTGGCCACGTTCCTTAATAGAGGCTCTCGCTGAGTATCCGTGGACGACGCTATTCGATCACTAAAATTAGCAAAATCTGTTGAAAATATTGTCTTAGCAATATCTAAATCTAGTACCATCAGCGTTGGTCGGCGAGCTTGGAAAATACCGACATATTTTTCGTGTTTGTACTCTTCGTAGAAATATGCTAACGTCTTTGCATAACTGCGTCGTGCTGTCAATGTAGCGCCAAAGTTCCCAAATATAGGACACGGTTCACGGTAAAGTACTTTCTTTTGAAGCCAGTATTTTCTTCCTTTCGATGCGTAATGAAAAACCGCAAGCAGAACAATGAGCGATAATAAAACCACTAAAAGACAAAGAATAACACTGAGCCACATCTTGCACTGATTTTATAGGAACTTGTTCAAGTAAGTTAAATAGTTTGAGATGAGATGCAGTTTATAGCATGCCGGCGTACCGAGCGTAAACAAATGTTTTGCGAGCCGGCGTGGCCTGCGGCGGCGAGGTTCGATGCTCGAGTGAGCGAAGCGTGGAGCGGCGAGCGGCTAGATAAGCCCTAAAGAGCCGCGGGCGCCTGCCCGCGCCCACACCCAAGGCCGCGAATGTTGACGTACCGCGCCCGTGACTCGCATATACTCACTCGGTAAAGACTTGTGTGCGACGCTGACCATTGTATTCCGGAATAAATAGCTCCGGTAATCACAAACGCATTATGCATTACGTTTGTCTGCCGTCACATAAGTCCAGTAATTGACATTCTCAACGTTGAATCTCGCCAAAATAACTTCATTAGAGCGTGCTTGCGCTACTGATTACTGACGTAGTTTTATGGGTACGGCAAGTTTTAGTTTTCTATTTATAAACCTAATTCAGAGCAATTTCGCAGCTTAAGTATAAGTTAAGTGCTTCCTTTTATATAGTAACAACACGCTCGAAAAAAAGACAGTTAAAAGAAGCCATGAGAAGAACTTAATAAACAACACATGAATATCTTGAGTAGCTCAAAACTGAAACCTTATCTGTACGTAACGATACTTGAGAAGTTCATTTGGCATATTATGTACATACAAGTATTATGTATCTACTCAAAAATTGTCGAAGTATTGTTCATATAGTTACATGAGCCATTTTGCATGTAGGTAAAATAGCAACGCAATATACTAATTAATAGCACATTCATTCCAAAATCTGGTACTTACTAAAGATAAATTAAGTTAATAGTATTAGTACACT
This sequence comes from Cenopis cana, assembly GCA_951800055.1. Classification (NCBI taxonomy): domain Eukaryota; kingdom Metazoa; phylum Arthropoda; class Insecta; order Lepidoptera; family Tortricidae; genus Cenopis; species Cenopis cana. The sequence goes on from OX637478.1 coordinate 12,759,762, forward strand.
GTTATTAGTGTTGACACAAACAGGTCATTTAACCGACAGTTATGTAGGCAATTAATATGTTAATATCTGGGCGGCCGAGCTTTGCTCGGCGTTTTCCCGGGCATGAGACCTAGCTAGATCGATTGCTCGTCCCAAAAAACCCCTACATACCAAATTTCATCAAAATCGTTAGAGCCGTTTCCGAGATCCCGGAAATATAGAAATATAGATATATAGAAATATATATAGATATAAACAAGAATTGCTCGTTTAAAGATATAAGATTTAATAGTAGATTGTTTGACAAGGGTCTAAAGTAAGCCATATTACCACGAGATGGTTATTTTCCCGAACGTAGTGAGGGAAAATTGTTCGAGTGGTAATATGGCTTTTAGACCCGAGTTATACACTCTACTTTTCACTTCGATTGCGAGAAAACACAAATTATCCACCTTAAATGAATAATTTAAGTCTTGGCGGGCGTATGTCTAATTTGACAGCATGTTTTTTTTTCTAAGGCCAGTACCATGCCTCGCTATGCGTGTTCGCTTAAAAGCCTTATCACACTACCCTATCGGTAGGGCCCTACCGATAGGGTAGTGTGATAAGGCTTTTACGTATTCGCCTCCCTTTCTTTTGCTATATTAAAGAAGGAGATGCAACACGCCCTTTTTTTCTTTTAAGAGACGCAAGTCCTTTGACCATAGACACCGCTTAATCTTTAGAGAACTGAGAAACGTCTTTCCTGATTGGTCGATTTTAGTACAGCTGTATTCTGGTTGGTTGATATTTTTATCAAATATTTCTTAATCTGTCAAATTACTGTTCTGTGATTGGTGGATTTAATAGGTGAAGTATTTTGATTGGTCGAATTAAAATGTTTTGTAAATCATAAATATGTATACATATTTTCCCTAGGGCTTAAATGTACTACTTTAGCCCCGCTTCACAAGTCTAATATGACACACTTTTCGAGCATGAGAAGTGAAAAATATTTTTCCGCGTGCAATCGAAGTGAATGAATAATCGGTTAACATTGTGAAAACAATGGTCAATACACAACCGAGTTAGTATAAAAACAGATTTATTTACTTGAGAACGATTGTCACACATGACCAATCTGTATTACCGCCATTGACAACTGCCGCGCATACAAACATTTCAATTAATATAATTGGTCAATCAATCAACGAATAACGAATAGAGCATGACTTCGTTGGAGGTCTAAAAGAGAGCGTACCTACTTATACAAAAAAGTTTAATCTAAGTACCGCCTACCAAGGAAGCTTAACATTGGTATTCCACCACCCACTGCATAATTAATGTGCATTTTTCCGCTACCCAAAGGTTGTCTGGAAGAGATCGCTCTTTAGCGATAAGGCCGCCTGTTGTCTACCTTTACCTACATGTTGCTGTATTGTTTCTATATGTAACTGATCTATTTGTGTGAGGTGTACAATAAAGAGTATTTGTATTGTATTGTATTGTATTGTATTGTATTCTTTATCTCGTTACAGTTAGGTAGTTAGTTATGCTTCCTACTAATAAATAGGCAATAAGTATCGTAAATGTAAGTTTGCATGTTTGACTGTTTAAATACAAAAACGGCTAACGACGAATTTACGAATTACATATGAATGAATATCCTAATTCTAAACAAAGTACTTATCATCTCGAATTACATCTTAGAAAGTCTTAAAAGGATAAAATTGGAAGTGAATATTTGCGTAGACAAAAGTCGCAGGCTAAAGCTAGTGATGCCTAAGTTTAGCGTAGGCATGGTTGTTTAATATATATAAGTTTATAACAGAAAATATGTTCATGCAAGTATGTAAGACTAATAATTACAGCACGAATAATTACGCAGAAACTATTAAAATCGTCATACGTTTAGATTATTTACTACTTCACGTATACGTGATACCAACCATTTACATCTTGTTCCGCTTGTATGTACGATAACATTTTCACCTTTAATAAATAGGATTTATCGTTCGTGTTTCTGATGTGTTGGTTGTTCCACACTTTATTGAACACCGATATCTATGTGGCACGATCTACATACAGGTTCCGCTTTATTATATCGTTATTAGAAATTATAACCTAGTTATACGAGTGAAATCATGTTGCTGCATAGAAAAGATGAAGGCATAACTGAAGGCAACGATAATGCATATTATAACATATCCTATTCTGGTATTAAAATTGTTGTGAAAGAGTTGGTGCATAAAATGGTTAGAAAACTACTCATTTTTACGATGATTTACCTAAGAAGGACCTACTTATCCTTTGCCTTTCATGTAAGATCGTTATAAAATAAACCTCTGCGCTGGATTTGTAATCAAAAAGATTAGCTCTTGGACTATTAAGGTTCCGCAGCAGAAACATCCTGGAGCCTATACCTACCGCAAGACTTTACAAGCGTACAATTTGACAAAATTGACAACTCTTTCTATTGTCGAATTCTAGAGTTGTAATTTTTTGTGGTATATGGGCCTGAGCTTCAATTTGTTTAGTATTTTTCAAGACCCAATCGCATCTAACCTTTGCCGCATGACGTAAAAAATTATTACGCTAAATTTGAACCTTGATAAGATGCAATAAGGTCTACAACGATATCAGCCATATATTGCTTCGTATGCGGTAACGGGCTAAACGTGTTTAGCGGAAACGCATCCGTACCGTACAAGAGACAGGTATTGAATTGACTGAATTTTGACCGCCATGTAAACTCACCCAGTCGGTGCACATGCATCGCCCTTATCGCTGACCAATTACGTGCGGGCTATGTGTTCTAGTACTAGCTCGTTATCGTGGACAAGCTGGCATTCATAAATTCATTCATCATTAATAATCACGTCGTTTAGCGATGCTAAAAGTCCTGTATGTCAATTTTAACAACCTCCCGGAGTCTAATAGAGTAGATAGATACACCTATGTACCAACTGAATCGTGCCCCACCGTGGAACCTTGTCACAGAAAATGTCATAATAATTTTCCTTGTCAGGCAGTACGATGTCAGTGACATGTTCTGTGACAAGGTTCCACGATGAGTCACGATTCAGTTGGTTCGATAGTACCTAAGTATGTTATAAATGCATCATTACGTTACCATCTAGCCGGTTTATAACCCTCATCTGCCGAGCCCGGAGACTAATATTATAAATGCGAAACTGTGTCTGTCTATTTGTCTGTATGTCTGACTGTTATCTCTTCACGCTTAAACCGCTGAACCGATTTAGATAAAATTTGGTATGGAGATAATTTTTTGTCAAGTAGTTAGTGGCTATACACCAAAAGTAAAGCAATAAATCTTCCCCCATGAATGTGCCAGAATCTTGTTTGTTCTGAAATCATTCAGATGGGATTGTGTTGGAATATACGGGGAATATACATACAATGTATGCAGCAGTGGCGGTGCGTCCATACAACTCGATTCCCACCGGCTTGCCTAATTTTCAACCAGTCCTGTGCTTTTACTACGGCTCATGAAGAATAAGAAAGGCAAATTATTTCCGGCTTCCCTAAGAATATTTTTGACGCGCCACCACTGGTATGCAGTACAAACATTAACATCAAACACGCCCCTAATAATTGAATAACAATCAATCAATTTATAGATCAAAGAGAATCAGAGAATAAAGAAGCAATAACTAGTTATTGTAATTAATAATCAATAGTGAGTTAAGGGGCCATAGCCATGGATCTGTCACTGCTGCATTCAATTTCCAAATATCTGAAAGACACTGTACAGTCGCGAACGGGGATTGTTGAGCCACTTGCCAATATTCGCAACTTGGACGTGTAATGCAAATCGGGACTGACACATCGGTTAACATCGGACTTTCATTACACGGCTAAAGTACGAACAATGGCAAGAGGCTCGACAATCCCAGTTCGCGACTGTAGGTACATATACCGCACAGCGATGCTGCTATCCTATGCTGGATTAGGGATTGCCTGCCTCGTATTATTAGAGGGTCTATAACACACTCGGCAGCCAACCCCTTCCTTACCGGCCTTTGTAGTAATGTACTCTTGTAATACTCACATCGGTATACTGCGATGGTCGTGACGCCACGACGGTCAGTAGCGAGGCGGCGGCGGCGCGCACGGCGTTCGCTTCGCGCTCGTTCGAGAATATGCTTACGGCATATTGGGCCATGGATTCCGATGGAATCGCTATTGGAAATGAATGGACATTTGAGTGTGATGAATATTTCGTGGGCTATGGCAAGTGATTTATGAATGGCATTAAAATACAGTTGTAAAATTCCGTGCTCGAAGAATAATTAATAGAAAGGTGCTACAATAATAGAAACATGTTACTGCGTTGACTGCGTTGTGAATTGGTTCGCAAACTGCGGATTGATAAGTAATCTGAGTAATCTCTCTCTCTGCTTGTTCTTGAGTCCGTGTAAATTGCAGGAACTGCAAGATGCATGCGTATATAGCGCGCAAACTGCAATATAACTCGTAAAGTCGATAACGCGGGCACATATCCAGCATAAGGCGCAAACACTGCCCCAACGTTGAGATTACAATCTTTCATATAGTCAAAAGGCACGGGGATAGCCGGTAGAAGTATACCTTGTAGTAAATGCGGTGCGAGTTGCGTATAGCGCGCCAACTGTGCTATAACTCGTAGAGCAGCTGCTCGTAATGACGCGCGGGCGCATCCCGCGCAAGCCGCCACACAACACGCCACTTCCCCAGACCACGCCTCGCTCCAACGCTGCAGGCAGAACGTTTCCATAATAATTACGTTTAGAGATGTTTCCAAAGAGGCAAAAGTTTGATGGATACCGAACATCGAAAGAAAATACTAGTTCGTCCATCATCATCATCATCCTGGCAGATTTATACCACGTCAGTGGCAAATAAGCGTACGGCCCGCCTGATGGGATGGGGATGGTTGATCTCGCCTAGACCGGAAAGCACTCCGCAATCCTCAAGGATAGCCAGTAGAGATAGCACAGCGTCCAGTTAGCCTAACAATCCCTTGAGATGACACCACTGCCGGGCACTCAGAGTACCATTTAGGTACAAGCTTCAAATACTCGATGAATGTTGTCTGATAGTTTTCAGCACCGATAATAGAGAGTGCTTACCTGAACCGGAATGCCCTCGTTATGGATCTGTTTCAACATGGCCAGTAAGGACAGCATGGCGTCGAGTCGGCATGAATGTCCCTTTCGGCCGCTGCCCGCTGCACATCCGCTTAGAGTGCGAGTTACTAGCTTGAGACATTCTACGAGTGTGTTCTCTGATAGTTTGCAGTAGCGGGAGTTGAGGGCGTATCGTATACACCGCATCAGCTCGTTGAGGTAGCCTGCAAAGTAAGTATTCATGAATATTATGGGACAAATACAAGACCGTGCTTCCAATCTCAGGAGGAGTAAGCTGTTACAAGGATCGGTAAGTTTCTAACAAATACAGCATTCAATATGCAACGAATTATCTCTAGACTTCACGCATACCATGAGCTGTTTTTGCTAAAGTCTACCAGTCCATGAGAGTCTACTTGTTGCTTAGAATTACACATCACAATAATACTGTTTTGTAAGTGATAACTGGTCAAAATATCAAACGAATTTTATAGAGTAGGTTTAGCTCTGAAATATATTTTATCAAACACAGAAACGATAAATTATGTCTTACAACTTACCCAGCATGTGAAAATTTCTCAAGTCAACTCTCTCCAAACATGCCAGCAATATTTTGATCAAACTTTCCAATCTGCTGCTGTCAAAATCATCAAAGTAGTCCAGAAGTACGATGCAACGGAGCAACACCTTTATTATATGTATATGTAACTGCGTAACTTCTATGCTGTCTTGAGGAGTCTGTTGAGGGAACAGTCTGTCGCGACTCAGCAATGCTATAACGGATGTATCCTTGCCAAGGAAGCAGGATTTTACCCACGAATGCGCGCCACCTAAAAGTTAAAGTAAACTGTTTCCTACAGAAAATCTTAGAACAAATTGATGAGTGGTTTTTGGCACCGATATAGTTTATGGGCGCCATAGTAATGCAAAGGTTGTGCTGAAAAATGAAAAATTCTGGAGATAATCCTTGCCAAACGTCCTCGTCAATATACACTAGGCGAATACTTGACTTTACCAGGTGAAGTGAACTTTATAATACCTTCTTTAGGCACATTGTCCATGTATGCGACTACGAAGTGCAGCAGAGCGATTAGAAGCGCCGTGTCACGTGGCGAGGCAGGCGGCGCGCATAGAAAACGACGCATGTTCGCCCACGGCAGCGCGCCGAAGTCGGCGCATTCTGGTGACCACTTCACCAGGTGAGTGTAGCTGAGGATAAAGATGATACATGTATTCCCCGACAACATATGAAATGTTTTGACACCTGCTATTCAGGTAAGAGTCATTGTCGCCCTCAAATTAGGGATCAAGGTGGTAATTTTCTTTCCTTAATTTCGCGCTACCATTACTCTTTTCTGAATAGCAGATGTGATACGCAGTATGTGCCACTCGGTAGCTTAACTATTTCCGAAAAGGGCGTAAATACTTGAACCCTTCTTTACGCTCAAGATTCTACTTTAGATTTACTTGCTACGCTCGGGATTCTATTGTATCATCTTTCGCTTCACCCACGATTCAATATACAGCCGAAAATAAGTATATCATAAATAGATAATATGGCATTTAAGATTTCACTGCACCACCATCCTAACATTAACTACTCTTCTTCTTTGTCCTAGTACCCTCTGCTGGAGGGCTCGAATCAACGTTCACTATTCGAACGATAGCTCCTCAAGGAATTAGAGGATCCAAGGAAAAAAACAACGGGTTGCACTCCGGGAGTGCCGGTAGAAGTGAAAACCCAATGACATTGTAAGAGTTTTTCGATCAGGTCACGTGTCCGTCTTATCTTTATCGATAATGTGATGAACGAGATCAAATAAACAAAACAAACCCCCAACAGACACGACAAGTAAAGAAACTGTAGTTTTCATTCATACAAAATCTTAAAAATGTTATTTTATTGAAATTAGGTATTACTTCCCGCTAAATAATGCAAGAGAAGGCATAAAACCAAAATAACAAAAAAAAACACAAAAAGATCACCTATATACCGGGATTCGAACCTAAGAACTCGTGCACAGAAGGGGCGACCTGTGCCGCTGGGCTGCGCCGGCTACTGCAAGTGTTAGTTTGTACGACTTACTCTACTATATTGTGACCATCTTACGAATCTGTCGATCAAAAAGTGCACAGCGCCGCTAAAGAAGTTTTCACTTCAAAAATACCTTTCTAGAATATTCAGCGCTTCTGTAACTTGCTTATGCGACGTAGCATTCTCCAACGCCAACAACGCTTTAGCGGCCTCATGCATCGGTGACGCCGTTTGCAGCAGTAATAGGTCGTCTCCAGTGGGGCGGAGGGCGAGGGGCGCGGGCGGCGGCGGAGCGCCCTTGAGCACGCGGGAGGGGCTCTCCCAGGCGCACCACCAGCGAATGCGGATCGAGGCGCGCCAGTCCTCGTCGGATAGCAACCATTCTAGAACAAAATGGTGATTATGCTATTTGCCCCGCTACCAACCAGGCGACTATGACGTTTGCCGCCTCCTCCACTCGTCGGCCATAGCCGCCTGAATGTTTACGCGGTCTCAAATACGTTAATGCGATGCGGCCTGACAGCGGTTACACATGGCAACATTTTGAATCGTTACAAACCTTAGCCATTGATAGGCTGTTTTGATACTGTATCTCGATCGCATCGCTGCAAAAACACTATGTGTTCTACTTTTAAAGGCACACTTATAAACATCAACAATTAGATGACACCTTTGGTTGAACAAAATATACGGTTCGTAAGTTAAGTGTGGTATACGTAAAAATAGTGTAGTATACGGGAAAAGGATACCTAAAGAACTTTTCGCTGACGTCAATATCTTGTGAGATCGTAGGTATGTAACAGATGACATATCAAACCAAGATGCCACGTTAAATAAACCTGCCGTCTTTGCATGTGGTGCTGGGCATTGAAGCATTAGATAAATAACGCCATGTTCATTTTGGACACTACGTAAATGTGTATATAGTGGATTTTAAAATAGGTAAACCATTTTATCTTCACTCACCTACAATTGAATGCTCAGCGTTAGGACTGATGCTCCAGTATTTATTAGCCACGAATGGTAATGTAGTCCGGTCCACGACACTTAAAGGCAGGGCTGGCACTTGGCAGCGATTGGCGTCTAATTCCTGGAGTACGAACCCTGACCATGCTATCAAAGCTAGAACTTGCGCTGCCATCAACACTGCAGAGTCGTTTGCGGGGAATACTAGTATTACTGAAAACAACAAGCTATTTTAGACTTTATTTTCATATACTTACATATGTAGATTGAAATTACAAAATCCTTTCTCACCTCTGATCAGTAGTGCGGGTAGATCGTGTATTTTCGCCAAAATATGCCGACTAGCGAAACAAACGCTGTTGAGTATAGACACGCAACTAATAGCACACTCGGGAAAAGCTAAATAGTCATCCACCAACAAAGACATTCTGAAAAATAAACGGTAAACGTACAGTCGTGATATTAAAATTTTCGTTCGAACTTTTATGTAGGCATTTGACCATAGTCAAAAATTGTCGTTTAAGGCGGAATATTATGCCTAAGCATTAGTAAGCAAAATTATCATGATTTTTCACAGAAAGAAATGACAGCACATGTTTAGATAATTTACTAACAATTTGAGTACAATTAGGTGATAGAAAATTGCCATGCAAGTTTTTTTTTGTCATATGATTCCAATGGCAATTGATGATTATTATAAGGATGTCATCCTGACAGATTTCGGTCACAACGACTAGAGTTGATCTAATCTCTGGTGCGCCCGTAAGTGGCTTATGTTTTTTTACAAAGATACATCACACTTCGGGCAGGTCAATACTTCACCATCTATAACCACCATACCATCATTTTAACATTACATAGCTACCGGAATATGGTACGTACTCGGCACCGCGCTCGTGTAGGACTGCTTTGCATATCCAAGATGTGTGAGAATGTCCCCAGGACAGCGCTTATCTAAGTATACTTAGCCACGACGAGGCGGAGCGGGTCGCCCCGGAGGAACGCGTCGTGCGCGCCCTGCTGGCGCACCAGCACCGCCAGCTGCTGCAGCGTGCTCCTGCGCAGCGAGGGCTCTAGAGTAGGCTGCACTGACGACCGTACCTAAGTATAGCCACGACGAGGCGGAGCGGGTCGCCCCGGAGGAACGCGTCGTGCGCGCCCTGCTGGCGCACCAGCACCGCCAGCTGCTGCAGCGTGCTCCTGCGCAGCGAGGGCTCTAGAGTAGGCTGCACTGACGACCGTACCTAAGTATAGCCACGACGAGGCGGAGCGGGTCGCCCCGCAGGAACGCGTCGTGCGCGCCCTGCTGGCGCACCAGCACCGCCAGCTGCTGCAGCGTGCTCCTGCGCAGCGAGGGCTCTAGAGTAGGCTGCACTGACGACCGTACCTACCTAAGTATAGCCACGACGAGGCGGAGCGGGTCGCCCCGGAGGAACGCGTCGTGCGCGCCCTGCTGGCGCACCAGCACCGCCAGCTGCTGCAGCGTGCTCCTGCGCAGCGAGGGCTCTAGAGTAGGCTGCACTGACGCCCGTACCTACCTAAGTATAGCCACGACGAGGCGGAGCGGGTCGCCCCGGAGGAACGCGTCGTGCGCGCCCTGCTGGCGCACCAGCACCGCCAGCTGCTGCAGCGTGCTCCTGCGCAGCGAGGGCTCTAGAGTAGGCTGCACTGACGCCCGTACCTAAGTATAGCCACGACGAGGCGGAGCGGGTCGCCCCGCAGGAACGCGTCGTGCGCGCCCTGCTGGCGCACCAGCACCGCCAGCTGCTGCAGCGTGCTCCTGCGCAGCGAGGGCTCTAGAGTAGGCTGCACTGACGCCCGTACCTAAGTATAGCCACGACGAGGCGGAGCGGGTCGCCCCGGAGGAACGCGTCGTGCGCGCCCTGCTTGCGCACCAGCACCGCCAGCTGCTGCAGCGTGCTCCTGCGCAGCGAGGGCTCTAGAGTAGGCTGCACTGACGCCCGTACCTAAGTATAGCCACGACGAGGCGGAGCGGGTCGCCCCGCAGGAACGCGTCGTGCGCGCCCTGCTGGCGCACCAGCACCGCCAGCTGCTGCAGCGTGCTCCTGCGCAGCGAGGGCTCTAGAGTAGGCTGCACTGACGACCGCGGTACCCACTCGGTACCGTGCTCGTCTAGGACTATGTCTTGCTTGAGCACATCCAAGATTTGTGAGATACCGGTCACCTGAAAAATGAAAATTGCACGTGTCTAGCCGTGTGTGTTTCTAGCCGGAATTTTTTTGGTCCCATACAAGCTTTTGATCCTGGATAGGAATGGGATCGATTGGCATCAAAAAAAAAGTTTGTCAAAAATTACCTTTTTCTCGCACCCTGCATGGTTTTTCAAAAATTTAAACGCCAATCTTCATTAATTCGAAATGAAGGTCTTCTATACCATTTTCGCGTAGCTGCATGGGATCTGGTAAATGCCCCCACAGACCCAAAAAGAAAATCCAACGTATATGGTAAACTGGCAACCGTACTGTCTTCAAAGATCTCACGGTTCGAAATAATTGCCATACGATAAATAAATAAATAATAGTACATTACTACAAAGGCCGGAAAGGACTCTATTGTCTGCCGAGGATGTTTACCTGGTAAGTCTTAGAAGGAGAGCTGGAGAAATCGACATTGAAACTCTGCGGTTGTACTCTTCTCAGAGCATTTAACAACACATCCGTGCGCAAAGACTCTCTCGGAGGTAGATATTTGGGGTCACCTGAAATAATCAGAGGTAGTGAAACTTTATTAATTTTAATTCCAAAAGTATTGATAAAGGTTTATCAATTGGTTGTATAAAATACTACCTTAAATATTGACGAACAAGGCTTGATTTCGTACGAAATAAACGAATAGAAGCCGCGCGAGATTAATTTAAAATTGCTTCGTCAGGTATACTCCTAAATTTTACCTTATACGATATTTTAGCACACAAGGTTCAAATTCATAGTACTTTATAACGTACCTAGTAACCGACAGAGTGCGTGCGCGGCCTCCATCCGCACGGACGCACAATGCACGAACAGAAGCCGTACGAGTCCCATCATGTTTTCGGACGCGCTCACGCCCATACATTCCGCGATTTCTGGTTCGAGAGACTTGCATATAGCTTGCCCTGGGGAAATGGATACCAGTGAACACTACTATAATTTTAGTATTAGTGATAGTCATAAGATTTTGTATGTCATAATGTAATACGCACTGTTACCTGGTTAAGACCTGAAAATAGATAATAACTTATAAACGCTTCAATGCATTTCGGTTGTGTTATATAACATTCATAACTTAACCCACTTTTCAACTGGAATAACATCGGAAAAATTTACAATGAAAAATCGCTACTAGAATTCGTATAACCAATCGCCAGCTCGTATGATGTCAGAGCTACCTATTTTATTTTTTACCAATGTACAACTTGTAAGAATAATACACTGCTTATAGGAAATGGCTTTAGAAAGATTAAATAGTGTTGTAACCTACCGATTTCTGTGTCATGGGCTGCATAGACGTGCAACAGGGGTAGGATCGGCAGCAAGCTTGCCAGTAGCCGCCACCAGCAGCTTTCACTCAATACCATACGGCCGCGAAGAAGGTATAGCATAATATCAGAAGCGCTGGTCTCAACCTGCGGAAAAACACGATTTTAATCCCATTCGGTTGAGGTAAAGGAGCATAATTTACATCAAATACAGTACAGAATTGCTACAATGTCAAATACCTCGAATGTATGTGACGGAAATGGTTTGCATAACAATTTCGATATTTAACACTTTAAACTCTCGCGCTTTGTAAACATACTTAAAAGGTTTGTCCGTGTCGAAACGTCGGTAAATACATAAATATCGCGTTAGACTGGTTAAAACAAACCTTTTAAGTAATTTCGATATTTTTCTATGAGGTTAAATAAGGAGTTTCACTTACTTCTTTGATATTAGAAGACATCCCATGACAACAAATTTCAGTCAGAATACTAACATCACAAAGCAATGTTAGGCATTTTTCATTATCAACCTGATTTATATCTTCGTCAACTAACACAGACTTCACCATATCGGCCATCTGTCTGTAAAACTTTGTAGCAATCCATTTCACATTATGTGCCATTAGACTTAGAGATATACTTCGAGCTAAAGTCCAATCTTCATTGTTGAAATCCATATATTTAGCCTTTTCCAATAAAACATCAGCTATTTCGTCCATATAAGCCTCGTTTAAGTGTACTTCCATGACTGGCAGAGATTTCTTTATGATTTTTAAAACTTGCTTAGTATTGCGACAGGAGTTTTTGTTCTTCATGAATTTTACTGCTTCGTTCATACCTTCTGCTAGCTTAGACAATTCGCGATATTTTGTTTTAAATTCGTTACTCGTAGATACTTTAGTATTCTGCAAGTGAAGGCGGGAAATTAAAATGAAACTGAAAAATTCTAAAGTATATTCTACAAGTGTATTATTGAGAAGTCAGTAATACCCAATATACATTGTAGTCTTTGGTAATACCTAAACAACGAAAGCGCCAGGCTTTCTAATTCCTCGTAATAAAACAACCCCGGAGGGCCGAGCATCGCGCCCTGCGTAACAGCTTTTCCGCGCACTACTCCAACGTCTCCAAACGTAACCACGCAACCCAATGATGACTCACCTCCAAATAGCGTGTAGATGATTTCGCTTAGATTAAGTGACGTCTCTTCTGTAATACTTACTTCTATAACTTCACTAAGATCCTCACTCAGACTTGGATAAAACAGTTCCAGAGCCGGATCAAGCTGCGCTGTCTGCAAGGCGACCACCAACGAGGAAGGCGGGAGAGCCGAAAATCGTGCCCAGCGCAACAGCTTTTCCGCGCACCACACCAAACGGAACCACGCAACCCGATGGTGGCTCATCTCTGGATAGTGGATACATGATTTCCTGAAATCAGTTTTATGATAATGCTATGCTTGACTTTCTGAAACTACCCCTGAAAACTTAATGAATGGGAATAGTATTTTAGGCACGATTATCCAGACAGAAGAAACACATCAATTATTTCATGATTCTTAGATACCTACATACAAATATTTTAGTGTGAAGTGAAAGTCGTTCGCTTGTAGCAGGATTACGGAATGGTCGTTCTCGTCAACTGAGTTATCGTCAAATCCGCTTAAATCAACATCTCTCACGTTTGCAGCAACATCTACCGTGAAGACTTGGCTTCTATTTGCGACAGTCCTAATCATAGGTTCAAAATCAAATCCTGCTCAGAGCAAACAACCTTGCACTTTAGTTCACAACATTTCAGGTAGTTTACAACTGTGTCTGTTTCTACATACTTGTATTTCATCAGCAGATCTCCAATCAAACGCATAACCATACAACTCTTATGCGCAATGTCTCTATGGGTTTTGGTAGTGTGGTCGGAACTCCAGAAATTCTCGTTGACACATTCCAGTAGCAGCTGAATAAGGGATTCCACTAAGCTGAGACATGTGTTCAGCGATTTCTGAAAAAAAAATGCGTTTATTTTGGTAATCGAATGATAGAGCAATGAATACGATTTCCTAAACAGTTTTAGATTAAAATTTTACAAATAATGCTATGTTGTCTCTCTCTCTCTCTCTCATCTGAGCGATTTTCCCGGTTGCCCCTCAGCTGTTGCTTCGGGGCCCAGGGTCCGCTTTCCTGCTTTTTCTCCTCCACTTCGCACGGTCTTCGGCATCCTCCTTTGTGAGACCATTGGCACACATGTCATCCCTCACAACATCCAGCCAGCACTTCCAGGGCTTTCCCCTTTTCCCGGGCCCAGGCGGAGGCGACATAGCCAGACATTTGTTACCCACGTAACTTGCCGGTTTTCGCAAGACGTGGCCATACCAGCGAAGTCGATGCTCTTGCAATTTATCTGCAATGTCACGGACATGAAGGCTGCCGCGAATGCGAGAGTTCCTTATGCGGTCGTTCCGCGTCACTCCGCACATCCACCGCAGCATGTTCATTTCCGTGACCCGCAGCTCCTGCTTGTATCGCTCGAGCACTGGCCACGCCTCACAGCCGTATAAGAGGACAGGTCTGATGATGGTTTTATAGACCTGGCCTTTCAGCTAATGGGCATTTTGGGGTCGCAAATGACACCAGTCACCTCACACCATTTAGCCCAGGCTGCAGAAATGCGAGCCTTAATGTCGTGGTCGATAACGCCGGACGTGTGAAGCACGGATCCCAGATATTTAAACTGGTCCTTACGCTCGACCACGTCGTCACCTATGCGTACGGACAGGGGACCCGTCACATTACAGGCCAGGTACTCAGTCTTCGCCTCGTTGAGTAAATAAAAGTTGAGTAATTAAATAATGCTATGTTGTGTTCGAGTTTTATCTCAAAATAAACGCAACGTAGCCCTGCCTTATATTTGCGCTACGATACAGATTTTCCAAGATGTCATACGAGTCTATCTTGTAAAATGTCGAGTGTCTTGTTGAATGTGTTGTGTCTTTTTTATAAAATGTTTATAGAACACTGCAAATGTTAGAAAATAAGAGTCAAAGTGGAACAGACTATCCTGCCGTAATTTTCATAAAAAACGCCTGGTATAAATAATCGAGTCGTAAATTAATAAATAATAGTTTTTTGAAAGAATTATTTCGACGCAACTCTGCCAACTCAAATTATTTCAAGTGTACAATATTTACCACATCCAATACTTCGCTTTTATCCTCCGGATCAACCAGCACGACGCTTCGAGCCATCATGGTGAGCACGGCGTGCGTAGTCTCCAGGGCATACAGGGGCGCCGGCCACTGTCTTAAGGCCATAAGGGTGTCATCCCGCTGCAAGTCCGGAGAGCTGTCGCCGGCTAACTTTTGTAGTTCCGTGTTCATGCCGTCATCAGTTTCTTTGGAGTCTGTTATCTGTACAATACAAAGTGTTGATATAAAATGCCTGTTGAATTGTACTCATTCATTCATTTATTTCAAGAACAAAAATACATTTACTAAGCCACACTACTGTCTAGCATTTTGTTACCATTGTAATAAAGTTTCTTCGTTTACACTGGACAGCTCTAAGGGTTTGCTAGTCAATAGAAGACGCGATATACGGGTCTTTTTATAGTAAGGCACTGGACTGGTCCCACCGCCGGCTTAAACAGCGCGTCAACTATATAATCCCCGTAGAAATCTCCTTTAAACTTCAGGGTGCTAGAAAACTCTAAATAAGTAGGCTCATTCATTTACCTTGTATGCATCATTAATTAAGTCAACAGAAGATAATTCGAATATTCTCTTGTTAAGAACTCTGGTGATACATAGTAGAACGAATAGCGCCTCGTGTGGTCGCCCACCCTGCCCCGTATCCGATATCAGAAGCAGGTTCTAGAAAAAAACAAATAGTAAACCTTTAACACACAGATCACATTACATTAAATTACCTGTTTGATTGAAATTTTGGGCATAAACTTGTGATTTTTTCTGACTAAATTGAAGAATTTGTGACTGTCCTTGACTACCTGAACGATGGATGGTCGATTTAGAAATATCTCAGGCGGGAAATCCCGTAGGAACACATCACAGATGAAGCGGCAACAACGTCGTGTGGACTTGAGCAGCTTCAATGCATCTTCTACCAGTAGTACGGTTTTAGAGTCTGATGACGTCATCAATACCCAAGGAAAGAGAAGTATTCGGATGCCATTTGTGTCTTTGGATCTGAAATAACAATAAAATGAGTTTCAAGGCATTTGTGATGATGCAAATATTTATGTGAGTTCAATTGATGCCACCATGGACCTCATAAGAAGGCTCAAAGTCACTCAGAGGGCCATGGAGAGGGCTATGCTGGAAGTTTTTCGGCGTGATCGCATCAGAAATGAGGCTATCCGTAGCAGAACCAAAGTAACCTTAATTGGCAGTTAAGGGGCACATTGCACGTAGAACCGATGGCCCTTGAGGAGCAAGGTTCTCGAGTAGCGACCACGGACCGAAAGGCACAGCGTGGGTAGACCCCCCGCAAGGTGGACTGATGACCTGGTGAAGTTCGAGGGAGTCCACTGGATGCGGATGGTTAGGACCGGTCATTGTGGCACACTTTGGAGGAGGCCTAGATATGTACAGCAGTGGACCAGTGGACGTCTTTCGACTGATATGGTGACATTTAACTGAACAATTAGCATGAAATAGATTGCAGCAACAAAAAGTTGGTATATAGTTGGTACACATCCTGAACCCAGTAGAAGAAAGTAACGTAGATGTACTCATCTTGTGACATATTATTTGGCTACTTTGTCTGCTATTATATGATGCTGACTATACATGAGTGCAAATGATAGAGAAACAAATTTAAATTTAATTAAAAGTAACTATAAACTGAGCCAATAATAGAACAAAAAAAAACATCAAATGACAATAACATGAAAATATTGTCTAATATTTGTGACTTGAGACATAAAATATTAAAATGTAAAGGCTAAGGTTAGTATCTAGGCCGCGAACACACTAGGGTGGTAAGCGATGCGACAGCAATCTCAGTACATGAAGTCTCCCAAGTCATACCTAAAGTCGCTGTCATGTGGCTATTCACCCCTCCAGTGTGGCCTTGGCCTTAGAAAAACAAAAGATATCCCTCTCGTTGTGAGGACAAACTAATACTTACATATTGACAGTACCATCATTAGAAATAGAACCGTCTCGTGATGATTGGCAGTCATTTCTCAAGCCTGTTAAATAGTCCCGGTTTGAATCCCCATCGCTTTCCGAGCTGAAAAATATTTTATGATAGTTACTTAGAATTACAAACTACAACACTGAGTACATAATGACTACATTTGAATGGATAGATATATTAATAAACAATAATTTAGTTTAAACAAAATTTTACCTTACATCAATATCACATTTGTCACAGAGATTCATATATTATTATAATTTTATTTATGTCACACCTGGCCAAAATCTAAAACCTGGAAATCCCACTTCCTGTCCAGAGGGTGACATAAAACTTTGTACTTAACACGAGTGGTAATAAAGAAAGCCTCAGATCGCATATTTATCGCCCTTGCCTTCGGCTCGGGCGTCAAATACCTGCGATCTGAGACATTCTTTGTTTTACCGCCCTTGTTAAGTAATGTACTATTATGTCACACCTGGCCACTGGCAATTACCCCACACTCCGCGAGCAGATAATCCCACTTCCTGGCCAGGGGTGACATAAAATTTTGTACTTACCACGGGCGGTAATAAAGATCTGAAACTTGATCGCATATTTATCATTTATTATTAGTCAAATACCTGCAATCTGATCTGAGACATTCTTTGTTTTACAACCCTAGGTTTGTAATATACAATTTTCACATACCTTGTAACAGAAGGCAGTGTCAAGCGGGGCACATTTACATTGTTTACGTCTTCTACTGTATTCAGGAACTGGATACTATCTACCAGCTCTTGGTAGGTTTCTTGAGCATCCTGGTCAAGTTTATGCTTCACAGCATCCAATTTAGTCAAGAGTCTCTTAACTCCATACTCCTTAACTATATAATTGCCTGCTTTTGTCTAAAAATTGAATTGAAATTAAAGCTAGGCACTTTTTAAGATGCACTTGGGGTAGTGGGAAACAATAAAGCAATCAAAAATAACTGACACAACTTTACTTGTGTGCTGTTACAATGAGTTCCATATTTTTGTCTTGCACATACAGGATTGTACTGAGCCAGAGATAATTAACAGTTCTTACATATAGAAGGTTTACTGTTGAGCAAACCCAATATTTCACAGCTAGAAAACACAGAATACTACTCGTACCATCTGTTATACCACATAGCACATGCTCTGTTACCTTGTAATGTGTTTACATAACCAAGTTGAATGATACTGTTTCTGTCCAGCGGTGTCAGCCACATTTGGGTGAATTAACATCCCTGTGAGCTGAGTTAATAAATAAAAATAATAAATACGTGTGGACAATTTCACACAAATCAACCTAGTCCCAAACTAAACAAAGCTTGTACTATGGGTACTAAGCAACAATATACATACTTATTATAGATAAATATATAATTAAATACATAGAAAACATCCAAGACTCAGGAACAAATATTTGTGCTCATCGCACAAATAAATGCCCTGACGGGGATTCGAACCCGGGACCTCCAGTATTCGTAGGCAGGGTCGCTACCAACTAAGCTAAAGCGGTTGTCTTTGGTCGTCAGTTAAGCAGAAGTGGCAAGAGGCACAGACCTGCTACAGTGCTCGCACACTTATACAAATAATTTTTTGTTTTCTATCGATAACAACATTGTATCTGTGTAAGCTGTTGGTTCTACAAATAACTGAATAACTATTATTTCATGTGGGACTATCGTCATAACCTTCTCTCTATTGCTATAAAAAATACAGGTACCTACAGTAGAATCCGGATATAGCAACAGTAAAGGGACCGGCGATATTACGTCACACTAACAGAACATCGCACAAAACGGACTGAAAATGTTTGGTATGAATCCTAACGTCAGGTGATTTAGCAGTCTTTAAAAGCGGTCAAATGTTATATGTGGAGTCGTTATAAGAGGAAGTGGGCTGAACATGTAATCAGAGGAGAGGATAAGTGGAGCAAATTAGTCATGCAATGGTACCCAAGAGAGGGTAAGAGGAAACGAGGGAAACCATTCAGAAGATGGGAAGATGATATAGTTAAGGTAGCAGGCAAAACCTGGACTAGACTCGCACACATAAGAGAAGATTGGAAAGTGTTGGGGGAGGTCTTTGCCAAAGGGCACACAGATTAAAAGAAAAAACAAAAAAGATTAGTAAAGTAAACGTGTAACAGAAATAATATGTAATCTGAGATAAGGCTATAAAATAATTAGAATAAAATAAAATATAAGCAGATTCTACTGTAGTTTCTTATTCTAGAATAGTTACCATGACAGTTCTAAGCAATAACTGTAATGCCTCCCGTTGGAGACTAGGCGTTTGGACATGGAACCAAGCCAGCAAGGCCTCCAGAAGTTCGCGCGTACCAGACAACTCATCATCGATCTCCCAGCCCAAACGAAGCTTAGCGATTAATAATTGTAATGAACGTTCGCGTATCTCTTTTATAGGATGCCCTGAAACAAATTTCAAGATAAATATCTACGTGACATTCGAACACACGAAAACTTTAAGCTACCGGTCTACTCACCCAGTTTTTTAATGTAATGTGATAAATATCCTGCGGATGACATTATATGCTTCCAATATACCTCATTCGTAACAGTAGTGTTATAAATACAAAAAGACCCTATAACTTCCAAAAAAGAAGCTGTAACAGTTTCCTACATTGTTTACACATTTTTGAAAACATAACGATACGTCTAAACTTGACACTTTTGACTGACAGTAGACGCAAGGCTGTGTCCCGATGATCCGAAACCGATTAAAAGTGTATTATAATGTGACCGATACCCACCGCTTAGTTTTCACACTATCCGATCCGATATCGAAGTAGGATCCGATCGACGAGATGCTTCGGGGTAGCAGTTATACTTGTTCATGCCCCACTTACTATTCTGGCCAACAAATTGTTTATTAATCTTCACCTGTTTAAATAACATTTATCTAGCACGTATAGGTAATTGTATTGTCGCCTTGTCGAATCAATCTCCTTATGTGACCAGTCAATATCAGAATTATCAGAGAAGCTAAAAACAAATAATACAAAACTCCCAATATTTTCTCGAATGATTGTATTTTCTTCTTAAATTATGCGCAGGCAGTGTTTGGTTGCTTTTATACTTTACCGTGGACGTCTACGGCACGATTTACCGTCACTATAAAACAAGGGACTGGAAATGTACCTATGAAGCAGTATGCTCACGCTTTTATTCTACCGTGGACGTTAACTGCATGATGCCAAGGACGTCTACTATATGCCTTTAAGCTCAATTGTCTTACCCACTATATCACGACAAATGCGCGTGTTGTGCATAAAGATATGAACATGTTGCTGTGTGTGCTGTCACTGTCAACGTTTGCCGCATTTTCGTTTAAAACTCTTTTTTTGGCTCGGATATGTACTTTAACTTGGATAACGCAAGTGGACCGACACCGAATAATGAATATTGAAGCAAAATCCCAGCAATTTTGTTTTTTTTCCCATGACACTACTAAGCTTAACTCCTTATACTATTATCTATGCATCACCTACTGTGAATTGTTATTCTTTGATATGATCTCCGCTACCCTAAGGTTGTCTGGAAGAGATCGCTCATTAGCGATAAGACCGCCTGTTGTTTGCCTGTACTCATTGTCATTATGTACTGTTATGTGTTACTTTTGTTGAGGTTATGCAATAAAAAGTAATTGTATTGTATGTATTGTAATTTTGAATAATATTAACACCCCACCCCAGTATTATGATAACAATTACCGTGTAACCGGCACCACCACTACGACCGAAACGAAATGGCGAAATCGGTCCGAATGATCGGACATTGAGAAAATCACTAAATCAAAATATCTGTCGGATCCTACACCGATATTGGATCGGATGATATGAACAGAGGCCTATTTCAATCCCATATCTTTATCACGTCCGATAGCGACATACAGCGTTTTAAAAACTATCTCAAATAATCGCGACCGGTACTTTCACGGTACTTTGACAATTTGTTTGACACTGACATTGCAGACATTGAGATAATAGATATTGTATTGTATCAGTGTTGCCAGGTCTCCTGTTTTTACAGGAGATCTACTGTTTTTGGGGTGTGTCTACTGTTCTACTGTTTTTCCCAAAAAATCTACTGTATTTTAGAAATTTCTACTGGATTTCCCAAAAATTCTACTAGATTTTATAATTTCACTTATTCAACTTCAATTATCAAGAAGAAAACAATAACATACATATAACTTGTCAAGTTTCTTAAAGCGAGTGTAGGGGTAGTGGGAGTAAATGCGCAGCGTCAAACAGAATGGCGCTCTACTGTTCATACAAAAGTGAACTTTTTTTGAACAGCAGCGTTTGTAAAACCTGGATGCGAAGTTGCATATCCGCAAAACTCGGCCAGAGATCTCCTACACGTATACCTACAACTTCGCAGGACAGGTGCACCATGTAATGTAACCGCATATTCAGAACTAAATTTGGCTTTGCTAGCCACTAATAACTGACGGAGTCGCTATCGCCGGACACGGCGAGGAGGACTATATTTCTATAGTGAGCAAGCAAATGGCAGCCATGGTCACCAAATAGTTATTATTTGATGTGAAGTTGAAGTGACAGATGAGATGAAATTTTCTATTATGAAATGGCTCTGTGGAGTGTGGCAGTTAATACTTACTATTATATTATCACTGAAATCACTATGAAATATGCATTTAGGGAAATTTTATGGAATAAATTTTGTCTACTGTTTTTTTTTCGAATCTGCTGTTTTTTAGAGCATGTAGCTACTGTTTTTTTCAAATTGGACCTGGCAACACTGTATTGTATTGTATGTGGTTTGCAGAAAGATAGGATCCAATCTCGTATTTCCTATTCATGATATCTCCGAATTATTTCAGTGGTAGGTATAATTTGTGATTATATTGATGAAAACCATAAAATAATTTGCTTTGTGTTACATTTTACAAACCGAAAATTATCAAACATGTGTTACCGAGCTTTCGTAATTTCCCATATTGTATGCTGTTTGAAGTAGTGTTTCGTAGTTACGTCGCGATAGCTTCCTAGTCGGAAAAATGTATATTATTGCCTTTTATTCTATATTTGTGTAGCAATTAAAGCGCAATAATTGTGAATTACAGATGGCTGACATCAAAACATTGTTGAAAGAAGCAAGGAAACTTATAGATGAAAATAATTACAAAGATGCCCAAGAATGTTGCAAAAATATTTTGAGAAAGGATAAACAGAATTATATTGCACTAGTGCTCCTTGGGAAATCACTACAAGATGCTGATCAAGCACCTTTAGCATACCAGAAAGCTATTGCCAGTAAACCAGATCATCCATTGGCCTGGCAAGGTTTAGCCAATTATTACGAACGCAAAGATGACGAAACCTTAAAGACAAAACTGTTGCCTGTCTATGATGAAATATTAAAATTGCAGATTGAAGAAGACAAAGCTTTGGAAATAATTACCAAGCTTGGACAACTTGGCTGCAAGTTAAAGAGCAATGAAGCTATCACTACACTTCTCCATTTTAGGGCCAAAACCAGTGAGGCCAAATTGTTAACAGCTGTAGAAAACCAATTGTTAGAACTTCTCAAAAGTGATATTCCTTGTAAAGAGGATGATATACTAACAGTTTTAAAGTTTGTAGATCAGCTTTATGTAAAGGATCCAAGCAATTCTCTTGAGTTGCTTTATGTCAAAGTAATTCTCCAAAAAAGTGACTATGCTCAAGCAGTTGATGAAATTATACACCTTCAATTTTTTTCACAGAATGTTGTTTTACGGGAATTCCTCTGCAAACACATTTGCAACAAATATGTGAAAGATGGTTTTTTTAACTCCATTCCAATTGAGAATATTGTGGACAAAATAGTCGAAGGTATTGAAAATTCTAAATACCCTGGCCTGTTGAAATGTATGATTTGTTATGACAAATCAGAATATTTGGAGGCTTACAAACAATGTGTCCCATTGATAAACTATCATCAGGCAGATATTACCGAAGCAACATTTATAATCAAGTGTGCTATGATGCTAGATAAATGGCAAGTTGTACAAAAGTTAGCTACAAATTTTCTCCCAAAAGCCAAAGAACAAATTTTTGTCATGGACCTGAAAAGATTCTTGTTCTTATCACTTGCCAAACAAAGAAAATGGAAACAAGCAATTTCTGCTGCATCAGAAATACTGCTTGATAACTTGAGTAGCAATGAGCAAGCTATTCTTGCAGAATGCTATATAGAAACTAATGAAAATGCTGATCTCATCATGGATAAGCTTCAGACAAGTGAATATTACATACAGCTCCAGGCTTTACTTTTACTGAAAAAGAATAAATGTAATGAAGCTGTAACACTGCTTCAAGAAACTAGTGACCCTTTATGTTTGTTCTACTTGGGCAAAGCATTCTGGAAACTAAAGGAATATGAAAAAAGCCAAATAAATTTACTGAAAGCAGCAAAACTTAATCCACAACATTCAGAAACTTTTCTTTATTTAGGTAATTTCTACAATGAATTCAAAAGTGATTGGGATAAGGCAAGAAAGTGTTATGAAAAAGCACACAGCTTGGATGATACCAATCACAACATAACTAAAAAGCTAAGTGAAGTTTACACTAAATTGGAACTAAAGGAAGCAGATTTTGAATTACTGATTGCTGCAGAAAAGAATATCCCAAGTCAAGAGTCTTGGTTAAACTTCAGATTAGGTTTACACTATATGATGAAACGATTATGGGAAAATGCAGTTGTACAATTTCGAAATGTTATTAAAAGTGACCACAGCAACATTACTGCATTTGAATGTTTAGCTGATGCATATTATTCTCGGGGATCATATACTTCTGCATTAAGAGCATATAACAAAGTAATGACAGTCAACCCTAGTAGGAGTTCACATTGCCTCACAAAAATTGGAAACATACATTCTCTTTTAACACAGTATGAAGAAGCAATTGCCACATATGAAAAAGTTTTGAAGATTGATGCTAATGCTATGTTAGCTTTAAAGGGGATAGCAGAAACTTGGATGAGGATTGCCAAGAAAAAAATGGCAGCTAAAGTATATGGCAGTGCTAGAGACTGTGCACAACAAGCTATAGATTATCTTATTAAAGCATTACAGAAACAAAAGCAATTTTTATGTCTTTGGAAACTTTTGGCAGATACTTTAATATTTGTCACCAATTTGCCTAATAAATATGCGTATGTATACATGATAGATTTACTTATGCAATCTGATGTCAATATCCATAAATATGAAAAAGTGGACATCTTTCCAAAGGCAATCGCATGTTACTCCCTTGTTGCAAAAAATAATCAACTATCAGCTTCTTATGAGCTGGCATCAACTTACTTTGCCTTCTACCAAGAATCACAGAAATTGGTAAATTGCCACATAGCATATAACTTAACACTCAAATGCATAAAAGAAAAACCATCCCACTGGAGAAATTGGAATTTGCTCGGGAAAATATGCCTGATCATCAAGAAATATGACCTTGCACAACATTGTTTTATCAAAGCCTTGCTTGTAACCAGGAAGTGGTCTGTGGCCAAAATATGGTGTAATCTGGGAACACTATACTTAAAGTTAAACCACCACAAATTGGCTAACTACTGTTTCTGGCGCGGGCAATCAACTTTGCCTTCCTATCCTCTCAGCTGGATTGGTCAGGCACTAATTGCAGAACTAATTCGAGAAGAGGAAGCAATGGACCTTTTCAGACATGCATGTCGACTTGGGTACCACCCAGAGAGTGCACTTGGCTATGCTGACTGGGTGTGTCGCACATTAAGAAAGACCAATAATTATAAAGAAAATTCAGAATTAAAGTATGTTATAGATGGTCTCCACGCAATTCCATATGCCATAGATCTAGTTGAGTGGTACTCTGCTTTCGAACCCACAAATGCTTGTGCCTGCACAATTCTTGGTATCCTCCAAGAACGATTTGGACTTATAAGGGCAGCATTTAAATCATATGAAAAAGCATTGCAGTATGCAGATGATGAGAATAGAAATATTACCTTCTTGAATATGGGGAGAATATTGATGAGAATGGAGAGGTATGATGAAGCTGTAAAAGTATATAAAGCAATTACAGAAGCTAGCTTGGACTCTACATGCGGATTAGCTCTTGCTCTTTATAAGAAAGGTTTATACGAGGAAGCATATGCAGCTTATGATACAGCCCTGCATTGGTTGAGCAATGACGATGATGATAAAGCAGATATTCTTGTTGCAATGGCCGGAATCGTCTACATGTACAAAGGCGCAGATGACGCTAAAACGTTACTTTTCCATAGCATTCAAATATCTCAAAAGAAGCCCACACCATACAGCTTATTTGCAATTTGTTCATTGGGACTTATACATTCTGACCAAAGTCTCTCAAAACTTGCTGTAAGTGAGATGCAGAAATATGAAATGGATAGCAACTTCGGATTTGATATTGGCTTTCTAAAGTCTTATGTTCTCTTATGTGACGAGAATATTGATGGTGCTATAAAACTGCTAAGTGATTCTCTTCATGATCACCCAAGTAATGCTCTATTGTGGTTCTGCATGGCACAATACTCTCTCAGAGAATCCAATAAGCGAGCCAAAGTAGCTAGCTGTTGTGCTCAGAGAGCATTGTGCTTAGCTCATTATGGGGAATGTAAATGCAATCCAGCTGAAATAATTTCTACTGCCAGCATTGCAGAACATTTTGCAGGCAACCAAGCCAAAGCATTATTGTTGGCTAAAGAGGGGTTACACATGTATCCTAATCGCTCTGAGATCTGGGCTGCTCTCTTGTTTTCACTTTTGCCACACAAGGAATGGGGAGAAAGGAAGGGCTGGTTATTGGCCGCCGCCGGACATATGCGTCGACATTTGGAAATCTCACGCTCTCTAAGCAGATGGGTCAACCTTGTGGAGAAAAAACTTAGTAGGTAAAGGATTGTGGAAGATGTTACAATGTTTAAAAACTATTTAATCCAGTGCATTTGCCATTTTATGATATTACATTCTGCAATATGAATTAACTATTCAGCCTTAATTTAGTGATAATAGGAGGAAAGTTTTTTACAACCTAGACGTTAATTTTAACGATTTATGCCTGCATGATCCAAATACTAAATGCATTTATTTATTATAGAGTGCAAACACACTATTTATCATGAAGTTTTAAACATGTGTATAATCAATAATAAAATACAATAAATTCAATACAGAATACTTTTTTATTTCATATAATTAATCTGTATTTTTAATTGTTGCCTTGGTGTCTGGAATTCTTCTGTACACTGCAAGATACTTGTCTCCATTGTTTCTTGTTACCTTTTGACCTTCTTCAGTACTTTCATAAAGCTTCTCTACAATAGGATCAGCTTTCTGAAATTAAAATTGTTGTATGTAAGTTAAAGTTTGTTTAGCTTTTCCGTGAAAGAAAACATCATGAAGAAACCGGCCTAGTACCTACTTAGTCTAGTTTTTCCTTGTGTTGGAAGATCAGATCAGAACTGAAGATGGCAACCGGGAAAACAACGGGTAGCACTCCGGGAGTGACGGCAGAAGTGAAAACTAAATGATATGATAAAGTTTTCACTTAATACATTTTTGATAACAGCGCCACCTACGAACAAAACAAGGCACTAACTATACAGAACGCTGCTGTCGGTTGTAACCAAAGAGTATAATAATATATGTTGTACAACCTGCACTGTGAGAAACTTCGCTTGTTTGTTCATAGGTGGCGCTGTTGTTTTCCGGATGATTTCCTAGATAAAAATCCGTTAAGCAGATTGAGTGTGAAGAGATGTTACAGGAGAGGAGCAATAGAGAGACAAGAGTTACTTTCATGGAAAACCTTTGTAAACTAAATTTGTATCAAACCCACAGCACACCAGGCAGACTTGCATTTGATTACTGTTGTATCAATGAAGTCAAGGATTTTGACGTTCTTTGGCCATGTATCACGGCGTGGAGATTTCTCGATCGAACGGCTTGTGGCACAGGGCAGAGTTGAGGGCACGAGACCACGTGGCAGGTCACCCATGAGGTGGACTGACCAAATTAAGTCTGCATTAAACTGCCCGCTGTACGAAAGCGCCAGGCGTGCAGACGTGAGGGAGGAATGGCGCCGGGTGGTAAAGCTCGCCACCCACAACATGACGGCCACAACCACTCTGACAAGAGTGTAACGACGAAGAAGAAGAAGAAGATCAATGAACATTTTGTGTGCTACAAAGGTTGGTTTAAATTGTGCTTACCAGTTCTTCATCAGATATTCTCTCAAATAACGGATGGTCTTCGAAATGGGTCACCATCCAATCATGTAAGTCTTTTACATCTGTGATTGTATATACAATTCCCTGAAAAATAAAATAAAATAAATAATTAAGAAATTCGTTTATAAACATAGTTTTGTGTTGTTAAATTGATGAAATATAAACAAAACTAAAAGCAGATATTTTGCTTTAAAATTAAATTCTTTTAAAAATAAAATCTTTATTTTCATGTAACTTACTTGCTCAGCTAAAATATATGCATACTCTGATAACAACCATTTGTTAATAATCCTCCATTTATGCTTAGCTTTCTTGAAATGGGGATCTGGATATAAGAAGAACATTTTTTTAAGCTGAAAAAATGATAAATAAGTTTTACCGTAGATGCAGAATTAAATTGCCATCTCATACTATGGATACTTGCATACTCATACCTGTCCTTTGTGAAAGAAATTAGGCAAATATTTCATAGCATTTGTTCTTAAAACGGCCACATTTTGATACTGATCCGGATTTTGTATTCTTAGAGCTTTAATTCTGTCATTGACATAATCTGACACCTTCACTCTTATTTCCAATCCCAGCATTAGATTATCAGGGAACATAGGAGATAGAGTCACTGTAAAAAACAGTTAATGGAAATCAATAATAAGAATACATAACTTCCACTCATTTCTTTATGGAGCAAGCAAACTAAGAATAGAGTGCCCAGAGTATCCTCAGCGCCTAGCCCTTGGTGGCTTGGACAGAGTTATGTGCCACTAAAAAGTGCCTCCAAATATTAATCTTTCGCTAGATTTTATTCTCATGCTGCATTTAGCTACCTAGTAGGTCCAACACAACCTACAAAGTCTGAACCAACCTGGTATTCTGTTAATGCTCTCATTTCCAAACAACACAATTACAAGTATTTATTTTGGCGTAAAAGTTTTACTATATTTTTTATTCAATATTCTATCATAATTTTGTAACTTTTATGTTTTCAAATTGACATATTCTAAAGTAGTTTAATATATTATTACAGGCTGATTAGTACAGTAAGTAAATACCTAGCAGGCCTCCATAACCACAACCAACATCCAAAAATTCAACCTTTTTCTCATTGTCTTTCAATATTGGATATAAAGTAGACCAGTCGTAATCCTCCGGGTGAGCAGGGCTGAAAAAAGATGTTACAGTGTATTGGAAAATTATAAATGACTAGTATTTTATTTACAAAATACTATAACTGAACTCTAACTTACTATTCAAAACAGTGGTCGGCAATAGGGTTAGAATGTGCACGCTGCCTGTAGTATTTCTTTTGAGGTAATGCCATTGCCTGATATATTTAAAAATAGATTTTATAACAAATAGCTATTATTAAAATTCTTACAAACATATATTACATCTAATATTACTTTCTTTAATTCAGAAAGAAGAAAGTATACAATGTTTACATTATTACAAGTACAAGTAGTCAAAGTACACGCGTAAAACGAACTGAACCGAATAGACCGCGGGCCAGACGTTAAAATCGTCAGTAATTTCCTCTCGCACGAAAACTTGTACACTGATTAAGAAAGATGAATAAAAAAGTACTGTGGTCGTCTGCCACCATTCCGTTGGTGGGTTGAGGAGCAGCAGCCTCCCAAAGACATAAAAAAACAGTCATTTCCTCTCGACTGAAACTAGGTTTAAATGATAGTTAAGAAAATACCTTAACGAAAAAAAATCGTCTACCACTTGTATCGCGGTGGAATACCCGACTGCCAAGCACGTGAACATGTAAAAAAAAAAACAGTCATTTCCTCTCGCATGAAATATTGTCAGATGATAGTTTACGGACTATTATGAAGAAATAAATTCGTCTGCCACTTATATCGCGGTGGAAACCCTGTCTGCCAAGGGCCTAAACATTGTATGGTATGAAAAGAAAAAAAACAATACACATCAGCGTGTACATCTATGGATAGGTCTTTAAAAATGATATAGGGGTTTCTAAAAAACGTTTCCATTTAAGTCAACCGTTGGTGAGATATTCGCTGTGAGTCGTAAAAAGTTCATCCCCCCTCTTTAATTTCCAAACTGTGAGGTCAAAAATGCTGAAAAAAATTGGGAGGGTATAAATAAATACTTTCAAAAATATTCGGTTTGAATAAATTACGTCAAACGGTTTTTGAATAAACGCTGAAAAACTGTCTTGTTCAAATAAAACGACTTAAGTGACGTGAGTTTCCCATAAAGATACAACTTGTTTTGCTACGATTTATTAAATAGTGGTTTAAAATGTGAACTAGTAGGTGTCGGTATGGAACCCTTCATTGTGTGTGATCCCAGACGCACTCTAGGACTGCTTGAAAGTTAATCGTCATGCCTCAGGTCGTATCTTCATAGGAAACTCACGTCACTTAAGTCGTTTTGTTTGGGCAAGACATTGTTTCCTATGAAGATACGTATTTTACATGTTCACGTGCTTGGCAGACGGGTATTCCACCGCGATACAAGTAACAGACGATCTTTTTTCGTTAAGGTATCAGGTAACCATCATTTAAACCTAGTTTCAGTCGAGAGGAAATGACTGTTTTTTTTATGTCTTTGGGAGGCTGCTGCTCCTCAACCCACCAACGGAATCGTGGCAGACGTCCACAGTATTTTTTTATTCATCTTTCTTAACCACTACAAGTTTTCATGCGAGAGGAGATTGGTAATCGTGACCTGTCGTTGGCCCGCGGTCTAGAACCAAGAATCCTAATATCAAGATGTCACTGTCACTAGTCAATATGATGACGATCATTGACACTGCGTGCGTTCACATACTATGAAACATTGCCACCAACAGGGCTTTTAAGTTGGTCATAGGGCTACTCTTTCTATCGCTCTTATAATCTATTAATGTTATTTTATATTTACTGATAGGCTACTAAAATACAAATACAAAATATTTATTTTTAGGTTTTTGAATTATGGGTTTTTAATAATAAAAATATAGCAAGCATATTTGAATCTAAAGTACCTACGGTACCTACCGTTAGTCTGGCAACTTCGTTGAATTTGATTTGATTTGACAAACTGACATTTCACATTTCTGTCATTTCTGACAATTCTAACATCCTATCGTATGTTTCGGACAAGGGAGATCCTAATTTTTATTGAATAATGTATTTATAAAAGAGTGAGTGTTTTCAAAGACGACGTTGTTATAATGTAGCTACAGTTACACAGTGATCACCGTTGATTATTCGTATTCCAGGTAAGTGAGAGATCCACACAATTGTCTTTATATTTTAGAGATATTTGCGAATAGAAATCTAGTTTTTTTAAATGAACTCTAGGGCACAAAGAATTTTATTGTATTATAAGTCTTATAAACAATTCTCATTTGCAATAAAAATGTAATTAAGGGACTTCAACGGAATTATAACTCATCAGTTACAGGACTTACAGGTCTGACGTTTGAATTGTAATTAATAGGGGTAGTACGTTTAAAAAAATGGTTCCCCAGAAATAAGTGTAATTTAATGTTTCGAAATTAGTTACGTATTGCACAAAATAAATTATTTGAAAGAAGAATTAAATCCCAAATTAGTTGAGCATTATAAGTTATCGCTCAACTGATACTGTACTGATGGCAAAGTGATAATATAAAATGAACAAATTGTGAGCACTTAAGCATAAAAAGTAAAAATATAAACAACATTACCTACTTAAGATGAGGAAAAAACCTTAAGCATTTGGAGCTCATTGAAACAATAAAGTAGGTAGGGATTAGTCATTGAAATTTAATATTCCTTTGTTTAACTGAAATCTGTACTCATATTTGTCTTATAACTTTTATTAATGCACACAACATAATAGAGTAGTAGTGCATCAGCTGTGTAAGATTCATGTTGTATCAATTAGGACTGTGTGTCTGTCTTTTGTGGACTGTTTGTGCTTAGTTTGTTTTATGAATAAATGGTTCTCAATTAGGACTAATATCATAGCAAAATATTGATTGTTGTGCCACGGATCTGATTATTTTATACTACTTAGGTTGTGTAGATTCCCAGAGAAGTAAAGGGACCTAAGGTAGAGGAACTCATTTAATTGTTAAGTATATAAGATTTGTGTCTCATGTTAGCACATTCAATATTCAATGCAACAAACACACACACACTGACTTTTCTTCTCCAAATATTTGGTATTGGTGACAAATGTATCAACTAAACAAAATGCTATTGTTCACCCTAACACACTTATAACACATTCTTGTATTGATTAAGTGTTGTATCAGGTTTTAAGGGTGTACCCAAGTTTACTTTATTTGTACTTTAGTGATAACTTACAGGTGTAGGTACATGTAGGGGAGACCTAGACATGACCAGAACTGGATAAAACCAGAACAGGTCTCCCAGGTGGTTGGCGGTGGTGGTGGTTGGTTCTATAACCAGATCAAGGTAAAATACGACGACCGCTTTAGCTCAGTTGGTAGTGAACCTGCCTACGAAGCTGGAGGTCCCGGGTTCGAATCCCGGCCGGGGCATTTATTTGTGTGATGAGCATGAATATTTGTTCTTGGGTCTTGGATGTTTTCTATGTATTTAAGTATATATTTATCTATATAAGTATGTATATCGTCGCTTAGTACCCATAGTACAAGCTTTGCTTAGTTTGGGACTAGGTTGATTTGTGTAAGATTGTCCACAAATATTTATTTATTTATTTATTTATTTTAAATGTATAAATTTATTAAAATGGGAATAAAATAAATTCAAATCACTAATATATAAAAATACAAACTTATGGTATAGTGAAAAAGTGGAACAATTAGTATTCATAAAGTTATTTATCAATATAAATTATCAGCATAATTATGAATAGTTGTTGCATGTTTTGCACACTGTTATCTTAATAAGGCCACTTGAACGGGTCACTTACTAGATAACATCATAGTACTAGCTTTTGCCCGCGACGTCCTCCACGTAAACTTCCAATCCCTATTTCATCCATTCAAGGGATGATTTTCATGATAAAAAGTATTCTATATGTTAATCTAGGCTATAAACTCGTTGTATACTAAGTCTCATCATAATCTGTTTAGCCGTTTTTGCGTGATTGAGTTACAAACGTCGAAACTTTCGAATTTATAATATTAGTAGTATAGGAACCTCTTTTTGTTATATACTCGTTAGTACATAGGTTGATGTTGATTTGAATGAGGAGTTACATTACCATCGTAGTATAACGAATTGGCGACAGGCTGGTTAGTTAGTAGTGGTCACGCAGGTCGTTGTTTTGACGTCGCGGTGCCGGCGGCGCCCACGTGGAGCGGCGCTCTGTCTCCGCTCCGGCGCCGGCCGCGACGCACGTGCCGCGAACCCGCGATGTTATCAATCGCGACTCTATCGAACGTAAACAGTGAGTGAATTGAAATGAAGAAACAGGATTCTCAGTGCAGTTTGCCTAGGAAGATGAGGAATGCGCGAATGCTGACCGACAGCATATCGTCCGATGAGGGCCCGGAGACGGAGCGGCTGCTGGCGTCCCAGCTACCGCGGGCCGTGGTAGCAGCCGCCAGCGGACGCCGTCAGTCGCTCACGGCCCCACCCTCGCCCACCGACTCCCGCAAAAAAGTGGTCGCGCGTCCCCACAACTATATGAACCATCTGCACCACCTCATCCACTGGAGAGACATTTGGGGTGGAGAGCATCATAAAGGTCAAGAGGTATAGAGGTTAATGCACTTTCTAACTGTTCCGTCGGTTCATGACAACACCTGCTTGTTTGCATGGTAATTGTACTCTATACAGAGTTTTTGGTTTGAGTGCTTTTTGATAAAGTTTTGTCGCGTCTCGGTCATCGTACCTCTTCCACTACTTAGCTGAAACCTGCTGTCTCATTGCACAGTTATTTTTATCATATGTATGTTTTATGAGTTATGAGCATCACGCTTAAATAATCTGGTGAATTACCCTTGTCTTTTGAAACACAAGCATTGGTTAAATTCTAAGTAATGTTAAACTTGTTGGAATATTGACTCAGCTGAGTGATTGTGCGGCCTCCGCGTCCTTGGCTCGGTTCCACGTTGATAATGTCAAAAAAGCGGGGTCAATCTTGATTACTATAAGAGAACTCTGACCTTGCGACGCAAATTTCATGCAATTCGATAGATTCGACGCGTGGTTGTGGTTTCTATTTTGAGATTCCAATACAATGGGCTGCTACAATGAAACCCTTCCGCTTTAACCATATTTATACGGCACGGCACAATGCTGAATGTACATTGTTTTGTAGTTCATTTACTTATTTCACCTCATTTACATATGCAGTCTAGTCTAGATACGCGAGTTGATCAAGCGCGGATAGTAGTCTAGTTACATATACAATGTATTCTGAGGATCTTTAAAGGCCTTGAGCATTGAATAAAACCTGAGCGAATGAAGTCTATTATATCCATTTAAAAAAATCTAAGTATATCGAATCGGAGACAAAAACGAAATATCGTATCTTACAAACTTACAACTAATAACGTAAAAGTTAAAATTAAATATAATAACTATATGAAATGATTATAATAATAATGAAATACAATATGTACACTGTCTTTACGACACTTCTATGCTGTAAAATAGTAAACCATTTACGGCCTTTGACAAGCTATAAACTGTAATAAATGCACCGACGGTCGTGGGATTCCGCTTTACGTTTGTAAATCTGTGTCACACTAGGCAGAAACGCAAGCGTACAAACTGACCGAACTGTGCGGATGTATGGCCGATTGACCGGATATTTTTACTCACAATCATTTTAGTTTCAGTGTCAGTTATTAAAGAGTGTGATTCAACACTCTACGTTGATATCTATGTACCTATTTAGCATTACCTACATCATCGACCCGGTATCGAAATACTATGGTAGAAATACATTGCGTGGCTTAATCGCTTGCAGCTGCGGTGTAACAAATGTAACTATGACACGAGGCCGACAAATTACCAAGAATGAGTTGCGGGTACTCGATTTAATTCCACCAATTCAAACCGGAGCCATGGCGCGTGACACTTGAGCAGGCACTCCTGCATTTTATGTCATACAATGAGGCTATTTGATTCCGTTATGACAATGATTGGTGTATGTTGTGATGTGCTCCTTTGAGGCATTATGTCGTGTCGATACATTTCCGGACAATCTTTCACTACTCCCAGTACCTATATCTACTAAGTACCTATTCAATATTTAACCAGTCTTCTCTTAAGCTTTTGTAAAGCTTTTGAACCATGCCTTCAATTAGAAGCACGACACAAAGCTAGAGCTTAATACAACCCGCGAGTCAACGGTTGATTAAAAAATAAAATCTGTCGCGAATAGTTTAACTCAAGCCTTTTGAATCACGGAAACGTAAACCGAGCGATGCCAAGCCTATCTGCATTTTTATCTTAATTCGCTTTTTACTCTGAGATCAATTCGTACTCCATGAACTATGCTCTGTGGTAACAAATAAATAATATAAATATCCACTACTGAATAGGTTCTAAAAACCGTTATTATTATATCATTTCAATATAAAAACGCCCCTTTTATCTGCGGCTTTGATGAATATTAAAGCTTAAGAACTTAGGTCCATCGTATGACGTTGGGTTCCCAAGAATTCGGCGGGATATGTACTCTTACTTTATTAGACACTTAGACTCCTTATTACTGAAATTCTTCTTCTTCTTGTTTGAGGGCTTGACGATTAATCCATACTGGAATTAATAGGCATATAAAGATAAATAATGTCATATCATCGTGTCATAATGTCATATCATCGTGTCATTAAAGTCATTAATTGCTTAGCTTCTCGTGAACGCGTTGGCAAGCATTCGTATGTCGTTTTCTAATAGGATCGCTGCGACATATATAACTTTAGTCTCGTGGTAATATAATCTGCTGGTATTAACTGGAGATTGCGAGCAATTAAATAGAGCTAAATTAGTTGTCGGCGAGCTAGTTCAGTCCAGTAACGAACATCTTCCTAGATTGTGTTTTGCTTTTAACTCTGTGTATATATTTAACTATACATAATATTTATAACTACGATGTGTTTTCCGTTAAATGTGACGGGGATATTCCTGAGACCTGCTGTCGAGTTTTAATTATGCTCATCGTTACACCATCTTAATCTGTTTGCCAAAGACAGCCAATTGGCACCTTGATAGACTGATATACTATTCGCATTGTCACTCAAACCGAACTCGAATAATTCTAACCTCGTTAATTATTATAATGGAATGTAGACAACATGGCCCGTCCTAATCCTAACCTTTTACTATGTTAACTAAGTCTTGTCAAAATGTCTGCACCTTGAAACACCTTTCCTGGCGTGATCCACCCACATCTTCACTGACACGCCTATATGATTCTTAGTAATTGCTTACCTAATGGCTAATATTAGATAATGTTTCGAATGTAATCTTATCTCAAACTTAGTACTCAATACTGGAAATATTCAACATTTTGACATGACGTTGCGAAACGGATAATTTTTTTATTTTGACTTTTCTATGAATGTTTCTTCCCATTATCTTAATATGAAAGCATACTTAGTGTATATTATACCTTAGTATATTTAGAAAGACGCCCTAATAACTTCTCCGAAAAGCTTTTAGGGTTGCGCTGGTAATGGAATAGTAATAGTACTATTAAGTTAGTACTGTGGTATAATGTGTTGTTTCGTACATGACACTCAACTTTGATAATTGGCATTAAAGATAACGTTTACCGGTACTTTACGATGTGGAACGATATTGTAACATGTTACTGTCGTGATATGTAAAAAATTAATGGTAAATGGCAATACTTTTACCCTATCAGAATACGCATTGAGAATCGATCTGTCACAATCCGTTTGTATCATAAAGTTATTGAACTTTCGGAATTTTACATAGAAAACTCCCGAGAGTCTCAGACATATTGAAATATAATAAACGGGTCACTTACGACTTTAACGTCGAATATCGCTCGACATGTTTTGGACCAATGCGTGGTCCTTAAACATGAAGTGTAGCCGCGACGGCCTCGCGTTTCACATTGCGCGCGAGCGCGCGGCACGCACGGCTGATCGGCGGCGGTGGCGAGAATCCTCCCTCATTTGTTGCCAGTCTTTGAGAGGGTGTCGTTCCAAATTGCATTGGAACAATATAAGCTGGGTGAGTTTAAGGTCCCTGTGACTAACACACTTTTGCGGAGAAAGTTGGCCAATGAAGCGTTAATTGTACCTAGAGCAGTCAATTATTATGGTAAGAGAACCAGACCTTATCTCGTTCCAAAAATTTATAACAATATACCGTTAAATATTAGGAAAAGTGCCAGCAAAAATATCTTTAAATCTGAATTAAAAAAGCTTATGTTAAAACAATTGAAAATACAACAAACTTAATTAGTTAATATTGTTAGAATAGTTTATGTTATAACATTTATAATAAACTCACATTTGTAAATTAATCAAATAGCTAACCTAAAACAGTAATGTAAAGAAAGGGAGCTTATTTCTGCCAACAAACTGTTATACAGTTTGGCGGAGGTTAATATAAGTTGTAAAAGAGTACTGTTTTCGTGAATAAATGCTTTATTTTTTTTTTTTTTTTATTATTTTCGTCACTATTGGCCCTTGGAAAAAGATGATGCAGGAGGTGTTAAAAGTCATCCGTCAAACTTTGCTTCTTTGGTTCGGAGCACTTCGGAGTCTATAATTCTATATAGAGTAATAATCTAATATTTTTTAGTCGTTAGTCTCCACCCGGCTGCTAGTTTATGGACAAATTAAATGTTCTATTAAGAAGTACCTGTTATTTTCATTAAATTTGATCTCTTTATTTGAAATGTGCTATTAGAATAATTGAAGAGGTATGGCGATACCGCGTCGACCGGTCACTTAAGAATTAATAAGCGCGAGTGCTAAGTGTTTGGAAGAGCGATGGTCCCAACCCAAGGCCAGGCCTTAAGTAACCTAGGCGAATTTACATTGTGACTCATCAGCGCGCACCTTTCGATTTTGAAAGTCGTCTACTTATCAATAAGAGACCTGAGTAGGTAATAACAAATATCACAATCTTGCCTCGAAATAGTACCTATAGGTATAGTTTCACTAGATGACGATTCACAGCAGATTGTTGAAGTTTATTGCCCAGAACGGGTACTGTCAGAATGCACTACACGATTTTCTTTTCTTTGAAGTTATAAGGGTGTGGCTTGGCTACAACGCTGCGTTGCGTTGCGACGTGGTAAAGAGGACTAATAAGGAAAAGTAAGTCTAAAAAAGTATAATAAAAAACCGGCCAAGTTTTAGTCGGACTTGCGCACGAAGGGTTCCGTACCATTCTATAAAATATGCAAAAAAAAACATGTCTCTTGTATGGGAGCCATTTAAATATTTATTTTATTCTGTAATTTAGTATTTGTCGTTATATATAGCGGCAACAGAAATGCAGAATCTGTGAAAATTTCAACTGTCTTACTATCACGGTTCATGAGATACAGCCTGGTGACAGACGGACGGACGGACGGACAACGGAGTCTTAGTAATAGGGTCCCGTTTTACCCTTTGGGTATGGAACCCTAAAAAAACTGATTATGAATTAGTATGTGGGTAATACTGGGCGCAGCTGGTTGGCTGACTAGAAAGATCGCAGCCATAATACTAACAAAACTACTTACTCTAGGTATGTGGTGTGTTCCTATGACCGGAGCAGGGTGAATAAGTTCGCCAGAGAACCCCAAGATGCGATGTGTTGAGAGTGGTGGCCAGGCATTTGCCTGCTGTCAATACAAAGCTTGTATTCGGCAGCGTCCATAGGCGAGAGTGTCTGCTTACCACCAGGCAGGGCAGGAAGCATGCTTGTTTGCTAACGTAGAAGTTTAAAAAACAAATCCTATCAGCCTATCACATATCAAAAAGCAAAAAAATAGCCGTAGATAATATCTCAGTTCTCAGTCTCGAATGATAACTCCCCTATCTACAGAGATGACAGATCAGACGTGCAGTGCCTACATCCTATTCGTGATAACCGCCTGCCGATGTTGCATTCCGTTTCCTATTGAGTATCGATTTGTTGATTATGCATTGAAACACAAAGGCCAGATTGCACCTATTTACGATTACACAGCGATCAACGTTAAATATGGCGCCGCAATTGACATCCCATCCCATAGAAACTTGTCAAACTCTCCATACAATCAGATTATATTTTAACGAACACCGGTTACGATTACAGATGGTTTGGTGAAATCCGACCTAAAACTTGCACAAGCTAGGTTTAGGTTAGATGGAGGCTATGCAAGCCACTGTAAGGTTGCTA
Source organism: Cenopis cana (assembly GCA_951800055.1). Taxonomy (NCBI): domain Eukaryota; kingdom Metazoa; phylum Arthropoda; class Insecta; order Lepidoptera; family Tortricidae; genus Cenopis; species Cenopis cana. The sequence continues at coordinate 12,798,054 of OX637478.1, forward strand.
ACTGGTGGTCGCAGGTTCGAATCCCGGCTCGTACACAACAGGTTTAAAAAAAAAAACAACGGGTTGCACTCCGGGAGTGCCGGCAGAAGTGAAAGTTCAATGACATGATAAAGAAGTTTTCACTTAATACATTTTTGATAACAGCGCCACCTACGAACAATACAAGGCACTAACTATACACACCGCTGCTATCGGTTGTAACTTAACACGGTAAACCTGCACTGTGAGAAACTTCGCTTGTTTGTTCATAGGTGGCGCTGTTACCAATATTCATCTTCTACAGGTCACGTGTCCATCTTACGATATAAGGAGGGGTCAACTTTAGCTGGTCTGACGATCTGTCGGTCACGTGACCCTGTCGCGAGTTTAACATTTTTTTCCTATCACAAAAAGTGCACAGCGCCGCTAAAGAAGTTTTCACTTCAAAAAACTTACAACCTCGCAGTATTTTAGGAAATATGATGGTTTTTACCGACCCGTATTCGCTATTTGACAGTTCTAAAGATAAAATAATTAATGTGTTGGATAACTTGGATACAGTAGCTTATAGGTTTACAATATACTCATACTTAAGGTTTCGTGCTTTAAAATTAATTGAAAACATTTTATTTTTGAAAAATAAATTAAGAGATTTTTTATCTGTGGATTACAACAACCGAAACGCGTGTGACGTCACATTTCAAAGTTAAGGTCTAATTCCGCAACAGACCGCAACTGCACTTACTGCACGTTATGTTTCTCCGCACTACAAATTGAACCGTAACGGTATTCGTAAAAAGCTCTATTTAAAATGAGCGGAGAAGTGTCGCAACATCACAAGTTACTGTACAATTGTGGAGTGCGGTGTAACATGCAGTTGCCGTCTGCTGTCGGCTGCGGAAGTAAACCTTTAGTTGTTTATCAAGTGCGACGTCACAGTACTCACAGTGATCGGCTGTTTTCACGCGAAATTCAAATTACTTAAAGAAAAAATATTTTTTTGTAAGAAATTAAGCTCTTTAGGGGGAAAAAGATAATTGTTACAGGTATAAAATAAACCTACGTATAATTTAAAATACATTTCCGAAAACTGTCAAGTAGCCAATTGTTTGTCCGCGAGTGTATCATGATTTAATATATAGCGCGAGTTGACGCATGAACTTAGTTAAAACGCGCTTAATTAATGTCATGTCCGTCGACGTGATTTTATCATCACTGGTATGCAGTGTTATACGTACCATGTTATTTGCTATATACCTTTGGGAAGTTATTATTTTATAATGGCTTACTACATGAGCTAATGAGCCGCAATAAAAGTAAACTTCAAACGTTTTGCTTGGGGAGCACTTACCTACTCTTACTTTCCATCCAACCATACTAAGAAATGCGAAAATACTCTGTCTGTACTGTATGTTACTTCTTCACGCGTAAACCACTAAACTGATTTTGATGGGATTTGGCAGGAATGGACATAAAAAAAGTTCTTTCTCTCTGAAAATCATACCTTAAAGTGGTAAAAAGGATGACGGAAATCTGTATAGGAGAGTGATAATTACGCCTGCGCTTAAAATAATTTTATAGCAATTATTTATTTCTTAAATCGATAAGAGTTCTACGCGGACGTAGTTACGGGCAAAAGCTGGTTCTTTATAATAGAGAGTGTGAGTATTATACAATCATACATTGACAAGATAACTGATCTAGTATTAAAGATAAGACAATAAACATAGTTTGCGAAAACACATCCTATGAGGCATAGAAAGGAATTTTTCAGACAGGCAAACATGTATTTGAAAATTTCACATGATTGATACCTAACCTACGTGACGAAACAAGAATAGAGAGTAGGGTTGCACCAAACCGTCTGTAATCGTAAGCGGTGTTCGTCAAATCTGATTATATGGAAAGTTTGACAAGTTTCTATGGGATGACAGCTGCCGGCGCCATATTTGACGATGACCGGTCTGTGTTCGTATGTTGGTGCAACTGACCCTAAGTCATATAATTAAAATGACATTTAACCACGGATTAAGTCCGTGTATTTTGATCCAATCCAGCCTTAAAAAGTATACAGGTCATTACCCGGGCATTAGATTTGTCCACAGGAAATTTCGCAACCTACCACACTAACGTCATCTTGATGTGTCAGGTGTCAGGTCGTGTTGACTTAGGTAGGTACTGTAGAAACATGGTCGATCTGTGCAGAATCATAACTGATATGGCTTTAAAATAAATTTGAAATACAAAAATCGTTTTAATTCATGAATTTCATGATACATGTTTTATTATTTAACCGAATTAAGGCGATATATCGATTGAAAGAGACACCATTTGTTTTTCGCTCCCGACAAAACGGGATGCAACCCTCTCCGAGAATGGCTTTTTAGACAAATCTCGTTAAATATCTGACTGTGTGCAGGTTTATTCAATTTCCTCTTGTCAGTTCCTAGATGAGGTAAAATACCATCATATTAACTTAATCGTGTCTTTTAATAATGCGTTGTTTTAGTAGGCTGAGGAAAAAAAGGAAAATATAGACTCGACTTTGGATTTATTTTCTATCGAGAAAATTTTAAGCAATCATGTTTCGCTATTGTCAGTACCACAATCATATAGTCAAGAATCATATATCTGAAAATCAGCCCCTACTGTTTGCTAGTCTGGCCAGGACAGCGTTTCAAAATCTCCAAATTTTTCAGTGTAGCGCCTTAACATATTAACTTGTTTTATTATTATTATTATTTTGACATTACAAATAACTCGTGTTTAGTCTATGACAATATGAGAAAAATTAATGATTGAGTATGTAGAATAATTAAATTTGGATAATGTAATTGCAATTCCTAACACCTATAATGATACGAATTCTAACTTCTATATGACATTACCTATCACCCGACCAGGTCCTATTTGAGACTATTTTGTTCTTATAAGATCTATAAAATACCATTCCAATATACGAACATTCTCGTTAATGCCTGAATACGAATCAATCATGGCAGTTTTATTAGCAGTCACGCGCTGCAGGACTCAATCGATCAATTGAACTTGTGACAGAATGAATCTGTACGTTAAATGAATATTTATATCGGCATCGATAGGAAATGTTGCGCACGTATACTCTTAACTACAGGCATTCGAAGGATAACTGAGAGAAGTCTTTGACAAGATATAGGTTCGTCATGTGATGTAGGTATTCTTGATAAACATACCTACATTGTCGGATATCAGTAAACACGACTTCTCGATCTTCGTTGCTTTTGCTTATAGCGCTTTAAAACCGAAAAGGAGTTATAGTTAACCTTTGGCCCCATGTTACACGCTTGAGTCGGCTTCCGAATCTTTCGATACTCGGTTTCCCTGCAACTAGAAACGAATCTGTTACAGAGACAACTGTAATTTTCCTAAAATACTAAAGCCACTTAATTCACGACCTAGAAAACCCAAATTCCTTAGAATCAATCGAATTAGTGTATTTATAGATTTACCCTTTTCAGGGTTATCCTGACGTAACAGACAAATATAAATAACAAACGGTATTATGGTGACTTGAACTTACTTTTAGTCGGTCTCGCTTGTGCGCATGATCACAAAAGGCTATAAGTAAATAAGTATCAGAAGTATTTGCTACTACTTTGTACGTGTAGTATGATTTATGATTGAACGATTGAACTAGTTCCTTACAGTGTATTTGACATGTACAATGATAATTAATTGACAATACCTGTTATTTTTGTAGCACTGACCTGGTTTACAGAGTTTCTGCTGAAGCATATCTTACTTTCACATGAGTAAGGGCTTGTGAATATTCGAAACACTACTACTTTACGTTGGTTTGATAGCTTGGCGTCCCTAACTATAGACTAATAGTAGGTACTTTTATCTCACGAGCGCGGTTTGGCCGTTGTAGTAGTTGTGACACATACGAACACATAGACAATGAACTCATAGCTTCTACGCTGACGCACACATAGACAATGTGCATGTATAGCTCAACACACACAAACATAGCTCACCCGCCACGCGCTTGTGAGATAAAACTACTCTACACGTAGTTAGAATTGCAAAATGCAACTCCAAATAGTAAATTTACTTATGTATATATACATATATTATGAAGAAAAAAATCAAGGTTAGCGAGACTCAAAACACTGTCTTAAATAAATTTTTAGTAGCGTTGTAGGCCAAATTATTATGTAAAATCTCGACTTACCTACAGATGGGTAGGCATATTATACACAGACTATTCTCACGGCGAGGCCTTATCACACTTCGACATTCTATGAAGAATTATGAAGCCGTGACTCAATCATTAGCAATGAATTGTTTTATCTTTTTTTGTCACCTTCAATTAACTATACAAGGCTAGCAAGACATCAGAAGATTCAGCTCTACATTAGAACTAAACACTGATATAGGTACGAGTGTCGGTTTGGTTTGGAACTCGATAATAGACGTAAATAACAGTAAGTTTTAGGATTTTCTTTGCCATATTTTTGTTACGGAAAGGAAAATAGCGATCCACATCGGACACTTTTTCCGACAGACAAAATATTGACTTAGCTAAACATTCCCGGCTTCTTAGTGGTATTTTCATTCTTTTGAAGAAATCCATTAACACTTTCCACTTAGATGTCCAAAGCCAGTTTGTTATATTATTGTTGCCTTGTTGGTAATCAACTAATTAACTCGATAGTCTTTTGTTGCAATAAAATATTTAGAAACCGTCGGAAAAGCTTATTTTTTCCTTATTAAATAAAGGCACGGCAAGGCAGTTGATGTATAAGTTGAAGTACCTATAAGCTGCAGTATTTTTAGATCTCGGACCCTTCCAACTAGGCACGGCCGGCTGAGTCTCATGACCCGTTGTGAAACGCTGTGGCTCGTCCTCGGCATCCCTTGAACCTAGATGTGGGTAGGTAGGTATATACAGCTCATAACATGGTTATAGCTTGTTTGTCAAATAACCGTGGCCTCGTAGTGGGATTAACTGGCTGTAAAGGCTCTGACTCTGAGCAATGTGTACCTACATAGGTACAGTTACAGTTTTTTCTCTGGTATGAATGTGTGTAATTATTTTTGCAAGCGAAGTGTTAGTGTTGGTGTCGCATGTTTTATGTGACTGTGATGTTCACTTTGTTTGTATGATGTTCAGAATGAATAAACTTCCGCATTGTTTATGTCATCTTCGGGTTACGCATCATTATCATTATGGGCCTTGTTGCCTGATTCAAATTAGTAGTTTATGCAACTGGTACATAAACTACATAATGAGGGGCATTAAAACACGAGTGTTGTTGTGGCAACCGATACCTGAATGTTATTTTAAAAAGTAAAGAGTCCCTATTCTGATGTGATCATGTCGTTTTAGCTCAAATTTCGTGGGTTATATACAAAAAAAAATCGAGCTGACATTTCGCATCGATTGAATTTGAATTTTGAGTGATACTAGAATAGGGACATGTCAACTTTGACATTTAAATTCTGACAGTTTTGTTTGACGTTTAATATTTTAACATCATATATGAGATTAAAATGAAAATTATATTACTGCTGTAGCCTTAGCCACAGATAAGAAAATTGCCATAAATTCATTGAATGTTGAAATGAGAGTCATTTTCTACGGTTTCCGAACGCATATTAGAGGATTTATGATATGTGTGTAGATAAAAATTAATTAATTAACTAATCATTGGTTCATATTTAATAGTACGTATATGTACGTGTAAGGTAAGGACTTTATTGTACAATAACAGGTTAAAAAAATATATAAATTGACATATAAACCCTACCCGTGCGAAGTCGTAGTTGGTTATAAATGCGAAAGTAAAATATGTCCGTCTGTCTGTTACCCCTTAAACTTAAACCTTTGACCCGATTTAGATGAAATTTAGTATGAATATAGTTTGAGTTGCAGGGAACGACATAGGCTACTTTTTATCCCGGAAACATTTCCTTTAGGGGGTTTAATTGTGTATGGGAGAGAGATAACTAATAAGATAAGCGCCTAAAAAAAAAAGAATAACAATATTATTCTAACGCGATTACCAAGTTCTACGCAGACGAAGTCGCGGGCAAAAGCTAGTATACATATATATACTAGCGACCCGCCCCGGCTTCGCACGGGTGCATGTATTATTTATACATATACACCTTCCTCTTGAATCACTCTATCTATTAAAAAAACCGCATCAAAATCCGTTGCGTAGTTTTAAAGATCTAAGCATACCTACATAGGGACGGACAGACAGCAGGAAGCGACTTTGTTTTATATTATGTAGTGATTTTTAATTTAAAAGAAGGAACTTTCAGCATAATCTCATAGCAGATTTATATTAACTATCATTGAACTGTCCAATGATGGTGATCTATTTTATTTTATTTTATAAAAAAAAGTAATCAAGTTATATTTTTCCTGTTACATTGATATGATCACATTAAGGCACTACACTGAGAAATTTGGAGACTTTGAAACGCTGTCCTGCCCAGACTAGCAAACAGTAGGGGCTGATGTTCAGATATATGATTCTTGACTATATGATTGTGGTACTGACAATAGCGAAACATGATTGCTTAAAATTTTCTCGATAGAAAATAAATCCAAAGTCGAGTCTATATTTTCCTTTTTTTCCTCAGCCTACTAAAACAACGCATTATTAAAAGACACGTACGATCGTATTTTACCTCATCTAGGTACTGACAAGAGGAAATTTAATAAACCTGCACACAGTCAGATATTTCACGAGATTTGTCTAAAAAGCCATTCTCGGAGAGGGTTGCATCCCGTTATGTCGTGAGCTAAAAACAAAAGGTGTCTCTTTCAATCGATATATCGCCTTGACGTAGTTATAATTTTTTTTTTTATATACATACTTCGGTGGGGGGATTGAAAATCGAAAATTATCCAAAGTATAAAAAACTGTTTCATAATGTGCAACTCAAGCCCTAGCATATGATACCCCATTTTCTATAGTCACTACACTTTGAAATTAAGGGTTCAGTCGCACATAAGGGTTCCTTTTTATTACCTTTATGGTAACGAACCCTAAAAACTGAAAAGTTTAACTATCAATGGTATCCTTAAAATCAGTGACCAGTGTTAAAGGCTCGACTCAAACGCCATCTGTAGTTCCACTGTAGCAATCTTGTCAACCACAAAGCGGATTTAAACAAAACATCGTCCTCACACTGCGCGAACGCAGAGCAGCAGACTTTTCACTCTCAGGAGTACACAGTGTTTTCGTGAGATGGCGCTAGTTTAATCATTTCATTATTATCGCAAGAATTTCTGTTTCTGCTCATGTATAAGTACCTAGATAAGAGTGTGTATGACTCATGTATATGAACTCTTCCGAAACTTGGATATGTATTGTGAGACATATTACCAGGCGCATAACGTAACGTAATCAATTAGGCACGAATTAAATTATGTTAAGTAGGTACTACTGTTATACCAACATTAATTGAATTGTCACATTTGTCATAATTCTATTGTTAAGACAGTACACTTCACTGGAGGTACAGTCGCATTTAATTTCACTGCGAACGTAAATAAGCAACTGTAAAGTGCAAACATCTTTCTTCACGCTTCCCGCCTCAACAAACACCAGCACCGATAACTTAGATAAGGACTTACATATTATTTAATAATACATTGCTTCAATCAAATCTTATCAACACTCAGTTCCAGTGTTGCTCCACTCGGCAGGACACAATCCTGTCTTTTTCCATTCACCATTCGTAATATCGATCTACCCGAAACTTATGTGGATTCCTGACGTCCTCATTTAGTAATCGTAGTACCGTTGAGGTTAAGTGAAGCCAATGCCCATATGGCATATAATGTGTTGTAATTATTATATTTTTAAGTTTAAAACTACAGTGTTAGTGAAGTTAAAGACTTGAAGTGTATCGTGATGTCCTGGCGAGAAGGGGCTGGTCCCTCCAGGTCGCCGGCGGAACGCCGGCCACTTATGGTGTCTTTCGGTATCCCGCGGACTTATGGAAGCATGTTTCCATACTACAAGTTCCTCAAGGATACCATTAATGATAGCGTTTTCAGTGATGAGGTAACGTGTATATTTGATTGAAACAGGCGTTATGTTATTCCATGATGAGATGCTCGCTGGCAGGCGCAAGCAACATTTCCTACCAGCTTCTCTTGATGATGAGCTGTCGTAGAAATGAAAAACATGTGTCGTGGTTTTTGTTTATTATTGTGATAGTTTGTTGTATTCATTACACAAGTAATAATTACATTGCATTATCGCCTACACTTTCTTTAGAGCTTTCGATTAGAAGAATTAAGTATGTTCTATTAACTGAGAGGTAAATGTCGAGGGATGAGTGGTCAAACCCGATAAGTCGCGTAATAATAGGTTATTTGGAAATAGAACTATGCGCAACGGATGTTGAGATCTTATTTCAAAAAATATATGAGTTCTTATTGTGTAACAACTCATAACGTGTTTAATCATACCTATTACCTTCAATAAGAATTAGTGTATTACCACGGTTCCCGTTATTTAATAAAGTATAGAAAGGTCGAGACTGACATCATTCGACGCGCCTTTCTGTTTGAATATTCCAACTATTGGACTCGTTGTTTTGCCTGCTTGTTCATTTCTGTACAGTTACAGACGTCCGCCACCGTAACGATTGACACAGCTGTTGGACGATCTACTCGTATGATACCTAGATGCAGAGTTAGGTACTTTTGAGGCGTTCACAGGATTGAGATTCCTATTAGATTTCTGTCGAAAAAAAAAACATTATTAGGTTTTATATTTAACGAGTCCTAACGTGGTTCCACATTTACGGGATAAAGAGAGTGTTCCTTTTTTCCGTTTCCGTTATCAGACTAGCTTGACTGAATCTGAAGAGTGATCTGCCACTATCACTCAAGCGGGGACTCTGGATATGCATAATGCCGATTCTCACCTACCTACGGTGTATACAGACTTGGTCGTTGACAGCTTCTCACCAGAAGTCCAAACTAGGGGTTTGCAAGAGGGCTATGGAGTGCAGCATATTGGGTGTAAAATTAAGGGATCATATCCGGAACACCACACTGCGCTCTAAGATCGGCGAGAAGAAACGGCAGCCCGATAGCTCGTAACGGAGACGAGGCAGACCTCGCCGGCAAACTTCTTTCTAAAGGGGGGAGGGGGGAGGCCTTTACCCAGCAGTGGGACACAATAGGGTCCCAATAATAATAAATAAAATAATAAACTTGTTATCGTCTGGTGGGCAAACTCTCCGTTGACCGTTTCCCCTCTAATCTTGAGCAGCCTCTGGCCAATCCTTTAAAAAGGAATTGGGATAATCCTTTTAATATTTAATTGAACTGTAGGAAATGGGTAAAATTTTATATTCGACATATATATTTTACTAATCTATCTTAATGCCTAGTCGTATTTTGACGCTTCGCCGTTACTGCCGCGTTGCCTCCATACACTTGGCCGAGCGGGTCCATTCATATTAACATAGTGACACGTTGGTTAAGATACTTGGCTCGGCGTGTTAGAGCCGCGAGCCGCGTTCTGCACTGGCAGACAGCTAATTGATTGATTGTTGAAAACCTCGCCCAAATACCGTACACTGAGACTGTTTAGTTTAATTGCATTGAAGCTTGCTTCCTACATAGTTAAACAAAACGGACTAGTAATAATGTCATAGAGCGGATTCCCATTTCCCACCGGCTTGCTTACTTTATGTACGGTCGGCCAATTTGATTTCTGGGCCACTTCGTACCTTGTCACAGTGAAAATCGATATGAAAGCCGCTAGAGATCTCATATCAATGTCACCGTGACAAAAGGTACGAAGTGGCCCAGAAATTAAATTGATTGACTGTACCTGCTACACAACTCACGATTCTCACAAACCGACTCGTCCTCTTTTTTTTTCACCTCACCCCTCACCGTTTACCCGTTTGTATGAAAACTTCATCTGACTGCAGTTTCGTGTTTTTTCTGTAAAAAAAAAAACAGTTTTCCCGGGAATGAGAAATTGAGAACTAGCTTAATCAATTTTTCGTTATCGTAAACCCCTATAAAAATATTACATCCTACCTCCACGCGCCTGGAATGTTAGATATATAATGATGTTAGATATTGTCTTCCCCATTTTTACACGACTGTCCTAAAACAGGACTCTTCTCTCTCCGACAATAATGTACCATTGAAATCGTTTTATCGACGAATATAAATAATGTAAGCTCCTTGACGCATTTAATACATAACTACTAAGTACTAAAAAACATATTATTGTCCAATCAGTTATTCTTCACGAACTGACGTATATTCACGATCTGAGATATTATCCAAATCGTTGAGAGAGAAATTAGAAGAGTTCCCTTACTTCGCCTTGGATCTCATTGTCAGAATATTGACCAATTTTCTGGAGCTCTCACTATCTTGAGTTCAGTCGCAGTGTGTTATGATACCTATGATAAATCAAAAGCAGCAGGTTTTATGTTGTAAAATATATATATATAGGTACTTAATATAAAGTATATAAACCATTCTTTGAAGTCTTCAAAACTAGAAAAGCTCACTACATCATTATCATTAAGCTGATTAACAAAAAAAACTTTATAATTATAGGTACTACGCATACATGAGCATACGAGTATCTCATGAGCATGTCTGATGATATAGGGAGTAAAATATTGAGTATGAATATGTAGCTATTCGTAACATAAATATGTTGCCTCCCAACCCAACTATATATAATTTTATTACACAAAAACTCTTTGTAACTGCTTCTTATGACCAATCAAAATGGAATATATAAATTTCATTACTTTACATCTCAGTATAGAGAAACCTTGATACATTTAGCACGTAGTTATTTCTAACGGCAAAATGTAAACTTCGCTATCATTTTCACAGTTTATAGTGCATAGTGTAACATTAGCACAATATCGTAATTCGTGTGTTATCTAGCAAATCTTTTTGTTTATAGAACAACGGTATTATCCTAGGATTAATCTAGAGAAGTTAATCTTTAATAAACAATTGGACGATATAAGAGTGTAAGTCCGGTAGACTGTAATCATTTACGTAAGCGAAATTTCGACGGTTAGGTTCTATTTAATATCCTTTTGGTCGAAACTGATGGTGTGTTTCCGAGATGCTTCGTGCGGCGTCTTTCATAAGGACATATACAGGGCAGGTAAGTATAGTAGTTGACTTTCATCATCATCATCATATCAGCCGAAAGACATCCTCTGCTGGACATAGGCCTCCTCCAAAGAGTACCAGGGGGGGGGGGGGGGGCTACCCACGCTGCGCCTTCCGGTCCGGGGGCGGCTCTATATCGGTTACTTTGGCCTCATTTCTGATGTGATCACGTTGAGAAACTCCCAGCATAGTCCTCTTCATTTCCCTCTAAGTGACTTTGAGCCTTCTTATGAGGCCCATGGTGAATTTTCCAGAAACTATAAGTTGATTGAGGTGTGCAATAAAGAGTATTGTATTGTTATGAATTTCTCGGTACTCAATTTGCTAGGCCACTGTGCCACTATTTCACCATATTTTGAATGAGATTGTCACCGTATAATGACAGTTCTCTGTACTGTACATTTCTGCCTATCAATAGTCCCAAGCAATTTAAATGTAGGAATTGTCATTGTCAGGTCATACTCGTCAAGTTGCTGAACTACCCTGGTGACGTTGGTGACCATACAAAAATTTCCAGATAAGGCCAATTCTAAAAATATTCATATCTAAATCGTCTTGCGATGCGTTACTGGTTAGGATATGGATAGGTGCATACTTATAAACGTATAGCATACACTTTTTGCTTGCCGGCCGCGCAGCGGGCATATTAGCCGGGAGGAATCCTGTAACCCCGTTATTCGTTTTGCCCTCGTTATGTTGCGGGTCTTCACCTCTTTAGTTCAAGCTCGTATGGTTTAATAACTGCAATGCCAGTGCAATATTGTATTATTTAAATAACTAACATTGGCGTCAGAACTTATAATTTAATCTAAGTTAGAAACTGCGGAAAACCCCGCATTTACGCTGTTTTCCTGGTATTATTTTTATGGAAAATGTGTGGTTATTTTCTAATTATCTTTGATAACTAAATATGTAGGTATGGTATGTAGTGTGAGGAATTGATTCTCATAGACGCTTTTTATTTTATGCACGAGTAAATCTTAAAATCCCAAAAATCATACGCTTATCTATCCAGAGTAGGTAAATCCTACATTTTAGGTTTGGATAATTTATTTTGTAATGAAAATAAAAAATATAAACGTAATTTCAATAATTGAATTGGATATTCTATAAATAAAGATTGACACAAAAGAAACCTTATCGTACAAAAGGCGGCCTTAATGCCGTTTCCCTTCTTATTAGCATTACATCACTTCTTCTTCTTTGCTGAAGTTCTTATTTCGGATTTGTTATTTCTGTTAACACTTTACTATGATAAACTGCTCGTCATGGCCAAGGATATTACCGAAAATTACGTCGTTGAATACGTCATAAATACTAATGACTAAACGCAAGTAAGTTATGCCGGCGGGGAGCGCAGTCCGGTGCCGACCTCTCGGTATCGGGCCTTCCTCACAGCTCACAGTCCGACCGGACGCCGCGCGACATGCTGCCCCCAGAGCGCACGGCACATCGCACCGCCTCCGCGATCATCAAACGTCTCTCCTTGCGCACTTACAGCACCTACTCTCTAGTACGTATGCGCCCGCGTTCATTCATCGCGGCTGCCTAACCGCGCTCCGCCCGCCCTACACCACGCAACGCAAATATAGTAACCGCCCCCCTCTTGAGTCACGCGCACGCGTCCTCCTCATTACGCGCCGCAGTCACCACTATCACGCATTTGTCACAGGAGACCGCCGACACTCAACTTATTATGCTGGCCGAGACATCATGTCCCAATGAGCGACAATGAGTACCGCCACATACGAAGTCTCATCGCGAATATACACGCGCCGAAGAATGTGTGTCGACCGCCTGTGGGTCCGGTTATATCGGTGGAGGGAGGATCGAAGCTGGATGTGGTTAAGGAATCGCCGGTGTCGTCGGAATCGGTTCGGAGCAGATCCGGTTCGGAGAAGTCGGATATTGTCGTGGGAGAGGTGACGCCGCAGCGCGCGAAGAGCAACAGTATCGGCGGGTCGGGCTCGTCGCTGATGCCTCCGGAGCCGAAGCGGCGGCGCGCGTCGTTCCTGCACCTGCACATAGGCGGGCACGAGCACCACGCCGGGCCGCTGTCGGCGGGCGCGCACCTCAACGTGCCGCGGCTGTCGGTGACGGCGCCGCCGGGCGAGCATCGCCGCGTCAGCCACGGCTTCGCAGCATTCCACGGTTTCGCTCTTCGTCGACATTCTAACACGGTCTGCGTACGCCTGCAAGTGTGAATGCTGCAAAGTAACTCAACTGTGTTGTTTTCTGGAGTCTGGTACCTACACCTAACCACGTGCATGATTGTTATGATTTTTAAGTGCCTCAAATGATGCATGCATTAATCAACGAAGGTCTCAAATCTAGATTATCTAGCCATAGACGCCACAGAGCCACAGTGTTCATTTTAACACAACCGTACCTTGGCTCTCACATCAATTTCATCATCATGACGGATATTAATTCAAATTCGCACACAATATATAGCAATAAGTTTTAACACCTTGTTAGAAACGGATGGATAAATAAAATTAATAAGATTCCACAATTTTTGAATATAATTACCCATTCTTTTACGTTATATTTATAAAGAAATAGCGGTCTCGAGGGCCTTTGCCAATGTCAGTGAAGGGATAAATTAACTAAGAAATATTGAATAATACTATTTAGCAAAAATAAACGGTGTGACTCTCGCCAAAATGGCGTAAATCATACAAAACCTTTTCTAATATCACTGAAAATTCAAATACAGTCAATACGAAAAGTCAGCTCGGTTATATATATATTTTTTAATACCTGCCACTACTTCCGCCATTTTGTTTATTGTGCAAACATTTTTGTCTTAATTAACCATTTTATTTATTTACCATTATTATAATAAGTAAATATGTTCTATCTTTGTTTTGATTTATTTCTGATTTCGATTTGTATATTAGATTAGCACCTCTAAATATGTTACTTACTGGTAGCACTAGTAGCAATGCAGGTCATTTACCTTCGGCTTCTGAACCCATGTTAGAGTATTTACCTATAATATGTATCTTGATAAAGTAATGTATGAAACTGTACATAATTAGGCATTAAAACACTCGCCTTCGGCTCGTTTCATAAAATACACTCATGTTTTAATGCCCCTCATTATGTACCAGTTGCATAAACTATTATTACCTACGTCATTCAACATTCGACAACATCATAGACAACAAAGCAAACGTGATTTATGTTATGAATGTTATGATATAAATAATACATGCTAGACGATTTTGCCAGTTTAACACATTTTAATAGTAGTACGTCTTAGTGTTCTAGCTAGTTTATATATTGGACTACCTTGTGATATCATTCTTTATCATTATATCTATAGTGTTTATGAGGGCAATTTGCTATACCTACGCTGCAATCGCTTAACGGCTTCTGTTAGAGCAGAGTGTGTAAGAAAAGTGATTAAAACCTTCGTAACAAATTAAAAAGCATAAAATGATCCGTTGGACATCACCGCTGAGTAGTGAGGTTGTTTATGTTATTAAACGTGCTAAAGTGCTATGCTTGCCTATCTTTATCTGCCTAAAGTGTTAACGCTTTTCAATGTGTGATGTACTCATTTATAGACGAATTTTGTGCATTTTAGGTTTACTAATACGTACTAAAGGCGCGGGGTAGAGCAAGACCTTCTCCATGCATACAAACTCTGTGCATATTTTATTCGTCGGTTTTGGTACTCCGAATATAATTTTTTTTGCTTGTTAATATTGGATATACCTACGAAGAATGTCAAGTCGTGAAGATTAAAAAAATACGAAAATAAAAAAATATTCTCCAAGTTCTGGCATGGTTCTGGCTAACAGAAAAATAAGCATACTGACCAAAAATCACAAGTGTAACAAGCGAAGAGAAACTTGCACAAAGTTTGTATGGAGAGAGCTTGCCCACCCCCGCGCCTTAACCCTTTGACCGCCAAAGCGATAGGGTGTCGTCGTGCCCAGTACGCCAAGCACTGTTTTTTTGGTGTAATGACTAAACCAATAAAAACAAATTAAAACAGTTCATAAATGTTTTTTTTTTTTCATAATCAAAGTACACCTTCACTCCGACCTTTTAAGTGGTTGTTGGCGTAGTGGGCACGACGACACAACCACTTTATAGGTTCTTGGCGGTCAAAGGGTTAATAACGTAACAACGCATTCTAATTATATAGTTAAAGCCTCGGAGTTAGCGATGAAAATGGCGAAAGATTCATGTTGTTTCTTTCGAAACTTTGTATCTTTGCTATAAAATACATGTAACTTTCGAAAAAAACAAAACTGACGTTTGTCTGAAAAATACAATCATACACGTATAATACGGTGTATTTTACATGTTTATTTAATTGTCATGCCTTTGACGCAAAATTGACTTCACGTCATATAGACCATAGATTAACGATTCCAATTTATAAGTATTTCGTCATAATTGATAACTTCAACCTCTTTAGTTAACTGATCTGATATCGAGATATAGTCTGAGCGGAATGAAAAGTCACCTGTTTGTATGAGAGCCATATGAGAGCCAATACATTCCGAGTCACTATTCATAATATAATATAATAATGCGAAAAATACAATGTCTTTTACACGTAAAAAACCTATACTTGCGAAAGATTCAATCGAAAATTCGCAAGGAAAGATACTGTATTTTATTGAAAAATACAGGAGCGTTTGAAAGATACATGTATCTTTCATGTAATTTTCATCGCTACTCGGAGTCCTTTTTAGAGCTGGCTTGTTGGAATAGGACTCGAAGAGCTAGTGATTTTAATAAGGGTTAAGTCTAAAAAAAGGCTATAGGCTTTTAAACAAACAAATTAAAGAAATAAATTAATTGAATGAATCTTTCGACCTGTCTTCCTGTTTGAAATATTCCAACTATCTAGTCCAGCTCGTACTTTTGCTTGCTTGTTTATTTCTGTGCAGTTACAGACGAGCCGTCAGTCATCGTAACGAGTGACACAGCTGTCGGGCGATAGCTAGTGAAATACCAATTTTCTTCGGCATATTGTCATGAAAATCGCGTCTGAATCGAGGTCATGTTGTCATCAATTAGGTATTTGCCAGGATTAATCTTTGGACAATGCACTTCTTAGCTTCCACATTTACTGTGTAACATACAAAGAGGTTTTATCGTAGGTACATGTCATTCGAGCGTTCCTAATTTTTCTGTTTCCGTCATCAGACTAAGCTTCACTAACTGAATATTTCATGAATATTATTTGGAGCCAGTTTTGTCCTACTGCTGGGCAAACGGCTGGGCAGCCTCTAGCCAATCCTTTAAAAGGGACAATATTTCATTATTTAATGTATTTTATTTTTATTTTTAATAAATAAATAAACAATCATATAACTTGAAATCATGGAATACTATTGCAAAAGTGATTGTAACGTAAGCCAACTAGAAATTAATTACTTCTTATAATAAAACCACAAAACATTGAATTGATCGTGTGAATTTAGGCAATGCAGGCTTCGTCAATTGAAAACAAAAAAGCAAATCAGCAACAGGTCTCGTCTCATACATAAAACAAATAAATATACACGCACTTATAAATAAATATACTTACCCTCCAAATCGCTGCCAATGGGTAGTGTGCCCAAAAGCCTGGCCGCATTGCCACGCTGTATAGCGATGCTTATCCTCTGCGCGAAGTACCAACTAGAATACCTACTTGATTGTCCAATAAAAACAGTCATGGCCGATAGTAACGATCTTGCAAAAAAGTCTTTTTGAAATCTGAAAATGCTTAATGGTGCACTTACCCTAAATCTAGAAAGAAATTAATAAATCTAATCTAATCATTGCCGATCTCTCGGTATCGACCCCACCCTGAGCTCACAAACCGATCGGACGCCGAGCGACATGCTGAACCCAGAGCGCACGGTGCAACGAACCGCCTCCGCGATCATGAGACGTCTCTCCCTGAGCACTAACAGCACCTACTCTCTAGTACGTATGCGCCCGCGTTCATTCATCGCGGCTGCCTACCGCGCTCCGCCCGCCCTACACCACGCGACGCAAATAGTAACCGCCCCCCTCTCGCGTCACGCGCACGCGTCCTCCTCATTACGCGACCCAGTCACAACTCTCACGCATTTGTCACAGGAGACCGTGGACACTCGACTTATTATGCTGGCCGAGACATCATGTCCCACCCGTCGCGCCCTCCGCTCGCCAAGACCGGCGACAATGAGTACCGCCACATACGAAGTCTCATCGCGAATATACACGCGCCGAAGAATGTGTGTAGACCGCCTGTGGGTCCGGTTATATCGGTTGAGGGAGGATCGAAGCTGGATGTTGTTAAGGAATCGCCGGTGTCGTCGGAATCGGACCGGAGCAGATCCGGGTCGGAGAAGTCGGATATTGTCGTGGGAGAGGTGACGCCGCAGCGTGCGAAGAGCAACAGTATCGGCGGGTCGGGCTCGTCGCTGATGCCTCCGGAGCCGAAGCGGCGGCGCGCGTCGTTCCTGCACCTGCACATAGGCGGGCACGAGCACCACGCCGGGCCGCTGTCGGCGGGCGCGCACCTCAGCGTGCCGCGGCTGTCGGTGACGGCGCCGCCGGGCGAGCACCGCCGCGTCAGCCACGGCTTCGCAGCATTCCACGGTTTCGCTCTTCGTCGACATTCTAACACGGTCTGCGTACGCCTGCAAGTGTGAATGCTGCAAAGTAACTCAGCTGTGTTGTTTTCTGGAGTCTGGTACCTACACCTAACCAAGTGCATGATTGTTATGATTTTAAGTGCCTCTTAAAATGATGCATGCAGTTATCTACGATGGTCTAGAATCTAGATTATCTAGCCTTAGAGGCCGCAGTGTTCATTAACGCGATCTGTCGTACCGTGTGGCTCTTATATTAATTTCCACATCAATACGGATATTAAATTTCCACACCATACGTTCAATATCAATAAGTTTTGACACCTTGTTAAAAATAGATGAATAAATGAAAATTCATATCTAAGATTCCACAAAAAAATTAATGTATATATATTACTCATTCTTTTAAGTTTTATTTAAATGTATGTAGTAATTCACAATAAGCAGAAACAGGGAGCCGATTTTTGAGTGTCGAACGCTCGACTTTTCACTCGACATCTGTAAAATCATTTTGAACAGTGAAAAGTCGAGCGTTCGACACTCAAAAATCGGCCCCCAGCACTTGATTCCTAGTGAGTTTGTCAACATATTTTACGTCATTCATCAGTGCAGTGATTGACAACATGACAACAAAGCAAACGTGATCTATGATATAATACAGGCTACACGACTTTGCCGGTTTACTACGTTTTAATAGTAGGTACTTACGTCTTATTGTAGTTGATCTACCTTGTGACATAATTCTTTATCATTATATTTTTACTGTTTATAAGGGCAATTTTCTATAGGGACACACGCAGCATTTACTTACCGGCTTCTGGAAGAACAGTGTGTAAGAAAAGTGATTAATACCTTCGAAACGAATTAAATAGGATAAATAGATCCGTTGGACATCACCGCCGAGTAGTGAGGTTGTTTTAAATTCTATTAAAAGTGCTATACTTACCTATCTTTATCTGCCTAAAGTGTTAAAACGCTTTTCAGTGTGTGATGTACTAATTTAATGAATTTTGTGAATTTTAGTTTTACTGATATGTACTACATAACATAATAACGCATTCTAATTGTGTTGCATTTATCTTGTAATATAGGGACTAAATAATATAATTACCCAATGTGTCGTTTACGTCACACTTATTTAAAAAAAAAGTTGTCTATTTTTAGTGCTTTGCAATTTTTATCAGTTTACTTAGATTACATATTTTGATTCATTATCATTGATATCTATCGTATTATCAATTCTCACAATGCACTTTGAAAGTGTTTACTATTTACCGTGAAATTAGGTACCTACCCCAGAGAGCTAATAAAACGGGTGTACCTATTTAACACGAAATTTTCTTTTAAGATCTCACACAATGTTGCGATAATATTAGTTTATTCTGATACCTATTTGAGGAGCTATCACAGCGTCAGATCTCTAACCTCCATTTCTTTCCACAGAGCCTCCACCGCAGCGAGTCGATGTTGTCCGTGGCGTGCTTCAAGACTTTGCAGCAGTTGATCAACAGCGACTCGCCCGGCGAGCTCCAGCAGTACCTCGCCAACAACAACAATGTCAACGTCGACGACAAAGATGAGGTGAGTGAGAGGAACAATAATGTATTTGTACCTTGTTGTCCGTGGCGTGCTTCAAGACTTTGCAGCAGTTGATCAACAGCGACTCGCCCGGCGAGCTCCAGCAGTAGGTACCTCGCCAACAACAACAATGTCAACGTCGACGACAAAGATGAGGTGAGTGAGAGGAACAATAGTGTATTTGTACCTTGTTGTCCGTGGCGTGCTTCAAGACGCTGCAGCAGTTGATCAACAGCGACTCGCCCGGGGAGCTTCAGCAGTACCTCGCCAACAACAACAATGTCAACGTCGACGACAAAGATGAGGTGAGTGAGAGGAACAATAGTGTATTTGTACCTTGTTGTCCGTGGCGTTCTTCAAGACGCTGCAGCAGTTGATCAACAGCGACTCGCCCGGGGAGCTTCAGCAGTACCTATCGCCAACAACAACAATGTCAACGTTGACGAATAAGGTGAGGTAACAATAGTGTATTTGTACGTTGTTAAAAATGTCTTTCGGCAGAGTAATATAAGGGGGAATGACGCATTCAGAGAAATTAGTTTTTGCGCCGTATGAATTACTTAATGCTTTATTTTACTAAACGGTTAAAACTCACGTATTAATTGTCACTTCGGGCGACATGTTTGGAACTCGTCGGGAGTTCTTCCTCAGGATGAGTGCGTCTGCGACCCGCGCCGATTGCACACAAAACAAAAAAAAAGTTAAAAAAAAGAAAGTAAAAGTTAAAATAAAGTTTTAACAGGAAAGTTTTAATTCAAGTAATTACTTAATGAACTATATTCAACATTTGATCTCATTGAGAATTTATTGAGAACTAAATTAATGATTTTCTTATTATTTCACTAAATATTTGAAATAATAAGAAAATCATTAACGCGAAAGGAAGTGCCACTTCTAATAGAAGCCGGAACCGGAACAACAGGGAAACACATAAACAAGAGCCCTAATCAATATCGTTCAGAACTATTACTCGCAAATGCTTGAATGCACTAACCATATATGACGTCACAGTGCACTGACACGCACAAATAGGTATCAATATCAAGCAATAAGCGAGACACGTGTCGCTTTCAAGCTAACAACTTCTTGGAAAAATAAATACCTTACGTATTCGTATAAAATGGCATGTTCTTATAGTAGTTCACTTAAATAACAAGGTTTTACTAACGTTAGGCGCCAACATATAAGGTTTGCTTGCTAACGATCTTTGGCAGAGGAGTTTTGGCTGTAATATTATTGCTGCTTAGATTTAATAACTTCGACTGAATTAATAGGTTTCGATGCCATTATTTGTTAATTAATAATAGTTTATCTACACACATATCATAAATCCTCTAATATGCGTTCGGAAACCGTAGAAAATGACTCTCATTTCAACATTCAATGAATTTATGGCAATTTTCTTATCTGTGGCTAAGGCTACAGCAGTAATAAAATATTTCATTTTAATCTCAATATCTGGGCGACCGAGCCTTGCTCGGCGTTTTCCCGGGCATGAGACCTAGCTAGATCGATTGCTCGTCCCCGAAAACCCCCACATACCAAATTTCATCAAAATCGTTAGAGCCGTTTCCGAGATCCCCGAAATAAATATATAAATAAATAAATAAATATACAAGAATTGCTCGTTTAAAGATATAAGATATATGATGTTAAAATATTACGTCAAACAAAACTGTCAAAATTTAAATGTCAAAGTTGACATGTCCCTATTCTAGTATCACTGAAAATTCAAATTCAGTCGATGCGAAATGTCAGCTCGATGTTTTTTTAGTATATAACGCACGAAATTTGAGCTAGGACGACATGATCACATCAGAATAAGGACTCTTTACTTTTTAAAATAACATTCAGGTATCTGTTGCCAGTTCTGATTTCGATATTTCCGCAACCGTGCAAAAAAAAGATAAAACATATTTATTTATTATCATAATGATAAATAACTAAAATAATTGTATTAAGACAAAAAAAAATGCACAATAAAAAAAATGGCGGACCTGCTGGCGAAACTAGTACTGGAAGCCGAACAAACACGAATGTTTAAAAAAAATCATAGACCAACAGTCCCTATTCTCATTCCGTTCGAGCTCAAATGTCGAGCGATATACCTATACTAAAAAAAACATACCGAGCTGACGTTCCGTACCTATCGACTGAATTTGAATTTTTGGTGATACTGATACTAGAATAGGGGAAATTTTTAGAATTTGGAAATGTGCACGTTATCAAATAGAAAATCGTAATAATATGTATTATGTTATTGCTGTCATAACCTTCTACCACAGACAGAGAAAATTTTCATAATAGTACATTACTTAACGAGGGCGGTAAAACAAAGAATGTCTCAGATCGCAGGCATTTGACGCCCGAGCCGAAGGCAAATCCCACTTCCTGGCCAGGGGTGACATAAAATTTTGTACTTAACACGGGCGGTAATAAAGAAAGCCCCAGATCGCATATATTCAAATACCTGCGATCTGAGACATTCTTTGTTTTACCGCCCTTGTTAAGTAATGTACTATTAATGTTGTAATGCTGGTCATTGCCTACGGTTTCTGAACGCATTTTAGACGATTTATGATATGTGTATAGATAAAGTGATAATTATTGATGAACTAGTAATTATTTAATTAATTATAGCAACTCATTACGTAATTCTATATTCCTTTATTAGCATTTGTTCGATTTCCGCACTCGGAAACCTTGTAAGATTTCCCCAGTCCTTATTATACGGATATTAGTACGTTAATGTTTAGCAGTACATTAATAATGATTTAATTATGATTATACAACGGGACCTTGTACTGTCACCGTCGCATCAGAACGTTCAAGGTTCAATTAAATAGGAAAATATAAAATTACCTAACTTTTATACCGAAAATTCTCAATTAGATCCAAATGTGCCCTTCGTCTTCGAAGTATTTTCTCAGCCGCTACTACAATAACATAGTTGTAGAAGGCGATAATTACGAAAGTGCGTGAGTCAAACCATAATAGATCTTATCTTGATGGATAAGAAGGTTGAGTTACGATGTATTTTCGTGGTAGATTGTTGGAGCTAACTAAGAAATGGGTCAACACCGGGCATTCGTCTGGACGGTTTCCATAATTCAGGATCACGTACAGTCATACCGTAGTAATTTATATGTATGCGTCTCGGTATGAATCTCGGACGTTTAGTCGTTAACCGCAAATAAATATTTATTGCTGTATATTAAATTATTTTGAATTATAGATTGGGTACACGACAAATAAGTGCTGTTATACAGTAATATAATAACACTAGCTTTTTCCCGCGGCTTAATCTGCGTGGAAGTCGTTTGTATCGTAAGTAGGTAGTCAGTCTGATGACAGTCGCTTTCGTAAAAATAGGTTCCAAAAGGCGACCTAGGGAACCCGGAAAGAACGGGGTAAATGCTTGGTGGAGAGTTGACATTGTTCACCTCTAATTGTTATGAATTAAAATTGAAACTGTCTGTCTCTGTGTGTGTGTGGTCAGCCACTGGTACGTTTACCTACCGGACTTGTTGTGTCGGAAGAATTGTGATTATATCGTCCCGAGCCGTGATGGTGCATTCGATTGGCAAATGCGTCAATCAATTATCTGTATTCAGAATCTCTCTGACTAAAGCGCGCGGGTGATCCTATCGCGGCATGGCTATGGCCACTTGAGGACAATGTTTAAGTATTACCCCCCACCCCAAGGGTATGGTTGAAATTCTTTTTGTTGAACGTATTTGTATTAAAATGTTATTGGATTTTGAACCTTATTGTTTGAAAAGTAAAGTAGCTTTTTGAAGGCATTGCTTTGGAGCAATTCGTTCAACTGTAATGATTTTAAGTATACGTACGCACTGTGATGCGGCTATGAGTGCGTATAAAATCTGCAGTTTCATACATATTTTGATTGCGGTCAACTGCACAGTTAGCCGCTCAGTGCGTACGTAGTCTAAGTTTAATTAATAAGAAGGTTATAATTATAAGGAACCTACTGTAAAAAATTCAAGCTTCTACGATCAGCAGTTTCGGCTCTGCACTGAGCGAAAAAAATACTAATTATTAGTAAGTTTTAGTGAATCCCAAGACAAGGAGATCATTGTATACTAACGGTTACAAAACAGTTTAGTTGTTACAAGGGCAAATTTTTTGGTATTAAGTAGTAGATAACTACTATTATCAAAAACTGGTTTGTAATCGTTTGTATATAGTAGTAGTAGTAGTAGTAAAACTCTTTATTGTACACAATAAAACACATGGAAAAAAAATACAATAGGAAATGGTATGTACAAAGGCGAACTTATCCCTTTAAGGGATCTCTTCCAGTAATAATCTCCAGTAATCTTTAGTAATAGTCTCTCTAAAACTTACTAATAATTAGTTTTTTTTTCGCTCAGTGTGCGTTGATGGATCAATCAGGACATTGCCTTTTATATATATATAGATTTTGTTGTATTTAAACAGAGAGTCTATATACTAAGTTTTATATCTCTTACTTCAAAAAGTATTTGCACTCCCTACAAACTTTGAACCCCTTTTCACCTCTTTGGGAAGAAATTTCGAGAATCGCTGAAATAGGTCATTTAATTTTGTTGTATTTAAATACGAAGTTTCAGATATCTCACTTTAATAAATACTTTTTTCATACACACGTTCAACCCCGTTTTCACCCCCTTAGGGGTTGAATTTTGTAAAATCCTTCTTTAGTAAGAGGTTACGTTATATAAGGAACCTACTGTAAAAAAATCAAGTTTCTACGATCAACAGTTTCGGCTCTGCGTTGACATTCAGGACATTGCCTTTTATATATATAGAAGATATCAACAAACAGTGCCGAATCATAGTAATCAATCGGGAGTGCAGTGTATTAAATGCGGTTTCAATCACAGTGTCGATATACGGTGTCTGGCGTTGGGAAAGATGTGTTTAAATTGTAATAATTTTAATCATTTCTCGCGAATATGTAATGTGTATGATGTGCAAGCTGACGAGCCCATCGATCAGGTAATTTACTGCTTTAATGGTTCGCGTAGTAAAATCACTTATTATTTTTGCTGTCCGCTCTTAATCTATCTCGATTAGCCTATTTTATAATTAATCCAAATTTCAAATCGTTAGCATTAGTAATACCTGAGATAGCGATGAGATAGCCAGTCGGAAAGAGTGAATCCATAAGGGTTTCTTTTGTACCTTTTTGGTACGAAACCCGAAAAACATTCGATTGACACGGCGTCGGTGGGGCACTGGGGTAGGGGTGGTGATCAGCTGATCACAAATCGATTGCTTTCGAATTTGCGAATGCTGCTGACGATGCACAGCACAAGCGAGCGATCAACACTCTAGACAATTTAAAAGGCGTGGATTTTCAAATAGACCCTTTTATGTGCTAGCAAATTATTTTTGGGTTTAATGAGAGAGAGTATAATGATTTCAAATAATAATTTTAAAAAATGTTAATCTAACATAGAACCAAATATAAAAGAAACCGGTTTTTAGAATTCTTAAAGCCCGGTTTCGAAATTCTGTCAGTTAGGCCACGTCACACGTGGTACGACCGGCTTGTCTGATCCATCGGACTACGAAGTTTTTTTTTACGGACAATTCATTAGCTAATTTTGTCGTGTGCATACGGTTAACTAAAACGCTTCTTAACTTCACGTATTCTTATTTTGTATGTGCTTAACACTTTCAAATGTGTGTAGCAGTTTTAATTCAACCTCTTTTTCTTTCAACTAGAATGGCACAACGGCGCTCATGTGCGCATGCGAGCACAGTCGCGCTGCGGCGGTGCGGTTGCTTCTGGACTGCGGTGCAGATGCGGCCGCGGCTGACGCGGACGGGTGGACGCCGCTCGCGTTCGCTGCGCGCGGAGGACACGCCGCCGTGGTTAGGGAGCTGTTAGACGCTGGAGCTAAAGTAGACGCAAGGGACTGTGTGAGTATCCCTTTATTATGTTTCTGGTATGCCCCCGCTCTTGACGCCTCTAAATACGGGTGCGGGGCGGTTTCTAATCGACTTTGAAGCAGATGTGGCCGCGGCTGACGTGGACGGGTGGACGCCGCTCGCGTTCGCGGCGCGCCGTGGACACGCCGCCGTGGTAAGAGAGCTGTTAGACGCTGGAGCTAAAGTAGATGCGAGGGACTCTCTGAGTATCCCTTTATTATGTTTCTGGCATGACCACGCTCTTGACGCCTCCAAATACGGGTGCGGGGCGGTTTCTACTCGACTGTGAAGCAGATGTGGCCGCGGCTGACATGGACGGGTGGACGCCGCTCGCGTTCGCGGCGCGCCGTGGACACGCCGCCGTGGTTGGAGAGCTGTTAGACGCTGGACCTAAAGTAGATGCGAGGGACTCTGTGAGTATCCCTTTATTATGTTTCTGGCATGACCACGCTCTTGACGCCTCCAAATACGGGTGCGGGGCGGTTTCTACTCAACTGTGAAGCAGATACGGCCGCGGCTGACATGGACGGGTGGACGCCGCTCGCGTTCGCGGCGCGCCGTGGACACGCCGCCGTGGTTAGAGAGCTGTTAGACGCTGGAGCTAAAGTAGATGCGAGGGACTCTGTGAGTATCCCTTTATTATGTTTCTGGTATGACAACGCCCTTGACGCCTCCAAATACGGGTGCGGGGCGGTTTCTACTCAACTGTGAAGCAGATACGGCCGCGGCTGATACGGACGGGTAAACACTTGCTGGGCATAGGAAACTGTAAGACGGTTGGGCTAAAATGGATGAGAAGGTATCAACTAACTTTTTCGTCCAGCCAAGAGGACTTATGTCTTGAGCCATAATTTTTCAGATTAATCGATCCTAGACGATTTTCCATAATAACTGACTCCGCTTAAGACTTAAGACTTGAAGGGCAACTCGGATTACTGAGGTCGCGCTGTTTATACTACAGATCTATTTTTAGATCACGGTGCATTAGGAAATAAAATATTTTCCCGGACGTGAGCAGAACTTGAACTATAAATTAAAGTTTTTATGAGCTTGATATGTTGATTGGCTACTATAAGCTTTATAGTTTAGTTGCAGGTCATTGATGAAGTTCTTAACTATTGTCCCCGGCTGATAAAAAGTAACCGCGTTAAAGTAAGCTGATTTGAAAAAATAAACAATCATGGTAGAATAGTCCTAGAGGACATAAGCATAAGATACTTGGTATACTGGATATCATCTACTGTCTTGTAGGAGTTGGTGTACACTGAGATAGCCAAAGTCGCATGCAAAAGCTTGTAGGTAGGTTAGAAAGTTATAATATAAAACATATTGAAATGACAGGCGACAGAACTACATATAAATGCACCTTGCAGTAAAATTAGTAGTTTTAAGTTATTATATTAGCCAAATTTTACCATAACATCAGTAGCATCAGTGCAGCCATGCAAACTGAGGAAATAAAGTGTCATTATTTATTTTAATTCCGATGTTTTTAACTCCCGTGACACATGTTTTATAATGTGTTATTGTTCGTGACATATGACGTCGCGCACGACAGACGTCCTGCATTTCAAAATAAAATAACAGCTGGCTGGCCCAGAAATAGCGCAGTGAGTTTACTACATGCGAAATACTTTTCTGTTGACAAGTAATTATTTTTGAAGGTGTTTCTCACATGGGTACTTACTTTAAGAAAGCCTTTACCCTTTGCTTTGGTTAAAAAATGTTAATCGATGGTCAGTCTCATTTAATTAAATTGAAATGTATACATGTTAGACTGATATTATGTGGTAATGGTAACTAATAACGCCTCTGTCTGTAAAAGCGTTGATTAATCTGAACACAGTAAGGTACTAACTAACCTATAATACAATCAAGAGGGTATAAGAAGGCTAACCTAGTAATCCTATACAAACTGACTTGACAGTGTTATAGCGCGCACTATACTTAGTATTGTACGAGCCCAGCACATTGCACATGCGTGCCATTTTTTTTAATATATTGGACCAATAAAATGTAGTACTCTGGTCGCTGCACTTAAAATAAGTATATTTATACTCCACGTGGAACCATGCCAAAATGTCAGTGACATCCACTGTACATTGTTAAATCTGGTTAAATACACTCATTCGCCGCTATTATAATGAACTCGCATCGTATGATTATTGTGTTACAGTTTATCTTCAATGTCTATTTATATAGAGACTGGGACACTTTATTTGTATTAGAATAACTGTAGCGTTTACTACAGAGATAGTTACAATGGCTTAGTGCTTAATGTGCTAAGTCATTAGGAACTCAACGCTGACATAACGTGTAGAACGCACACAAGCAAAGCATACATAAAAATAATTAAATGAATGCATTGAGTTACCATATGTTCATTAGTAACCTAATATACGCTGGATGCGGGCGGCCCATGACCGATCTTTGTGGCGCTCTCTGGGGGAGACCTATGTCCAGCAGTGGACGTCTTTCGGCTGACTATGATAATCGTGATGAACCTAATATAAAACCCACCGTCGCTCTTGTTTAAAATATGTATGCAATTACAATATACACTGGTTCTCATTTACTACTAGTGTCATAGAGTGATCGGTTTTTTGTTCTATGGATAAATTTAAGATCAATAAAGTTATATTTTAGTTGGATATCCACTTCCACAGCATCTGTTACGTATAAATCTCTGTGAATTGATAAAAAACATAACTGTGACTGCAAGAAAGTCAACTTTTGAACTTCGTCTGACTCTTACGTGGTCTATTAGAATCAAAGAAAGAATCATACTATAATTTAAAAACAAACGATGCAATGTTACTCCTGTTTATGAGAGTCAAGAATAAATATTTACTTGACGCAAATTTGTTACATCCGTATAAGCGGTCCCTACCGAGTTTTGGCCTGTACCAACGTTGTGGAAAAATTATACTCCCATTCCCATGTAACTAAAGGAAAAAAAACCTACCTACAGACTCGCCTACCGAGGGTTCCGCACCGTACAAACTTTTAGGTACCTACATATTATAAATAGTCTAGGAATCGAGTATCGCAGTTTAAATGTTATTTTAAATAAACACTGTAAGTATTTTTTAATAATTTAATTGATACAATAACAAATGTATTGTTTTCAGATTGTCCACTGTACTTCACTACAGTACATAGTATAAAATAAAGTTGCTTCCTTCTGTCTGGCCCGTTGTATGCTTAGATCTTTAAAACTACGCAACGGATTATGATGCGGTTTCTTTTAAAATTTAATAGATAGAATGAATCAAAAGGAAGGTTTATATGTATAATTTGCACCCGTGCGAAGCCGGGGCGCGTCGCTAGTGTAGTATAAGACGATATTACTTGCCAAATTTCATAGTTCTAGGTCAACGGAAACCACTCTATAAATTCTGATTCCCTCGACAGTGTCAATACATACGTTTGTTGCTAGTTTGATTGTTTCACAGCTTCAAGGGACTGTCCAAAGAGAAGGACTGACTGTAGACCTGAGTACCTATGTATATGGTTTTAATTTCAACTCGATACCTCCACGTGTTCTCGAGATAAAGAGTCTTGACAACACACACAGACGGACAACAAAGTGATCTTATAAATAAGGTTACTGTTTTTTTTCCTTTTGATGTATGAAACCCTAAAACGAAATCACTTATTACGTACATTGCCCATGGTTTTTGCTGGAGTGAAGTATATCAATATTTATATGTATTGTGTTGCAGGGTGGATGGACTCCTTTGATGTGGGCCTCCTACAAGGGGCACGAAGAAATAGTAGCGATGTTACTGGAGAAGGGGGCTGACGTACATGCTCACGGACACTATAATATTAAGTAAGTATCTCTGTTACAATTAAATTTTAATTTAAAAAAATATCTTTGCTAAAGTTTTTGTTGGAGATGTCAAACATAGTCAGAATGAGTGGGGTACGTCCTCATAGAGTGAACGATGTATAACAATTTCTGCCTATGTAATATGAATATTACAGTCAACAATGTGTAACATTTGGAATAGTTCGTACAATACTGTAAGGCCAAGTGCTGTCAAATTAACGCAAGCAAAAATCTACCTTACAGTCAGAGATCTAAGTTTAGTTTTGCTTGCGTTCGTTTGACAGAATTTAGCCTTAGAGTTGTGTCCGAACTATAATAAAAACCAGTGCCATTAGTGGTGAAATTACGACAATACACGTCGTTTTATGAACGCAATTACTAGTTCGACGTTAGTAAAATCGAAGGACTCGTAGTTTAATGACTGACATTATAGTTTCAAAGAAGTGTGATGGGCTTGGTCGTGAACATACTTTTCGTCGTATTGGACTTTGATTGACATATTGACTCGTAGTTTGTCTTTTAAAAAGTATAAGAAAGGGTTTACTTTAAAATAATATTTATTTATATCGGGAGAATCAACAGCAATAAAACAATGTAATAACATGAGTATTAACAGCGGAGCCAATTACAGGATCACACAGAAAGCGCTAGAGTGTATATAGGTACTTAAACAAATATGAATAGTGTTGAAAGTTACCACGAGAGACGATTACGTCCCTTGCCGCCTTATTCAACGAATTCCCGCAACCTTCGCCAGATCATTATTTGTGATCGGCATAAGAATAGATAAGAGTTTATTTGGTTATTTAGCATGTTGTTGTTGTTTTGTTTCTGTATGTAACAGATTCATTTATGTGAGGTGTGCAATAATAGTACATTATTGCCGTGGCCGGGAAGGGAGCAATTGCAGGCTGAGTATTTGTTTAAACGGACGAGCTTGCGAGTCCGTTTAATTATAATACGAAGCCTGCAATTGCCATTCCGGCCGAGGCTAATATAGTGCTTTTCTCAAAAATGGGGAAAATACGACAAAAAATTAATTAAGATTTGATAAACATAACCTTAAAACGTCAAAAAGATCATGTTTTCCCACCGTTTATTTTTTTTAACAGAATCGCAAGTGTATTTTTCCACCGAAAAACGCAAATTATTCGAGACACATAAAAAAACGTCGCGTTTTCAACAGAAAAATACGAGCTGAATTGGCTGAATACGACCTGTGCCTCCTTTTATATGACAGTTTCTACATTTTAAAAGTTTATAACTCGACAAATAAAGGAATTTATATGTGACATTGCAGGCCATATATGTGGCCTGCAATGTTTTTTACTTTTTAATTTGGATCTGACCTTAAACTATACACTTTACCTTCCAATATGTAGCGACTAAAGTCCAGTTTGCGGGCCATTTTTGAGAAAAGGGTATTTGTATTGTATTGTTACATCGATATCGAATGTCTGTAGTTCGTTAGTATGGGCGGCGGGGCGACGCCACAGCGGCGTGGTGCAGCGACTCCTAGCAGCAGGAGCGCGCGCTAACTCCGCTGACAAGTACGCAACGTCGGCGCTGACGTGGGCCGCGCGCGCCGGCGACGCCGTGTCGTGCGCCGCGCTGCTGCGCGCCGGCGCCGACCCCAACACCGCCGGGATGTACTGCTGGACGCCACTACTGCAGGCCACGCATGGTATGTGCTCTCACCCTAGCCACAGCCACGGGGGTGACACGGGAAGGAAAGTAAGCGATGTGGGTAAGTATGTGTGCGTGCGCTGTCGGTACACGCGTCAATTGTTTGCGCGAGTGCGTAGCGCGTGGCGCGAACGAATCACGAGACGCGACGGTAACCCGGCCTGTCATCCTGTGGGCCTGTCAGGGACGAGGTACCTGACCTCGATGCGGGGGGTTCGTGTCCGTCCTGTATGTAATACTATTATACTATTCTGTGCCACAGCATAAGAAATATAACTATGTACAGAAGGCCCACCGTTAACAAGTTCCCGTTAGGTAAGCCGAACGTGCCTAAACGTGGCCATCTCTTTATATCGCACGCACATGACTGGCTGCATCACGACGGGTGTACTTGTAGCGCCGCGACGCAACCACAGAGTGGGCCGCCCCTGCCCCAGCTCGAATCCATTCAATACCTCTAGTGTAAGTTTTTTCGAAACAAAACACAAACGAACGCGTTTGCGTTTAGTCTTATTTTGTAAGGCAACGCGAACAGCGACTCTGGTGGCCTTAGGTGGTAATTTTGTGCCATATAAATTAAGAGTAAACGCAAGCATGTTCGTTTGTGTTTTATTGCGAATAAACTTATACTAGAGCTTCACATCAAAACAAACGCGATTCACTGTTGGACAAGGACCCCCTTTACACACGGACAAGTACCGCATGCAAGTTAATTGAACTTTTCATACCTTGGTTTTTTTGGACCTGACTGTGGGTTTATAGGCCGGGCCCAATAAAGCGATAGGTGTGCGCGGTTGGAGAGTGACCTTGGAAAAATCCAAGGGAAACCTCCGACACGACCACGCGGGCTGTTTAAACACTGGAATACTCTGCGTTTGCGCTCCAGTGATATTGGTTTAGCGGCTTCAACCGAATCTGAGGTGTTAGTGGAATCAAGCTACTGGGAGTTTTGTAGCTGGTTCCCTCTTATGAGAATGATGAAGGTAGATGATCAATCGGAGCTGTATTGGAGGCCCTGCCATTTGTCGCTGAGCTACCTCACTGTACCTTACCTACTATGTTTATTAAGACGGCCGCTAAGACAGAACATTTCTTGTATTTCTTGAACCTCCAAGACCGCGTTCAGCGTTTTAAGCGTGACACCTTACTCAACCAACCAATAAACGCCACCGGCCCAACTTAATTTATATTAAGCGTTAAAATGTCGCACACATCGTTAAATTCGCATCGTTTCGTAATTGACCGTTCATTGCAGGGAACCATTTGGAAATCGTCCAGATGCTGCTCGAGCATAAGCCTAATGTTAACGCGTTGGACAAGGATGGATATACGGCTCTCGCTATCGCCTGCAAAGAGGGCTACTATGACATAGCTGTGGCGCTCATTAATACGGGGGCGTATATAAATGTACAGGTATGTATATAGTTCAATCTGAATGTTTTCTTTGTGTTGTTGCATTCTGTACCCCTAGTATAAGTTTTTTCGAAACAAAACACAAACGAACACGTTTGCTTTTAATCTTAATTTATATGGCAAAAAATAGTTACCACCTAAGGTTGCTCACGTTGCCTTACAAAATGAGACTAAACGCAAACGCGTTCATTTGTGTTTTGTGTCGCAAACGCGTTCATTTGTGAAAACTTGTACTAGAGGTATTGTATTTGTTATTAATTGACTGGTCAATTATGAGATTAGTATTTTCATTTTATTCAACAATGAATTTACTAATATTACCTTGATATTCATAACTCTTATTTCAGGATCACTCAAAAGACACGCCTCTCATCCACGCAGTCAAAGGAGGCCACAAGAACATTGTAGAGGCTTTGCTCAAAAAACATGTAGACGTGGATTTACCGGGCAAGGAGAAAAAGACCCCGGTGTATACCGCCGTGGAAAAGGGACATGTAGCCATATTGAAATTGCTGCTGGCATCAAATCCTGACCTGGAACATTGTACCAGTGTAAGTACACTGTGATTTAGGTTTTTTTTCTTTTTTGTTGTGCCCTATTTAGCCAGCTTTGCGGCCAGATCCGGCATATATATTAGTGACGCCACTAGTGCAACGCTTTCTCTATATCTCACTAGGAAAATTAAAACATTTGTAACTTCGTATTTTTTTGAAATATTAGAATAGTATTTCCATCATTTGGCATTTTATTTGAAGTACCAAATAATAAAATCTGATTCAATAACCCTATTTTTAACCCCCGACGCAAAAAGAGAGGGGTGTTATAAGTTTAACGTAGCTCCCAAACGGATGAACCGATTTTCGTAGTTTTTTTTTGTGTCATAGATAATTTTATCCCGAGTGTTCTTATTATTCATTTGGTGTATTAACGCAGTATTTCTTTGGTTAAATAGAGCGGTGACACTCCACTGTTGCGCGCGGTGCGATCCCGTAACGCCGAGATGGTTCAACTGCTGCTTGAGCGCAAAGTGCGCGTCAACGTGGCCGACAACCGCGGTGATACAGCGCTGCACATCGCCATGCGGGCCCGCTCCAAGGTATACTTAATAATACATTATTGCCGTGACCAGGAAGGTGGCAATTGCAGGCCGAGCATTTGTTTAAACGGACGAGCTTGCGAGTCCGTTTAATTATAATACGAAGCCTGCAATTGCCATTCCGGCCGATGCTCTAATAGCGTTATAGCGCTTTTCTCAAAAATGGGGGGAAATAAGACAAAATTTTAACTAAAATTTGATAAACATAACTCAAAAACTACATGCTTTACCGCCGTTTATTTTTAATAGAATAGCAAGTGTATTTTTTCACCGAAAAACCGCAAATTATTTGAGTCACAAACAAAACGTCGAGGTTCCAACAGAAAAATAGGTTCATAAAAAGTTGACATTTTTAATACCTAATTTTAACTGTAAGTACTATAATACAATAGGTACTACATTAAAACCAATGAGACTAGATATACTTCGTCCTTGTCAGATGTGCCATTATTAGTATCGCGTTCCTTTTCTCTCTACCAGCCAGTCTTGCGTGTGTCACATAAAACTGTGTCAAACAGATCGAGACCGCGCGGTGGCGATGCACTTATACGAGGGATGCGGATATTGTGCATCGTCTAGGCAATTTATACCTTATGTATTCTACTTTAAAGTTCAATGTGAAATTCTGAAAGCGCGTTTCGCACGAAAAAGATTATTGACGAGTAGAGTACAGGTAGACTAGTACACACAGTAGGTCTACTTACGAGTGAAGTCAAGTATGGTATAAACCAGAGAACAATTGATTTCTAATTTTACATCACTAACTAAAGTGCACTTAACTCTACAGTACGGCAAAAATGTGATATTAGATAAAATATCGGTTCCCTTATAGGAAAAATTTCGTTTGCTTCAATATATTTTTCTCTTTTCAGCAAATAGTGGAAATACTCCTCCGGAATCCGAAAAACAGTCAATTACTTTACAAACCCAACAAACTAAACGAGACGCCATATAACATCGACATGTCATACAATAAGACTATACTGGGGCAAATATTTGGTGCCCGTAAGCTCAATACTAATGAAGACAATGAAAACATGCTTGGATACGAGTTGTATAGCGCAGCGTTAGCCGACATGCTGTCGGAGCCGAGTCTGTCTGTGCCTATAACCGTGGGCCTGTACGCGCGGTGGGGCTCGGGAAAATCCTTTTTGCTCAGTAAACTAAAAGGTAAGCTTTATGAGAGAGGAATGCTCCTGACGACCAGCGCCCTAAACATAGTACAGTTGACGCCACAGATATGTTTACACTTTGGTACTTTATTCCATTATAATAAGGTGAAAAATGTTATCATATCGGGTCACCCTAGATTAAATAGTCTCAATAGGTTTTTGTTTTCGCATTGCCCAACTGTATTACCAATTTTCGGGATCCTAGTATAAAAAGATCAATATCCAAATATGCCGATTCTTGCGATATACTGCTACGTTAATGTTGTTTTTTTCATGGGTTTTTACGAGTCCCATTTAAACCTGGAAACCTTACTTTTTTAACTTTTATTTTTGCAGTTAAGTGTATGTAAAATTAAATAAAGATCCTGACATGATTTAAAACACTGTACAATCTTGCAGTATTTTAGGAAATATGAAGGTATTTTTCGATCCGTTCTTTGTCCGCGTGTGTACCATATTCGTTTTGTGTTCAGAGGAGATGAAGAACTTCGCCCGCCAATGGAGCGAGACCGGCTGGGTGTGGTCGTGGGCGGTGTCGTGGGGCGCGTGGCACGTGGCGCTCAGCGTCGGCGCCTGCACCGCCGTCGCCGGCGCCCCGGCCTACGTCGCCGTGGCGGTGTGCTTCGCGCTCTTCGCGGCCATATACCTGGCGCTCTACATGTTCTGGAGTTTGGGGAACAAGTTAGTCGCTTTTGATCGCGTGTGATCTATGCGCGAAAAATATATGGTCCACACTCGCACGAGCATAGACAGGTTCGTGCTCGTGCTTCGCAAAAACAGACACCGGACCGGATGGGGAACGTTGTGAAGCGCGAAGTGCGCGAAGCGCGTTCGCGGTGCGAGTGTAGAGCGCGCATGAGATGATCAAGCTCGGCTGTTTGTGGACAGCGTCTTACGGGGCGGTTGACACACGGTATTTACAAATTCATGGCCCCGTTGCATGCACTTGTAATACAAGCGGAAACCTCATTTCAACCTATTTCCTCAATCCTGGTTAGAAATCCTGTTTGCTATTAAAAAAAACCTTTATTTTAAAATTTTTGGTTTGCGTTAGCTGCTTAATACAATAATTAATCGTTTGATTATTGCAGATATGAGTGGTGGTGGGCGGGCGGCTTACTGTCCGCGCTAGGCCGGCGGTTTAGCGCTTTACTGCTGGTACTTCAAGTGGTATTCTGCCATCCACCGGGACCCAACGATCCTAGAGCTCTGCCTGCCACGCCCATTAGGTAAACATTGCACATATTTATAGTGGGGTGCGCCAACTTACGATTGTAGACGCAAAGTTTTTTTTTAATTTATTTATTTGTCTAGTAAGGCGTTGGCAGCTGTCATACCATAGAAACTTGTCAAACTATTCATATAATCAGATATTACTAAACAGCGCTTAGGAATTGTTGGAAAGTCAACCTTTTGTACGTCATGATTTTTGTTATAATTTAAGGTAACGTTCGTCAATTCGTTTCTGTTTACAAGTACGTAAATTTTATGTTCAAATTGTTTAATTATTTTGTCTATACAACCTACAGTATTATAATGTATTCTGTTAATGTTTTATTACCTTATATGCCATACGCTTAAATAAATAAACAGTACACAAATCTTCAAGAATTCTTTACGAAAGCGAAATCCAATATATATATTTTTCAGATTCCATTTCACAGAGGGCATGAAGAGCGGCAGCCAAGAGGGCGAGGCGATGGTGGTGCAGATGATCGCGAGCTTGGCTGAAGCTCTCGAGTGTCAGTACGGGCGAATCTGTACGAGACTCGCGCGCGCCTTCCGTCCGCGGCCCGTCTCCTCCACGTCGGGATGGAAGTAACTATCAGTTTTCGCATCTATCACACTATTAAAATAATTAAAAAAAAAATAACTTTATTCTGTAAGTTGGCTGCAATGGCACTTTTACAAGACTACTAGCGTTTCTCAAAGACCACTGCCCAAAAGACACGTCGAAAGAAACTCCACAGTCAGTCATTTGAATATACAAAGCCCTAGTAGTTAACTTATAACTAGACCTCTTACGAGAAAAATATTTCGAGTTTTGTTGAGTCGAAATGATTCGCAATCGCACTTTAGAAGTCAAAAACTAACTTTTCTAAAAATTAAGACCACTGTCGAAACGCCGAAACAAACTCGGCACCTCGGCTTCAGTCAGTTATTTTCTCTCAAATAATAATATGCTTATTTGTATTTAATATTATTGACGATCACAATAGAGATTCATGTAAATTGACATATGTACCTTAAATTTATAATGTAATCGTTTATTGTGAATAAATAAAAATCTAAATCTATTACAAAGGCGAGGCAGTCGTAATAAGTCAGGTTCTGAGGATGGCTTGCATCATCTCGCCTAATCCACCCGCAAGCGATCCAGCATCAAAGCAATGCAAGCATTTATCGAATTGTGGCTAACCTTATGGCTATATCTTCCCGCTGCTTTTCAGATGGAGGAGAGTATGCTGCATCCCTCACATCGTGACGTTCGAGGTGTGCTTCACTTGCATCCTCGTGGGTCTCTGTGTGCTGGTCATGTACTTCACGGATGCCAACAACGATGCACAGTAAGCAAGCCATGTGTTTTATTTGGTGTTCCATTGTTTTGGAGAAAAAAACATCATAGAATGTATTGTTTCGTAGAATTTTCATTTCCTAGAAACTTTTTTTTTCTTAAAAAACAGGCATTTTCTGGGTGAGCTCGCTTCATCGTCGACTTCATCTTTGCTCCCTGGCTAGATGCTGGCCAAAAGCAATTATTAATAAAAAAAAGCGTTAATTTTTTAGGTACTCCTATAATGCCATTGTGTAGAACCCAAGTAGATCTAACAGAAAAGTAGGTTAGGTCAGAACTACAAAAAAAAATTGAAAAAAAAAAGATTTTCTATAAAATGAAAATTCTGTGAAACAATACATCTATGAAATTTCTGTCTGCGAAACAAAGTAAACCGTTTTATTGGCTATTTTGTTGATCTGTAAGGGCTGGGCTTATTTCCGTTTGGGTGAAACGATAACACTTTATGCAGTAATCACACCAATTTTTTCCTTGTATTGTCATTATTATTTATTTTAAAATTACTGTAAAACGTTTATTCTTGTTTATAAGAAACAAGCTAACTCCAACTTGTCCAACATTTTGTTAACTCATTATATTGGTTTAAGTACATATTTATAACGCAATAGTTCACCAAAATTACTTCGATTGTAACCAAATAACTTACACGTTAGACGTCCTTAGCTACTACTAAAATTACTAAAATATGAGAAAAATGACGCCCTAATGTCATAGCATCCATTTGATCCGATATTACGAACTTATTTAACCTTTCTGACCGTATTTTTCTCAATGAAATATACCGATTTGTACGTTACGTTTTGTGTTGGTAAAGACTCAAGTTTTTGGAGTAAAGTTCAAGAACTCGTGAGTCCTTTTTCGAATCTTATTGAGTAGTGTAGTGACAAACTCAAACTTTAGCAAACAAATTTTTTTAGTCGTTTTGCAACTTGTGTATTATCATCTATCGAAAGATGAAAGATCAAATGAAAATGTATACTTGAAATCATTTCAGTTGAACGAATTGCACCAAAGCGATTCCTTCAAAAAGCTACTTTACTGTTCAAACAATAAGGTTCAAAATCCAATAACATTTTAGTAGAAATACGTTCAACAAAAAGAATTTCAACCATACCGATTGCTGAGGTTATTTCACTGAGAGGTCGCGTAATCTTATGTCTCTAAGATTTCTATAAGTACAGTTGAATTCTAATCACGATTTGTTCAGGCTCAGTATTATGGTCGCATGATAGCGTGATAAAGGACAAGATAAAGCATCTGTCACTTTCTATCAAGTGGTATCAGAAAGTGACAGATGCTTCATCTTGTCGTCTATCACGCTACCACGACACCATCATAGACCCCCAGTTGTTACAACACAAAACGCTCAATTCTCCATAAGGTCCTCGAATCAGAGACTAGAGTCCTATAGTATAGAACATTCAAGCAGGGCTCGGAAACCGGTTTCGTCTTCATACAATTACCCGGTTAAAAATTTCGGTTAATTGCGTTTTATGATATTTTTTCGTACTTTAAATAATTTATTTCATAGATAAAGGCTAACAAAAACAAATCTTATAATGAAAATGCAGATATGAGAAGTACTTTAAAAGATATTTCAAAAATAGTAAAAACCGGTTCCGAGTCCTGCATTCAAGTGCCCAACAAGTTCAAAAGAACTCAAGCTTTGATTAAATAACCTCATCTGCTACCGCGAAACGATAACGAAGGAAGTTCATGTATCTCGCTCTCGGTCGCACTTGCATATTCGAGTGACAGACAGGGTGACACCCAAACTTCATTTGTGTTCGTTTCGCGGTAGCGGCCCTCATCTTGTCATCTGTCAAATCCTATACTTATCTTATGCCAGTAAAGCCCGCTTTACACCTTACGATAGAGAGCGATAGAGCTAAATAGTTTAATTCCCCTCCCCCAGTTAGCGTGCTAAATATCGTAAGGTGTAAAGCCGCTTCAGCACAGTCGACACTGTCGAAGTTTTTTCCTCAATGACTAGACTCTAAAAAGCTAGTCTTGCCTTAAAGCCAGCGTTAGACTTGGCTTCAAATGTTTGAACACACGTTTGATTTCTATGTGTGGAAAGGGACTTTGACTCTGTGTTCAAAGTCTGAACAATGATTTGCACTTTGCCATGCGGTGTCGGTTTTTGGACACATCAAAGCGTTTAAATGTTTGCAAAGCATGTCTGGCCGGTGGCGTCAATATGTGTTTGCAAAGTCTTCAATGATGTGTGCAAATCTTTGAAGCTATGACTGACGCCCGGGTTAGGAATGAAGACTCCAAAGGCTTGAGTCTTTACCAACACAAGTCACGTTTCCAACGAGCACTTCGTTTACATTAGTGTTAAGTGTCGAACCGACGGCTCAGTGAGATTGGGTTTTCGTCGATCAGGCGGCGTGAAATCCAACAGGGGCTAATGATCGGCGCGTCAGCCGTGGCCGGCGCCATGCTGCTCGCCAACCTGTACACGTGGGGGCGCGTGCTGCTGGCGCTGCTGCTGCCGCCGCGGGCGCGCCTGACGCGCGCGCTGCGCCGCGACGCGCCCACGCTCGCGCTGCGCCCCGAGGTGCAGACTCTCACGCACATTGTAAGTGACACCCGGCAGCTGACGACACAACAACCTGTACACGTGGGGGCGCGTGCTGCCGCCGTAAAATGAATATTAATTAATTATTCTATTCTATTTTAAAGATACATGTAAATACCTAATACTGTACTCGTGTATTGATACTGGCACTGCCACTGATATCACTGATTCGGGAATATTCAACAGGAGAGAACTAAACAATCAAATGGCATGCTAAAAGTACGTACAACTCGTGCAGTTCCGCAGATTATTCAAGTTGGTGACGCAACTTTCTTCCATAAATAAAATAGGTATCATATCACAATGCAATGTCAGTTTGGGACATTAGGTGCGTGTTTTGCACCCCTTCTTATTTGTACGTCGAATCCACAGGGGGCTTAAAACCCGTACCGTGTCGATTTCACGTCATGTTTAAACTGTCATACTAAATTTCCAACATGTGAACGCGACAAGATACCAATTATTATTTATTA
Organism: Cenopis cana; assembly: GCA_951800055.1. NCBI lineage: Eukaryota > Metazoa > Arthropoda > Insecta > Lepidoptera > Tortricidae > Cenopis > Cenopis cana. Next base: position 12,838,166 of record OX637478.1, read on the forward strand.
ATTAAACTGAACTGGGCAGATGTTTATTACTAAAACTTGTTCAGGTATCATGTCTCGACGCGTTCACGGGACAGCAGACCCGTCTAGTAGTGGTCGTGGACGCTCTCGACAGCTGCGAACAGGAGAAAGTCCTGGCTCTCCTCAACGCGGTGTACGCGCTCTGCTCCGATCCGAAGAGCCCCTTCATATTACTACTGGCTATCGACCCGCATATCATCAGCAAGGTGAGTTGAGCTTTATTGTGATGTGATACAGTTCAATTTTGATTCTCGGAGATTCTCTAGCTTTTCAACTGCGTTGTATTAACTTGAAGAGAGTTTTTCGAATGGAAACAGGAACCTTTTATAATGATCTTTGTTTATGGTTATATCTAGGTAATCATTGGTCATTCGCGGTGGCTGAAATGCTGGAGAGTTCGTTCTGTAGTCACATCCTATAATATTACCAATTTATGCTTGATCAAACAAAAGAATCCTGATATATAACACCATTAAGCACCAATATGCATTATGCATTAAGCAGCATTAAGTATTAATAGTTAGTATTGAATCATTTAATTTTCACCCTGATGCTTATTTTAGCTCGATTGTTGATGCGTAGAAATCGTAGCGTAACTCGAACTATGTCAGGAATGTGAAATGTAGCTACGAGAAGGAGAGCTATTTACGGTCAACCAATTTGGTACCTTCTCACAGTGAATATCTATATGAAATCCGCCAGAGATCACATATCTATGTCATTGTGATTGTGACAAGGTACGAAGTGGCCCTGAAATCAAATTGGTTGACTGTAAGTCATTTACCTCTTGGTACCCGTAGCTACTTCTGTTGATTGTACTGTCATGCAATGGCGGTCCTTGAGATAGGCCGAAATAAACCAAAAGGTGAGACAAATGACGATCGGTCGGCCCCGCGTTTGTGGGGCGCCACTTTTAGATCTCGCACCATCTAAAAATGTTGGTAGGACCGCCACTGCTGTCACGTAACAATATTCTCCTTTTGTCCGTAGAACAAGATTCAAAATTGTTGTGGTTTGGTTATAATAATAAAGTTTTTTTAACAAATAATAAATGGAGAATACAGTAGAATCCGGATACAGCGACCGTCAAGGGACCGGCGATATTACGTCGCACTAACAGGACGTCGTACAAAACGGACTGATTTTCTTTGAAAATGTTTGGTATGAATCCTAACGTTGGTGATTTAGCAGTCGTTAAAAGCGGTCAAATGTTATAAGCGGAGTCGTTATAAGCGGATTCTACTGTAATAGTCAGATCAGGGGGCCGATTTTTGAGTGTCGAACGCTCGAATTTTCACTCGAGATCTGTCAAAAAACTATGACGTTTTGACAGATGTCGAGTGTAAAGTCGAGCGTTCGAAACTCAAAAATCGGCCCCCAGAGTCAAGATAGCTTCATGATTTTGCAATATTCCGACCTGGTGCTTTTACTTACCAAAATGCTAAATTTACTTTACGCTCTAGGTCTAGCATTAGAATTTCGCTCACTAATGAAATCACCCGGCATGTAGACTTACGAGAGTATAGATTTAACCGCTTACGTATGTGCAGGTTGCTTGGATGGAGGTTAGTCGCCGCCTGCGGTGTACTCTCTTAGCTTGGTGTTGTGCGATCCCTTGGTTGTTTGCATGATTTTCGTACAGTGAGGCAGAATAAGATACGGTAGCCTAGTGGTTCAAGCGTGCGACTGTCAAGCGGCGGTCGTGGGTTCGAACCCCTGCTCGTACCAATGAGTATTTCAGAACTTATGTACGGAATATCATTTGATATTTACCGTTAGCTTTTCGGTGAAGGAAAACATCGTGAGGAAAACTGCATACATGCGATGAAATTCAAAGTTGTATGCCAGGTCCCCAACCCGCTCTGCCCAATCCTCTCATCTATGAGAGAAGGCCTGTGCCCAGCAGTGGAACGTATATGTACAGGTTGATGATGATGATGAAGGCAGATTATGTGTATATGTAATAATAATAATATAATTATTATTGTATTTATTTTTTGATTGTGGGAAATATCCTGAATGAATCGGAATTATATGACTTACAATGTTTGATGTTGCATGCATCTTGAGTGTTTTTACCCTAATTCTATATCAAACTGGCCCTGCTTTCTACTTCTGTAGAGTATGGAGGCATTTTATCGGATCAAATAAATTTTATTTTAGTTTTCGGTGTCTTATAAACTTATAACTTATAATTGTACATACATAGTTTATTTAAAAAAATCACGATTATATTTAGGTTCATACGATTTTTTTTAAAGTTTTAAATGTCAATAACTATAGTGATAATGAGCTACCTATTTGAGTTCCTTCAGCTTCACCGCCTGCCATAATCTATACGATATATCGGTGCTACTAATTTAGTACGTACCGTCAAGTTTTCTCAACAAAAAGAAAATCATCTCAGTTCGTCATTTATTGAAATCCTACTCTCAGGATTTTAACAATCTAAACTCCAGACAGATCGGAACTATGGGTATTACTTGTTATCTGTTCCATTCTGTTACGTACAGATAAAAACATTCTTAATAGATATTATCATACTTTATGTCTGTTTAGCCTAATGGTTGGCTGGTAGAGAAAGCCATTTGGCATTAAGCGTGCCATTTGTACATTTCCATGTTATGTTCAATGAAAGTAGCTGTTATATACAGCGTTGTAGATGCAATAATATATATAAGGAACTCACTGCTAGAATCCCGCCTAAATAGCGGGCGCTGCGTTACTTTTCTCAGCTGTCCCTATTTAGGTATCTAAGTAGCTACATCGGTTTCCGTGGTAGGTACATTCAAGATTTAAGTGTGTCGTTGAAATTGCTAACAAATGACTCTCGTCCAGGCGGTGGAAGTGAACAGTCGGCGAGCGTTCTCCGAGAGCAATATCGGCGGGTGGGACTACCTCCGCAACATGGTGCAACTGCCGTTCTACCTACAGAACTCGGCGCTGCGCCGCGTGAAGACCGCGCAGCAGACGGCCGCGAAGCGAATACAGGCCATCGCCTCCGATGACTTCTCCGCGTCCATGCAGAGATCTGTGAGTGTACTTTGTACCTCTAGTATAACTTTTTTCGAAACGAAACGCAAACTAACGCGGTTGCGACGCGAGCAGCGCCTCTGGTGGCCTTAGATGGTACTATTTTTCGCGATAAAAATGAAGACTAAACGCAAACGCGTTCGTTTGTGTTTTGTTTCGAAAAAACTTATACTAGAGGTACTGCTGCCTCGTCTGATACGAATGGCACGCATTCTTGGTATACGAAAATGGCACCACAACAAAGTTAACCTTGCCGAACGTCGAAAAAGTTGTCAATTTTCGACTCAATCATAATTTTAGAAGGTGTCATTTACACTGTCCCTTTGTCTGATATATCAGACGATGGCGGTTAAAGTGTTACAATACAATACAATACAAATACTCTTTATTGCACACCTCAATAAATAGAACTATTACAGAGTATGTATATTTAAACCTAGAGGTAAACAACAGGCGGTCTTATCGCTAAAGAGCGATCTCTTCCAGACAACCTTTGGGACCTTTAATGTCGAGACCTTATTAAAATTCGGTAATTTTGGTAGTCAAGTTTTCATTGTCAAAGTTTTCATTGCAATCTGCCTTAATCCACCCCCATGAAAGGGTTTGATTCCGTAAACTCGTCAGTTTCCACTAAAGATGTATTAAGGCGACGTCCCACTTGCGTCGCGCACGCTGTCTGACCAAGCCTTTAAGCAGTGTTTTCATATATTTGACACCTTGTAAACTTGATTACTGATTACTCTCTACGTCTGACCTTAGGTATCAGCCCGTCGTCTATCCTCAACTTCAGAGCTCATGTCAAGCCAGGAACGAATCAAGAATCAACCGGCCAAAGAGCTTAGTACTGCCGCGGCGGCCCGCGCCCGGCGTCTTAGGCCCTCAGAGTCTGTGGCGTCTTCAGTGGCCTCTGGGCTTCATCGAGCTGCGCCAGCAGCTACTGCCGCTGACTTGGGCAGAGTGTTGCTCACTGATGACTACTTTAGTGATGTGAATCCGAGGAGTATGAGGCGGCTTATGAACGTGCTGTATGTTACTGGTAAGTGTTTATGTAGTATGATGCCGCTGGTGAGTGGTGGTATGATGCCGTTCTTTGGGGTCCGTGGCATATTCCGTGGCCTCTGGGTTACATCGCGATGCACCAGCAGCTACTGCCGTTGACTTGGGCAGAGTGTTGCTCACTCATGATTACTTTAATGATGTTAAGGAGCATTAGGATATTTATGAACGAGCTCTAAAATACCTACTCTTTTAGCTTGAGATAGCATATTTCCATGTATAGTTCGGACACAACTCTAAGGCTAAATTCTGTCAAACGAACGCAAACAAAACTAGACTTAGAGCTCTGACTGTAAAGTAGATTTTTGCTTGCATTAATTTGACAGCACTTGGCCTTACGGTTTTGTACGAACTATTCTGCCAAATCTATTTATTCAGATGGCCTCCTAATTTGCTTAAATTTTTTTTTAATACAAATCTTTGTTGACAATCTTTGACAATGTACTCGTAACCTCATTTCGGGTTGTTAAACACATCATTGACAATGTACCTATCGTTATTTTAGGTCGTCTAATGAAAGCATTCCAAATCGAGTTCAACTGGTACCAACTGGCGTCGTGGGTGAATCTCACGGAGCAGTGGCCGTTCCGTACCTCGTGGATTATCTACCACCACGAGACGTATGAAGAACACATCGACGATAGCAAGTCGCTCAAGCATATTTATGAGAAGTGAGTTCATAGTGACTATTGCAGGTCTAATTGCCTTGCAATCGAGTTTAACTAGGTCCACATCTCGTGTATCATCTACTACCACGAGACGTATGACAACCTTCAGTTTCAAGATATGGTTAAAGAAAAAAAAACCGGATGTTAAAGTGAGAAAATACGTCAACTGGTCACAAATGTAGTTATTGATGCCTGCATCTTTGGAAGGTTAAAGTCGAAAAGCATTTTAATAAGCGCTTTCAAATAAACTTTTGTGTAAAGAAACCCGAAAATAGTAGGTAAGTCTATTCCTCTCAAATGCATCTTTAACCTTTTAACCGCCTAGTGTCAAAATAGTTGCTCGCAATTTTCTGTTAACTGTTACATTGTCATATGACGATGTCGGTTAAAGCTCGAAACGCACTGACAGCGGTAGCGGGGCGGGGCGTCGCGGTGCAGAACGCTTTTTTCCCGGCCGGTTTTCTGTGCGGACCCTTTCATATTAGTTCGAATATTACAACCGATACCGCCTCCGCACCGCGCCGCCACCGCTGTCAGTGCGTTTGCAGCTTTAAGGGTAAATAATATATAAATAATAAATGTTAATATGTCGTAATGTTTGTTTCAGAGTGAAACCGCATCTAACCGGTTTGCGTGAATCCAGCTCACTAATGGAGCTGGACCGCGACGAGCGCAAACTGGAAGTATTCCTGAGCTTCCACCGCTCCACGCTCACCGCAGCCGACCTCAAGATATTCCTGCCTTTCACCATCAACCTCGACCCGTACATCAAGAAGGTCATCAAAGGTATACCACTGTAAACCTCATCTAACCGGTTTTTTTTATTAATATTAGGATTGCTCTTGGCCAGAATCTAGCCAGGGGGCAAAGATGAAGTCGACGGTGAAGGGAGCACACCCAGAAAACGCCTATCCACTCTTGCCTTAAATAGGTCCAGGTTATATGAACTCGGCAACAGAGATGCCGGCAGGGAATTCCAAACCTTAGCCGTGCGCATTATAAAGGATGACGAAAAGCGCTTGATTCGAGTAAGAGGAATTTCAACCAGGTAAGGATGGTAACCTGTCGTACAGCTGGATGTCCGATGGAAGAAGGGGGTAGGCGAAGGGGAGGGGGTTGCGCGAATCCAGCTCACTAATGGAGCTGGACCGCGACGAGCGAAAACTGGACGTGTTCCTGAGCTTCCTCCGCTCCACGCTCACCGCAGCCGACCTCAAGATATTCCTGCCTTTCACCATCAACCTCGACCCGTACATCAAGAAGGTCATCAAAGGTATAATAGTAGTTTATACAACTGGTAATGAGGGCCTATTTAAATTTTGTTGGTTTTGTATGATGTTCCGAATTTGAAAATTTTTACGTTACCAAATGGAAATCGTAATAATATTATGTTACAGCTGTAACCTTCTACCATAGATAAGAAAATTATCATAAATACATTGGATGTTGTAATGCTGGTTTTTGCCTACGGTTTTTGAACGCATTTAAGAGGATTTATGATATGTGTGTAGCTGTGTAGACGAAGGCGAGCCCGTTCAAGGCCCATAGGTTAGTGTGAGATTCGCTGTGGAGGGGCGCGTCCTCGTGGATGGTACCAAAATACCAGGCGACGATATACATACTTAAATAGAAAAAATCCAAGACTGAGGAGCAATTGTTCGTGCTCATCACACAAAGTCCCTGACCGTGATTCGAACCCGGGACCACCAGCTTCGTAGGCAAGGTCACTACCAATTAAACTAAAATGGTCGTCGTATATACCATAATAAACCGCATGAAACGAAACAGTGATAACATCACCATACTGCTACAATGAGGGCTTAAGATAGTGAATAACTTGCATTGCTTATCTACTATAAGCTAAACTTAAGTTCCATTATTGGCACGAAAATGGATATTTTGGCTGTAGCGACTTCATGATAACTTGAGTGAAAGATCAGAGCTGTTAAAATTTCAACTCTATAGACATATCGGTAAGGTCTATTTTTGTGTACAGAGGAGCAGCTGCAGTCTGGTCTGGAAGAGGAGATGAACGGCGCCGTGTGGACGCCGCACACTCGACAGCCGCACAATAAACTCTTCCCCAGGAAACATGTAAGTATACTTAAATGCATTTGAACTGACCGAGTAGTGTCATATTAGTCCATTTAAAAAGTGGCTTTAACGTCCAAGTCTAAGGTTCCAAATGTATTGACAGTTTTGTAAAATATCGGACATTTGAAATAATTTCAACTATAACAAAACTTCTCATTTGTTACTCGTTCAACACGGCTTTCAGTTGAGCGAAGCTTAAACATTATTTTTATATTTTATGTATTATAATTATATACTTGTATATATATAGATCGAATCTGAAGCCCCATATAGATTTTGTAAGATAAGAATTAACAATTCCGGTAAGGCTTGTTGAAATTGTCTCTATGAATTTGGCTTAATAACGAGCTTAAAAGTAAAGGCAAATGAATGAATTATTACCAGAAAATTAATACTAAAAGAATCACGTGCTGATTAGCATCGATTCCCTTAATAACAAAGTAAAATTTTTCAGCGCATATCTCCGCCTAGCCAGAACCCCGCGCCGCATACGCCTATGTGCGTAGGCTGGGTCAATACGGGCAACGGTTTCATGCCGCAGGCGATGCCGCACTACCCGCCGCCAACGCCCGCGCCCGCTGTCGGCCCTAACCCGTACACTGTGCTGAGAAACGCTTTCCCAGCCTTGGTAAGTGTAGTTTCATAGCATACCCCGGTTAGACACAGCATATGACCATGGGTGTAGGCTGGGTCAATACGCGCAAATGGGATTCAAGTGTTTACCCTCAAGACAGAAATAATTTTGCTACCATATGACACATACTGCTTTTCACGCCTTCTATGAGAAAAAGAGTGATTGTTGCCCTCAAATGTGGGAAGAAAATGTGAAAAGAAAAAAATGTAATTGGACCTGTTTCCTCACGATGTTTCTCCTTCACCGAAAAGCCACCATAAAATATCGAATGATATTATTTTCTTTTTACTGCTACTATTTACTTTAGTTATGACATTTTTTCACATTGATTATAATTGCGTACAGGGCGACGTATCCAACCTGCGGCTGTCGACGCTGTCAGTGGAGCGTGTGTGTAGCGTGGTGTCGACGGCGCTAGGTCCGGGCTCGGCGCCGGCCTGCGCCGCGCTGCAGCAGCACCGCGTCTGCGGGCTCGCGCTCCGACACTGCGAGCTGGCGGACCTCAAGCCGGTAACTGTGGAGCGTGTGTGTAGCGTGGTGTCGACGGCGCTAGGTCCGGGCTCGGCGCCGGCCTGCGCCGCGCTGCAGCAGCACCGCGTCTGCGGGCTCGCGCTCCGACACTGCGAGCTGGCGGACCTCAAGCCGGTAACTGTGGAGCGTGTGTGTAGCGTGGTGTCGACGGCGCTAGGTCCGGGCTCGGCGCCGGCCTGCGCCGCGCTGCAGCAGCACCGCGTCTGCGGGCTCGCGCTCCGACACTGCGAGCTGGCGGACCTCAAGCCGGTAACTGTGGAGCGTGTGTGTAGCGTGGTGTCGACGGCGCTAGGTCCGGGCTCGGCGCCGGCCTGCGCCGCGCTGCAGCAGCACCGCGTCTGCGGGCTCGCGCTCCGACACTGCGAGCTGGCGGACCTCAAGCCGGTAACTGCCACATTTCCACCTTGCGAACCATATATATAATATATACTCTGTTGGTTATAGATGCGCCAACGAGCGACCGGGGCTATGTCTTTCTCATACTTGCTCATATTCATACAAAAATTGTACTACGCAGTTTGGCCGGTTTGCATGTCCAATTTTTTTTTTACTTTATGTTATTTATTGATTCCTTAAATTAACACTTACAGTCTAGCTACACGTGTTAACAGCAACAACCAATGTATTGCTTACGGAAGTTTTCATTTGTCTATAACCCGACCATGAAAAAATGTTCGGTCGGTGATAGGGACAAAACATGCCACTCTTTTCTATTTCCTCTTATAGGAATCGCAATAAGACTATTTTTCTCTATCAAAAGCCGTGTTCCGAATCACACTTACAAGTCTTACAACGCTCACAGCGCTTACAGTGCTGACGGCCGGTCCGAATCAAATAGCGCGCTCAAGGCCGCGTGAGTAGTGTTTTGTTTCGGACCGGTATTTGCTTGATCGCGCTTACGATCGGACCGATTCACGCTCATAGCCGATGTTTACTGTCATTTCCATATATCAAACGTTCAAGTAGACGTTTGATATAGTTTGGCTCAAGGTGCTTACGCCTGGGAGTGTGAGCATCGTAAACGCCAATATGGCGCCGTCCATGACATCATCAATGACGTCACGACATCTCATGTAAACGCTATGAGCGTGATTCGGTCCGATCGTAAACGCGTTTTTAGCGCTGTAAGCGTGATTCGGAACATGCCTAAAGCATGTCAGCCCGCTGCACGCGCTGTCGATCCTCAAGTCAATTAAAGTCGAAGTCAATTCAATTTTGGCATATTACATGTACCTATGAAAGACAAAAAAACTACCACCGGTTCGTAAAATAAACCTTTGCCTCGACAAAAACCGGCGTAAGAAACTCGGCGACGTACAATTTTACCAAAACAATATACAATGTATACAAAATTGAATTACAGTATCACCAGAGACTAGGAATTATATAGACTGCTAATGCCTATACATTGTGGCGTAATTTTAAAATAATGAGCCTGCTGTAGCTAGTTTCTATGGAGAGATCACTTTACCATTCAATTCGTATGCCACTTAAGCCCTCTGGTTAACACAATAGCGCCATCTGTTGGGAGCTTCTTCGTTGTGTTCCTAGTCTCTGGTATCACAATACTACAAAATCCAGTCCAGTCCATAGGATACGGTGTCTGCTTGCCATCAGGCAGGCCGTAGTCTTGTTTGTCATCATCGTTGAGTAAAAAAATAAGCTGAAGCCATTTGTAATTTTGGAAAGAGTTTTACTGAGATAGATATACTATATAAAATACTGTTGTACTAAAACAGTCTCTGAAACAAAGAGCGTGTGTTTCTTTTTTGTAGAATTATGTCGGTCCTGATATTATGAGCACTATTTCTTGTAAATGAATACAACAATTCGTTTTTTTAACATTCACTTAAATTTGCTTAGATTCTGGACCTACCATTTGGAGATTGGGAGCTATTCAAAATGCTCATCACCAACCTTCGTGAGCTAGAAGCCAACATGCCCTGCACTGCGCCCGCAGTCACTGGTGAGTTACCAATTTGAATCTTATTTGTACCTTTATAAAGCTTAAAATGTACTACAACCTCCATTTTTTCAACAGTTATAGCAGAAAAACCAACAGAGAGCGAGCCAGACACGGTGAAACCCAGGGCCATTGAACATCAACGTAGTCGTCCGTCCAATGTTGAAAAACAGGTTGGTTTCACTATTCTTCACTTGCATAAACTCGCAACGCCTTATTCACAATTACCAGAACGCGGACTTTCCTTGAAATAGATTACTTAGCACATGATTTAAGACAACAAGAGGGCCTTATTATTGGTGAACGGGACTTAATCGCGTACAATTATAACTAAAACTATAATGTGTGAAAATCGTGTAAGTTTAAATCAATATAACAAGAGGGCCTACCGCGAACCGAAAGCGAAATACCTGACGACCTCTTTAGCTTAGTTGGTAGTGACCCTGCCTACAAAGCTGGAGGTCCCGGGTTCGAATCCCGGCCGGGGCATTTATTTGTGTGATGAGCACGAATATTTGTTCTTGGGTCTTGGATGTTTTCTATGTATTTAAGTATTTATTTATCTATATAAGTTTGTATATCGTCGCTTAGTACCCATAGTACAAGCTTTGCTTAGTTTGGGACTAGGTTGATTTGTGTAAGATTGTCCAAAAATATTTATTTATTTTATTTATGTAATATCTGCCTCTCTGTCGCACTTGCTTATTGGAGCAACCGAGAGGGAGATACTTCGTTTTCGGTTCCCGGTAGGCCCTCCGGTGTCCTCCGGCCACTCTGGATACTGACACAAAGGCACTGTTGACGCCACACTAAATAAATAAATACATCCAGCGCTTGATTACTTCCTCTATAAGTAGAACAGTCTTCTACAAGCTTGGTGAAGCCTTTTCCATACAACATTTTCAGTATTTTTTAAACGGTTAACGTGCGGAGACTAGCTATATCCACTGTTCTTTTTACACATTTCGATTTGTCGATTCACACTTTAATTGTAATTAGATACATTAAATGTTCACCAGTAGGGCTAGCATAACATGCATCTCGTCTCTACTCGCGCGCGAGATAGGCTACCTGTCACTGTCTGATTAATGCTGTCAAAAAGTGACGGGTAGCTTATCTCGCGCGCGAGTAGATACGGAATGCATGTTATGCTAGAGGGGCAGGTAGGATACAAGCGAATCCTAAATATGTGATTTAAAAAAACAAGTAAAAAAAGTGTTTGATTTCGGGTACGTTATGTTTTACAGCCTTACGCGGAGTATCAGGTGATTATTAGTAGTGACTTTATATTATTTTAGCATACCTAGTACCTAATCACAATGTACTTCATGCACAGCAAACATGAGAGCACTCCACATTATGTAAAAAATATTATTTGTAAAACACAATAATAGTCGGTACTTTTTTTGATTGATATGATAAAAATATACACAATAGGGATGTTGACTCAAAATTTATTATTACTCCATACGAAAGAATACCTAAAACTATGCCAAACAGTGAAAATCCTATTCAAATATCTCAAAAAATAACGAAACTACAACCGTTAGAATGTTTTTAGTTTGAGAGAGAAAGCGCTACAGGTCAGTGACGTCACTGACCTGGAGCGCCATAGTAAATGACGATCGTTCAATACACAGGGGCGTTTTGCGGAAAAGGGACAGAAAATGCCCCCTCCTAAAACTTTGATGACTTATAATTATGTCATTATTTATTCTTTTTAATTACTTTTTTCGTTATTTGATTGAGAATTTGATCCTTTTTCGAGAAAATTCGAATTCATTGATTTTCTTATTTGGTGTCAACATCCCTATTGCTTAGTATTGATGTGATAAAAATTTACAATTGACATAAACTTTTATATTTATATAATTTTTGTAAATTATTACGATTTAATTAGAGCGGGCACACAAATAGCGTACTTAAATAGCCCCTAGCAATGTTTGTTTACGTACTCATAGCATTTTCGAATCTCATAGCATTGCTTGTATCATGTATTTGTTCGTTACTTACGTTTTTGTACGTTACTAGTAATTTGTTTGTTATTTAAAAGATAGGCTCATCCAGTGGCGGATGTGCCCTAAGGCCACAGGCAGCTGGTACTTACTACATGGCCTGAGGCCTAAGGGTGATTGCAAATCCGCCACTGTTATGTGTAAAATGTAATTTTTGTCACAAGGAAGCAAAGTAACATAACAGTAACATGTATTTAAGGCGAGGAAAATATATTTCTTTATGAGCGTAACGAGAATTCAAATATTTTGCTAAATATCGAGTAACACTGGAACAGGAGGTACCAATGTGTGTGTGCTAGTAGATTAATACTTAACTAGACGGAATATGTAGATCATTATAATCTAAAATCCTCATATTTTGCCATCTGCTTTACCTTACACTTACTAAACACTTTCATTGCCAGGCCAAAATCCAAGACCGTCGCTGCCATTCAGCTGGCTTGACTGGGCTAAGGTCAACTAGTATAATATTGAACTCCACTCGGGAGTCGTACGGCATGTGAAGAAAGTTATTTAGAACTCGCTAGGGGTGTTCTTGTGTAATTTGTAAGCAAACGCATTCGATTAGGTTAAAAAGTGTATACATATTAATGACCTCGACTGTACCATATAAATAAAGAATAAACGCAAACGTGTTCGTTTGTGTTTTGTTTCGACTTATTCTAGAGCTAGGTAGACAGACCGTCTAAACTTAACTTAAATAACCTGTTGCCAGGTGACACTGGAAGAGCAGATGATCTGCGGCGCGCTCCAAACGCTAAACGAGGAAGCAATGGAGGACGTCCTTCAGTCGGAGCCCCCCTCCCACCCAGGTGAGCCCCTCACCACCATCCGCGAACTGCCCTCCCTCGTTGCAGAGCCCCCGGCGATATCCGACGACGACGAGCCGCAAGACGTCGTCATCACGGTTCACGATGACGTCTTCATGTAAACGTTCCGTATAGTCAGGCTAATAAGAGTTGAGACTGTGATTTATTTCTAAATTTTTATAGTGTCAATGGCAAGGGCCTGTCACGCTTTGTAAGAGAAAGATAGCCTTATTGCGATTCCTATAAGAGGAAATAGAAAAGAGTGCCATGTTTTGTTTCTATCACCGACTGAGCATTTTTTCATGGTCGGATTACAGGCACAGGCACATCTATAACTACTTATATATAGGTACCATATCTATGGTCAATGCAGACAAACTTTGCTTGATCCTTTAAGTGTGAAAAACAGGACATAGCAAATCGTAACATAGTACATTATTCCGCTTAAATTGCTACAGTACTGTTATCTTTATGTTGTTAGTCCACTCGCGCTCGTGAGATAAAAGTAATGTACTTCCATATCATATGTAGGGTGACACCACCAGTAATGGACAAGGCCCAATGATATACATTCACTCTTATGTAAAAGAAAATAAGAGTCATCCATTTTTTATAAAACAATTTAAAACCTTATGATCTTTGAATTAGAAGTGTGTCCATTACTGGTGCTTGTCAATGTCAGCTTAAAGTGTCCATTACTGGTGGTGTCACCCTATATCTTTTTTTGGGCAATGTTATCGCATAATATGTACTTAATTATGAAGCAGGATAAGTCTATTTTGTTTCCTTATTGTTTTGTCACATTATATACACTTTATTAGCCATGCGTAGATTTTCTAGTCTCAACTTTCATTACCCTGACTCTACGTTACAACATGCTTATAAAGCGCACTACATCATAACCAGCGCTGATTTCCTAGTTTGTATTCGTTGCAACTTGCGTTATGAGCGGCTCATGACGGCGGGTTCAGACTAAGTTGACAGAATGCTGGTTCATTCTGGTGTGACATATCAAGTTGGAGATAAACCGAAAGTACAACAATGTTCGTTTATTTAATTGGTTTAAACTGTAAACTCTCAATTAGGTAGCGCGCATTATAACATTTGTAACGTACAATTATTTGGCTAATGCATGGTTTTTCGGTCAGAATACAGTTTTGATAGTGTTGTAACTTGAACTTGAAAGCACAATAATATTGTTAAAGGATTGGACTCGAAACTATGTGAACGTTGCACAACTAGGTAGGTACTTGATTTTTTGTAGTAACTGTTCTGTTCTGTTTTTTGTAGAGAATATAAGGATATTCTCTGATACATTCCTCAGTTACGGCGCCAATTCTTTAACTGGCTTTGTAGTATCGACAAAATAGGTGCTGACTCGCCATGGAATTGTCTCAAATTGGCATCATAGACCAAATTGCAAAGTTAGCATAATTTTATTTTGACTCAGTTCCCATGTGGCCAGAGTTCATTTTCGCCATGCGTACAATAATTTTACATTAAAATGGCCTTAAAAGACATCAGAGACAACATAACTAATGTAGAAAATTCAATTAACTAATAGCAATTTTAGTTTAGGTAGATTAATTCCACTTTAGGTACTTATTCCAGATATTAATTTTCAGTATTATGAAATGATTTGTGATAAAAGTATTTATGTATACGTTAAGAATAATGGTTTCCTACATAAAAAAGACGTCATTTATAAAAGTGGCACACTTGCTTGCTATGCTATGCCACTTTTAAGAAAAAAAATTCGTTGTTGAAAGTGTTTTAGATCTCCAATTTTAATCAATTTTATTGGGTTTTGTTTTATGTATAGTTAACACTAAAGTCAAATTTGCGGTACATTATGCATACTTACTGATTGATTACTTTCTAGTTTTTTTGTAACAACTTAAAACGAACTAGCAATGCAATACAATATGAAAACAATTATATAAATGCCACATTAGTTCAGGGTAGTATGTGATTAGAGTACTTACGTGTTGTTAGCATATATATTATGTCCTAATATGGATTAAGTAGAATAGGATTACAAGTTACAATGTCGTAATATACCCGGTTTTGGAATATTCGACCTTTCTATTTAATGTGGATATTGTTGTGTATTGATAAGTAAAAAAATATATACAGAAACAATTTTAGACATTATTAATATGGTTGTAACGTTTTATAATGTAAATTACTATACATATCTTCAACCCACAACCTAAAGACTTATAGGTGTGTGTACTTATGTGATAGAATGTTGTCATAAATAGTAGAATAGTTATTCAGATGGATTTGCTACGGTTTCTATGTGATATAGTTTGTTTTCGGGACTTCATTTTCGAGGTAAACAATCGCACGAAAATCATTAACTTTACCCCCGTTTTACTTTTACCATTCCTAAAATGTTTTACACAGTGAGATAATAAATACAAATATGTTAAAAGTTTTGGAGCATTGTTTGATTTCAGTCCCGTAGCCTTTTAGTTCATCCTAGGTCGCAACAGCGAGGCGCGCCTGGCGGCGAGCGCGGCGCGACTGCTCAGGTGAATCCTTCTCCCACCCGCCCTGCCGACTTAGGTTTCATTACTTCTTAATTTCATTTTGCCTAATACTTCAATGCTGCTGGACCTCAAATGTCTAACTTCTAAAATGCCAATATTTTTCACATTGTTTCGATGTTTGAACATACAGAGAGGATTGTTTCGATCATCACACAAATTGTTTTTAAATGTTTATTCATCAGGAGACAAACATTACTGGCCACACCTGCTGGCTGCTGGCTGGCTGGCTGTGTGGGCATTCAGCCCAGCAATATTTTATAAATATGGCATTCGGCGATTTAGCCACATTTGACACTAAGTCGTTTTGAAATGTAAGATTAATAAAGTATTGCGCAAAATGAAATTAAGACATTCGCTGCCAGGCCACGCCCACTAGAAACAAAATTGTATGAACATGAACGCACATATGCGTCGGCGGCAGGGAATGCCTTGTAATGAAACCTAAGCAGCCCGCGCCGGTGACTCCACCCGTCCGTCTGTTGCAGACGAGGAGAGCTCGCTGCAGCTGGGTGTGGGCGGGCGGCTGCGGCCCAGCGGCGCCTCGTGGAGCGGCTCGGCGCCCGCCTCGCCCGGCGACACGCCGCACGCCGCGCGCCGCGCCAACTCCAGCCTCAGGGTGCGCGACCGCGACCGCGACCGCGACCGTCGCCCGCCCGCCGTCACCTTCAACGTCGAGAACGAGGAAGACTCCGACGACGGCCGCCCCATCACCTTCAGCGCGCGCGCGCCCGACACCGAGCCCGCGCCCGACCTCAAGCTCGGCAACCTCCGCAAGACCGCCGACATCCTCCGGAAGGTCAGCTCCGCGGAGCGGCTCACCCGGCTCAAGGACAGAATCATGCGCGGGAACGGGTCGCGCGAGCGGAGCCCGGCGAGCGAGGACGAATCCGCGCCGCTCGTGGCCTCCGAGCCGGGCACGGCGGCCGGCTCGCCGACGCCCGGCGGCCGCGCCGGCCCCATCCGAGTCGAGTGCGGCGACCGCAGCCTGCCCGACGTGTCCGCGAGCACGGACTTCTCGCCGCGGTCGGACGTGACGGAGCTCGAGTCCCCGCGCGAGGGCGCCACCGCGTTCGATCTACTCCCCGAGGGCAAGGGGGATGCGGAGGCGGGCACGGCGGCGCGCTTGGCGCGCGCGGACAGCGGCGAAGTGTCCAACATGGTCGAGCCGTACAATATGAGGCTGCTGGCGCGCGGAGCGTCGGACGCGCGCGCGCTCTGGCGGCAGGACGCGCTCGACTCGGGCCCGCCCTGGCCCTGGGACGAACCCGACTCGGCCGTGTGACTCCGGCGGAGGACCCCGCGCGCGCTCCTCTCGCCCCAGCGGCGATTTTGACTAGACCAAGACCGCCTCGGAACCTAGGCTCTAACTCCGCCCTGTAGGGCCCCGACATTCCCTTGTCGGGGTGCCGATATTATTCCATTAGTTATCGACTATCGTACGCAGAGTAGTAACAAGATGCTGAGATTGTGAACCCCTTGACTAAGATTAATTCTAGATATTAATATGAGCACGTCCTGAATCGTAAATGAGTACTTAATGCCACAAATAGACTACACGAAATATTTCGCATTTAAATGTTACGATTACCCAGAATTGTGATATTATAACCGTAAGAATATCGACAATATATTTGCTGTCAATCGAATCTGGGTTGGTTTCATTTAATTTCACCCCTTATATATAATTTGGGTTCAATAAAACTCGTTAAAATAATTTAATTTTATATTAACGTGTCACAGCTATAAAACAGTTACCTATGTGTGTGTATATTTTTGCAAGTATACAAACTTTAGTCGAGACGAGTAAAACAAATTCATGGAATGAGCTCCCTCCTCCTAGGATTTAACTATTCTATTGAGTAGAGAGCCTCCTTGCAGATTGGATTTATTACAAATAAATAACGACAAGCAAAATAAAATAATAATAAAGTATCTAATAGCATCTTAATAATATTTACTTCGATTTCACTGCAACATACACACTGACGTCTAAATAATAATCTATCATAATATCAACAACATACTTACTAAAACTATCAGAGTTTTTAGAGATCACAAATTGTATCAAAGTTTGAAGTACCAGTAATTATTATCAACGTTTTCATAATACCTGTAAATCGAGATGGTACATCAATTTCAATAGAAGATAAAAATTAAACATCAATTAATTATAATATTGTAATTGAATATCCAAGTTAAAATTGTCATTTTTAGTTAAATTCTATATTGGATTGTCTTTGAACATTTTTTACGATACAAAATTGAATGTGCAACAAATTTCGTGCGTCGAAAATCACATTGCGCTTACTAGGAAAGCAGCTATTCGAGCGAAAAAATTATTACACGACAGGTATATATAGGGGGGTACAATTAGTTATACATATATGTATTGCATGGTCTGCCACTGCGGGTCGTGACACAACTGACGTCACTATCGACGCTACACTCTTACGACTGCGACCTCATAACATATCATAGTACAAGCTTTGCTTAGTTTGGGACTAGGGTAATTTGTGTTAGATTGTCCACAAATATTTTAAATAAATAAATAATACTCTAGGTAAGCTCGATATCAGTGATGACGTAGGTTGTGTCACCCACACCACTAACCGAACTACCGGAATGCCATACCCAGCGCGGTATATCATTGTATGATGCGTGCATTGTAAACGATTACATTTGAAAGTAATGAAGACAAGGCACACTTAATGATAACCTAGCAAAATAGCTGCCCGTCAATTTCTCCGGTCAAATAGCCTGCTTACGATTCTATCTACGAGTAATCTCTTCGAATATAAATAAATACGATATCACTGTAAAAAAATCTAAAGGCCATCGGCGCTATGATTCGTCGACCAGATACAATGCAACAACTACCTGGAAGTATATTTACAATAGAACTAATTTCGATACCTAGAATACTATTGAAGCAATAATCACAATGTTTATAATTAGAGTTTACGGAAATGGCCAAATGTGTAAACAAATTGTAAGGTAAACTCGGTATATATAACAACGTATATTATCGGTGCTCCTTTAATTATTGGCTCGTTGAATTTTATTTCGAGGCAATAGTGGAGACAATCCTGAAAAATAAGGTGTTTTATCATGACTCTTAGTTTATTAGGTAGTAAAACACTGTTTTTTTTTAAACAATAAAATCTACAATAAATTATGTCACACCTGGCCATAAAGTTGCAATTACTGCACGCTCCGCGCGCGGAAAATTCCACTTCCTGGCCAGGGAGTGACAATAAATTTTTGTACTTACCACGGACGGTAATAAAGCCTCAGATCGCATATTTATCGCCCTCGCCTTCGGCTCATGCGTCAAATACCTGCTATCTGAGACATTCGTTATTTTACCGCCCTTCTTCTTTATGTACTATTAAAAATAAAAAAATTGTGACCGTAAACGAGTAGAAATAACTTTTCTCAAAAATGGCCCGCAAACTGGACTTTAGTCGCTACATATTGGAAGGTAAAGTGTATAGTTTAAGGTCAGATCCAAATTAAAAAGTAAAAAACATTGCAGGCCACATATATGGCCTGCAATGTCACATATAAATTCCTTTATTTGTCGAGTTATAAACTTTTTAAAATGTAGAAACTGTCATATAAAAGGAGGCACAGGTCGTATTCAGCCAATTCAGCTCGTATTTTTCTGTTGAAAACGCGACGTTTTTTTATGTGTCTCGAATAATTTGCGTTTTTCGGTGGAAAAATACACTTGCGATTCTGTTAAAAAAATAAACGGCGGGAAAACATGATGTTTTTGACGTTTTAAGGTTATGTTTATCAAATCTTAATTAAATTTTTGTCGTATTTTCCCCATTTTTGAGAAAAGCACTATATTAGCCTCGGCCGGAATGGCAATTGCAGGCTTCGTATTATAATTAAACGGACTCGCAAGCTCGTCCGTTTAAACAAATACTCAGCCTGCAATTGCTCCCTTCCCGGCCACGGCAATAATGTACTATTACTAGTGTGCAAATTCGGTGCAAACCGAATTCATCGATCACGTATAAGGCTTAGTCTGAGCATAAACGTCGAAATTGTATGGAATTAGCTCTATTCCAGTTTTGTTCATGTACTCTTAATAGAAATAAATCATTTTACCAAATGAAAGTATGTAAACGATCCTAGTTTACAAATTTGGCCACTTCGATTAGTCCTATACAATAGCGTCGACCGGTTATATGACCTGTATCTTACTGAGAGAACCGGCGGTCTCGTCTATAGATTTATCTGGCGGGTCGGGCGTGTCGGCGCGCTCTTTCCTGTTGTCGTCGGCGCTGTCGACGTCGGCGTCAGTGCTGTCGGCGTCGGCGCCATCGGAGCTAGCGGGCGGCGGCGGCGCGGTGAGCGCGCTCCACCAGCCCGAGAGCGCGCCGCGCGCTTGCGACAACGCGCCGCCGACGGCGCGGGATGTGGTGGCCACGGCGCGCCCGGTGCTTGCGACAGCCGCTGTCACTTTCCGCCCGCCTTCGCTCGTAGACATTGTGCTGTAAAAAAACATCATCATATCAGCCGGAAGACGTCCACTGCTGGACATAGGCCTCCCCCGAAGAGTGCCACAATGGTCGGTGCTGCACCACCCGCATCCAGGACGCCCGCGACCTTTACCAGGTCATCAGTCCACCTTGTATACCAAACCTGCGCCTTCCGATCCGTTTAAAAAAATCATACTAATATTATGATTGCGAAAGTGTGCCTGTTACCTCTTCACGCTTAAACCAATGAACCGATTAAGATGAAATTTGGTATGCTGATAGTACGAGTCCCGGGGAAAGACATAGGATACTTTTTAACCCGGAAATCATATAGGGGGTGGAAGTTTGTATGGAAGAGCGATAACTAGGTAAGCGCCTGAAATAAAAGAATATCAATAAATTCTAACGCGATGAACGAATTCCATGCCGACGAAGTCGCGGGCAAATGCTAGTATACAAATAATATACAGTAATTTCTTGGCCGTCTGTATTAGCATCAGCAATACCGCTCATTCAAAAGCGTAATGTACTTAAAAAGGTTTGTTTTAACGGGTCTAACGCGATATTTATGTATTTACCTTTTTTTATGACTGGTGTAAACCCGTGTCGAAACGTCGGTAAAAAAGGTAAACACATAAATATCGCGGTAGACCTGTTAAAACAAACCTATTCAACGCCACAGTAGATTCTGTAAGGCTGCTTACAGACGAGCGACAATACGCGACACACTGTCGGCGACGGTCGCCGACGGCCGCTGACGACCGCCTGCGACGGCTATCGGCGACGGTCGGTGACTGTCGGCGACGGTGGGCGACGGTCGGCGACGGTCGCCCACCGTCGCCGACCGTCGCCCACCGTCGCCGACCGTCGCCGACCGTCGCCGACAGTCACCGACCGTCGCCGATAGCCGTCGCAGGCGGTCGTCAGCGGCCGTCGGCGACCGTCGCCGACAGTGTGTCGCGTATTGTCGCTCGTCTGTAAGCAGCCTAAGTTGTGCCTCACACGCCAGTCTTCGTAGCAAAAGGAAAATGACCTTACTTGATAGCACGTAGCTTGCCTTTACATCGACTTGATCGGTTCGATGTGAAGTCATTGGCGTGTAGGGCACCTAAGAGCCCTCGCTCACGGCGACTTTTTGCAGCGATACTGTCGCGCGTTGGCATCGATACACTCGCAATACGGTCGCTAGCTGTGTGCCCTCGCCCACGTAACCACGATGCAGTCGCGATGGAAACGCGATGCAAACGCGATTCAGTAACGGCACAAGTCAACAGTCGCGCGTTTGCATCGATGCAGTCGCGATGCTGTAGTGCGTTGGCATCGCTTCTGTAGCGCGTTGCAAATGCGACTAAAGCGCGTTGGTTGCGATGCTGTTGCGCGTTTACAAAACGTGCGACAGCATCGCTGCAAAAAGTCGCCGTGGGCGAGAGCCCTAATGTCCTGAGTTTATATCAAGTCAATGGCGATGGCGGTGAAAAGGTTAAAGGTATGAATCCGTTGCCGACTGCATCCAGCAACAGCACGTTCCGCCGCACTCCAAATCGAACCGTAATGGTATGCGTCAAAAGCTCAATTTTAAATGAGCGGAGATGTGTCGGAACAGCGCACGCTTCTCACTCTAAATCGGACTTTTGTTCTTATGATTACGGTTCAATTTGGAGTGCGGCGGAACGTGCTATTGCTGTATGCAGTCGGCAACGGAATCATACCTTAAACATGTTTACAAAGCGCGAAAAATTAAAGTGTTATAAAAGCGTAGTGATTTGTTGTGAACACTGACACTTACTGTGCGAATTTCAACTTCATGTCGGCTACGGACAATTGGCCGGCAAACGGATGTATTGGCGCTAGGTTCCCGAACGCCTCGATATCACCGTTGTTGGTCGTCTTTAGCCACTGCTGGTAGGCGGGCGTGGCTTTGAACGCACTCATGAATTGAGCGTTGTACGGGTCGATCTCTCGACTTCCCTCTGTAAAAAAAAAACTTTTTATAGTCGCTATTGTCACAAATAAAATAGTGAAATATGATTTTTTTTAACCTGACTGTGGTTTTATAGGCCCTAACCCTTGTATATACGTACTAATGTAATCTAAGCTAACAAACTATGGCCAGGCCCATTAATGCGATAGGATTGCGCGATTGGAGGGTGGGCTGGGGAAAGTCCAGGAGAAACCTCCGAAATTTGCACTGAAGGCAAAACTACTACTTGCTGGTATTTATACGACGTGATTGATACTTGATCACTGTAAACTGTAACACGGGGAGTAATATAATCTCTGTTACAACCATAAACAAAGTAGTTTTTGAAATATTCATTTATGGGTTTTGTAATGTTACTTCATTCTACTTTATATTAGTGTTCGTGACTATGTAAATGACAGACAAAAGTACAAGAGTAAAACTATTTACCCCCTTATTTATAATCTTTCATTAAATCTACTTTAGTTAAATTGCCGCTAAAATTAGTTTGTCCTTCAAGTTCAAGTTCAAAATATTTTATTCAAAATAGAAGCTTACAGAATACTTTTTGAATGTCAATAGGTATATAATATTTATAGAATAATGTTCATCCTGATGTGTAGTAGGTGTGAATCCCCATATAAATGGATCTTGGGAGTTACAAGTTATGATAAAGCCTTATCTGTCACTTTGACATTTACTTTTATGAGAAAGGGACAAAACACTTTAGTTAGCATAGGTTTGTTAAGTTTTATAAAGTTTTAAACAGTAACCATTATTTAAATAATTGACGCTTCTATGACTGAGGCACTGACCTGGCAGTAACGATGTCCTTAAAAGATAAATTAAGTAGCTTGCGAACTGATCTCGTATCCACGCATCCCCCTGCGAGGCGCCGTGCCGCACCACATGGTCAGCGAACCTCAAGTCCTCCGTTCCAAGCGCCAACTGCCTCCGCAACAACAAATCTCCTGTCTCTATCCTCATCTCATTCAACTCCACTAGCACGTCAAACAGCTGCCGCTTTTGCTTAAATAGAACATTAGAAGCGCCCACTACGAAACCTTGCACAGCTGGATCGGACAAAAGGTCTAAGTACTGTAAAGATAAGTACGGTAAACATAGGTAGCCATCCTCGAAGAGAGGTAAGGGAAAGCCACATTCGGCGTGGTCTATCTGACCAGTTAAATTGTACAGGCCATCTACGCTCATGTCTCGCGCCATGGTCGGGCTTTGCTGCAATTCAACTAGCGGCTTCTGTGTTTTGTATTTCTCACCGACACTGTGGCATTTCTCCCTGCTGGCAGATAAATCTTGTCTGTCATCTGCGAGTAACGTCTCATCAAAACTTTGCCGGCTTACTCTGTCTTTCTCTTCTAATAGATTAACCGATTCTTTAGGCGTGAGTTCAAAATCTATCTGACTGGAACCGTTCACGTACGGTTCATTAACTATATCGGTTCCGGATTCTACAATGTCTTCAGCTTTGTTATCTGGGGTCATAGAGATAGGAGATAGTGGCCTGGACAATCTGTAAAGATAAGAATAGCTGATAGTTCTCAATATTATTAAACTCTAATTATTATATTACAAACATAGAAAATGACTCATCTGAATGTGTAAACGACTGTTTGTAGATTTATGTAACACGTAAAGATTATGAATGTGATTTCTCGCTTTCCTTATACAACATATGTCATCATCAAACAAAAAGACACCGTGTACTGGATACGTAAGAACTTGAAGTTCATAAAGACCACAAGTATATTGTCGATACCCTAGTTCACAATGTCACACTGTTGTGACTCACAACAGTATGTTAGTGATAAGCATAAATGTTTAGTTAATCATAAATTACACAAAAAAATCGCCGTAAGTAGTACGATTGTGAACTATAGTATCGTAGTGTAACTTAGTAAGTACAATCAATTACAAAGAGATGTATCCACTTTGTATTACCTTGTTTAATCGTATGGCATGTATTTCGAACCAATTCGTTTTTTCGATTTTCGATTACCTTATTTCATTGTAATTAAGATCCAAAAGTGGATACATCTCATTGTAATCGACTGTACTTAAACAACTATGAAATCCGACATACGATGATGATCCAATCAGGACAATTCATTATAAAACTAATCAGTAATCACCTGCACCAATATCTGTCACAATAAAGGGCGCATGAATATCTGACAAGGCACAATCTGTAGCTGTACCTGTTAGATATTTTTGCCGCCTTTATTTGGCATATATTAATTCTGGTGACAGTGGTCACTGTACACCATTAATCTACTGGTATTTTTATTTTATATGTAAGTCTTACAATGGGTATAAGCAAGGAACTTTGAGGGCTGCCACAATAGGTCTGGCAGCATGGACGGACCACAAGAAATCAATAATAACAAGTCTTACAATAAAAACAAAGTCTAATTGGCGAAAAAGAGGGGAGGCCTTTGCCCAGCAATGGCACACTAAATAGGCTATTGAAAAAAAAAATGAGAACGTCGTTTTTGAAAGCCCGTCTTAAAGTTGGTTTTATGATTGATTAGAATAGAAGAAGTAAGTAATACTTGTAATTTGTAATATTATTCAGGGTAAGCTGTAGTAATGTTGCTCCCCCTCCAATCATCGGCCTCTTGAATGCTGTATTTTTTTTCAAGTGTTCTACCTGTCCAATTTGAAAACTATCTACTAGTGTAGTAAACAAAGAAACATACGAAATTAATTTTCTACCTTGTATTGAAGGATTGCGCTTAATACATTGAATTATCATTCAAGAGGCCAATGATTTGGGGGCAACATTACTACAGCTTACCCTATTAGAGAGAGTAACATACACGACATTAGCGGCTTTAGAGAGGCCGTGATCGAGACAGCGCGGCAGCAGCGAAACGAGCGTGAGCAGCGCGGCGGACAGCGGGCCCGCGGGCGCTCCGTACACCAGCACCCGCCGCCGGAGCAGTAGTAGCTTGAATAGGAGCAGCGCCTTGTGCCGCCACGATTCCACTAGCCGAAGGACTGACAAGCCTGGAACATTACTTAGTTTTGGATAACTAATTCTTATACACCGTTTTTTTTAGATTAGAATTTTAACGGTAATTTTCGCATACAATTCTTGGTTTCCCTAATAGTTTAAGAGCCGGTGACACTGAACCTAGTATGATAAGATTCCCAGATGGCATATATATAATTAGGTGCGTCATTAGTCGGGGAACACGAAACGGCGATGCTGCAATGCGAAAAACCTGGCGAAGCCATTGAAAATTAAAATTGAAAAATGATGAAAAATCCGGTTTCTAGTATGATACGATTCCCAAGTTTCGTTTGTTCCTCGAAACAGGGGAGGGGTAGGACTATACGATAGTGCAGTGCTGCAAGCCCTCCTGACTGGCCTTGTCAGTGGCAGCAGTATAATAAGCGACTACTTTTCTCAGGTATCTAGTATGATCGGATTCCTGAAAAAAACAGGGCTCATCTGAAAGACCAGCACTTTCTGTGTAAGAAAAACCACTGCTGCATTTTCCAAACAGTGGAGAAGGTGGTTGCTGCAGCGATTAAAGGAGCCGACAACACTGAACCTATTTCGATAGATTCCCAGATGATATATATATAATTAGTCGCGGCATTAATGGGGGTACACGAAATGGCGACTCTGCAAAGCAAATGAGCACGCAAACCTATTAAAAATCAAATTTAAAAAATAAAAAATAAACGGTTTCTAGTATGATAAGATTCCCAAGTTTCGTTTGTTCCTCGAAATAGGGGAGGGGTAGGACTATACGATAGTGCAGTGCTGCAAGCCCTCCTGACTGGCCTTGTCAGTGGCAGCAGTATGATAAGCGACCACTTTTCTGAGGTATCTAGTATGATCGGATTCCTGAAAAAAACAGGGCTCATCTGAAAGATCAGCACTTTCTGTGTAAGAAAAACCACTGCTGCATTTTCCAAACAGTGGAGAAGGTGGTTGCTGCAGCGATTAAAGGAGCCGACAACACTGAACCTATTTCGATAGATTCCCAGATAATATATATATATATATATATATATATATATATATATATATATATAATTAGTCGCGGCATTAATGGGGGACACGAAATGGCGATGCTGCAATGCAAAAAAAGCAGACAAACTATTAAAAAGATTTGAAAACATAAAAAAACCGGTTTCTAGTATGATAAGATTCTCAAGTTTCGTTTGTTCCTCGAAACTGAAACTGACAAGGCCATTCAGGAGGGCTTGCAGCACTGCACTATCGTATAGTCCTACCCCTCCCCTGTTTCGAGGAACAAACGAAACTTGAGAATCTTATCATCCTAGAAACCAGTTTTTTTATGTATTAAAATTTTCTTTTTAATAGCTTTATCTGCTTTTTTGCTTTGCAGCATCGCCATTTCGTGTACCCCCATTAATGCCGCGACTAATTATATAATCATCTGGGAATCTATCGAAATAGGTTCAGTGTTGTCGGCTCCTTTAATCGCTGCAGCAACCACCTTCTCCACTGTTTGGAAAATGCAGCAGTGGTTTTTCTTACACAGAAAGTGCTGATCTTTCAGATGAGCCCTGTTTTTTTCAGGAATCCGATCATACTAGATACCTCAGAAAAGTGGTCGCTTATCATACTGCTGCCACTGACAAGGCCAGTCAGGAGGGCTTGCAGCACTGCACTATCGTATAGTCCTACCCCTCCCCTATTTCGAGGAACAAACGAAACTTGGGAATCTTATCATACTAGAAACCGTTTATTTTTTAAATTTGAATTTTAATAGGTTTGCCTGCTCATTTGCTTTGCAGCATCGCCATTTCGTCTACCCCCATTAATGGCGCGACTAATTATATATATATCATCTGGGAATCTATCGAAATAGGTTCAGTGTTGTCGGCTCCTTTAATCGCTGCAGCAACCACCTTCTCCACTGTTTGGAAAATGCAGCAGTGGTTTTTCTTACACAGAAAGTGCTGATCTTTTAGATGAGCCCTGTTTTTTTCAGGAATCCGATCATACTAGATACCTCAGAAGAGTGGTCGCTTCTCGCTTATCATACTGCTGCCACTGACAAGGCCAGTCAGGAGGGCTTGCAGCACTGCACTATCGTATAGTCCTACCCCTCCCCTGTTTCGAGGAACAAACGAAACTTGGGAATCTTATCATACTAGAAACCGGATTTTTCATCATTTTTCAATTTTAATTTTCAATGGCTTCGCCAGGTTTTTCGCATTGCAGCATCGCCGTTTCGTGTTCCCCGACTAATGAGGCACCTAATTATATATATGCCATCTGGGAATCTTATCATACTAGGTTCAGTGTCACCGGCTCTTTTACTATAAGACTTTTGAGGATAAAATTGTACTATTTTCACTTATTTCAGTAGCTTATCACGTCTCAAAGATAGCACGACGCATATTCTCTCGTTTCAAGTTTGTTTTCCCTAGAATCGCATGACGACAATCGCACGATTTTTCTAATCTGAAAAAACACGAAGTATAGGTGTGCCCAAATGATAAGGTGTACATTTCCCCTAATTGAATAGTAAGGTGCATTAACTAAGGACTCCTACAGACTTAATGGACGGTGCCCTAGTCCTGATGTGTTTGCACCATTGATTACGGAGCAATTGACAACATTTCATATTTTTAACTACTTTATTTTATGAACTAGTTAGAAAATAGGTAAAAATTTAAGCCACCCGTATTTTTTCTTTTTCAATTTAACTCATTATTTCATACAAAAAAAACACGTTGAAAAGTAGGTCATTCCAAAAGGGCGTAAGTAAAATATGACGTCATCTTCCCAACAAGAATCCAGAGCCACTCCAGAGCAGCGATTGTCTGTACTCTGTACTAAGGTCTCCCTGAATACAGCGAGGAAGATGACGTCAACTTTCGGTTTACAGTAATTTGCGATTTTTTCCAAAATTAACGGAGAAAAAAATCTAAAAAAATGTTTTTTGAGTACTTCACACGTTTTTACCGAAATGGTTTTCGAATTAAGACTTTTGGAAATTATGAAATATTGTCAATTAAAATTAATAGGCTAACTGTGTATGTTATACATTCTGACACAAATACCTATCCATACTAATATTATAAATGCGAAACTGTGTTTGTCTGACCTCTTCACACTTTAACCACTGAACCGATTTAGATGAAACTTGGCATAGAGATAGTTTGAGTCCCAGGGAAGGACATAGGACGCTTTTTATCCCGGAAATCATCCTTTAAAGGAGTGGAAGTTTGTATGGAAGAGCGATAACTAGGTAAGGCTGATATAAAAAAAATAGCAATGAACGAGTTCCACTCGGACGAAGTCACGGGCAAAAACTAGTTACTTAATATTTCTAACTATTTTTAAAGATGCAGCAGAGTGTGGTAGCAGACATGATCCTCAGCATTCAGGGACAGACTGATTGGATTGAACAGTGGAATGTCATCTTGCATGTATGTTATTGTAATTAGTCATGTCATCATGTGACTAATGTCACTATAGGATAAGACCGCCTGTTGTTTGCCTCTACTCATTGTCATTATGTACTGTTATGTGTTACTTTTGTTGAGGTTATGCAATAAAGAGTATTTGTATTGTATTGTATTGTATAGGCTATAGTGTATGCTTACCATAATGCAGTGTGTTGTCAGCATGCTTGTCTGTCATGGTATAAAAGAATTACAGCTCAAAAAATGTAATAATGTTGTATATACGAAAAATATGTGTTATAGATAGTTACTCCTCCATACCATACCTAAATATGCTATAGATATTCACGTTATCTCAAATATTCCATATCTAACTAACTAACCTTCATTCAATTTAGCATGGCATAAAATTGTGAGTCATACATACATTTAAATGATTTTATGTGCATTGAAATGAAATCAAAATAATTTCAGAACAATTGTGCTGGCATACTAAGTCAAAATGGGTAAATATTTATAATGGGAGTTATTTTTCTCACACCTAACATAACATTGAATAAAAACAGCTACTTGTAACCTGCAATAAGTAGACTATGATTCCAAAACAGTTGTATGGCTGCAACCTGAACATTACAGTCTATTCATCCTTACACATACTATGATGTAAACAAACTCTTCTTGAAGACATTAATGATAATCACCCTTTTCTCTAGGATTACACTATAATCATTAGTTAAAATGTTGTTGTATACTTAAAGAAGCTCACAAAGTAGTTTGTTTACATGACAGAACACTAAAGAATTAATACAGTGTATGTTTAACCTGTGGAATCCTGAAGTCAGAGATGTGCATTGCAAATATAACTCTATGTAGACATATGTCAAGTGCACTTTCAAAAAAACGACTAATAGGCCATAGGATGCTCGAGGCATTAAAATCAGTAGCTAAGGAGGTACCTTTAATTATTGCCCATGCCTGGGCTACACTACTGCATGTGTGTGCGGTTAGCAGTGTGCTGAAGCCTTGAATGCTAAACTGAGAGAGATGTACCTTCAAGAGTCTGGTCTATCTGTACAGGACAGCTATTGAGGTGTTTGTAGGCATCTTCTAGAAGCTTGGTCTGTGAGAAGTCTCCCTGGAGGAACCATGCTCTCACTACCAGCTCCATCTTCACTGCCAGCCTCCCAAACAGAGGCGCTTGACACACCACACAGACACTCTTTTGAACTGAACTTCTGGTCATGTCTTCTGTTTTTTGTACCACTTGCTGAAATGCAGTTGGATATGTTCATAACAGTCAAATAGATCTACTACAATAGGAAGCAAACTAAGAACACAAGAATGAAGTTAAAATGTTGATAGTCAGAAATTAAAATTAGTTTTCATTCTCATACCTTACATAATAAGAATAAAGTAAAATCTAAGAGCCTGACAGAGCTATAATATATATTTTGCGTACTAGTTATGTTACAGCAAGGTATCTTAAGATGCCTTGCTGTAAGATATATTAATATACCAAAATATGTTTTATAGCTGTGTGTGTGGACTCTGTTGTTTAGGAGGCAAACTATATTGTAAGATACCCTAATATATAAAGCTATAATACCTATATATTATAGCTCTGTCTCTGTGATGGGCTTAAGAGATCCTAAGCACACAATTAAGTGTTGTACATTATGAGTAGCTTTGGATAATTTATAACTGATTTTTATTAATTTTAATCTACTGAAATTAAAGCAAAACTGAAACTCATAAAATATTACCTCAATAGGTATTTGCCGGAAACAGGATATTGCATATACAGTATGAGCCGGCTCTGTTAATCCTGGTAGGTGGAAAAATATTGTGTCAGATAAGTAATTATGGGAACCATCAGGCAAAGCTAATGCTGGCAGGTGCCGCCATGCTGAGGGCAGCTCAGTAGGCCGGCCAGGAACCAGTTCTGGGTAGCAATGCTCCACCTGCAACAAAAAGGACCTTAACGCTCTTTATCTGTAATTTTTTTTACTTTGGAGTTGAACTTGAATTCAAGTTTTTGTAATTTACTATTTAACATGTTGTGCTTGGTTGTCATTGAAATGTAAATTTAATTCTGTTTTCATTAAGCAATTTTAAATAGGTTAAAAATAATTTACATTTTGTTACCTTGCCTAAGTAAAATAAAATAAAAATAAAATAAACATAAAAAGAGGAAACACTCCAGTTCAGCTACATCAATAGTAATGACGCTTGGCAGATATCGACTAGTTTAATCAAGAAGGTTGCGACTTCTGCAGAGGTCGAGCTAGAGTTTCATTAATAATTAATAAGCATGGATCTTAACATTCTACAGCCTTAAATACGACAAGTACACATCACAAAAATATTGATTTATAATCCAACGACGCCTACACTTACCTGGCAGCCCTTTTTATGATGGAAACCCACCACTATTATATTGAGCACCGGCTCATTTATACAAGACATGATGTTTGATTTAGTCTTAATATCTGGATTTGATCATCAGGGCATTTTTAGACGTAATTTTTTAACAAAAACAACTAATTTTGTACTCGTCTCGTCGCACAATTGAAGAATGACAGACAGACAAGCAAGACAAGTTCAACGGTGTTGCCAATGTGAAAATGTCATAAGGGCGTTCACATCATCCGATAAGATATCGGTGTAGGGTCCGACACCGATAAAGATGTGTATGGAAAACCGCTTAGGGCCTGAACCCACTATCCGATAAAATGTAGGATTCGACGAAAACACATAGGAAACCGCTTAGTGTTCACACTAAGCCCGACATCCCTTGCATGCGAAATACATGCTAGTTTCGGAGCCCTTAGTCCACGTTTTTTCTATCCGAGTCCTAGGCGTCATTTTCGATACTCAGCTCAACTTTAACGATAACATGAAAGCATTAGCCGCCGATTGCTACAGGAAGTTGGGTATTACTCGGAATACCAAGTATTTTTACGATCAGAGGACTATAAAAGTAGTTTATACAGCGCTAACGTAAGAAGCTACTAAGACTCCGCTGTCCGTCCGTCCGTCTATCCGTCCGTCCGTCCGTCCGTCTATCCGTCCGTTCTTCCGCCCGTCTGTCACCAGGCTGATATGAACCGTGAGGCAGTTGAAATTTTCACAGATGATTTATTTCTATTTCCGCTATAACAACAAATACTAAAAAACAGAATAAAATAAACATTTAACGGGGCTCCCATACAACATCGAACTACGATCTTTTTGTGAATTTATTATACTCTGTTTGACATGACACTACAGCAATTCAACATTTTTTTTTAAATTATAATTGCATCAATAAATTGCTCTGAATAATTCGATTGTGTGATGTAATATAAAACTGACTATTCAAAAGTGATTTTTGCTAGGCCTATGTGAACAAAGAATATTTTGATTTTGAGTTTTGACATACATGATTTTTTGCCCTTTTTATTGATTATGGTACGGAACCCTTCGTGCGCGAGTCCGACTCGCACTTGGCCGGTTTTTTTGTGTCGGATCCGACAAGTATTGGACACAGTCACAGTCACAGTCTTAGTGTTCACATTATCCGATCTGATATCGCTGTAGGATTCGATAGGTGAGCTGCAACGGGGTGGGTGGCCAGTTATAATTATTTAAGCAAACCTTACTATTCTGTTTTTTCGCCGCTAGAGGCGCTAGTGTGACGTCAGTCCTCCAAAATGTCAAAGGAGAATGGGCAAATTAGTATGGGCGGTGTACCATTGGTGTATACAGTTGAGACATATATCATTTGAAAGCTCTTAGCGGTAGCTTTGATTTCTTGTATGACGCCGAAGACCGGTCGCGTGCAGGGAAGGTGGAATAGCTCATTTAATAACAGCACTGTGGCGATTACTGGAACTAAATATTCTCATAGTAATGGGACACTTGTGCATAGACAGTAGCGCCAATATTTTAGTAAAACATTACTAGAGTTTCTAAATAAAACGGGAATGGTTACCTTATATTTTTCTTCCACAAATAGATACGAAATAACTGTAGTAAATCAATTAATAACACAAAAAATGAGTATCGCCTGATTCTGCTACTGCACGCCAGATGTCGCTAGTAAATAATGATAGGATCACATGGTCGTTTATACACGCTAACAATATGACACTTGACATCTAAGGCCCGCAGTACGAGGTAGGTTTTGACATCAGAGGGGCTACGATAATCACTTATGTCGGACATATAGCATTCGTCCCTTACTGCCAAATAGGTAAGTGCGAGAGGGACAAATGCTATAATGTCTGCAATATACGCGATCGTCTTAGCGCAGCGCTCAGTAGTATTCTATATTCGAGCTCTGACTACAGTTATAAATGTTAGTAAATAAGAAATGCTACGAGCGTACTAAGCTGCCAAAACATCTTTGCGAATTCAATGCTTCCTACTAGGAGCAGTAATTTCGAAACCGCATATAGCATATAGATATCTCTCTCTCTCTCTAACTTAACAAGTGCGATAGAGACTAAAATATTGGCAATTGGATATCGATTTTGGCCGTATGGTGGTCTTGATGCAATCAATAAAATAACTCTTAGATATGTTAATTATTTATTTTTGAACATAATATATTACGAACATATATATATGACAAGAGCCGGCGTGCCTACAATGCCACTGTTATGTATAGATGACAACACGTACAATGTAAACGCAACCCACGTTGTGGGTAAGCAAAAACAATTCTTATTTGTGCATTTTCTAAGCTATTTAACCCTTTGACCGCCAAAGCGAAAGTGTGTCGTCGTGCCCAGTACGCCAAGCACTGTTTTTTCGGTGTAATGTCTAAACCAATAAAAACAAATTAAAACAGATCAAAAATATTTTTTTTCATGATCAAAGTACACATTCACTCCAGACTTTTAAGTAGCTGTTGGCGTGGTGGGCACGACGAAACACAACCACTTTATAGGTTCTTGGCGGTCAAAGCGTTAAACACAATTGAACCAGTTTTCTTCGCTATTGCGTTTATTATGTTACATTACCTAATCCTATGAAAAAATCTAAAGCGGCCCGGCAACGATCAATGACAGTTGCCAATACTATGTGTTGTCAATGATTTGAACATTACCGTCGCGTTTGAAGCCATTTGTCAATGTCATTTACGTGTTTGAAGAACATTGATGCTAGTTTTGATTGATGGAGATTGACATATGCTCGTCGATCGTTGCCATTTTGACATTTGTTTGAACTCTATGTAGAAGTGAGGTTATTACAAATCACTCACGTGCTTATGAAAAAGAAAGCTCATGAACCCAGACACGACGTTGTTGACGTGTGTTTGACGTGCCGTTTAACCCTTTGACCGCCAAGAACCTATAAAGTGGTTGTATGTCGTCGTGCCCACCATGCCAACAACCATTTAAAAGGTCGGAGTGAAGGTGTACTTTGATCACGAATAAAATCATTTATGAACTGTTTTAATGTGTTTTTATTGGTTTAGACATAACACCAATTCAACAGTGCTTGGCGTGGTGGGCACGACGACACACTACCGCTTTGGCGGTCAAAGGGTTAAGCCCACCAAACGCAATTCAAAATAGCTATCAATTTATTGACGGCAGTATTGATCGTTGCCGGTCCGGGTTAGTCATAGCTGAAAGAAAGCTGCATTGCCGATTACTGGAGAGTTAATCTGAAGAGCATATGGACAGATTATAAAAACCTACCACCGTGTGCTAAAAGGAAAGCCCGATCCTATCGGTGGAAAATAATTAACTATCACAAATCGCAGAGTCTAGGCAGTGTCGTACAAGCACACTCAGGCCGCGCGCGTCGTTTCTTCACAATAGTCTAACGGAAAAAGTTACGTGACGGAACTGGTAGGACTTTTATCCCCAATTAATACGAATGTTCGCTTCTGGCGCGCGACATGCTCGCTTCGGTCACTCAGCTCGAGCGCTGTAGGCACAGAATAAGAAAATAGTAAACGTACTGTATGGTCACAGTTCTACTTACACTCCTCCTTGCTTCGCTCGTCGTCGTGCCTACACCGACCTGCCTTAGAGTAGATAGGACTGAAAGTCCAAGCACTGGGAATCTTATAAAAGCACGCTATGTTTACGCCTACGCCTGTGCGTGCACATCGTTGAACTAAAGTTCGCCCATTTCACCCAACTGGTGACGTAAATTAATCCTTATTTTGTGGAGCCCACAAATGGGACAGTCCGGTGCTATGCGCGTAACTTCTAGATATAGAGGTTCCGATGCTCGTAAGTAAAGACTACTGCACAATTCTAGTCAGCGACAGCGATTCCTTGACAGCTTTCTTAACTCTCGCGTTCTTCAGTCATGCACTTCTTTAGATAGATTAGAGGTTGATTAACTAATTTTACCGTGCTAGTGTTAATGAGGCTTAACGCATTCACTGCCACCCTCTTTTCCTGGACATTGGGCAGGTGCCGCACTTTGCTGTGTGCCCCAAACGCACATGTGAGTTCAACCGACTATTTTAAGTCTAAGGCACTAAGGCACAGGGTACAAGTGTCAAATATTATGAACGCGTCTGTGCGTCGAAGGCACTGCGTGAAAGTCACGGTGACGCATATATGCGGCGGTGGCAGTGAATGCGTTAAGGCCCTAATACAAATGTTCGGCCAACCTCGGCAGCCTACAAGTATAAAGCCTTTTTGCGTACGAGACCCACACACGAGTTTAACTACATTGCGCGGTTGAATAAAGCGGATTAACTCGTTATACCTCTATGACTTGAAGCGTAAATAAACTCGCATGCGAGTCTCGTACCTGTATAAATAAGGGTTTGTTCTACCTTTTAGGCTTGCCAAAGTTGGCCTAACACGTAAACATCCAGCCGTGGCCCCTTTACTCTTTAGTCCCCAGGTCAGAAGTCAGTCCCTTCAGTCCCCGTATCTATTGAGAAATAATTTAAGTACTTTTTTGGACCAACCAAAGTACCTAATTAGTTAATTACAAATTCAGTACATTATACATTTATTGTACACAAAATACCTACAGGTAAAAATACAAAAACATTAAGTTATATTGGTACAAAGCCGAACTTCAAAAACGAGGTAAAGGTTAACAGTTCAAAAATAATATAAAACTGTTCATCCACTGCTGTTCTTACTTACTCCATCAGGGAGCTACGGTACTACAGACAGACACACATACTCAGATATACCTACATGTCAATACCCTGTTTTGCGTTGCGCGTCGGGGGTTAAAAACACAGCGTTTCGCCTCGGTCTTAGCTGAGGTTCTTGCTGGACTTTTCTCAGCAAGCTAGGTTTAGTGAACCAGCGAAAAAACTCCCAGTACCTACCTCGATTCCAGTCACACCTCAGATTCAGTTGAACCCGCTCAACCAATCTCACTTTAGCGCAAAACAGAGTATTCCAGTGTTTACACCGCCCGCGTGGCGCGTGGCTAACTTGACAAAGCCTAATCCCAATAAGGTCTAGTTTCCCCTCGGGGTTGGAAGGTCAGATGGCAGTCGCTTCCGTAAAAACGAGTGCCTACGCCAAATCTTGGGATTAGGTAGCGGACCCCAGGCATCCTTCAGGATGCAATTGTACTGGGATAACGCTAGGAGGATGATGACACCGCCCGCGTGGTCGTGTTGGAGGTTTCCCCTGGATTTTCAGGCCATTCTCCAGCTTCGCACTCCTATCGCTTTGTTGGACCCTGCCTATAAAGCCACAGTTTCATGCGATGCGGCATCAAAACCTGAACATACAACACACGAACACACGACCGTGCACACTCGTCAGATCTGGGGCCCGATTTTTGAGTATCGAACGCTCGACTTTTCATTCGACATATTCTGTCAAAACATCATAGTTTTTTGACAGATCTCGAGTGAAAAGTCGAGCGTTCGACACTCAAAAATCGGCCCCCTGTATTGTCGCGGCCGCTTTTCCAGCACCCCCCGCAGCCGCACCTCAAGAGTTATAATACGAATCGGATTCGCTTCTGTCGTGTCACAACGTAAGCCATCACATCTGAGCGCATCACATACGTGTGATGAGCCAAACTAGTTAAATAAATGAAACTGATCATCCTGGCGCGTCATGACACAACACGTCAGAATAGTATGAATCCAGCTTTGCCGCGAACAACGTACTATTTGCCGCTGAAAAAAAAGGTTGCATCGGAGGTGCTAAAATAAAACTAGGTACTAGAGAAAAAGGGAAGAAAAGGAGGTGTGAATTTTTTTGACGTGCTTACATATTCGAATGCATTATCATTATGCATTCATAACGGATGCTAATTTAGTAATTTACCCTTTAAACGCGCTCGTCTGATGTGTGAGAAAGTGACAGTGTAAATGACATCTTTATTTATTGAACCTTTTTTGATGTTCCGCGGTCAAATATTTAAAAGATGACTTCGAAATCCATTTGATGCAATCACAGGTGTCCCATATATTTTAAAAATATTAAATAAGAAGCATCCCAGATTCCGATTGCGGGATGAGAGGACTGCTCAGTTTATTTACAACGATCTCCTCGGCCTACACGAGGGATCGTAAGTGAGCTCAAATCTGACAACCTGCTTTGAATCGTGGTTTTCTTCTTTTTTTTTCTCTACAAAGACCACCAGATGTAGGTGAACTTCTATGAACTTAATTTCTGACGATTCCCACGGAGCTGTCCAGGGAAAGCTTCGTGTTTCATGGACACGTGTACATGGAAATGTGTGACGGTCCTGCACTTTCGTCGAAACCTTTTCAACTTGACATAGTTGTAGACTCATACGCCATGGAACTGTAATGTCAAATGAGAAGTTTAACCCTACAGAAATGCATATAGGTACTCAGGTGAATGTCGAACTGCACGCCGTGATATGGTGCGGATGTATCAGTCATTGGCTTCCAGATGGGAAAAAATCGTACTATGCAGTCAAAAAGTATGTTCAAATATTTATTTTCACAGTGTGTACCTACACAAACATATCATCAACCTCCAACTCGACGCGTACACACATTCCCGCTGGAGAGAACGTCCACGCAACAACACAGACACATTAGTCCCTATTCGTCCCGGTACCGCCGCATACCGGGTAGAGTCATGTCTGGCCCAGGTCGTGCCTCGCTGAGTTTCTTGCTGAGCTCTTCTCAGCTTGGCTAGGTTTAGTAAACCAGCGACAAATCTCCTAGTGGCTCAATTCCACTCACTCTTCACAACACAGATTCGGTTGAAGCTCAACTAATCTCACTGGACCGCAAACTCTTAGAGTATTCCAGTGCTTAAACCGTCCGCATGGTCGTAGTGGAAGTCTCCCCTGGATTTTCCTCAGGCTATTCTCCAACTGCGAACTCCTATCGCTTTATTGGGTCCGGCCTACATTCAGGTTCAAAAAAACATCAACCCTATTACTCAAGAAGGGTAGGTAGAGGCAGAGAAGTAGAGATCAAGGCTTTCCATTTGCTACGATTCTTGAGAAACTTATTTCTTGTACTAAGTATCATAACATCTCTCATACACAAGTGAAGAATTTTGAGATACGGAGTTATTTTCAGCCCCTCTAGCACAACATGCATTCCGTATCTACTCGCGCGCGAGATAAGCTACCTGTCACTTTTTGACAGCATTCATCAGACAGTGACAGGTAGCCTATCTCGCGCGCGAGTAGAGACGAGATGCATGTTATGCTAGCCCCCCTGGGATAAATTACACATCATACTGAAGATGACCTTTAAGGAACAAAAAAATGTTCTTGTTAAAAGTATAATTCCGGATTGGCACCAAAAATATACAGTAAATAAAAAAAAATTTCTATTAAATATTAAAGTAGTATTCAGTAATCTGCTTCAAGCTAGGTAAGTACTTGTGTAACAACGTATAGTTAAGTTTACAGAGAGGCAAGAATGAAAAACGAGACTTTGTTAGATAGGAACTACCAAAGAACTACTCTGCAGGTATGCGGTGTTGGAAGAATGGTTGGCAGAGCTTTTGAAAACTGGAGATGTGTCGTGTAGTTTGATGGATTGGTTTTCACTTATTGAACAACGTATAGTTGGATTAACAGAGGGCCATACAAATACAAGAAAGGAAAAATGCGCGGGATGTCCGATAATATTGTCACTCACACTGTAAAATCTTGTTCATTTCGGCTATAGCCGCCACTGATTGAGCGATCGGTGTACTGAAAGAACTGGTTTATAAACTAATAAATCTTTAGCCCAATGTGTATTATGCATATATATGTTAATTATATATATGGCGATTTTTGTAAGTTTGACCGCATTTTTCAGTACAAATGATTAATGTGAAATGTGTACAAATATTGCGATATTTTTAATGTATGTTGGCAAAGTTACAAGTATAATGAGGAACCACGGGTACATAGTCTACTTTATACTGACGACAATATCAATAATGGTACAATACTTTTTTCTGTTGATAATATTAACATACCTTATATTGTTATTTTGCAAGCTTAACCATGTAATTAAAGTCTTAACCATAGAAGAACGGAATGCTACTTAAATAAATAACCATAACTTTAGATTTAACTAGTTAAACACAATACTTTTGTAACCTAAAGGAAGAGCGGCGCCATCCAACACAGGCTTTTTTGCTTACCGGATGGCTCCATCGCCTTAAATCATAGCAAAATGTATTTAACCAAATAAAGAATTTTGAATTTTGAATTTTTTTGAATACGGTAGATACTATATTCATGAACTAGCTAGGCGACTCTAGCTAAGTTACCTAAAAGAAGCCATTGTGATACCAACGGGCCTTGTTCACTTCTAGGATCTCCAAATAATCATCCAACATCATCGGCGAAATTAGCATCAATAGCAGAGCTAGACGTTGTCAACTGGTTCACGGTCTGTGTTCAGAAAATAGAATAAATGGCTGTAAATTAATTACAAACGAAGCATTCATTAATCTGTTGCCTGCCCCAGAATATTATGTGCGTGTTCATGAAAACCGCTTACAACAATAATTTATTTTATCGATAAAATAATCGACCAGCACGACTTTACTTGTAATATGTATCTATAGATATTAATAATATATTATATTAATCCAATCACTATGAAGAGTTTGTAGACATCTCACATATTCGAATTCATCGTATTGTTAAACTTTTCGACGCCAACGACAGACATATCCGTCACGGCGAGCAGTGCGATATCAACCTACTGCATGCATTGTAGAGTTCAACTTCGCTTTTGACATTTCCATATAATGGCGTGTGAGCAACAGCTTTTGTATTTGACATGACTTTAAAAAGATGAAGCTGATGCAGAGCTTAACCAAAGGAAAACACATATACATACCTACACATTCATACATACATACCTACATTAGACATGAACATACAGACATACACTCGAAAAATAAAACAGGCCTTCTACCGCAGTCGGGTAAAAAGTACAGACATAGATGAGATATAATTTCGCCTGTTTTTTAGGTAATGTAGCAAGGAAATGTAGGTAAATAAACTCAATTCCGAATTATCCCATTTTTAATTTACCTACATTTACGGTTTACCTATACACCTGGTATTCATTATGCAGCTTAAAACTTTTTCTACCGGTGGGGACGTCCACCACGCGATCGCGACAACATTGAAACATATGGTCCCTATTCGTCCCGATACCGCCGCATACCGGGTAGAGTCAGTCCGACTCAGGTCGAGCCTAGCTGAGTTTCTTGCTGGAAACTTCTCATCTAAGCTAGGTTTAGTGAACCAGGGACAAAACTCCCATGCAGTAGCTCGATTCTACTGACACCTCAGATTCCGTTGAAGCCGCTCAAATAATCTCTCTGGAGCGCAAACGCTGCCACACTCCAACCGCACACTCCGATCGCTTTATTGGGCCCGGCATACAAAGCACAGTCAGGTTGAAAAAAAGTTAAGGCTGGGTATTACCACTTTCGAGCTTTTTAAAACCATCTTAGACATAGAATATAGTGTCTTAAATTCTAAAAAAATATATGTGTTACATAAGGATATTGTTTAGTCAAAATCGCAGTCAGTTACATGACCTGATGAATTACAATCGATAGAAAAAAACGCAGTTACCCCTTATTGGATTTCACTGTGATAAGGTATGAAGTGGCCTAGAAATCAAATTAGTTGACTGTACCTAATAACATTAACTAGTACTTGCTCTTTAGGTAGCGTTCTGGTGTTGTGTTCCTCGACAGTTCACCCGAGCATGTTCTGTGTTGAAAATACATTAGTATTGAGCTAGTTCACAGCCAACACTGGGAATCCTTAAATCAACAAAGGGTCGGCAACGCGCTTGATAGTCTAATACAGTCGAGAGAATCGATAGAACCCTTGGATTTTCCCCCAGACAACTCCAACCGCGCAATCCTGTCGCTTTATTGAGACAGGCCTATAAAGCCACAGTGAGGTTAAAAAATATACATGGTAATACACTCATACCGCAATACGTACCACAAAATTTTTGTCGTGTATCGTAGTATCGTGATAATAGTTGAGCAAATCTGGATGCTGAACAATATCATTAATTCAAAACTTCTTCATAATGTCAGTCACAATCTGTAAAATCTTGTGTACCGGTCTATTTCCGCCATCGTCGCCACTAATTCAGCGAACAGCCAAAACTGAAAGAACTAATCACTTAAAATCTTTAGCCCAATGCTTATTAATCTTATTATGTATATAAAAGTGATCCTAACTACAAAAATGTTGGTTCAGTCACACCTGTGACACGCGAAGGATCGTGAGCGCTGTGGGTATGTGTGCGTGCACTGTCGGTACACGCGTCAATTGTTTGCGCGGATGCGTAGATCGTGGCGCGGACGAATCGCGAGGCGCGAGAGCACCCGATCGTAACCAGGCGGCTCTCAGGGACGAGGTAACTCACCTCGGTGCGGGGGGTTCGTGTCCGTTCTGTATGTAATACTATTATACTATTCTGTGGTTCCGTGTTCGAATCCCGGTTAGGACAAATAGCTCGTGAGTCTTGGATAGTTTCTATGTACATATAGATTATGTTAAGCAATATCTGCGTAAAAACTGTTAATGACATAGGTATGACTATTGTACTTAAATAATAATCGCTGTATAAGATCGATGTTGTTTTTGGCATTTCTAGAGTCTCTTGTTATTGTTACCTCCATGTGTATTTTGTGATATAAAATTATTAACCTACATGACGGTCATGTTGTTTAGCACTCTAGAATCACAGAAAGTTACTCTTTATTGTGACCGTTTTTAGAACCAATTTATAAACATCCAATTAGGTAAAACATCCCAGTCTGTAGCATCGCTCAAGACCAAGTTGAAAGAATTTTGGCTATCCAATAACTTGTGAATTATATGGATACAATATTTATAGGTAACTATATTTATGTATTTAATTTTGGGTAGGTATATTTATATTTTTATATATATATATAGTATGTATATATATATATATATATTTATTTGTTTATTTATGTGTAGTATAAATATATATTTGTACACGTGTTGGTTTGTCTATCGTTTGGTTCCTATTCTCCACTCAATTGCTCAAAGGTTAACTGGAAGAGATCCCTTACAGGGATAAGTTCGCCTTTGTACATGTATAATCTATTTTGTCTGTATTGTTTCTTTCTCTTGTCTTGTGTACAATAAAGTATTTACATACATACATACATACATCAATAACAAAATTTAAAATATGTATATTGTGACTTCAGGTGCATGTACATCTTTTCTTTTGTCAATACGCATAAATAATAAACAATTATCAAATAACCAACAGTCAGTGCATCCACATAATTTATAAGAAAAAAAACCGACTTCAATGGGGGAGGCCGGTGAAACATTTAGATGGTACATTCTTAGATTCCATACAATGAAATGAAAATGGCTATAAGTATGTTTATAAAAGTAGAAGAGTAAGTATCCTCATGGAATCCACCATCAGATCTCAAGCTTGACAAAAATGTGTCTTTTGCTTGCTTGACGAACATAACGAAGACAACAAATCGCCAAACGTGAACTACACGTCGTTGAAGAGTTCCATTCTGATCATCATAAGCAGTTCCACTTCATCAAATGTCACTTATTTAAATATGAATGCTTGATTTGTTTATGAAAATACTAAAATCACTATATGTATGTATGCCTTAAACATTTGAGGAGTTCCATCGATTCGACATGGATCCCATCATCAGAACTCGAGCTTGACAAATGATTGTCTTGAAGATCTAACTTGCTTAACAAACACAGCAAAGGACAATTCGCCAAACGTAAACGCATACGTCGGGGAAGCGTTCCGTTCTGATTATCATCAGCAGTTCCACTTCATCAAATGACACTTTATTGAATGAAAATGCTTGATACGTTGATGAAAATACTAATATCACTAATTCACTATATGTGTGCCGTCCACATTTGAGGAGTTCGCTCGATTCCTCATGGATCCCATCATCAAAACTCGAGCATGACAAAAATTAGTCGTGAAAATATAACTTTCTTAACAAATACAACTAGGAGGTCAAATCGCCAAACGTGAACTTTTCGTCGTTGAAGAGTTTTGCTCTGATCATCATCAGCAGTTCCATTTTATCAAATGTCACATTTTTGTATGAACATGCTTGATTTGTTGATAAAAACACAAAAATCACTATATGTTTGCCTTTAAGATTTATTTATTTATTTATTAAGGATTACCAACAGATAATACATCAAACATGCTATTATATCTAGTTTACATTAGGGGCTGATGCTTATCTAATTATAGGTAACCACAGCTTACTCCAATACATTCTTATTACCTATTACATTTGATTTGAGGAGTTCCCTCGATTCCTTATCCTGGATCCCATCATCAGAACTGCGTTTTGACAAAAACGGGAGCAACTTGGATATATATATATATATATATATATATATATATATATATATATACTTACAATCAAAAAAGAATTTTCAAAATCGGTTCAGACATGACGGAGTTATGGAGTAAAAAACATTTAAAAAAAACATACAACCGAATTGACACAACCTCCTCTTTTGAAATCTTGAAGACGGTTAAAAAAAAGGATAACGGGTCGGTGGCGAGTTTGCCATCACCCCAGAATTTTAAGAGCAGGATTTTTTGGGTCTGTCTAGGAGAAAATTGACAGAATTAACAACATTATCTAAGGTATCAATGGAAATTGTACGAAAGTTTGCTTTTGCAAAGTACATTTGTGAAGTTCGACTATTACTCCTTAGCTACTAATGTCTACTTAGCTGTGATAGTTTTCCTTTTAAATTCATCGTATATACTCGTACTATTACCATGATTTTTTTCACATGCCTGGTATAGTAGAAATTATTTAACATGTCCGACATTTTATAAAACTTGTCATTGGACTTTGAATCTTCACGCTTGATCAGTAAAGTCGATTTTTGAACGGCCTAATTTGATGCAACTCGGACAGTTCAAATAATTTTAAGTATAGCCACCGTTTAGCTGGCAGGGGGGGAGGACACTTGACCATAACAAAAATTATCATTTCAAAGCTTAATATCACGCCAACCAATTCTTCAATCAAAAAATGCTTTTTGAAACCTTATAATATTTTTAAAAGAGCTATCCAACGATATCCCACACGATGGGGTACGGAAGAAAAAAAAAATTGCACCACCAATTTACATGTAGGGGAGATACCCTAAAAAAATTTTTTTTTTCAAGATTTTATTGTACTGTTTTGTCGGCGTCATTGATATGTATACTCATACCAAATTACAGCTTTCTAGTACTAACGGTTACTGAGAAAAACTGGGGACAGACGGACGGACGAACGGACATGGAGAAACTATAAGGGTTCCTTGTTTACTACGGAACCCTAAAAAGTAAGTAGTTATTATAACTATGTTGTCCTACCTTCTACCAAGGCTCGCAAACGCAACTTACTCAAAAATAAAACTAAATATTGCGATACCAACATCTTGTTCACTTCTATGATTTCCGAAATAGGTAATCATCCCTCAACATCTGAAAATGGAATATGGCTGTAGGTTTACAAACGAGGCATACATTAATCTATACCTACATTACAGCCTGCCCCAGAAAATTAGGTCCGTGTTCATGAAAACCATAGTTTATTTTATCGATAAAATAATCGATCAGCGCTTCGTACTTAATATGTTTCTATTGATATAAACGATTAAGAAGAGTTTTAAGATATCTCGCATGTTCGAGTTCATCATATCGTACTAACGACGGATATATCCATGACGGAGTGCAATGCGATATCAATCTACATGCATGCATTATAGGGTTCAACTTCGCGTTTAAC
This sequence comes from Cenopis cana, assembly GCA_951800055.1. Lineage (NCBI taxonomy): Eukaryota > Metazoa > Arthropoda > Insecta > Lepidoptera > Tortricidae > Cenopis > Cenopis cana. Next base: position 12,882,662 of record OX637478.1, read on the forward strand.
ATTTCCATCGCAGCTTTTTTATTTCACATGACGTTAAAAAGGTGAAGCTGCATAAGTATGCCAAAGAAATAGACATACATTCATACATCATACATACCTACATTAAACATACCTACATCCACTCGCTCGAAAAATATAACAGGCCTTCTGCCGCAGTTGGGTAGAAAATACAGACATAGATTAGATATGTTACGATTTCGCCTGTTTTTTATCGTAAAACAAGAAATTGTTAGTAGGCAACTTCACTCCGAATTTATGTATATATACATACGTTTTACCTAAGTAAATAGATATTTATTAAGCTTAGAACTTAATGAACAACATTAGCAAGAGTACCTTTAATCCTCAGTAAACTTCGGCATCTATCTGTCAGTTGTCGAAGCTTATTTTCTGGCAAGGGTACCTATATTTCTGGCAAACTCAAGGTACTCAAGAGGTCTCACTCATATTGGAATCAGCCTAACTGGGGAATTACATCCACCTTACAGAACTGAAGACCGCAGCCATTATAACACAACTACTTTCTAGGAATGTGGTATTGTGTTTCTGGCCATGAGTAAAATCAGCCCTGTTCCTCTTACCACTTCGGCTAAACTCGACTCTGGCACACCTATGTGGTGTCCAGATGTATCGCGCTAAGAATGGAAGAGCTCGCTCGTATCATGCCATGATTAACTGTCAAACATTGGTTTTGTTAGAAGAAAACCTGCAGGTATTTAGTGGTAAAGTCTTCACATATCTGGGGATGCGCTGTGCTGAAAGTGAGAGTCCTACATTAATATCGAACTAACAACACAAAATCCTCAAATCAACAATGGGTGGGCGACACGCTGGTGATTCTTCTGCAGACGCATCACGCTTCCAAAACGGCGGCGGCGTCAGCTGACCATGAGGCAGGCTGTTAGGTTGCATAAAAGTGCAAGCATAGATTATACATACATACACACCATACATAGGTACATCTGGTACATATTATAATCTCGTCTGTTTCTTAACTTATCAAATAATAGTAGGCAGCTAAACTCCGACTTTACAAGAAACTTATTGTGGTAGTATGCGCTATGTTTAAAGTGAGATGCCTGTCCGAGATGCCGAGCTCTCAAAACAAGAAATTCCCAATTCAAAAAAAGGTCGGATGCTTTTGATTCTTCTGAAGTCACTTGCATCCTAAGTCTTCAGCTTACCATCAGGCAGGAAGTAAGCTTGTTTGAATAAATATCTCATTTCGAATATGCCCGACTCATAGACGTCATTGCACGTAGAACTGATGGCCGTTGGGGCCGAAAGGTTCTCCAGTGGCGACCACGAACTGAACTGGAAGGTGCAGCGTGAGTGGGTCCAGCAGTGGGCGTCTTTCGGCTGATATGATGATGATGATAGACGTCGTGTGCGAAATTTTGGCCCCAAGACCTTACATAACAGCTTCGATCAGCTTTTCTGGCTTCGGTTTCGCAAACTTTATCTGGACTCGCGCGCGCAAGTAAAAAGATTTATAAAAAGATTAATTATGATTACTTACGAAATGTACTTTGAATTACTCAACACGTAGACTCTTTTCCTCTCTCTTCTTTTACTTTTTAACCCCCGACGCAAAAAGAGAGTGGAGAGAGTGTTATTTATTATTTAATACATAATTCAATTTTCTAGTTCCTTGAAAAACCCGATGACATTCATATTTTCTTATGGTTTGACACAAGTTTAAACATATAGTTTGATAGACGTAACCTGTCAGATTATTCTTAAAAAAGTAATCCCGCCTCTTAATGGTAGGGATACATCACCGGATTATCCGTTTGTTGCTAATACTATAAATCATGAAAAAATTATACAACTATAGACATCTAGTGTCAAGTAGAATAAGTTATTACACTCAATTAACGTAGAGTTAATTGAGAGTTAAATCTTAAAACTCCATATGATCTGATCCCTGCACGCGTAGGCTCGAAGTTGTATATATCAAAAAACAGCATACCTTAGAGCCTTTAACGTGGTATAAGTCGCTAGTGTATACACGTAGGCATCTTTGAGGAGTAGCTATTTTTTCTTTCACACGTATCTTGCGTTACTTAATTCTAGTTCTGTAAACATTTCAGCACTGCTATCGGCAGCCTTACGTGGCTCAAATACCATTATCCTTCGCATGAGACACGTAACATTTGATTATATCCTTTGCATTTTGTATAATTAACGTTTTTATGTCTTACATACTTTTGTCAATTGCTCGGCCCCTGCACGCTGTCGAACATTGGTGCCATACAATGAAATACTACCACGATTAAGACCTTTCAAACGAGGTATGTCTCAACTGTATACACCGATGGTACATTTTGCCCATTCTCCTTTCATACTTTGTGGGTGGGTTACGCGGGTTTATTTCTAATTAGATTAATATGGTGACTATTTTGCAATATCTGAGATTTATAATGGCGAATACGAGTTACGGGTCAACGAATTTCAGTGCTTTGCGACAATTTTATCGTTAGTAAACTTATGTCATACTTTTTTCCGTACAAAACGGAAGTGCGCTACAATGCGGAATGTTCAATAAAAATATTTATGGTGCGGTTTTGTTGTATAAAGTACGATTTCAACGTGAATTTAGTTTCTACGCCCATAATAACCAATAACAAACTTTGATAGCTGGACTGACAGCACGGTGACGCCAACTGGTGAGCACAAAAACGGTAGCCCCCATTCCGTCTGTTTGCTATAGCAATGCTATAGGAAAGGAAATGAATAATATTTATATAAGGCTGTGTCCACATCATCCGAAATCGGATCCGATACCGATAAAAAATATATGGGAACTTGATCGATATCGGGTCGGGTATCGGGTCCTACACCGATATTGTGTCGGATAATGTATTACTAGATTAGTTATGTGGTAAGTGATTATAATGAGCAAAAGATGGCAGTACTAGTCGTTAGTCGTCGATTGTAAGATGGTAAGTTTTTTTATCATAGGGAAATAGGGAAGGAAGAAATTTATACGGATATAAATAGAAGAGTAATTTTCTAATCAACATTTTGGACTACTTTATTATTCTGTGATAAACTCATAATATGTATTGTGTACAATTTTTGTATTCAAGGAACATAAAAACAAAATCGCTCTTTATTTGTAATTGAATTTGGCAACATTGACATTAATCTACTTCCAAATAATTACAAATATGAAAATACATTACAGGAAAAAAATAATTGAATATTTTATTATTATTAATGAAAGTACTGGGTATAAAATTACTAAACACTGTGATCAAATTTGTAAATTCATGTTTTTCGCGTTTCGTTTCCATATCAATCTTGATCTTGATTTGATTGTCACATGTTGACAATTTCACACAGGAACTGTCAAGAGGTCGCATTAACCTATTATGTTGTCTATTGTGTATTTTCGGTTGTACTACTGAGTACCATTGACTTGACTATTCATAATCTGTATGTTTCTGTACTTTCTGTTGTTCTATATTTCGAGTTCAAGCAAAGTGCAGAAGTTTTAGTTATTTTGTTACAAATCATATTCGTGACAAACTATAGGACTTCGGGGTTTTTATAAGTTAATGTTTATTTGTTAAGTGCTTAGAGAGGTGTTGCCGAGGAAAATATACTTAATGAAAATTGACCATTTCGTCGCCATTTTCGCACGTAATGCGCTAAATTCATAAGTGAAAGAACATAAACAGTTGGTGCAAAGTTCCGGATTTAAGGTTAGTAATTGAAAATATATAAGACGGGAAATCTATTTTATTTTAATCCCGTTATTTATTATTAGCTCCTAAAATAGTATGGCCCATATTTTTGGCACGTATTTACCTACCGGTATTATCATTGTCCATCTTTCATCGTCGTTCATTTGGATTTTTTTTACTTTTAACAGGTTTAGACATTTAAAGGATTGTACGCGTCATTTTCTCATTAAACATTTTCATTATATGCAATGTTTATAGTGACTTTCGTAATTAATTTGATGATATCAATCGTCATTAGTTTAGCCATGTCCAGTTTCTAGTTAAATGTACACAATACAGTCAATCTTGTGCCTATACAAAGTGGTATACCTGTGGTGGACCTGTGTATAGTCACAGGCAAATATCTGCCAAAACAAAGGCGTCATAAATATCTGACAAGACTCTATTTGTAGGGCCGTAAGGAAGTGTCAGATATTTATGCCGCCTTTGTTAATGTTATGGCAGATATTGGTGCTGGTGACTGTACTTGTTTATTTGTAAATACATATGTTGTTTTTATTGTTTTTTTATTGGTGGTGAATAAGTGTGTAGAATTTCATAAATGTTCTAATTCAGATTCAGCATGTGCATATTTCCTGTGAGCAATTTATTCTTTCCAGTGTGTTGTGTTATCATAATTTTTGTGTGGTATAAAAATTTAGGGCTCAGTCTACAGCTTTAGCTTTTGCTGCTGACTTTGAATTTTTAGGTTACCATAGTGTGATATTGATAAGGAATATTAATTACCTATTAGGTACATGGATTCTAAAATATATCTCAGAACTGGTAAATTTCCATTTCTTCTAGAATGTAATTCAATCACTGTTCAGGGCTCACTTACATAGTAACTTCCAACGAAAAACTTTTCCTAATATGAATTATGCCTAATAGGCATTTCATGGCACCCGGTTAAATAGATTTCTGTCACTCAAATCATTGATGTAGCAGGAATAGTAGCTGCGATAGAATAACGCAGTAGCCTGGAATATCTGCTACCACTATTAAATAAATGTACCTATTGGTTCTTAAGTTCTGATACAAAAGAATGAATATTATGTTTTTTTTCTCAAATTTTCTTTCAAATCATAGTTCAAAACTGGCTTGGCCTTAACTTATAAAGGTTATTTTAATACATTACTATAAGTAAATCACAACTGGTGTGCTGGGAATCCTGTGGTCAATGAACCCAGTTTTAATATGAATAACTTGTATAAACAGGGTAGTTTGTGGGGTAGTATTTTTTTCAATAATATAATGATGGTGGCAAACAAGTATATGGTCCACCTGATGGTATGTGGACACCGCAACCTATAGACACCCGCACCTCCAAAGAAGTCACATGCGAGTTGTCATCCCTTTATAAAATTTGATGATTCACTTTTTGACAATATCAAGTTTTAATAAACATACTCTTGAGAAAACTGAGGTACTTACCTACTCTCTTGAGAAAAATTCAATAAGTAGATGAAGGAGTTGACAAACAACTGCTTTATCAAATAAAGGTCAGTTTAAATATAGATATTTTTGATATGTGGCCTTATCATTGCCTCATTGGTGAAATAATTCCTTACATGCTAATTATCTCCATAATTTCTTGTAAATACAATAAGAAGGCTTTAAAGCACCATAAAGCTGTCACAAGGAAATTCACTCATATTTAAGAATAATGAGAATACAAGAGATTCGTTTTTCATAATTGGTATTTTCCTGCCTAGCCATGACATTAGTTGTTTGTGTTAAGTTGTTAACACAATGAAGTCACACTTATCTACCTACCACCAACCTAGCTATAGTTAAGCGTTGTATTCTATACCTATACGTGTTATGTATGAGTATACACGCCTGGCATTAAAATAAACAGTTTGCGTGTGACGCCTATTCAGACCGAGTAGGTATAAGATTGACCTTCGGAAACTTAGTGAATACGCGACTACTTATTTGTGCACACGGTTGTTTTTATACCTGCGCAGTTCCGTTATTCCGTAGGGGCAGGATCGTTTGTCCTCTGCTTCCCCCTACTTAAGAATGAGACGTACATTGCGACCGCAGGTGCAGTCGTCCAAACATTCGATTCGCTAAATGAATTTGTATAATAATAGTTATAAACTAATATCATTTATACCTTAAAGATATTTGCTTACTGAAGATACAGGGTAGGTATTGAATAAACTTCATCCATAGTTTTAAAGATTGTTTACAAGATCCTAACAAAAACTTGTTTCTTGTTCACAGGATTAAATGGAGAGCTTGTTAGATCCGCAGGCATGACGGAGAAAGTATTATACCCAGGTAAGCTCTTGTGCAGAAAATAAGGTTGTTGCGTTACCCTTGCATGTGATATGCGTAAAGGCATAGTGGACCTTAACTACGTCGCCTAAGATCGGTTTTTGTTTGACTCTTAAGTACATGGACTCTTTATTTTAGATTTAGATGTTGGGGAATTTTAGACGTTAATTCCATTGTTATGAAGCAGTAACTTCCTCGGTTCCAGCATCGTCGTCGTAAAATATTCATTCCGGTGGTTTAAGTTATATAAATAATTAAATATAGCCATTAATTTATTACTTATTTAGACCGTACTCGAAACGATGCAATTAGGATTTACGATAGGGCCATTTAGATAAATCGGAACGATTTTTTGTGAAATATACATACTTCCCAAATCAGCGAATTAGCCTTTATGGCTGTGATAATAGAGACGATTTCTGTCAATTATGAACCGACATTTGGTCCTATTTAAATGAACTCACCTGCCTGAACCACAACAAAGGAATTCTGGGTTTTTTCCTCTCTAGACCGGGAGAATTGTGAATCGGATTTCAAATAGGCATGCATGAACTGTAGTTAAAGATACTGGTAATGAAACAAGTGAATACGTTTTTTTCCGTTTCATCGTGTTGAATCTATTTATATCGATTAGGCTTGTAGTGTGTGCAGTTGAAGTGCGTAGGCGGCTTAGTTTTACTGTAACAGCAGCGGCCATGTTAGAGCTAGAGCACGGTCGTGGAGTGTGACGTCATAGACGAGCCGTCACCAGATCAATAGGGATTCGAGGTCAGTCCAACCCGACACGACGAATCTGCCTCGCCTGATGGAGTTTAGACGCTCCCCCGCGCTTTGCCTCTCACCTCCGCCCGCTTTGATTATGCCACGCAAGCTGTACCACTGCCAACAAACAAGTTTTTTCCGAACAATGCTTGGTTACCCTCCTAATCGAAATGGTACTTATTATATTTTTCATAAAATTGTGTGCTTATAGCCATGGGATTTAATTTATTCAATTAATTTCCAAGCTAATTTAACTTCCATTGTTTTGCCGTAGAGTCGGTTGCTCGTCGCAGTTACGCGGTATCATGCACGTATTGGGTATTATCGTGTGTCGCGCATACATTGTTTACCTTGGCAGTCTGTATATGGACATCTGTCTGTAACACGTTTTTTTTGCTTAGGATTAACCAGGTAAAAATTTAAACTCACGAGCGCTCTTTTACACTTTACTATCGTAATCGTACGTAGCTATAGACAGAGTAGTATTAACTGAATTATGTTTCACACGTGGGCCGCGGGGTGTCGCTAAAGCGGCCAAACTCTTCTATATTGCGATTAAGTTGAGTCTCCCAATTCATACCTACTTGTTTCTCCAGTCTATTCCCCCAGCGGCCGCCGGGATAATCTCTCACGGCCGGCGCAGTGCTCCTTCTCACTCGTACTAATAAATTTGCGGTATACACAGGGGCGACAGAGGGCACGGAGGCGTAAGACGTCAGCGAGAAAGTTAACTCGCTCGCTTGTATCAAATCAACCATGTTTCTATAAAAAATCTAAGAAATAAAACTAAACAGAAACAATACGGCTTCGTTTTAAACATCCGCGCTCGCTCTCTCGTCCCCTTTATGGCAATGAAATGATACGCGTAATATTAAACTTGTTTCGAAAAGGTCATCGTTTCAAGGTTAGGGTAGCGCTACTTATGAAGAGATTGGCTCAATAGCGTCCCCGAATGCACGTATATGTCGGTAGCGCGGTGCATGTGCATGTTGACGCATCGCGGTTGAATCTCCACATAGCGCGGGCGGCAGTATGTATGTAAAGCGCGTAAGTACATAAGACATGGATCGATGCCGGAGTCGACACCCGTCCCGTTCCCTTGCCCACCTCTTAGTCTTTTGATAATCATTCCAATAACGAGAACGTCAAACCTTTTATTTTGATCAGAGGAAATGTACTGGCGCTGAATATACCTACTGAATGTAAACGTAGATTGTGCTTAAATGAGCAATGGTGCATTGTGTTGACAATTTTAATACATTAAGTACCATATGGCATTGGCAACTTTAAGTAATTGAATTAATTGGATGCAGTACTCAAACTGAAAAGGGCAGGACTCGATATAATATCAGCTACTGGGTTCCTTTTGTTTATTAATATTCAATAATCCATATGAATATATAACTGTAGAAGTAACTTTCTCATGATTTTGTAAAATAGAACGTATGTTCTTATTTGCGTTATGTTTACACCAAGACGTAAATAATGAATTAATTATAGACCAGTACAGACCAAACACAGCGAAAGCTTCATGTTGTAAGTTGCAACAGGCGTATGAATGTTAAAGTATTTGATTCCAGCGTATTTCCAGTCGATGTCAGTGGCTTACTAAGAATGTGTAGATAGTGTTTATATTAGAACTGGCCGGCTCTCCGAGGCGGCCCGGTAGGTGTCCAATAGTGCGGCAGAGTTGTGGACAGCGCGTTGTTGCCACGTTTACGTATATACTAAGTATGTGCGTTCAGGCAATTGATTCGCATTGTGGATTGCGCTGGCGCTATGCAGAACTGGGCGCTGCTCTACGAGTAGAGTGAAACCCGGCCCGCTCGAGGTCAACGAACTGTTCATGTTCATTTCGCTGCATCCGTTGCAAATACGCGGCGCATCGCTGCCACCACCAATTCTAAACACTCTATGCACCACTTTTTCATCCAGCAAATTGAAAAAGTGGTCCGCTCTATAGAGAAACTGTACCGGCGAGGTTGACTTAGCAATAGAAAGTCTACATGCATCATAATGAGTGCGTTCAATATAATGTTGGTTAACGTCGCAATCTAACGGTATGAAGGGAAATTGTACCCAATCGCGACTATTAGAAACGAATGATAATTTATCGGAGTTTGCTTGCGAGTTGCGAGCCGAGGGACGATTATCCGGCTAATGGCGTTACACAATCCGGTTTTGTTTCTGGGCGAGCCCTCGAACAGGAGATGTGCGGTGGCTGCGGCATTTTTCGCGGACGCTATCGATCGAACGCGCCGGATCGCAATTCGCAACCCTTTGTGGTGGTAGCCTCACCTCACCCACCCTTGCCTCACTTATTCAAGAGCTACGCTAATGATCCCGACATCTCGACTAAACCACGCCTCTACAATCGACTTTTCTTTAAGTAATCAAGTTTCCTTATTTCCACTTTGCGGTTACTCGCGCGCACATGCCATCACTAGTGGTATACATGATTGCAAAGAGGTCGGTAACTACATGTTAAGAGCTAATATTATTTGCGGCTTCAAGTTAATACTTTATGCTAAAGCCTTTACAAACTCACGCCTCTGGGAGCATTCCTTAGACGTCGAATTGCCTGCCGATTGAGTTGAACTACGTCGGATTTACGAGTATGAAAGTATGTTTAAGTTTTCTGTAGTACACTACACGGCATATTTCTAGGTACAGGAGAAGTGGTTTTGAAAGGCAGCCAGTATTGACCGTGCGTTAGCACAAATGAGGCAGCCAACGCCAAGGCAGTCCTATTCGCCAGCGCGGTAATGGGCTCACATTCGCCCGCGGGAACTGGTTTGACGACGCGTTTTTTTGTCATCTCGCTACTGCAAAAATGTAATGGGAACGGCTTGGCAAATCTTAGTTAATAGTTGTATTTAAGAATGTTTCAGGGCGAATCTTGGTCGTAGTAAACGAACACTGACGATGATAATGTAGGGTAAATGATGTTTCTAACAAGCTGGGGAAGGAGGGGTAGAAAAATCCTTTAGTGTCGACATCGGGTCGAGGGAGGAGCTGAGTGTTTAGGGGGTGAGCGGGGTGGTGGGAGGAAGTTATATAGTGACGCGATCACGTGTACATTTTGCAGCCTGTATTGATCGTGTCGTCTTTTTCTTGTTGTTAAATGCGGTAGCCCTGCGTGATTTCCGACATTTTACAGACCACTCATACCATATTTGTCGGACTGTGAAAATAATGCTCATTATTTATTAAATTAAACCACCCTTCCTCAGTGAAAAGTGGCGTTATTATTATTATTGAACTAGTTTAAAAAGTTTTTGGTTATAGGTTTTCCGGTAAAGGAATCTGAAACATGCCACATTTTGTCCCTTATTGTCAGAGTGATAAGATTAAAAAAGAGTGTTTAAATTTCCTTGACTTTAAGATAAGTATTGATAGAGTGCTCCCATTATAGTCAGTTCATCAACTGTCATGTCTGATTTGACAGCTCTAAAATGGGCTTTACATCTTGAACGCTACAATTCCACATAAAATTCCTCTGCCTGTCTTATTGGCCTCATTAAATACTCCTACGCCTTGTTCAATTTGTTTCTTGAATTCTGTTAATATAACTGTTTATGTACTGCTCGTACATAAGACTATTTACAGGTTATATATTATTATCTTGATTCAGTTATTTAGATGGAATTCATGCTGGATACAACGACTTAACATTCAAAAATGTCTCAGATGAAACCATAGGATAGCATTGAAGCTGGTTGTGTGCCGTTATAACATCGTTAGGTTAACAATCGCTTAGAATGTGGTCATTAAGCGAGGTTCTCTGGATACGGCTGTGAGCCGGCGTTCACACGCCGCGCCGGGCCGGAGACTAAGAAAAAACGGAGAGAGTTTAGCATGGTTTAGTGGAGGTGAACGAGATGTGTGATGTAGTGTGTGCGCTCTATTTCGGTCGCGGTGGCGCACTCGGCGGCTAATCGGCGCGTCACGTGACGGCTCCGGAAGGAGGGGGTGAGGGCTCGTGAGCGGGCGGGCGGGTTGGAATGCAGTCACCACCGCCCGGTGCAGAGCTCTGCTCGACGATTGATCGTCAACCTGCTCCGACTGCGGCTGAATATGCTCTACATGTTAAACAATACCTGCCTCTATCTAAAACACAAATACTCTGTAATTGATTACCTCAAGCTTAATCGACATGATAAGTATTAAGAATCATTAATTGGCAGAAATCGTTCAAATGCAGCAACACGTTTACGTAACCATCGGTTAAAATTTAGCAAATACACGATGACCCTGAAAGTTCTCCGCTGAAAGTTATTGTTACTATAGTAGGCAAAAAACACTGTAACGAAACCTAGCAACTGAAATAGAACGTAGCGTTAAAAATAAAGAGGAATAATTTGTCGGAAAACCTAGTTGAAGTATTTGGGAACGAGAAAGTAGGTCTTCCTATTTACCTAGTGAATTTCATAAACTATGTAGAGCTATGTATAAATTTCAAATGAGTATTGGGGCCGGTTGAGGCAACGCAGGTCGGGTTATTCGTATTATTTAATTGTGCTGGGAGTTAGGATGTAATCGTCAGCGGCTACAGGCAGTAATTGCAGCGCGCGGATTGCAGGCAGGCGCCCCCGCGCGCAGCACCCCGCGTCGAGCGCCGTAAGTAAACAGTCTGGTGTTTATCCGCGTCTCGCTCGCACCGACCGCGCCGCGTCGTGCCTCCGAGCCACTCTGAGGTGCACTCGCTGTTCCTATTATTTTCGTGACGGGTATTGCGCCGAAGCCGATTCCCGCATCCTCGCCCCGAGACGCGAGGTCCGGTCTCGCGCGGAGGAGGCGACGGCGGCCGTTCGCATCGCGCGCCAGTCCGCGCCCGAGGTCGACCGTCGGTTCGCGCCTATCAAACGTTTTGTTTGCTCGTCGCCGGCTCGTCGAATACGAAAATGCGACTCGTTCCGGGGAACGTAACCAGAGCGGATCACGGTGGTTGACGGGCTCGCATTGGTACTCGTTTATCGGACCGGTGACGTGTTGGTGACAGTGAGCGGATTGTGTTTTGGCGTGCCGATGCTACACGTGAATGTGGATGCGGTGCGGAGCGGTGTTGGAAGATGCATTTCAAGGAGGCGTTCACGATGAGCGATCGTCCGAGCGAGCGCGGCCGCCGCAACTCCCGCTGCAAGGGTGGGTGTCCGCACGGCGGTCGCGGGCCGTCTGCCTGCTGCTGCCACTAGTGCCAGCACGCGTCACCACAACACTAACACCACGCGTCATACACACATCACACATGTATACACCGACCGGCTACTGTCGCCCGCCTCGGCGACACGTAAACACCTTGCGCGCGTTGCTTGTTTGTAACTATAGGTGCCCGCTCATCACTCATCAAACCCTTGATATCAATTGCTTAGAAAGCATGACCTTTTATTGACGGTTAATGCTTTGATAAGTGTGTGAACGGCGAGCGGTACGCAGGTTCCATCTGAATAAACATGCCTCGCGATCAGCTGTTCCGTCTGACTCGGCAGTTATACACTCCGTTTGTTGTGCTATTAAATTTCATGACAGGCATAACATGATATTATTACGACGTTGTAAGTTGTAATTAATGTCTTTTAATTTAACTATTAATTCTTACTCACTTATGGCACTTATTGCGGTGGATCCGTTTGCTCCTTAATTTATTTACCGCGCTTGGTGACAATGATTACATTATTAAATAGAGAGTTCATGTTCAGCACGATAAGTATACATACTCAGTTGCCAGTTGGCTCACTTCGCTTTCTGCAGTCCATTCATAACCTGACGTTATTTTTCGAATCTACTTATCGGAAAATTTCTACCTGGGGTAGCAGTGGATATCGATCCTTTGATGCATTCGTGAGCTCGCCCACTTCTTCGATGTTATTATCGCCATTGTGTGTCACAGTTATAACAACTTAAGTCGTAAATTATTAAATAAATATGTTGAGGGATAGAATTTTGTTATGGTTTTTGCTAATCTAATCTTAATTTAGACTGACTTAGTAGGTAAAGGTGTTACGAGTCGAGTATATCACGGTTATGCTCTAATTTTTTCGATGTTTCAAGCAGTCACAACATAAACATGACATTGACGATATACAGTCAAGTGATAAATATAGTTACAAAAGCGACATAAATTAGAAATATTAACCCCGACGCAAAAACAGGGGTGTTATAAGTTTAACGTGTCTGTCGGTGTATCTGTGTATCTGTCTGTGGCATCGTAGCGCCCAAACGGATGAACCAATTTTCATTTAGTTTTTTTTTGTGTCATAGATAATTTTATCCCGACGTTCTTAGCCATGTTTTATGAAAATCTGTTCAGCCGTTTGAAGATCATCAGCTCTTTTCAAGTTGATGAGGGGATCTGACTAACTTCCTTATGTCCAATCGATTCGAAATTTGGTACCGTGTTATTTCAATGATATTGAAAGCATTTATGGTAAGGTAACCATCGCCTGATCAGCCGTTTGAAGATCATCAGCTCTTTTCTAGTTGATGAGGGGATCTGTGATCTGACTAACTTCCTTATGTCCGAACGATTCGAAATTTGGTACCGTGTTACTTCAATAATATTGAAAGTATATGGTAAAGTAACCATGACCTGATCAGCCGTTTGAAGATTATCAGCTCTTTAATAGTTGATGAGGGGATCTGACTACCTTATTTCCCAGTTCATAAAACCTGGAACTTTATAAGGCACGAGTGAATATATGCATCTTTTGGGTGAGCTCGGCATTTATATTTGCTGAAATCCTGTCATTCCGTTTAGATATGAGCATATATCTAGTCAGTTATGGAACTCTTATATTTGATACCCAACTCGATAGGTTTTTGAAGAAATTTTTGTAACACCTATTCATACAAAAAAACTATGACATAATAGCATAGAGGGGTAACACAAAACTGGTTGGCAATATCTTTTGATTGGATGTCTGGGATCTATACAATATACAATGTGTTACCGGCATGCGGGCTTTTATTTGAACTGGATATTTTAATTGCCAGCAATGTACTGCAAAGTAAATTGACAACTCAGTACAAATGACAGCCCTTAGTGTTTTGTTTACTATGAAGTTATCTTGAGCAGTGCACGTAGTACATTGCCGGTGCCATAACATACTTACCATTATACTTACTCGTCCTCATGGGTGGACAAAGTCACGAGCAAATTCTACCTATAGAAATTATAATCATACCATGAAACTTAGAAAGGTGTTTGTTATCCTGCGTGCCCTTCAGACTAGACGTAATGTCAGCCTTAAACTAACGTATTGATTCTTTGACGGAGTCTGCTTTCTCGAGACCTTTCATGCTATAGATAACCTAAGATATGCTATAATAACTTTGATTTTTAAAGGTTTAATTCGTAAAATGTCAACTTTAAATGATCCCACCGCCATTATGCACTTGCAAAACTTCTAGCCAAGCCAAGCTTTATCATACATCTGTCTATTTATTGAAATACACGCAGAGCCAACAGCTTTTATAAAACAACAACACTTTGATATATAGAGAGAATCTCACTGGTAGTAAGAGCATATATCGAAACACAAGCAAACGTATACTACATATTTAGTGTCACGCACACAACGCAACGCAACCATGCAAACACAACACGGTTCTGGGACTTCTGGGTCGTCGAAAATACTTCGGCTTCCGAAGTAAGTTGATGGGCAGAATCTAAGGGAGATCTTGATGTTCTAGCTTCTTCATTAAACTTCAAACGTCGTATTTTGGAGAGCTTTTCTATTGGACAGGTCGTCTCAATACGGTTGTGTGTATTTTTTTCGTTAGGCAGTATTTTTTTCTTCATACCTACATTGCGGTAATTTTTTAGGGTTCCGTACCCGAAGGGTCCAAACGGAACCCTGTTGCTGTACTCACGAGTCCATCCTTCCGTCCGTCCGTCATCGTCCATCGTCGTCTGTCACATCACACAGGTTTTACAGCCAAACGGTTGGAGCTACAGTCTTAAATTTTCACAGTATGCATCTTGTTGACCTAAAGCCATACAAATTGTCAAAACTTATTTTAAATGTTTTAGAGGGCCTCCCAGGAAGGCGGTAATAGTACATTACTTACCAAGGGCGATAAAACAAAGAATGTCTCAGATCGCAGGTATTTTACGCCCGAGCCGAAGGCAAGGGCGATAAATATGCGATCTGAGGCTTTCTTTATTATCGCCCGTGGTAAGTACAAAATTTTATGACACCCCCTGGCCAGGAAGTGGATTTTTTCGCGCGCGGAGCGTGCGATAATGGGCACTTTATGGCTAGGTGTGACATAAAAAATATTTTTGACCTACCCCATCGAACATCGAATAAAGTATACTGTATACTTTGTTTTAAAAATATTGGAAACAAAGGGAAACAAAACCCACCAAAGTCAGGTTTTTTTACAAAATACGGATAACGTTTATTGTATATTTTACCAATAAAACGAATACTATAACTGCGAATGTTTAGATGTTGAGAAAGTTTAGATGATGCAAAAATGGCTGAACTGATTTAAATGACACTTTATAGCCTGGATTAACTTGTAGGATACTTTTTATCCCGAAAATCAACCCTCGACATCACATAGTTATATGAAGTTTACGCGGCCATTAGCTAGTACGTATATTAATAAATCTGATATTTTCTTTGAGATTTGCGGTTTGGTTCGCATCTCGACATGTTGCACGCACTTGGCAGACTTTTTTTATTTTCTACACATCTCTACGGTCTCTACCGCGGTTATTTTATAGATGTGTAGTCGGGAATCTCCTGGCTCGGGAGATGAAGGGCAGTGATCGACTGCTTCTTGCAACGAATCTAATCGTATAACTAATCGTAGCGGTGGATTTATATAAATACTATCATAATACAGATAGATTCACATATTATAAGTCTGCAAAATTTCAGGTCGATTGATGTGTCACTCGTGGTCATCTACAGGTACAGTCAAGGTCATTAATATGTATACACTTTTTTACCTAATCGAATGCGGTCGCCTGCGATTTGTAAGCAAACGCATTCGATTAGGTTAAAAAGTGTATACATATTAATGACCTCGACTGTACTCTGTTTTTTTTTTAACTATACCTGAGCAGCAGGTACTTTAGTACCTGCTGCTCAGAGTAAAATCTATGGCGCATTTATTTTGTTTCTTGCATATACCTGGTATTTTAGTCCTTCGTAGTCATACATACAAAGATCATGCTAATATCCTAATTATATTATAAACGTGAAACTTTGTTCTAGAACTCGCTGTTTCCAAGGGGTTTTTTCTGTTTTTTCCCCGCGACTGATAGCGTTTTCTCGTAAAAATCATAAAAGCACAGTGCTCGACGACAGTCATTCGTTGTTGGCTAGGGCATAGGCTTCTGAGGGATGCGGTGGGACGCGCAGGGGACGCGGAGGATGGAGGTGAGATCATAGTGGCGAGTGGCCCGGGGAGGCGATCGATATGTACATTGAACATACATACGTATACCTACATAATCGTAGGTACCTACCTAACTTCTCTCAACTCGACTGTCTGCTCCAGATACTGCGCCAAAACCCCGGCCCCTCCACCCGCGAACCGCGTTCGCAATTCTTTCTTTACAGTATTTTACTCACACCTAATACCTAGTATACCTACTCAAGAATTCGTTGATTATTGCTATTCTCACCGAAAGTCACGCCATGTTATTTTTTGACCAGTTTTACGTGTTTGTATGATTTGCACGTTATTATTTATAATGTCACAAAACTTACGTCTGTTCTCAACTTGTCAATCAAGTTCAGCTTGCTATTTGTTAGATATAGAAAATTTCTGGTCGTAAAGTCTTACTTAAGCAATGTCAGTCAGCTACACTATTCCATCCTATGTTCTCTAATATATCTCGTATATCATATTTCACGACGTATCTGTGTGATGTGAGTCACACACAAGTCACACAATCTATAATAAAACATTCATTAATAAACTTTGTGCAATCATAAGCATACAACTAGTTGTCGACTTTTTGTCTATCAACTTACAGCTTTCAAACGTATATTTGTATTATATATTCTAGAGAAAATCTTAAAACTTTATTCCGATACATCTGATTGACAAACTCATCATCAACGTAAGAGTCTTAGGGGAAGTTAAAATAACTATACCCCGTTTTCCTAAGACATCAGAGGATAATTGCACTAATTTCACTTATTTCAGTAGCTTATCATTATCACGTCTCAAATAAAGCACGCCGCATATTTTCCCGTTTCGTGATTGTTTTCCCTGAAATCGCTTGACGACATTCGCACGATTATTCTAATCTGAAAAAAAAAAACGAAGTATAGGCAAGGAAAAAAAAACACATATACTACCAAACATCAAAGTTTTCAACCAAAACGCCAAAACCAAAAATGTAAATAGACATAAATTCACCAAACCCATGGCACAGTAACTATAAGTACACTATGGGATGGGTGTAATAAAGAATGCCAAAGCCTGAGTGAAAATATGTTTTTGATGTAACTTGCTCTTAGCTTTTTTTGTTTGATTTTCGTGTAAGAGTGAGTTTAGCGAATGTTCTATCATTTTTAGGCTTGTCCTGGATGGCGCGGCCACTACCATACATCTCCTGTTCTTTTTATTTATAAGTCACAAATCTTCGTGCACATGGGTGGCATTAAATGCACATAATAATAAGTACCTAATACTGTTAAATGTGGATTAAAAACCTGATGCCGAATTACGAACACCTTGACTTGAAAAAATGAGATACATTCCGTTAATGCATTGCTAGTGGTTTTCCAAAGTTATCACTATCTGTTCATATGCGACCGCTTACGGAATTCCATTTGTGTGCAGCACAATCAATTGGATTGTTTAACGCAAAACTGCCGTTAAAGTGGGAAAACAATGATTATTTTGCGAAAACATTGTACCCGTGATGCGGTTTTAAGCTTACAGTCGGAGTTCGTTTAACGAGTTATCGAGCTCAGTGTCGGCTATAATAAATTAGCATCAATTTTATTGGCAGTGCGAAAAGCATAATCATCTGATTTACACGTCATTAAATGTCCATTATATTTAAATTACTTACCAAAATTGCATCCCAATGAAATTTATCTTTTGTCTCTCTTCTTTAACGCTAAAAGTTTAGCCAACGTTCTTACCAAAATAAACTAAATTAACTAAACTAAACTAAAAAAAAAACTAAACATTTAATGTTTTTGTGATGATAGGCGATAGGCAAGATCACTATTGTGTATCTACTTAGGTCAGACTGATCGTCTAATAAAATAATTAAAAACACCGCCAACGAAATGTGATGTGAATGGTAATTAAAAAAAATCCTGCACAGTAAAGGTCTTTATTTTCTACTTAAAATTCTTTGGAATGGTAAACTTAGGCCGTCTTATATTGAACACACGTACCGTGGCACTAGGCAAGTAGGCACAGGGCTAGAAACCCAAATTTTTATTGGACTCCTAGACCGTATAAACGGTACCTCCGAGCTCAGTTTACGATCTAAATCCATGTAATAAAAACATAACTTACTATGCACAATTGCACAGAAGCCGTTTACTATTGATCTCAGGAGAGGCAACTTTTGGTTTTTCTGTGTCTGAAGAGGCAGTAATATCCGCTTGGTGCAATGAATAGTTAAAGACGTCACAGTCACAGTATGAGTGTGGGATTGGCTACACCTTAAACTGACGCTTAATCACATGTACCTACATACATACTTATACTCTCTAAAACTCTACTCTACCTCTCTACCTCTCCTCTGGTACAGATGATAAATTTAAACATGTTTTTTTTTACATGACTAGAATTTTTACCGGTACCTATAAGTAGAGAATGACTACTACTGCTACGTACTATTAGAAAAGAATTACGTAATAGATCAGAGAACCTTTTGAGTTTTGAAATCAAAGATATGGTCAGTTTTCAAATAATTGATTGAATCAGGCGTTACTTTTTTTATGGTCAGTTTTGTTTTTCATTAATTTGTTGCATCGTTCGCTCGCGTTAAAGTATAAGATGGTTATGTCCAAATTTGGTTGCAGGTGTTGGCGTCAAGATGGAGCACTTCCAGGCGGCGCTGGATCCTCGCAAACAGGAGCTGCTGGAAGCGCGCTTCCTAGGCGCCAAGGTTAGAACCTAGACAACCTTTTTCAATGTACTATAGGAACTCTAGGATTTTAGAGTACGCTTGGAGCGGTACGCTTTGTCAATCTTAAACAGAGTTATCGATACTTTACCTGCTTTATCACAAGAACTAATATTTAAACACGATTATAAAATAAACCTCTAAATATCTTTTATATATTTTCGATCCGTGGTAGGAACGGTTCCGCCATCTGGTTTCTCTATCGGCATTATAAGACGCCCGTCGCGTCGCGCTCGCGATCATGGCAGACTCGCGTTTACGCTTACGTGTTATAAAATGAAAATGGCCGCGATTCAATGCGACAACAATACGAGACGGCTGGGCAGAGCGCAAATATTTATACTCGTAATAACACTAATAACGCTAAGAAATTGTTTATTACGTCAAGCTGTATATAAATAAGGTATGTTTATCAATAACATAAACTGTACTTCGGTAACCGTGGTGAATCGGGGTCGTAAAAAGGAAAAGTAACATTCATAAATCGCGTTGCTTTCGAATTGATGTGATGAATTTTAGAAATTACTGGCTGGTTATATCCAGAGATGGATGCTGAGATAGGAATCTGGATACGATTGATTTGAAATATAGGTAGAGTGATTGATTATTTTTAAATGTGTCCACCTGGCGTCAACACAGCCGCTCATTCGAAGCAAACTACGGCGTATACTTACACGCTTGTATCGTTCTCTCGGCTTGTGATGTGGTAGATATGTAATTCCATTATGTCTCACCTCCGCCCTTCCACCCGCCAGTCATTTCCCCCTTTCGTCCTGCGACTGTGAGGCGAGGCGACACTTGGCCGGGCCAGGCTCAGTCAGGCCATCGGATTGTTACTACGCGCCGGCTCATGTATTTTGTTATTCAAATGATCTTGGTTATTGATCACGTTTTTCTTTTGTTAAAACTTTATCGCTAATATGATAGGTACATTGTTCATTTAATAATCTGGATAAAACACGATCACACCTTGTAAATAATTGTGGTTATCGTGATATTTTACAGTACCTACTAAAAACTAGCAAATGCTAATTTGATTCGCGTTATTGATCGCTTGCAGCACTGACGATGCGAGTGGGTATGTAAAGCTAGCATTTCGTCACTCAACGACAAGATGGCGGCAGACATAAATAGTCTGCTAGCCAATGTTCGTTTCTGACTTATCGACCTACAAAAACTTTGACTACATTACAGTAGTCTATTAAAAGATGATTTATATGAGTATCTATAAATCAGGTTCGAACCTACCTATTTAATTTTAAATGCTTTTTATTATTGCGCTCTCTTTTGAATACATTTTAGATAACTTGACTTCATTACGAGTAAAATGTAAATTGACATGTAAAAGTGCCCTTGTGGCCTATTTGCAGAATCAATGTTTGAATTTTGATTTTTTTTTTAACTTATTGTTGCTAGTGACACAGACACCTCCATACATAGGGATATTTATATACTTATTTCTCGTTTCGTTACCGTTATCGGTAGAGGGACTAATTACTTACTAAGAGCTTATGATAGAGGCACCATATGTGAATCATGTGATGCAATTTGCAAACGTGGCTTGAGCGCATTGACGCGTGTTCGCAGGTGAGCGCAGGGGCGATAGAAACCCAGCGGGCCCCCGATTACAAGCTGGTGAGTTATCTATTTACACATACAGTCTCTGACATCGGTAATAGTATCAAACAATTGTTCCTTTCGCCTTTATTCAGAAACTATACCACTGTGAAGGAAGTGGTATGAAGTGTAAAAAGCGAAATAACTTTTATCTATTCTATTTTTATTTTTCAAATATATTTCGAAATAGGCACATACGTATTTAACTGGTCTAATCGTTTTAGAGACACTACTGCCGCCACACTAATTACTTACTGGAATGAAAACGACGTACTTAAAGACGCGTCGTCAATATCGTGATACCGCGCGCTTTATTTCAAAACCACTTTTACAGTTCGATCCACCCTGATATCGATTAATACCTACTTACTCGGCGAATACTGGTGTCAGTCGATATCGGTATCGGGGTACATACCTATATGTATGTATTCTGCCTCGTATTGATTAATTACGTTGCTTTCATTAGGGTACGAATATGATTGACATTTCGATTGGTATCGTGATCAATACTTTCAAGTTTATAGTACAGTATAAAAAGTAAATCAAATCTAAATAAATAAATAGACAATTGAGGACAATTTTACACTAATTGACCTGCTCCCAAACTAAGAAGGTACCTAAAACTTATGGGTAACAGGCGACGACATAGCTATTTTTTTTTTTATTTGGGTAAACAAACAGTCACTACAAAAAGGCATAGATATCAGTGACAACCCAGACAGTCATATTTTTAGGCATTGGCTGTCCGTGCATCACAACGAGAACCGGAAATAAAATAATGTTTTAGATATTTAGATTGATATCTGTGATGTAATCAATAGTATATAGTTTGCTAGTTTTAAGACTTATATGGGATTTTTTATGCCTGCAATAAAACATTATTATATAGTTTGTTGACAGTAAATTTTTACAATATGTGTGACCAACACCGTTTACCACTAATTAATTTAAACAATTAAGATCATTCGGAGCTATAAATATGAGGCACAGTAGCTCCTAGTGTCTCAACGACAAAATTACATTTTATAAATATGCTAAAAAACTACATATGACAAAAGTGTTAGACGGTAGGTATCGCTATATAGCTATATAGATAATTTATATATGTAAATTATCTAAGACTCGCTTCGGTGTGTGGAAGGCTTAAGAGCCCACATATGCACTTTTGCCAATGTTTATCGACCTAGATCTCAACATCTATAGTGATTAAATTTTCAGTATATTAATCTTGAACTATTTTCCTCCAGTCAAAAGTGAAAACACGATTTGCAATAATTTTCTCGATACTTTTATTTTTCAAACATAACCTTTTTTTTCGATGTTTTTGGTTGGATCTTTAAATCCCTCCCATCTTTAACAATGATTTTTTGTTATAAATGTACACGTTTAGAATAAACATTTACGAAAAACACGCGCTGAGCTTCCGTAGAGAGCGGGATGGTTAATTGAAAACTCACGCGTGTTAGAGCGGGACTTTTGCAATGCCATCTACGCCCTGTGCCTCAACATTCATTATCGTCTAACGCATTTACAATCGAGTTCATAAATATTATGTAAGTCCCTCTGAATAAAAAAATGTACGGCAACTAAGTACCTGAACGCAATATTTTACGAACAAAACAGCAAAATACTTATTTTCCCATACAACAGTTGGTTCGATACCAGGCGTGTGACGTCATCTGCCCGTGCCAATTTGTAGGAGCCGTTTGGGCGGCCGCTAGCGGCGAGCTAGGTTCTTTTTGCCCTTTATTGTGGTCTAATTGTAGTTGGTCCCATATAGACATTAGATCGTCTATAAAGACTGGTTCGAATGGCATCATAATTTTTTTTTTGTCAAATAGTGTATTGTATTCTTCTAGTGTATTGTAACTAACTTAAATTAAAAATTTAGCCAATCTGTAGTGCAATGTTCCCCTGTTTTGGGAATATTCCTGGGAACAAGGGAATGAATGCTTCGTCAGACGTCAACGCAAACTATCAGTGCAGAAGTCGTCCTCTCCCGGTGAAAAAAAATAAACAATGCCATTCTTTTGTTATCTGCCCTGGGATCCCAGGGATTGGTAGAGGACGGGCTAGGCGATATATTGATTGAAAGAGACGCGTGTATATTTTTCGTTCACGACAAAACGGGATGCAACACTCTTCGGGAATGGCTTTTTTAGACAAATATCGATAAATATCTGACTGTGTGCAGGTTTATTAAATTTCCTCTTGTCAGAATATAGATGAGGTAAAATACCATCATATTAACTTAATCGTGTCTTTTAATAATGCGTTGTTTTGGTAGGCTGAGTAAAAAAAGGAAAAAATATAGACTCAACTTTGGATTTCTTTTCTATTGAGAAAATTTTAAGTAATCATGTTTCGGCTATTGTCAGTACCACAATCATATAGTCAAGAATCATTATATCTAAAAATCAGTCCCTATTGTTTCCTCATCTGGGCAGAACAGCGTTTCAAAGTTTCTAAATTTTGCGCCTTAACTAGCAATACCTAATAGCGTCTATATGTGCGACACTTTTCACTTAGTATGTAACCGTGCTAAGCTAGCTAGCGAACGTGCTTGTTAGTCAGGTTTAGTAAGTTTTTAACTACCTATTTAGAATGTTTTGGTACATGTACCGGGCCGTGACTCAAATCACTGTCGTACAGTATAGCTTTGTGGCTTTAGTAACTACCTAATCTACCCACTATGTAAACGAGTGACGGGTTGCGTGATCGATCGCTGTGTTTATTGTAATGAGTAAGGTAGGTACGTAACTGATATCGGTATCGGTAGTTATGCACGTTGGTGAAACTTTGAATTGTACATATGTATGTTATATTATTTTCAACCTAAACTGAAATTAGTAATCCTTATTCTAATTGTATTATATGGTGTAAGATGTATGTCTAGGTAAAGGCCAAGTAAATGTCATTTTCTTTTCATTTATAATCTCTAACCATAATTTTTAAAAATACTTTCGAAAGTTGTACTTAATATGTAACTAGGTCAGTGGTCAGTATAGACAAAAAAGGCTAAGTAAGTAAGTACAATTTTATGACTATTATGGTGATTTTATGTCTCAATATCAGAAACGTTGTTTCCTTCTGTAAAGAATATATATGTTGTATTTTATTGAGAATTTCATGGATGAATAGATTTGTGCTACCTATAACGTAAACTTATCGGAGGCCTGCTAATTGCTGCAGATTGAAATGAAATAGGTATGTACTAACTTTGCAATAATAAAATGTAAAAAAGTAGCACAACTGCCCTTCAGTTAAATGCTACCTAGTTTGCAGGCATTTTATGTAGTGTGGGAATGGTTTGGTTGGAACGCAGTTTGTTCTCCAGTGTTCGGTTCGGATTGTGAGCGGGGCGGGGTCAGTGACACGGCGCGGGCGGCGCGAGCGCGGCTCGCTACTCTCCTCGGAGTCATAGGTACTTATCTATTACACGCACAACCTAAATAGGCCCCATACACAATTGGTACTAGTTCGCACTCGCACTCTGCTGACGAAACCCATTTGGCAAAGTGTAACTGGATACAAATGTCACTAAAATTTGAACGGCAATAAAAAAAATATCGCTATTACCTTTATTTATTTATCTTTGCGAAAAGATGACTTTCTATACATTGATTTTAACGTGCACAATTTTCACACATTATTGTAATAGGTACTAAGATAACTATAATATTGTACTTGTACGCGATTAAGTCCCTTTTACCAATAATAAGTTGAGAGTCTATTTATAAAGTTGTCAATTCTTTAATTTTGTGAAGGTAACAGCTGGATTGCCAGGTCATGATTGCAATCCAATCCAAATGACAAAACCTGCTTTCCATTGTTTATTCGAAAACAGGCCTGGAGACGTTTAATATGCATATTAAAATGAATGAATGAGCCAATCGAAACTAATCAACTGACTCGTTAACTTTCATTTCTTTACCAATCACTAACCACTGTTACTAAGGCGCGTGAAGTTTCAGGCCGAGCCAGACGTCGCATTCGCATAGTATCGTATGGCGGATAACTTGAGCCGTGAAAGACGACTTGTCTCTCAGGGGCGGCATGCTTATTGCGCATTGAGAGAAAGAGAAGTAGGCACAGCGCAGTGTTGTCAGTCGGTTTGCACATTCGATGCTAAGGGAAATTATAACATGGCGCACTCGGCCTCGCCCCGCCTCGGCTACAATGTGCCGTCAAACCTCATTCCACCGCTTAGCCGCCCAGTTCCGCAGTTATTTTTACACGGTCCGACCTTTCGCACCGGTCGTCACTACACTCCAACAAAATTAAATATATCGGCGCACATCGCACTCACTAACTACTATCGATCTATAAATCGTTCACAATACACATTTGACGTTCCTCCCGATTGTAAATGCTTGGAGACGTTCGTATGAAGCAGCGTAGATGTGATGTTACATATCGTGGCAACAACATGCGGGACGACCGTTCATATCGGCCGCCGCGGAGGCAATGAACGCGGGACGGCGCGCCGGGCGGCCAGTCAGCTGAGCGTCACGCCGCCGCGACATTGCAAGGTCCGCCCGAACCGCCTGCCGCGCCAGCCTGACCCACTCCGGCTGCCGGCGCGGTGCCGGCACCCGACCCGGCGTTCCACCCTATGACAAACCACTTAACATGACTCTTAAATATCTCCATTCCATCTAACTTTATGTCACTAAGCATGCCATAGTTGGGCTATTTTTGACGTTACGCTTGAAATTATGGTGAAACGGTGTTGGATAAGCGAGCCGCCCACCCTGTGGCGCGCTACACGTCACGTTGTGAATGGACTATTGCGCATGCCTACGGCACAAAACACAGCTCTTAAGAGGGTACGAACATTTCGCTCCAACTCATCCTAGCCGCGATCTCCTTGCGAGCGGCCATGTTTAGCTACACACTAAAACGATTACTGTGTGCGTGCGGTTCGAGTGCTGCCGGTTGAACTGACATGTCTTGATCATTGTTATAGAGTTAGAGTGAGGTAGGAAAAAATGTGGTGAGTTTTAAATGTTTTTATTTTATTAACATTACGTACCTACGCACTTATTAAGGTGGTTCGATTTTCATACAAAAAACGATCGACATTTATTATCTCATTACACATTATTAATACTTAAATATGTGTTAATCTATTTACTTCTGACTATTCATTTTCGCGAAATTAATAAAAAACCTGTGTTTCATACAGAAATTACGCAAAAAACAACGTTAATTTTTTATAAATTTTACGTTTGGGAGCGTGATAACTGTCATGTACATTGTGACGTTCGGCCTGGTACTTTAAATTACTTTCCACAGAAACTACTTGGCCTAAAAATCTGAAATTGCACATACATATAATTCGGTAACTAGTCCAAACAACGCAGTCATAAATTATCGGGCGCTCGTTAAGAATAAAAAAATATAAATGAATATGAATATGAGAGTAAATTTACACAAAAGATAACAACCAGTAAACATATATTGGGAGACTATACAAACGATTTTTAGAGGTGCATGAACACGAATTAATCAACAAAATTGGAATAAGTTTGTCAGGAAAAAAGTCAAATTTGGAATGATAATTACGTGGAGTCCACGTGTTACGGGGACTAGTTTTACTTTAAATTACTTTCCACAGAAACTACTTGGCCTAAAAATTTGAAATTGCACATACATATAATTCGATAACTAGTTCAAACAACGCAATCATAAATTATCGGGCGCTCGTTAAGAATAAAAAAATATAAATGCATATGAATATGAATATAAGAGAAAATTTACACAAAAGATAACCAGTAAACATATGTTGGGAGACTATACAAACTATTTTTAGAGGTGCATGAACATGAAATAATCAAAAAAATTGGAATAAGTTTGTCAGGAAAAAAGTCAAATTTAGAATGATAATTACGTGGAGTCCACGTGTTTCGGGGACTAGTTTTACTTTAAATTACTTTCCACAGAAACTACTTGGCCTAAAAATCTGAAATTGCACATACATATAATTCGATAACTAGTCCAAACAATGCAGTCATAAATTATCGGGCGCTCGTTAAGAATAAAAAAATATAATTGAATATGAATATGAGAGTAAATTCACACAAAAGATAACAACCAGTAAACATATGTTGGGAGACTATACAAACTATTTTTAGAGGTGCATGAACACGAATTAATCAACAAAATTGGAATAAGTTTGTCAGGAAAAAAGTCAAATTTGGAATGATAATTACGTGGAGTCCACGTGTTTCGGGGACTAGTTTTACTTTAAATTACTTTCCACAGAAACTACTTGGCTTAAAAATTTGAAATTGCACATACATATAATTCAATAACTAGTTCAAACAACGCAATCATAAATTATCGGGCGCTCGTTAAGAATAAAAAAATATTAGTTTGAATTTTACAATTAAAGGAAAGATCCGAAATGTTCACAGAACGTCAAGAACATAGAAGCACATATCCAGACATAGAAATATCACTAGCAGCAATAGGTAATAGGTAACATGGTGCCTTAAGGTATGATTCCGCTGCCGACTGCATACAACAACTGCACCTTCCGCCGCACTCCAAATTGAACTGTAATCATAAGACTAAAAGTCCAAATTTAGAGTGAGCGGCGTGTGCTGTTCCGACACTTCTCCGCTCATTTCAAATTGAGCTTTTTACGCATACTATTACGGTTCAATTTGGAGTGCGGCGGAACGTGCAGTTGCTGTATGCAGTCGGCAGCGGAATCATACCTTTACCTTTTAACTTGTGTGGCCGTAGTACTGTTGGATTTTTTCGGCCCAAACAATTTACGTTTATTGCCTATTTCTGAAAAAAATCATATTACTTTATTGCTTTGAGAAGAAATAAAATACCAAGTATCAAATTATTAATCTGTAGCGGACGCGCTACATCTACAGAATAGCAGTATCGGTGTGAGCTTGGTCACCGACCTTAACGCACCGAGGAGAGCGACACGTGCGTTCCTTGGGAAGGCCCGGCGCGTAATGAATCGAACAACGTTGTCGCGCGCTGTTATATTGTGAATTATAGTGGTTTTTAAAAATTCGTCTAAATTAAGTGGGTTATCCATAAGCGTTAAAAAAAATAAGAAATATCAAGCAAAACCTGTAGTTTTATAATAATAAGTTTTTTTTTCAAAATATTATAAAACATGTGAGGAAAAAAATGTTTAAACAAACCGATTTAGACATTTTGTAGTATTTTTTTTAGATAGTAAAAACCAATATTTCAGAACTAGTGCGATCGCTATGTACTAAAAGACTATACATCCTATTGTAAAAGATAAACATCCAATCGTTTTTGACAATTTAAAATGGAAATATTGTACCTGAAATATAGCTCTGACGCGTATTTTTGCAAAACACTCCGACGAAAACCTGACTGTTTTAAATAATCGTACATAGAAATAAAAGTTTAGCAACGCTATGGTCTAGAATAAGAGTTTATCTATACAAAACAGAAGTTTACTTTAACAATGTAGTCACTTGAACAAAGATATGACGTTAGAAAAAACCGTATATTTTCTAAAATACCAACTTTTTGTTCGTACAGTCTTAATTTTATTTTACTGGTATTGTTTTACTGCCTTGGTTTACGTGTCCATTAAGTGCTCTATAAATGAGTTGATAGGTGAACAATGATTGATTTGCTTGTTGGTTCCATGCCCTCTTATTTTCTGAAAGAAAAATATAAGCAACAAAATGCACAACTTATACACCTAGATACATACTTGTAAAACACGTCTAAGTCGTCAAATAGCCCAAAGGCTAAAAGTATGTACACCCAATTTATGAAAAAACATATCTTTAATGTAAGTAAAATACCTAATGGATATTGTAAAATAAAACTGATAAAATGTAATCCTGCTGTTACTTTAAGTAAATACCGAACTGTGGAACCGGCCTTACGACTACCGGACACGGTGCGTTTAGTAGAACCCCCAATGTTGTTTTCGATAGACTAAACGAGATTTGCACCTATGAGGAAAGGCGTCGCCACTAGGAATAATCAATATTGCAAGCTGGGGGTTCGAATCTCGCGGCGCCTCGTCGGCGCTGCACACTTGCGGCTGAAGTTGCGCTGAGCCCTCCCCCTCACCTCCGCCCTATACCCCTCGTACTAGAAAATTAGGTTAAACAGCACGCGGCAGCCGGCTGCACACCGCGCCGGAAGAGGGGATTTTGGGCGTCCGCGGAACTGCGCTTCCAACGAATGCGGGACGGAGATGTGACTGAGTATTGATTGTCCTTCGAACCTAAAACAAGTTTCATGCGACGCAATAGCCCGCACACATACCTACCTACCTAACAACCTAAGCATTCCTCTAGACTTTATACTCTTGGGAGTAACATAATCAATCGTGTATTACTAATTCATTATCGACACTATCATAGGAATGTCACTATGCAGAATGCTTTCTACTTAGTAAGAAAGTAACTGTGAAGAAATAATCATTTTATCGTCGTTAAATCTTACTTTTATAGGTATTGCTTTAAGTCTATACTTACTACTACTAAGTAAGTATAGATAGATTAGACACGTAAGGTAGTTTAGTTTGGTAACTCATAACTAATTACAATACCTACAAGCCAAATAGTAAAAGAACTAGTACGAGGCAGTAAGCTGTAGGTGTAGATTCCGAATAAACAATTTCCCGAGGAAAAGTTACGAATAAGTAAAAGTAATGCCGTTCCTTTGATAACTTATTGCGTAATTGCAACTATCATAGCTTTGATTCGCTGTGACAACGATGCTGAAGTTACTACGTAGGAATTGAGAGTAGTTGGGATTGTGAGTTGAAAGCCTGCTAGTGCTTACCTCGAAATATTTGATAAACGGAAGTTCTCATTTTAAATAAGGCCAGGTAGACCCTCTTTTCAGTTTTTTAAAACCATCTGAGACATAGAATATAGTAAAAAAATGTGTTAGATAAGGATATTGTATAGTCAAAATCGTATTCAGTTACAAGATCAGATGAATTTCACTCCATAGAAAAAAAAACATTTTGTATTTTTTTTTTTATATTACGACTATATTACTGATACATCTGTTGTTAAGCACATTGTAAACTAATTAAATTATCACACTGTATAACACACATCACACACACTTACTGTAATTTTATAGATGTAATTTTTACCTAATTATAGAGTTTGGCTACTTTAACTCTACCAAGCACATGAACTGTCAAACATATATTTGGTTTGGCAACACTACCTCACACGTCACATTTCCGTGACATTTCCATAGAAATATGACGTATAATGCACAGTGTTGCCAAATTATATTTGTTTGGCAGTTTATTTGGTAGGTAGAGTTAACGTAGCCAGACTCTTAACTTTTTTCTTCTTTATATGTATAACGCATGTGGTGTTCGCCTGTAATTGATTGTGGCATGTATGTCTTAAGAATTTAAAACTACAAATTATGAATGTATTAATGTTAACAATTGTTGACGATCCTTAAATAAATTAAAAAAAATACATTAAATTTTTGCACTCAATAAAAGACCCTAAATTTAATGACTATGTATGATCAAATATTTACGAAAACTACGCGTAGAGCTTCCGTAGAGAGCGGGATGGTTAATTGCAAACTCACACGTGTTAGAGCGGGACATTTGCAATGGGGCTACCTCCCCGAGAGCTTGTAAATTACTAGCTTTTGCCCGTGACTCCGTCCGCGTAAACTTCCACTATGTACTTATTTCATAACTTCGATGGATGATTTTCGGGATAAAAAGTACTCTATATTTTAATACAGGCTATAAACTCGTTGTATTTAGTCATAAGTTTTATCATAAACTGGTATGTGACACATGTTACAATTTATAACATAGTGTGCTTATATGGATTAAAAAACATCAAATTATCACAATAAATAGTAAAATAGACAAATTAATGATATACGGGTAACGTTAATTCTTAAAATGTACTATAGGTACTTACTTTAACGATTATGGAATAATCATGTCCGATGTACGCCCGTAAACGTCAGTTTACTTGGTCCAATTAAAAATATGAGTGTAGACGAACGCTCAGATTGATCCACGATTCGCTATAAAATATAACAATTTATACTTGAACGCAGTTCTATCTACCTGCTAGCGTCCGTAGGTTGCCAACTTGCTAACTTTCCATTCGTTGGATGGATGCTAGGTGGGTACGCTAAAAATAGACGCGACACAATAAGCAATACGCCGGGTAATTATTGGTTGATTTGTCCGTGAGGTGAGCTTTGTTTTCATTTTTTATTACTCTAATTGTTCTAGACATTTTAGTAATTTTTACCAAATGTCTATTGAAGTAAACTACGATCTAGGAAACTACTAATTTTAACTTGTGATTTAGTAACTAGGTTTATCTGCCTGATGATGTGATGATTATTATCTTTGTAGCTGCCTATCTGTTGTCTGGAAATGGAACAAACATTACGTCAGCTAACCTTGTCAGCAATTGGTAAAACTTATAAGCACGATATGTACATATGTATATCATGTATTACATATTGAAAGTTGAAACTAGTCGTGTGTCGTGTATGATATGAATGAATCACGTGGTTTTTATTCTTAATCATTGAATGTTATCTTTACATGCACATATGTACTTGTTTTTCACGCGATTATATAGGAACATTAATATAGGTACAGTTAATAGAATGGTTTCATTGACTTAACCAAGAGGCACCGTTGGGTGAACAGCTAAATTGTGTGTAAGATTTAGTTCAAGAACAAATATACTAGGGAAGCTATCCCCAATGCAAATGTCCCGCTCTAACACGCGTGTATTTGCAATTAACCATGCCGCTCTCTGCGGAAGCTCTGCGCGTAGTTTTCGTAAATATTTAGTTATAATTATTAAGCCAATCATTTTATCAAAGCAAACCCTGCGAAATTGTCTATAACTATTTAGGATCTTTAATTGAGTACACAAATTAAATGTAAAATATCAGTAATATAGCCGTAATATTGAAAAAACATACCAAAAAGGGGTAAGATTGCGATTTTTTTCGCGATAGACTCACTCACTCGATAGTGAAATTCATCAGGTCTTGTAACTGACTGCGATTTTGACTAGACAAGATCCTTAAATAAGGATATATTTTATATTTTACACATATCTTTTTTTAGAATTTAAACACTATATTCTATGTCTCAGATGGTTTTAAAAAACTCGAAAGTAGTAATGCCCAGCCTTAAAACATAAGTAAAACGAAGTAAATAAGCGAATGTATAGAATGACCTCGAATTAGCAATTTCGGATAGTCAGTGGTACTACCCATTCCCCATGCTTAAATAGATCTGGGGGCACGGCAGTGCCCCCGCCAAGTCGAGCGCGAAGCAAACACTGCCGTACCATCCTTTACTGGAACCATTTCGCCGCATTTTCAGGCCCCTATTTGAGAACCTCTGGATAAGACCAGAACGCAGAAATTTTCGTCATCCAGTAAGCTGTAATCACATACTTAAAATCCAAAATTTCAAGTCTATAGGTCATTTAGTTCCCAAGTTAAGCGAAAACAAAGTTTCGCATTTCTGACACTCACTCATAATCATAAAAATAGAACTAGTACTTCCCATAAACTCAGAGAGCTGAAATTTGGTACAGAATTAGGGTTTAATGGCCACATAAAGGGAAAACTATAAAGTCTGGAGTACCTGGTGACCCTGATTAGAAACACAAACTGCTTAAGTAAGTTTGTAATTCTATACAAAATACATGCGATCGCGATTACAAAGTTACTTTTGCAGTTTGAATGTTCGTTACAAGAAGTCGTACCTGAAAAGAAAAAAGGACTGCCTACAAAAAGAGATGAGATCCCATCAAAAACATTACATGTAAAAAGATGCCAGTCTCGCAACACAGTTCTTCTACAACAAAAAAGTAATGATATGTAATGTTAAACCAAGTCGGTTATATTTTAGTCAATAGCACCGGCGGCGTGTCCACAGAACAAGATTTCCACCGACTTGCATCGGCATTACTTTATTTTTTAAATATATAAAATGGCTTGGCCATCGCTACATAATGGCAAATGAACAATCGTCACCTGATTATAATATTCCTAATTAAACATAGCGCTAGCCCTAATGACATGCAGCTTGAGCGAGTTTGAGCAATACACATGTATAAGTAAAGCGTTGTGTGCGATGGCCAAGTCATTCTATATATTTAAAAAATAAAGTAATGCCGATGCAAGTCGGTGGAAATCTTGTTCTGTGGACACCCCTCCGGTGCTATTGACTAAAATATAACCGACTTGGTTCTTGGTTCTACATTACATATCATTACTTTTTTGTTGTAGAAGAACTGTGTTGCGAGACTGGCATCTTTTTACATGTAATGTTTTTGATGGGATATAACTTACCTGATTGACACTACCCATAAAAATTCTTTCGTTTTATTAGTCGACGGGTTAATGTGTTAAAATATGATGTTGTTTATTGTGTATGACTTTCCATTTCTACTTAGGTCAATTGTCAATGATGTTTTAAATCTCTTTAGGTAACCATGATGGGTGCTGCTGCTGACAATACACAGCTAGTGATATATTTAAATTTAAGTTGCCGCTTGCCTACTTGTGACATTCGATCTTTCCACCCTGTATCTGCTTTAGAGCCAATGCTCGACTGAGCCCATTTGGAATTTCAAATTTCAAGAGGGCTAGGGAGAAATTATATCTCTACTTAGTATAGGTACTTCTATAACTTTGATTAGCAATTTAGCATTAAATAACCAACATATGCTATATATTTGAATAACTGGCCGAGCATCTAAGTTCTAGGTGACAGATGCCATCGCAATTGTATTGGTACAAAAGTTAATTTAAATACTAGTTAGTTGTTAGTTTAAGTACAAGTTGTGTAAGTTGGGTATTCTCTTTAAAACCGGTATAATGCTCGCTCACAAAGTAGGTATATTTGTAAGTAAGGATATCTCTACATTACACCACAAACTACTAGGCAACTCATGTCCAAGATTGAATATAAAATATTCAGTGCTGCCTTGCCTGCTCGGCGTACCTACACGAGTTTATCGCGCGCGATGCTTGGTTCTATAGGTACCTACCTATATAGGTATGTACGGTTGTAAGTACATATTTATGTTTATATGTTCAGCGCGGCACCGCCGACGCCTACCTACGTACCTACGTAACACGTCCAGTAAGCAGTTTGTTGTGGGGCACGAGCGCCGATATCACGTTCTCGTTCCCCGCAGGTCGGTGGCATGCCGCCCGCCACCGAGCCACCTCTGTGGAAATAATCGGTCAATTTAAATGAAATTCCGTAATCTAAACCATTTGTATAAAAATAACATCGAACACTTAACTACCTATTCATTCCGATGTGTAGAAGAAAACATAAAAATCAGTGTGCATACACTTTACCCACTGACCCTTCTCTAATTTGTGCAAAATTCACATTGGTCAACAGCGAGCACCTATCGCAATCGCAATCGCGGGATTCGCGGGCTGTTGACCTGCCGCTTCGTCGCAGTTCTCTAAGCCAAACGTTCATTCGCGTTAAATAACTTGCGAAATTGTTTAGAGTTCTATCTTATTGTACTTATTTTCGTAATCAATGATCACGCAAATATTTTTTTTTAGTGGGGTAACAATTCTTTTGGCCTTGTATCCTAGTAAAATGGCGCCTCGCCCGTCGTTATTATTATTATTACCGGAGCAAACTTCGTGACGGTCCGCCCGCACCCCCTCGCCTCACCCCGCGGATGCGTATCCGTCCGTTCCGTTGGATTGTCGCGACTGGAGTTTACGACGACTTGTCAAACTAGTTAGGTTATACGGATTATTAAAGTGAAAATATATAAAGGATCATTAACATGGGTGTATTATTTAACACTTGATTAGTGAGTATAAGTGTCAGTGTGCTGTTAGTTGAAATACAGTGTACGTAAACGTAAGTGAAGTTAACTGGGCGACTCATATGTAAAGACGCCATCTTTCTTTACAGATGTCAGCTGGGGCACAAATTCAAATGGCACCACAAACTACTGTCAACACGGGGCAGCCACTACACAATCAGGACTCCAATATGAGCACAGGTAAATTGTGATTTAGTGCTTCGTGTGCAGTGAAAAGTGGTGATGCGAAAGTGCTCCCAGTGTTTACTACTTGCCGATACCGGCCCTCCTCAGTGGATAACCTTTGGTCGCGAACTTATGAGGGATGAAATAAATAAATGTGGAAAAGTGCGATTGAACGAAGGACTGTGACGTCACATTGCTGTGTATTATGCCGGACAGAAAGCCAGAAAGTGTCGTATTTCCTTCCGAGATCCAAGACTGCCGTGTGCCAAAATGCATGAGTATAAAAGTGGAGCTATCATTAACCACGTCGGCCTACTGAGCTCCTTGTCAAAAAGTGAGTTCACCTGCCACCTAACCAGTTTCTGTTTATGGAAATTATACGAATATTGTTTGCATGACCAAAATTACTATGATAAGAAATGTAGCACAATGTTTATGTCCAATTAATAGAGACAAAAGGTTTCATAATCCAACCAGGTCATCCAATCCTTGTATAGTAAATGTTTTTTGATGCTGCACAGGCAACAACTTACCTTGATATAATAAATAATATATTTTATCTAAGAATTGACATGAATAGTTTTTGTTGACTTTATAGATGTAAACATTGTCAATTTAAATTTAATATTCTACTTTTCAGGGTCGTCATATAGTGATAAGGAAATTGATGCACTAACTCCTGAGAAATCGGCAGCTATGCGGGGCTCTGCAGTAGGACCAGGCGTAGCGCTGGTCCCGCCCAGTGGTGCCACACCAACAATAGCTGTACCTGAAAGAAAAAGGAAACGGAAAGGTATTTATAATTGAATCCGTTTTATTATAATCAACATATTATACAGGTGTGTGCATGATAATAGCAGCATATGAACTTAATGTTGTTTGAAAAGTGGCATAGTGATTAATTTATTATGGGCTACAAAGAATTGGTCAATGAATGTTATGCTACTAATATGAATTTTCTAGTAAGACACAAGTTGTGGAAAATCATCATTGTAGTGGAAATCAGCATAATCAACTAGAAATATTGTAGATAAACAGCAAGAATTGAATATCTTGATTTTGAATTCTATCATTTGATCCTCATTAAAGGCCCTTATTACTTAAAAAATGCTCATCCATTTTTGTTTGATTGACACATATCTTGAAATATCAATGGTACTATCTAGAACTAGCAGAGTGCAATAGTCCTAACTATTGCGGTTTAATGTCATAAATTTTAAATGTACTTTTTTCACTAACAAATCTAGTTTCAACCATCACTCCAAATCAACCATTTTCTCACAAAAAGGACTATGTACTTATAATTGGTATTATCAATATTTTTCAAAATATTTAAAAATTTGTAAGACCTTTTAATAATTTCTGTTATAATGCACATTATATTATTGCACATCCCTCAGCTGGGCACTGAACTATTTTCATGGCTAATTCTTTACTGCTTAAAATTGGCATTTTCACACCATGTATTGCGTAGCGAAAATTATATTCCATTATTCTTCATATTAATTAACTTAGAATTAGAATAGTATAATTTAATAATGATTAAGATAATATTAAAAACAGTATAAACAACTAAAACTAGACCTAGAAATAAAACTAAATTAAAATTAAATATCTATATCTAAATCCTTTAACCACTGTATTGTTATTATAATCATTAGATACCTCATCATCATATCAACTGAAAGACGTCCACTGATTGACATGGGCCTCTGTTCAGCAGTGGCTGTTAATTAGATACCTATTGACAACCTAATGATTCAAACAGCAATGAACAAACAATGTAGTAATTCAATGAAAAACATTTTTTGTGTGGACAATATTACTCAAATCAACCTAGTCCCACACTAAGCAAAAGCACAATGGCACTTATAAAATATTTACACAAGTTATTGAATTAAACTTGAATGATAATTTGTTGAATGATTTCAGGTGACGAAGGTGTTGGTGGCGGAGGAGGAGTTGGAGCTAAGCAGAGGCACAACTCGTCAGATAAGAGCATCCGGGATCACCTCTCCAAGCACCCCTCCTCCAGTCCTGTGCGGCACACCGGTGCCAAATCACCGTCGCCCCAGGGCGGCAACTATCCTATGGTGAGCTGTTACCCACTATAAATATACCGATCAGTGTTTACAGTTAGGAACAATACTAATCAATCGCACCTGAAATAATACTGATAAGTATGTTCCAAAATTCAGCAAAACTAAACACCCAAATATAATATTTAGAAGAATTCAAGTGTGTCCCAATGTAAACAACAGTGTTTAACTTTAATGGGAGGTATGACTGCTATATCAAAAGTTATGTCTCTCTGACAGTACCCACCGTCACCTTCATCATTGCTGCCTTCGGGAGCGGACTTTTTACGTTCCACCTCTCAGCAGCGGCCTCACACATCTGTTAAACAGGTTATTTTATTACTAATGTATTACAATCATCCTACTTTCTTTGAAATAACTGTACTATCCGTATAATATCTCCTATTTAGTTCATTAGTCTTGAAATCCTTGAATGTGTGATTCTTATTTGTCTTAGGTTCAAACTGAACTGACATGCCAGAGGATACAAGAGTTAGAAACTCAAGCGTCGTCTGACTTAGAGCTAAGGAATAATAGAATAGAAGAATTAACAAGGACTAATGAAGAACTGAAACATCAGGTTCAGGCACAGAGCAAAGTAAGTAAACCAAGCCTTTTTAATTTTAATTGTAAGATTCGCTAAGGTGACATTGGCTTTCAATACCTACAGTAGAAACCGGATACAGCGACTGTCAAGGGACCGGCGATATTACGTCGCACTAACAGAACGTCGCACAAAACGGACTGATTTTCTTTGAAAATGTATGGTATGAATTCTGACGTGAGGTGATTTAGCAGTCGTTAAAACGGTCAAATGTTATATACGGAGTCGTTATAAGCGGATTCTACTGTATTTAGTTTACCCAAAGCTATCCTATCAAGTGGTTAATAAACCAAACACCTGTGCTAACATATTTATCTGTGAATAAGAACATCCATTGATGTACAGAAATATTTATTAATATAATTTATTTACAGGTAATAGAGCAACATAAATCGCACATTAATAAGTGTATAGATGTTGTGAAGAAACTATTAAATGAGAAAAGCACTATAGAGAAGAAGGAAGCTCGGCAGCGGTGTATGCAGAACCGGCTAAGATTGGGCCAGTTTGTTACGCAGCGCGTAGGGGCCACGTTTCAGGAGAATTGGACTGATGGATATGCGTTCCAGGAACTAACTAGGTAATTGTGCATCATCTACTGTTACTCATAGAAATTGAAAATACCTAACCACTTTGTATATGGTTTTTCCTGGGTCCGGATTTGAGAATTATTATTTGATTCATGTACACGGTGGTCGGTATCGATCGAAAAACCTGTGAAGTGGTATTAACAGGGATATAAATAAATAAAATAAATAAATATATTGTGGACAATCTTACACAAATCATCATAGTCCCAAACTAAGCAAAGCTTGTACTATGGGTACTAAAGCTTAAGCCGCACAGAGAGCGGGTGGGCGGTAGCGGCGCGGGAGCGGGCGGGACTGGCACGGGAGCGGGCGGTAGCTCCCGCGCGGCTGCCGCCTGCTCCCGCGCGCCTCCCGCGCCGCTACCGCCCCGCTCCCGCGCTGCTGCCGTGCCGCTACCGCCCGCTCCCGCGCCGCTACCGCCCACCCGCTCTCTGTGTGGCTAAAGCTTAAGCGACGATATACATACTGACATAGATAAATACACACTTAAATACATAGAAAACATCCAAGACCCAGGAACAAATATTCGTGCTCATCACACCAATAAATGCTCTGGCCGGGATTCCTTCCACTCCCTTAAGGGATGGTTTCCAGGACAAAACTATCCTATGTCCTTCCCCGGGACTCAAACGATCACCATGCCAAATTTCATCTACATCGGTTCAGCGGTTTAAGCGGGAAGAGGTAACAGACTGACTTTCGCATTTTTAATATTAGTATGGATTGTAAGTCAACGTTTATTTTAACGCCTATACCGTTTTGACACAGGCGGCAAGAGGAAATCACAGCCGAAAAGGAAGAAATAGACCGTCAAAAGAAGTCGCTACTAAAGAAGCGGCCGTCGAACAACGAAGGTGGCGGCGGGCGAGGCAAGCGCACGGCGAGCGCCGCGCCGGCCACGCCGCAGCCGCCGCCGCTGCACAACGGCACCGACGCGCCCACCTTCCTCAAGCCCGACCCGCTGCCCAGCATGACTTGGCAGGAGTACTACGAGGCTGACGAGATACTCAAGGTAACCTACTGTGCGAAGCAGCGTGCGATTCACGCGGAATTCATCTTCGTAGAGTTTTCCCGGTTGTGCCCTATGGGTCTCCGCAAACTTATCGACGCGGAGTCGGCATAAGCCGAGTGCTTTACTCCACAAGTCCACACTATTCACATTAAGTACGTAATCGCCGCCGACAACAGTCGCTCGGCGTCGGCCGAGCCGACCGACGTCTTTTTCGCTCTTGTGTAAATATAAAGAGTTTTTTGATAGGCTAACGCGGATTCCGCGTCGATAGGTGTGGGGATCCCACTAAGACGCCCGATGTCCGTTTTGACACCTTATCCAATGATCTGGCGTTGGAACTAGTTTTATGAAAGTGACTGCCATCTCACCTTCCAACCGAAAGGCAAAACTAGACCTTGCAGGGATTAGACCGGTTTCTCACGATGTTTTCCTTCACCGAAAAGCCATTGTTAAATATCAAATGATACATCATACATAAGTTTTTAAAAAATCCAGTTTTTATATGCTGGAGTTCGAACTGTTAAGACTGAAAGCCTTACCGCTATATTAATTGAGCACGAGATTCTAATTTAATTTTGAGAAAAATATTTGTAAGACATTTATGACAAAAATAAAAAAGTAACAGTCTTCCAATTCATTCATGTTGATGAGTGTTTCTTGTTGTGAATTGTTTTGAGAAGTAAACTGAATCATAAATTAGGTATACATAGTTATCTCGAATAATCAGATATTCTAAGACAGAAAAAACATTTCCAACATTAATATGGATTGACTGGTCTTAATACCCTCGTAGGTTCAGTTGCCAGTTAATCGAGATACTACTACTGCTACTTAATATGGGGCACAGGGCGTCCACAGAGATTCTCCATCCCGTCGGACTTGAGCTTCGCGCTTTATCTCGGTCCACGTCTTCTCGATCTTCTTCGCCTAAAAAAACCGAAACAGCAATAATCGAGATAGAGCTCTCTCAAATTACAGCAATATTCTACAGCTCAAAACAAATGCTTGTCCCTCATTCACGACACACCACATCATCGGCAGGAGACGGGACTCTCATACTAGAAAATGAACGCGATAGCAATTGCCATGTAAATCCAATACTGCTGCCATTATCCGCCTCGAATATTCCATACTATCCTCGGATATCAATTTTTTGTACTGAGTTGCGCGAGCCTGATCTTACCCATCACCAGACGGTGTGGTCTCGCGACTATGGCTGCGTTCTTCTATTATCTGGACGTGCAGTCAGCCTCATAAGTAACTGGCCATTTTGACATTTTGTACCTTTCACCCGTTGGGTGTTAGCCCCTTGTGAGCCCGACCGTACCTACTTCCCCACTGGCTTTAATAATGAGTGAGACGACTCGCTGTGCCTCTTTAAACTTATATGTGTGTTATTGGCAGCTGCGACAGAGCGCACTGAAGAAAGAGGACGCGGACCTTCAGCTAGAGATGGAGAAGCTGGAGCGCGAGCGAAACCTTCACATCCGCGAGCTCAAGCGGATACACAACGAGGACCAGAGCCGGTTCTCGCAGCATCCCGTCCTGTCAGAGCGGTCAGTCTCCTTACTGTACTCGCATTGTAAATGAAGGCATGTTTACAAAAACAACATAACTGACTAGACTGGTCGACATCTGCTGTCATTTAAATTGTTCTTGACAGAATGTCAACCAGTCTGAGCAGTTATGTTGGTTTTGTAAACAGCCCTTCAAATACATCTTACTAATTTTTTTCGTGTTTAACCTTTTAACACGAACGTCAGGAAAGTTACTCGCAATTTTGAACTCTTGTCATTAATGTCAGGAAGGTGTCTATATCTATATTAGACGATGGTGGTTAAAGGGTTTAATCTTTTGCAGATGCTTTGGCACTTTGTCTATGTCATGTGATCGGCATAAAACGTTTTATTTAAACGATATATGAGGCTCAATTCTAGCGGTATCTATTGTATCGTTATAAAACTAACCCCAATGGGCACTTTTATACTTTATCGTCGAAAAACTCTATGGTTTCATTCATACATGACCATGGGGTTATAGTTCTTAGACTAGGTAATTATTAATTATGAATTAAACCATAGAGTTTTACCGTGCCGTGGACGTCCACGGTAAATTATAAAAGCGACCATTATACATAGCGATGCAGTCACATAAGGATAAATGGACTGGAGAAGTAACGGAATTGTAGTACCCACGGAATAAAAAAAGATGGAGCTGTAGACTAAGCAAAAGATGCGAAAGATGACTTTTCCAAAAGACTGTAGTATGAGTATCGATTATGATGATCAGAATATGATGTCAAGAATAAAGGCAATTTTTATATATAGCGATACTATCGGGCGAGGGCCTGCAAATATCGTAAAAAATGTACGAATGGCATGTCGTCGGTAAATTATAACTTGAGTTAGACATGCGCATTTATGTAATCTTGAACAATTGTACTAAAAAAGTATGAATTGCAAGGATTGATAATTAAACTGTCATAATTAACCTCCAATAGCGGTTGAGTACTCAGGTTTTGTTTACCATTGGTCGTAATAGGTGTGCTATAAACTGATAATAGTAATGCCACGAATAGTTTTGAAACAGACTGCATGTAATATTCGACGCTTAGATAACGGTATCCTTGAATACCGATATGCGGTTGTTTGATAAGGAGAGCGTTGCACTGAACATTAGGAACATCTACGTAGTATACTGATGTGTATAAAGTTATGTGCCGCGATTTTGTCCGCGTGGACCTCGTTTATCGCGATAGAATTTAATTGCTATTTTTTATATCAGGCGCTTACCTAGTTATCGCTCTTCCATACACAATTCCACTCCCTTAAGGGATTATTTTCGGGATAAATATATCCTATGCCGTTCCCCGGGACTCAAACTATCTCCATGCCAAATTTTATCGAAATCGGTCCAATGGTTTAAGCGTGAAGAGGTAACAGACAGGCAGACAGACAGACACACTTTCGCATTTATAATATTAGTATGGATATAGTATGAATATAGTATGAATATGGATTACATGATACAGAAATCGAACTATCGCCATAGGAAGACATTAAGACTGATGAGTGAATGGATTGATATAGAGTGTAATTTCTCTAAATGGAAATTTTCAAATTTTAACTCTACTCATTCCAAATTAAAGTATTCTAGGGTTAATCTAGTTTGCACTTCAGTTTCGCGTGCTGCATTGCACCCTTACGAAATCAATAAGTTGGAATCAATAAAATGGAAGGCTCGGTTTTATAAGAGCCGTTAGAATTTATGTCTGTAAGTTATGGTATCTAACACTTGGTCTAATAAATCTATAAAACCAGGTACTTTCATACTCTTGTTAACAGTTGAATATCGTTGTAGGTATCCATGCCGAATCGATTGCGGCTACCATACTCTCGGTTGAAGTTATCAAGTCTATAAATAAACAAAGGCGAAAGTTGCAAGGACATGGGTGTGATTGGAGCCTGGAGTATGGCTAACGTACCTATTTGTAACCACATGGTTGCCCTTTCTCTTCTGTCCCCTTTCCGTTCAGCCTCGTTCTTATGTTTGCCACATAAATTCATTGAGTTCCTGCTCTCCTGTCTGTGTCATCTGTAGGCCTAGCACATGACGGCCGCGAGAGTATGTCGGCTCGAGATAGACTATCTGTCACTTTCTAATAGTACTGTACAAAAAAAGACGCGTAGTCTATCTCGAGCCGACATACTTTCGGGGCCATCATGTGCTAGGCCTACTGGAAAGATA
This sequence comes from Cenopis cana, assembly GCA_951800055.1. NCBI lineage: Eukaryota > Metazoa > Arthropoda > Insecta > Lepidoptera > Tortricidae > Cenopis > Cenopis cana. The sequence continues at coordinate 12,925,252 of OX637478.1, forward strand.
AAACCGTTGTTTTGCTATTTTGAACACTTGATTTAGTGGATCTCATTGAGTATCCAAAAAAGATGTTTACTTTTAACCTGTAAGCATTTTATTTCGCATAATGTGCTTCTTCTATTTATATCATTGATAAACAATCTTCACAAACATGTATATTTCGTCACTGACATATAAATACTGGAGTATTCTCAACCCAATATTTTTTTTATCACATATTGTAACAGACCCATTTATTTAATGCAATAGATAGAACAAAGTAATCAAGGGAAGATCAGATCAGCTGAGGATTGATAATTACCAATTAGATGATTGGAACTTCTGGTATGTTTTCTTATTAAGTATATGGTTGTTACCGTTTTTGTTAATAAATAAATAAATAATGAATGATTTTATACTTAAAAGATTTGTTTTAACGGGTCTAACGCGATATTTATGTATTTACCTTTTTTTACCAACGTTTCGACACGGGTTGTACCGTAGTGGTAGCCGTACGATTAAAAAAACCGCAAATCGATGTACAGTTTAGCCGTTTGGCACACGCATACTAGAGGTGAAAACAAAATTTTTGACCCGCAGTTCCTAAAAAAAATTCCCTTAGGGGGGGAGTGCCGAGACATTCTTTTTTTTGTATGGAAAAAAAATATATTTTTTTTTAGTAACCTATCGTGTGTGGTATCATATGAAAGGGCTTTTTGAGGCGATTCTAAAAATATAACACATCATTACATTTAAGCCATTTTTTTTTAAATTAAATCAAAAATAATTTTCGAAACATACCAAGTTTGAAGTCCTCCAGACACGATATGGCTGATTTTTATTTTGTTCAATATACCAAAAATGATACGTTATATCCTCATATCTAACCTCAAAAAAGCAATTTTGAAATGATTTTCATTAAGTATTTTTTTTAAATTTTTCAATATTACTAAGTGACACGGTTCTACTTCAATACCTATTTTACGTGAGTTATGGAACTTCAGTGCTATTTTTATTGTAATGTGACAGGAATTATAACTGGTCTCGCCCTCCTCAGGTACCTGCTGCTAATGCTGCTGGGCAAGGGCGGGTTCAGCGAGGTGCACAAAGCGTTCGACCTGCGCGAGCAGCGCTACACCGCCTGCAAGGTGCACCAGCTCAACAAGGACTGGAAGGAGGACAAGAAGGCCAACTATATTAAGTGAGTCCGTATGAACGCCCACGCATAACTATGTCTTATTGGTGTCATGTTCTGAGCAGACCTCAGTAGAGATTCAGGATCGTGGTGATATTCATTATTTACTAATAGCTTTATGTTTGTTTAATTAGACAGGTTAAGGCACAGTACCCTTAGCATGAGTTTGCATTACCGTAATAAATAATAATCAATATCTGGGCGGCCGAGCTTTGCTCGGCGTTTTCCCGGGCATGAGACCTAGCTAGATCGATTGTTCGTCCCCGAAAACCCCCACATACCAAATTTCATCGTTAGAGCCATTTCCGAGATCCCGGGAAGAAATATATATAAATAGATATAAACAAGAATTGCTCGTTTAAAGATATAAGATAATAAAGACATTTATTCAACTAAGTTAAGTTGTATTTGTTGCCGTACTCGCTAGCGACTTCGTAACGATTTAGTATGGCGATTCTTAGCTCTATTGCGTAACCGCGAGAGGCGCTGTAGTTTTGTCCATAATAAATCGTTTACGCAGTCGCTAGCGAGTACGGTAATGCAAACATTGCAAACTCATGGTAAGGGTACTGTTAGCGAGTGGGCTTATAGTAATTCTACTCGCTTGAGCGACAAAACAAGTAAAATTACTATGAAAGTATTCACTGCTCGCCGGCGGTGGGACCAGTGCCCAATGCATGGTGTTAGTGTTTGCATGTTGAAAAGTGTATATTTTTAAAATTACTGCCCTTCAAGAGAGACTGTTTGCCGTACCTGTTATGATTGCTGAATAGCTGAGTAAAAATTATTGCCTAAATATTATCATAATGTTTGGAGTCTGCCCTTTCATATCTGAAATGAAAATATGAGAATGATAAACTAATATAATACTTTTATTACCATTGTCTTTGCTTGTTCGTATAGTTCGTACAAAACTAAGTCCAAATGCTGTCAAATTAACGCAAGCAAGAATATACCTTACAGTCAGAGCTCTTAGGCTGCGTTTCCACCAGAGATGTGCGAGGATGCGCTTTCATACATTTGACACCTCGCAACGCGCCGAGCGAGGTGTCAAATATATGAAAACACATCCTCGCACATCTCTGGTGAAAACGCAGCCTTAGTCGTGTTTTGCTTGCGTTCCTTTGACAGAATTTGGCCTTACAGTTTTGTACGAACTATATACATTATTGATATTTTTGACTGGATGAAGTCCATTGGTATATACTTTTATCTCACGAGCGCGGGTTGGCCATAGTTGTAGTTGTTACACATACGAACACATAGACAGTGTGAACTAAAACGCCTACGCTGACGCACACATAGACAATGTGCATTTTTTTATTATTATTAAAAATGGGATCGCTCCTGGCCAGCATCTAGCCAGGGGGCAAAGATGAGGCCGACGATGAAGCGAGCTCACCCAGAAGATGTCTATTCACTCGTGCCTTAAAAAGGTCTAGGTTATATGACCTCGGAAACACAAACGCCGGCAGAGAATTCCAAACCTTAGAAGTGCGCATTATAAAAGATGATGTAAAGCGCTTGGTTCGAATAAGAGGAATTTGGACCAGGTAAGGATGGTAGCCAGCCGTACGTCTGGATGTCCGATGGAAGAAGGGGGAAGGCGGTACGATGTAATATATAGCTCAACACATAACCATAGCTCACCCGCGCTCGTGAGATAATAGTACTATATAGTGCGCGCGATCCACGAAGGCGCGCCCCTCCACAGTCAAAGCCGTACAACTGCGCACAGATTAGTATGAGATTCGCTGTGGAGGGGCGCGTCGTCGTAGACAGCGCGCACTATACCCATTGTAACGGTTAAATAACGTAGTGTGTTGTTGTTCCAGACACGCGCTGCGGGAATACAACATCCACAAGGCGCTGGACCACCCGCGGATCGTGAAACTGTACGATGTGTTCGAGATCGACGGCAACTCCTTCTGCACCGTGCTCGAGTACTGCAACGGACATGATCTCGACTTCTATCTCAAACAGGTAACGTCTTCTTCTCAGCTAGCTAGGCCAGGTTTAGTGAACCAGCGAGAAAACTTCCAGTAGCTCGATTACACTGACACCTCAGATTCGATTGAAACTGCTCAATCAATCTCACTGGAGCGCAAACTCTTAGAGTTTTCCAGTGTTTAAACCACCTGCGTGGTTATGTCGGAGGTTTCCCCTGGATTAGGAAAAAAATCATGTCTATTGTATGGGAGCCCCCTTAAATATTTATTCTATTCTGTTTTTTAGTATTTTTATAGCAGCAACTGAACTACATCATCTGTGATAATTTCAACTGTCCAACTATCACGGTTCATGAGATACAGCATGGTGACAGACGGACAGCGGAGTCTTAGTAATAGGGTCCCGTTTTACCCTTTGGGTACGGAACCCTAAAAAAACTATAACATACTGTAGCCGTGTCCGAATCACGCTAAAAATGCTTGGAGCGCTTACAGTGCTGACGGCCGGTCCAAAATTCCAAATCAAATACCGCGCTCAAGGCCGTGTGAGTAGTGTTTTGTTTCGGAACGGTATTCGCTTGAGCGCGCTTACGATCGGACCGATTCACGATGCTTGCAGCGCTTACAGTGTTGACGGCCGGTCCAAATCAAATACCGCGCTCAAGGCCGCGTGAGTAGTGTTTTGTTTCGGACCGGTATTCGCTTGAGCGCGCTTACGGTCGGACCGATTCACGCCCATAGCCCGTGTTTACTGTCATGTTCATATATCAAACGTCAACTTGACGTTTGGCTCAAGGTGCTTACGCCTGGGAGTGTGAGCACCGTGAGCGCCGTCCATGACATCATCAGTGACGTCACGACATCTCGTGTAAGCGCTATGAGCGTGAATCGGTCCGATCGTAAGCGCGCTTCGGAACATGCCTTAAATGTAAATATGATTTCCCCAGCACAAGACAATCCCGGAGCGCGAGGCGCGCTCGATCGTGATGCAAGTGGTGTCCGCGCTGAAGTATCTCAACGAGATCAAACCGCCCGTGATCCACTACGACCTGAAGCCGGGCAACATCCTGCTCACCGAGGGCAACGTCTGCGGCGAGATCAAGATCACAGACTTCGGACTGTCCAAAGTAATGGACGAGGAGAACTACAATCCCGACCACGGGATGGACCTCACGAGCCAGGGCGCGGGCACTTACTGGTCAGTATTATTGTTGAGGCCCGTATTATAGTGCGTGTCAAACGCGTGTATAGTGTGTGTGCGTGGGTGTGTGCGTGTTCAAAATGATCTACACACGCTCTTATTCCCTTATAATAAAGATAATTTTGAGCACCTCAAGTAGTGCTACGCCGAGACTCGCAGCAATGACTTCGCCATGTGCTTTGTCCACTGAAAAAGTATATATCAAAGCTTGTTTCCCAACTGCGACTACGCACGTTGCCACATCATCGCGTTGTCAGCAGCTATGTTAAAATCATCGTGCAATTGCCTCAGGCTTAAACTACAAAGCTTAGACTACACTTTACCAGAGAGGGATATCTGAGAACTATTGTAAAAAAACATGTTTTTGTATTGAATTCTTTCCTTTTCTCAGGTATTTACCTCCCGAGTGCTTCGTCGTCGGTAAAAACCCACCAAAGATCAGTAGCAAGGTGGACGTATGGAGTGTGGGCGTGATCTTCTACCAGTGCCTGTACGGCAAGAAGCCGTTCGGACACAACCAGAGCCAGGCCACTATCCTCGAGGAGAACACCATTCTCAAGGCCACCGAGGTGCAGTTCGCCAACAAACCCACTGTCAGCAATGAGGCTAAGGTGAGAACATATCTTGCATTGTTTATCTTTCTTCTTAGGGCATGTTCCCACCATCCGATACAATATCGGTGTAGGATCCGACACCGATAAAAAATCATAGAAGACCGCTTAGTGTTCCCACTACCCGATCCGATATCGGTCACATTCCCATACCATAAGCTTTAGTTGGTCACTCTTGTCAGAGTGGGCGCGATTGCTCAGTATTTCTATACAAATCTAGTACCGAAACCGGGAATTCCCGGTTCTCACCATACAAAATCAGAACCGGGAGCATGCCCTAGTTCCATACAAATGTGTCGCGTCAAACGCATTGCGTTGAATGGATTTATATGGAAACGCATGCGTTTGACGCATAAAACAACCGAGCGCCTTAGGTTGGTTTCATGTTTATAGCGCTGACCATATAACCTTAAAACTAGGGTTTGTTGCGACGAGATATTGACGATATTTCCTACTGGGTAGGATTAGGACGGGTAATATCTGGCTTGTTACGAAACGTAGTTAGCTTGTAATTTTAATTTCATGCCAAACTACATTGAATTTAAATATCGTTCCTTGAATTTAGAGCAGCGTCACAGACATTGCGCGTACGCACACGGCGCAGCTCTGACGGTCGTGATCATGACAGGAAAAGTAGCCTAAGAGCAGACATTGAAATAAGAATCTTTTAAAGTCATAGGCCTGTTATTTGGGCTATTTGTGCGACATACTGATAGTATAGTGATGGGTGATGGACGACCTTTAATTTATTGTATAGTTCTTTTATCTCACGAGTGCGGGTTGGTCATAGTTGTAGTTCTGGCACATACGAACACATAGACAACGTGAACGCATAGCTCCCACGTTGACAAACACATTGAAAATGTGCATGGATAGGATAGTTCAACACACAACCGTTGCTCACCGTGCTCGTGAGATAAAAGTACTCTTTAAAAATTACGTTAATACGTTACGTTGCGTTAGATATGTAACAGTACTAATAGTGGTGTTTATGTTGTTTAGAGTTTTATCCGCGCGTGCCTGGCGTACCGCAAGGAGGAGCGCATCGACGTGTTCGGTCTGGCGCGGCACGAGTACCTGCAGCCGCCGGTGCCCAAGCCGCGCGGCGCGGGCGCCACGGCCGGCGCCACGCTCGCCGCCGCGCCGCCCGCCTCCTTCAGCGCGGCCAACATGTTCGCGGCCGGCTCCTCCTCCTAGCCGCGCCGCCGCCGCCCCCGCCACCCGGCGGCGCAGTGACCGCGGCGCAGTGCGACCCCGACCCCACACCCACAGAGGTCCGTGAGCCTCCCCGACTGGGACCCAGGTGTCGTGCCCTGTGCCGTGCGTGTCGGCTCGATCCGAGCCCGAGGACTTTTGATAGACTGTACTTTTTAGTTTTGAACGTCAGTTAATATTCAGAGTTGTAAAATGACTAAAATATCATTTACAGATTAAATTGTTTAAGAATTATGCTTACTGTTGACTGTATTTATTGAGCGGGTGATAAAATGTGATTCTCCATTTATGAATGGGTTTGTCCTTTTATCACTAGAGAAGAAGAAACCTTGGGACTATCCCTTGCATATTATATAAGTTATCCCTATTAAAAAAGTTAAAAATATTGAGACTTTTATTTACCTCTCGAGTTGTTTTGTAAATTGAAGCGGGTAGAAATTGCCACTTTATGGCCACATGTCACGTAAAAGAAACTGGCTGAAATTATTTAGAGAAAATATGTAACTACTGCGGTCGGTGTATTTGTAACAAGTGCAACACTTGCACTACAAGCTAACGTAGATGCTAATATAATAGTTCTTTTTTGGACACCTCAATACAGTTCTTCCATTTTCTCTTCGTTTTGACGACAAATATCTGTCCGTGGCAAGAGTATGCGATAGCGATAGAAAGCCGATTAGTGTTTTTTACTGTACACATAGTGGCGTATTTACCCTAGGGCCAAGGGGGCATGGCCCAGGGCGGCAGGCATAGAGGGGTATAGTAGGTACGCGACGACGCTTGGAAAATAAAAATATTTGAACTTACACAATATATGTGACGATAATAAATGTTTAAAATATTATTTGTAACATTATTAAAGAGTTTATTTAATTGTGTTGGGGGTTTTAATTTTTTTTATTTGGTGTCGTTTCTCAGCGCGCGCTCAGCCCCGGGAAGCTTCCTGCACGGTATATTATAAAGCGGGGTCTTTAAAGAGGATTTACTGTATGGGTAAACAATTATATAGTATGACTTTTCAGCGCTAAATTTAGAAACAACCTAATATTAGCGCCATCTAGTGCCCGTCAAAACAATTATATAGTACGGCTTTTCACCGCTAGATGTCAGCACACAACTTAATATTAGCTCCATCTAGTGAACAAGAAACAAACTACATAGTTTGGCTTTTCACCACTAGAGGTCAGGTCTTAAACATTAATTTTAGTGCCATCTAGTGATCAAGTAACACACTAAATAGTTTGGCTTTCCACCGCTAGATGTCAGGTGTTATACATTAATTTTAGCGCCATCTAGTGATCAAGTAACACACTAAATAGTTTGGCTATTCACCGCTAGATGTCAGGACACATTCATTAATTTTAGCGCCATCCAGTGACTTAAAGACAAACTACATAGTTCAGCTTTTTCTCGCTAGATGTCAGGTCTTATACATTAATTTTAGCGCCATCTAGTGAACAAGAAACAAACTATATAGTTTGGCTTTTCACCGCTAGATGTCCAGGTCTTATGCATTAATCTTAGCGCCATCTAGTGATCAAGTAACGCACTATATAGTTTGGCTTTTCCAAACTAGATGTCGCATAATTAGAGTAGCTCGTTATTAGAGTACCACTAGATGTTTGAAATGGGGCACGGTAGTCTTTGCATTCTACGTACTCAAATTATGCACATTTTCTTTTGCGAATAAAAAGACATGTATCAACATGGTACACACAAATTGTTTTGAAATAGTGCCTTAAACATTTAAAAGGGATTGCTTGGTAAATACGCATACATTCATATTAAATTTATTGCCGTAAAACGCTGGCATAGTGGTAAATACAATTTTTTTATACAAAGTCCGGGGACTTCCATGACCACTCTGTTACACGATTTATGGATGTAATTCTTACCATAGTTAAATACCAAATTGACAAAACAGTAGTAGGAGATCCTAATTATTCCCGTTTTTACACGACTGCCCAAAAAGAGGAGTGTTATGTTTTCCAATCACAATCCAGCATATTGATGTGAGGCCGAAGTATTCCAAAATACTAAGTAGAGGTGTCGGAAACTTATGTTCGCACTAGTTTCGTGCTGTAGTTCTGTACAGAACTAGTGAAACTTTTTGTCCAATGGCATGGCAAGCAATGGCTAACGAAGTACCGCCTTTAAAAAGAGATCTCTTCTAGACATCTTTCAATGATTTTGAACTGATTGATTGGGTGGAAACCCTGTAACTATTATTTACTACTACTACCTACTTTGGTTAACTGCGCACCACATTCATATCAATTTTAAGATATTCAGTGCCTATGCTGCCATCTATGGATGATAGTTAATATCTGTAGCTACCATTACCGAGCCTTGGGGGCCGATTTTTGAATGTCGAACGCTCGAATTATCACTCCACATCTGTCAAAACATCATAGTTTTTTGACAGATCTCGTGTGAAAAGTCGAGCGTTCGACACTCAAAAATCGGCCGCTTGGTCTTGCTCCTTCCGAATGACGAATGAACGGAATCTTCCGCCATCTTACGACTGAGGCTGTAGATACCTCGTGTCGTGTCTTGTAGTTGTTCGTTCAAGATAAGAAGAAGCGTTTTCATGATTTACCTATAGATGACTATTTAATATTTATATAATATTTAATATTTTTTTTATGCAAACATGATGCAAAATTTAAAATACTAGCATTATGGGCGCCTACATGCTAGAACTTCAGAGGAGTCACATGCGCATTGTCGACTCTTTTTCAATGTCGTGAATATATTTTTCACTACATAAAGCTTGATGAGGAATTAAACTTTATTTTCATAGAATTTCCAATTCCTAATATACAATTCATAAACTTAACTAGGTAATTATGTAATCCCTTTAGTTTTCTCAAAATTGATAATGTCAGTACACACACAGTACTGCGTCTATTATAGGTACAGTCGTATAATAGAGAGAGAGAGAGAGAGAAAGAGAGTAGACATAGTTAAACAAAATAAAGTTATTAACTTGACTTCTCAGCTCACGCTCTCTCGGTGGTGGTTACTAACTTGTACACGTAGGCAGGTATTAGCTGTACCTACTCATAGTTGGAAAAAAATAATGTCTGTGGTGAGCAATCGAAAAAACCAAGGGTTAAACCATTAATTTACCATAGTCGCAAATCGGTAATTCGTTAGCACCCGTTAGCTTAATTAATTAATTAATTCTCTGTAACGAAGCCGTGGCCAAAGGAGAGTTTACCTTTTGGATTACACTTACACCGAGAGATCTACTCGGGATTAACGAACGGGCACGAACTGGTTAGGTCCTCGCCCAGCTACACGTAGTACCTACAATCACAGCGGATTGAAATGGAAGTACGACTTGAAACGCAAAAAATCAAGTCTTGGTAGGGGACTTTAATAATTTGCTGACTTGCAATTCATGGCAGGTCTTTGAAACCAGAAGGCGTTTTTCATTAGAGGGTTTCCGAGCTCCGAGTCGAATCTGCAATTCGAACCGTAATAATTCAACGTCTGGATTTAGGTAATTATACAGGATTTAAAGTCTAGTTCTTGCGCTTTTAACTTTGTTGCGAGTTTCAGTTATCTATGTAGTAGTGTACCGACTTTCACTGAAACATGAAAAGGATGTGTTTCAGAAATCATACATTCATTATGTTCTCGTCTCTGTTGTGTCTCCTGGACAAAAGACGAAGTACCTGGTGCTTGTAGTTATTGTTACTGTCACTTTTGATTGTATTTAGTATTTGTAGTGCAGCAATAATTACGAGTAGGTAGATATACTCGCAGTTGCAATGAAATGCATTTTGATTCGTAATTTGTTATGTTATTAATATTGATTTGCGTGCCATATATTAAGTACCGGCACTGATTATATAATAGTTCTTCGCCCCGGTCTTGTCCCGGTATAGGCAGTAGTGACCATTTGACAACATTTCATATTTTTTACGACTTTATTTTATGAACTAGTTAGAAAATAGGTAAAAAATTAAGCCACTCGTATTTTTTCTTTTTCAATTTTACTCATTATTTCATACAAAAAAACACGTTGAAAAGTAGGTCATTCCAAAAGGGCGTAAGTAAAATATGACGTCATCTTACCAACAAGAATCCAGAGCCACTCCAGAGCAGCGATTGTCTGTACTCTGTACTAAGGTCTCCCTGAATACAACGAGGAAGATGACGTCAACTTTCGGTTTACAGTAATTTGCGATTTTTTCCAAAATTAACGGCGAAAAAAATCTAAAAAAATGTTTTTTGTGTACTTCACACGTTTTTACCGAAATGGTTTTCGAATTAAGACTTTTGGAAATTATGAAATATTGCCAAATATTGTCAGTATTTCACAGTATCTTATAATTTTTATAAGCAATAAGATTAAATAATTTGAAGCCCCCCTTTCTAGCCGAGTAGAGTAGATATACGCGTAGGTAACTACTAAGCTAAGAAGTTAATAAAAATACTCATCTTACTTTTGAAAATAGTGCACTAGGGTAGCAGTTCGTTACAACTGATCTAATAACCTGCAGCAATAACACAGCAATTACCAAGAGAAAACTAGGTCTTGCTAACCACCTTTCATTTGCCTGTACTGTACCCCTCTAATTGGTTTTCCTGAAACTGCAGCCGTTGCTCAGGTCCGGCTCACAGGCGCTGGCATCACTATTCTAGTGATCTTTAGTTTCAGGGATAACGTATGGCGATTGAAGTATGTTTCGCGGTATGCTAGTGATAGAGAGGAAGATACTTCTAACTACTTACTAAGATTTACTACTACTTACTATAATAAGATTTTTAAGACTATTAAATAGAACTTATAATCTAACTACTCAACTGTAAATATTACACTCCCGAACCTGAACTGAATACACGAACTTGCCGCTGTTGTTCCTTATATAAAAGTTTAGGTTCTATTCGTAATTAAATACGTAGTTTTCACCTCATTTGCTATACAGTGAATTCTTTCACACGTCCCCTGAAGGAGGCTCAAAGAGCTGCAACAGGGCTCCGGCTGCTTTTTTAATCCGCTGAATAGTTTTCCCGTTTTCCGAGCCTCCGGCGGCGGGCTTGCAACTTCGCACTCGATCGTTAGCGCAGGATTGTTTTAACTTTAACGTATATAGGTAACGGGAGAATCCCACGCTTTCAACATATGTAGGTAACTGGAGAATAGATAGGTCTGTAAAAATCATAGCGGGGCGCGGTGGCCCCTACTGCTGAGCGCGTATTTATATTTGTTTTTGACCATTACTTATAATTTTCACATTTCTTTGCATTTTTTGAGAAAAACGCTATACGTACTTCTGCAGGAACAGGGATTGCCTGGCTTGTTCTGTGCCAAGCTAGGCTAACTTGATGTTTACCTCCTGTAATTATAAATTGGGTTAAATATTAGGGCATTCACGTAGTTCAATTTAGGTACTCAATAATACCCCGCATGCCAGACGTCTCTATAACACAATCGACAGGCAAATCCCTTTCTTCCCGACCTTTACATATCATATAGTAATGTACCAAAGTACTATTAATCCATTACACCGTGCTTAGCTGGCATGGAATACGCATGGTTTTGTTTCCATAGTTTGCAGGTGCGGAAAGGAGTCTCTTTGTTCCGCGTGAATGGTCCTCCTGAAGGGGGCACCCCCTTGCGGATCGCGCTGCATTGCATTTGTGCAACGGCCGCGAAGTGCAGCTTTATTGTGGGTCCCATTGTGAGGTACTTCGTTTCACGCTCTACATACTTGAAAGTGTGAATTCGACGAACATTTTCTGTTTTCATTTTTTAACTGCATTCATTGGTGTAGGCACCTAGGTAGAGGTCGCTGTTTATTTGATACCGGTGATAAAGAATTCCATATTTAAGTAATTAGTAATTACTGAAAAAAAAAACAATAATAGTCACATTGCTAAGTGGTTCGGAACGCACAGTGCGCGATTGCGATTTGAAAAATTTTTTTTGCTTCTTTTTTTATTTTCAATACCACTACGAACATATTTAAAACATTTTCGAAACATAATTTGCAAGTAACAATAGATGCGATAAAATAAAACAAAAATGCAAAAAGATTCCTTCGAGCCGGATTTGAACCAGCGACCTATGGATGACAATCGGATACCTCTACAGTCCACCGCTCTACCAACTGAGCTATCGAAGGGTTGTAAATGAGGCCGAAATTATAAGTTATTTGCTCCGGCTAATACGTCGACCCGTTTGACTCTTCGCCCATTTATTTACAAACAATGATGCTATGATGCTAGATGCTGGCGAAGAGCGATCCCATTTTTAATGATAAAAAAAATCTGTGATAAAGATAAACTTGTATTGTACTTAGTTGTGTTAGTTCAATAATTATTTACTTACACTAAAATTGACTTTTACTTTTATAAGATACCTAAGTAATGCAGGTATTTGTAATTTATCATGTAAGACGTAAGTAAAAAAAACTGTGATGGGGTTTTGTAATGTGATTGATTCGCTGTTGATTGTGATATACTTATTTAAATTACTCATACCTAATTTAAAAAGGTAATTTCCATTACCTACTATTGTTACGAATCAAATTATTTTTGGTAATTGTTTTTGATTCGTGTTAATTTAACGTGGAAGTTACCACGATCAAATTTCATATTATTTGATACAGAGAACAAATACAAAGGAAAAATTAATTTATTAATAATATCCATTATCAGCAGTTTTTCGGTCGCCCTACCAACATTTATAAATAAACACTAAGTGCCTAAAGATTTGCATTATATCGCGGGGCTTTATCGCCCTCGCGTCTTACCTCAGTAGCCCGCAGCCCGCAATGTAATCAAAATTGCATGCAATTTCCTGCAATGTGTATATTGTGTATATCGGCCATAATAGGTAGGTACTCCCATCTTGAAAGCACTTCCCGAAGTAATTCGCTGATACTTGTTTAAAAATAACTAGATACGTGTGTTCGTAAAGGAGACTGGCAGGCGACGCGATGGCCCGTGAAATGAAATGGGGTGCAGTGACAGGCACGTAGGACTAGGAAAGGAACAGCCCTTTCGTCCCAAATGACGTAATTTGGTTCAAAAAGCTTGTCTTTTACGTCGTTTGTGGCTAGGCTTCGCTTGAGGAATTGCCCCGCAGAGAGATCTACGTCAGTGTTACAGCCTGTAGCTACGTTGAGAGCAAATAGGACCGACCTAATTCCTATTGGACATGCTGACACAGTGATAGGGAATTGGTGCAAGCTGCGGGCTTAGTGTAATGTTATTGTTGGAATTCTTTCTTTGGGTTTCTTTGGAAGGGCCGTTTTATTCGAATAGCAAGAAAGCGAACTAAGCCATCTCATTGCGAACTTTTAACAAGATGTATTGGGAAAGTTTCTGTCATTAGTTAGTTATTTACGTCTCGTCTCGTGTATTCGTCTCGGAAATAATTGACTCATATTTCTTCATGTTAAAAAAAACTGCATATGGGTTTGTAGAACTTAATGAATAAATCAATTAGCAATTATTTTAACTTTAGTAGGCCAAGCAATTGTACCTAAATTTTACACACAAAGTGCCCAGTTCTCCAATACGGCATATGGTACTAAGCTAATATGAGGAAACGAACGTTTTTTTGCAGATCTAACGACACAGTTCCTTCAAACCTACTCAGTTACACTACACTACAAAGCTTCTGTAATTAAATTAATGGGTATAATCGTTCACTGTAATGCTTTGGCTGGTTTGCATTGCAATGCATCGCCTCGAGGGACCATCTGGGAGCGATAACGTGGCATATAATATCATTGCGATATCCCCACAGGCGCGAGGCGCTCGTGAGTGCGAGTCACACGTCACACCACATTTGCATAGGTACCTACCTACCTACTTAAAGTAAACAATGAATAACAATCGCTGCAGTAAAACATGGCCCATGCCCCTCCGCGGAGCAGATTTTATATGAACATCGTAGCTGCATGCATTGCATTGCACATTATGTACTGTACTTACCTATTTATTTATTTCAAAGTATATTTGTTTTTCATTTGTATAGTTGTATAATTTGTATATTTTGTCAAATCAAAAAAAAAAACAATTTAAAACGATAAGACCGCCTGTTGTTACCTACTAGTTTTTAAAGATTATTTGTGTTAATCTATAGATTATATCTAATTTGGTTCGTAAAATCTAAATCTGTTATTACTTAGCAACTGGTCGGTTTCACTAAGCCTGCGGATATACTGAGTTCCTAGTTTTCAGACTTTGAGCGACCTCGTAAAACTCGTTAAGTCGTTACACCCAAAGTCAATCCTTGTAGCATAAAGCGCATACTTATTTCTATACCTTATAATACCGAGTAGAAAATTTGTTTTTCTAAGCTCGGAACTCGGCTATGCGACGTTCAAATAAAGACATCAATTTTCTCGCAAAATTGATGACAAAATTGAATTGATTTGTTTGGTAAACGGATTGAAAGCGTGGGCTTAATGGAAGAAAATCGTCCAAAGTGAGCGGGAAATGAGGTTCAGAAGGTCAGATGCTGATGATTAAATCGTGTGAAGAGCTGCCAAGTAATCAGTGTAAACAGCGGGATTAACCAAATTAATTACCTTCACTAATTGAAACGTTGTTGGTCACGGTGTAAGTTTGTCTATCTCATTTCTCATTCTTCCACTTTCCACACATTCCCTTAAAGGTTAGCTGGAATATATTAGCCCTCATAGCGATCTGTTTGACAATTTCAGTTTCAAGTTAAATTGTCACATCGTACAAAATAGGTTCAGGTAACTAGGTTGCCAGCGCTTATGCTACGGTGACCGCTTGTTAGTATATCAGGCGGGCCGTAAGCATGTTTTGCCAACGACCTACCTATACCTACAGGGCGTCCCAAGACTTTGGGACATCAAGGGAAAGTACCTTGAATAGTGTAGATGGAAGATTTTACTAAAAGAAGACATTATTTTAATTTTAAAAACAATTTAAACTGCATTCATAGATTTTTAAATAATTACATGGTTGAACCGGGAATGGAAAGCTCTACACGAAAAAAAATGTGTTGTTAAAATTCATGGTTTTCCTTTTATTTCTGACACTATGTTATTTAGCAAAAAATAATCCTTATGATGCCTTTCGATCGGTATGATAAAACTACAGGGTAATTTTTTTTCTCGTGTAGCGGCTTCGATTCCCAGTTCAATCATGTACATATTATTTAAAAATCTATGAATGCAGTTTAAATTGTTTTTTAAATTAAAATAATGTCTTCTTTCAGCAAAATATCCTATCTACGATATGTAAGGTAATTTCCCTTGATGTCCCATACCCATAGTCTTGGGACTCTTCAATCGGTCCCTCATTCCTGAGGATCGTAATCATTTCTGGATTTCGGCGCCCTGATGACTTGTCTCCATCGGTCTCGATCCATTGTAGCCCTCATCGCTTGGTGAAACTTGCTTGAGGATGTGGCTTCCTTGATCTGGTTTATCCATCTAGTTGGTGAGCGTCCTCTTCCCCTCTTGCCTTCCACTCCACCAACCACGGCCAGTGTCTCCAGACTATCAGGACTCAGGCATACCTACCTAATGTACCTACCTATATAGGTCTATTATATCATAATCAGGTTAGGTTAGGTCACGATCAGTCTTTGAATAAAACACCTGGTTTTAATTAATAACCCTCAAATTTTACAAAGATAATAAGAGTTAATGAGCGCCGAATAATTAAAATTGTAGCAATTAAATTAGGTCGCCAGTGAGCGACGCTCTCATTGAAAATTGTATTGTTCGAATTTAATCACTCTCCATTTAAATAGAAGTTATTAAATATTGGGAAATTGGATATTGAAACTTGGTTGGAATTGGATCCATCACAATTTTCCAATTACTCGTGTGTGAGCAGAGTGCGATTTATGCCGAATGTTGATGTTTGTTTCAATTGGCGAAAATAATGAGTCGTGAGTTTTAGGGATCGTCCTAATACAACGCGACTACGCCAAAGAAGATATATACTACGCGATGATCGCCCAGTCGCGCCAGTGAAATTCGCGAATATATTGAACTCGAATAGGTGTCCTAAAGGGATCGTCCTAAAACAAACGCGACTACGCGATTATCGCGCGAACTCGCGTCTTTTACTAGTAAATATTCTAAGGAAAAGTCGCGCGATCGCGCGACCATCGCGTAGTCGCGTTTGTATTGGGACGATGCCTTACATTGAACATGTTCTTTCGATGGCTCTGGTAGGGGGCGCGATTCCAGTCACATAGTCACACGGTGACTAGGTATATATCAGTAAGTTCCAGGTGTGTAAACATGTTTGAGGTGTCAAAATTTCCGCATCGACTAGAACTGCAATATTTAATTTATTTATTGAAAATAACAATCAAAAATCTTATTAATAATATATATTTTTAATTAATTTGTTTCACACACTATTTACAAGAAAATATCTACTAGAATGTCGAGAATACAACAATAACTAAAATAGTATTAAAGCTAACTTAAATTTTAAATAGGCCCTTGACGCATAATTTACCGAGGATGCTGGCGATACATTCATAAACTGAAAAAAGTGAAAAAATGCTCGATTTTATTCGTGTCCTTTCACATAAAGAATTAAAGGCCAATAATTGAATTAACCCATTGAACGCTTTTATACGCGCGAACTCACTTCAATGGTAGCTCTTATACCTACTTTACCGTGGACGTGCACGGGCTAGAGTAGTCGTCGGTAGTCTCTTGAAGAGTAACTCTTCAGGATGCTCAAAACATCTGAACATGCACTCTAATACCTTGAAAATAGAGTCGTCTTTAGATATTTGTGAGCACCTTGTACGCTCCGATACATCTGATGGCGGTTGTATTACCTACGTTTCAATTCCTGTACAAAAATTAGTTATCATCAAAATTAGGTCAATTTGCTTGAATAATCATGAACGATCTCAAACTTTATCGCCCAATAAAATCCAGTCACAAATAAGTGTGCATATATTTAGAAGAGGCGATCGGTAGAGCGAGTAGACCCGTGGAGGCAGTGGAGGGGGATAATTTGCGAGGCTTTGATGTGCCCCAGTGGCCTTGGGGGCAGCCGAGCGTGCCCCACTGAGCACCTGCTCGCGTCAGCCAAGAACTTGACCTTTATATGCCTTGCAAATGCTCGCCAGTTAGGCTGTTAAGCATCGTCGACCTAAAATCCAACTAAAGTGCACGCTTTGTTTGCTCAACTGTACAATTTAGCCTGCAGTCATTTTAGTTGTATGAGCGGGTTAGCTTATTAGGCACTGGTCCCGGCGAGCAGCACATACTACTCTTTTAGTAATTCTACTTGTTTTCTCCCTCAATCTTGTAAAATAATGAGAGTACTCGCTACTCGCCGGCGGTGGGACCAGTGCCTTACATGCTGCTAAGTACTCACCTATCTTCAATTGGTAAACGACCTATTATGAATTCGTTTTATTTCTACTTAAATTCTCGAAGACACCTCCTACAGACAGAGTACAGAGGTTCAAAGATCTTTATTTCTCAAAAGAATAATACATATTTATTAGATTACATATTAGAGAATTATTAAACAAACATGCTTTCACATATCATGCTAGTAAATAGTTATCGATGAGCGTTCGACCCGTCGTCTACCAGTCCCTGGGATCCCAGGGCAGATAACAAAAAATGGCATTGTATATTTTTTTCGCCGGGAGAGGACGGTTTAAATACTTAATTCAATTTTGAAAAGGTGTACTGAATATGGAATGTTGAAACGTTCAGAAGCTCTTGATACAGTCTTTTTCGAGAAAAACAGACTCCTACCTACCGCTACCTATTTATTGCGCAATACACTCTTCTTGTGGCATTAAATAAGCGGATTGCTTTCATAAACCTAGGCATATATCTATTACATAAGATAAGAGCTATTAAACTAACGTTCACTGTAAACAGCAGTCTATATCGATGGCGAATTAGGTCAATTTATGGGAAGTATCTAAGTGCGCGATCTAGCCTCGTCCGGTAATGTAGAACATAAATCTGGATCGGGCGCGGGCGGCCGCCAAAATTGACTGATCGCGTGCAATAACCACCTGCCCCCTGACCTTACCTTACCTATACAATACATCCACAATGTCAATGCTATTCCTTATCAGATTTGCTTTGGGCGCCGCGCGATGAAAGTTTACTCTTTCAGAAGCACAATGTCCCAACGGCCTTGGCTTCTACAGCCATATGAATCGTTTTTATTTAGACCGCAGTTGAGTTTATTACGTCTGTCCTTAACGCCATGCTTGGCCTTGGCGATTTTACCGGAATTGTTGAAACGTAAGGCAAACTTCAATTAGATCTGTATCGGTGCAATACTGGAATTTATTTACAGAGTCATATCTAAATTGCTGCCTTAATGTAAATTAGGTACAGTATTAGTGGTTTGACACTTGTATTGTTTGCGATTTGATTAGGTATCTTTTTGACATTAAATAGTAAATAAGTATAAACATACTTAAAGAGGGTTAAACAACCCTCTACGTCACAAACTAATAAAAATCTTGAAGAGCAAAAAAAACTGTCTACAAAAAAATGGAAAAAGAAGGTGAGAAAAGTGGACGATGAAATAAACGGGGATAAACCTGCTTTTGTCTTGGTCCTCACTGGGATGCCTCGATTCTGTAAACCACGCCTCCGTGTAAGAGACACGTGCACGACAAAAGGAGATGTACCTAAGATGCAACAATCTTAGGAAACGGCTTTTTGGAGAAATTTCGATAAATATTAAATATCTGACTGTGAAGTTTTTTCCTCTTACGAGATTTTATATGACGTAAAATACCACCTTTTTGACTTGGTCGTGTCGTTTAATAATTTTCACACCACCTGCTCGATTTTGCTCAATTATATATCATACAAACCTTTCGGAAAGCAAATCATTACACGTGGCCCTTGGTTTTAGCGGGTTATAATTTCAAATTATTACCCGCCGGGTAATAATTTCATTTGAGCTCTGATAGTTCTTATTGATATGTCTTTAAAGTCTAATTTCGTGAAGTCCACACGGCGGCGAGGAGGTGGCACACCAGCTCCGTGTTTTGTTTGGAACGTCGCGTTCGAAACAAAAGACTGCGCCTGTAGCGGGTCAAGCGCGTGATTTTAGTTCCGTTTTTTTTTCTAAAAAAAAATGTCTAAAACTATATCTTTATTATGAATTTTAAGTTAAAAAAAAAATTTTTTTTTGCAAAAAAAATCGTCATTATACTCGATTTCGACTAATTCAGGGACAAGGATTTCAAATTTTATATTTATTTTGAGTTTTAAGAGAAAAAAATATTTTTTTGTCAAAAATCGTCATTATACTCGTTTTCGACTAATTCAGGGATAAGGATTTCAAATTTTATATTTATTTTGAGTTTTAAGAGAAAAAAATTTTTTTTTTTGCGAAAAATCATCATTATACTCGTTTTCGACTAATTTAGGGATAAGGATTTCAAATTTTATATTTATTTTGAGTTTTAAGGTAAAAAAAAATTTTTTTTGCGAAAAATCGTCATTATACTCGATTTCAACTAATTAAGGGATAAGGATTTCAAATTTTATATTTATTTTGAGGTTTAAGCTAAAAAAAACTTTTTTTGCGAAAAATCGTCACTACCTATACTCGATTTCGACTAATTCAGGGATAAGGATTTCAAATTTTATATTTATTTTGAGGTTTAAGCTAAAAAAAACTTTTTTGCGAAAAATCGTCACTACCTATAGTCGATTTCGACTAATTCAGGGATAAGGATTTCAAGATTTAGAATTAAGGATTACTAGATTTTTAATATTTATTTAGAATAAAAAAAAACTTTTTTGTTAAAATAGTCATCATAATCGATTCCATATTCAATCACAAGTTAAAGTATAAAATTGGCCAAAGGTGGTGAGAAAAGTAGAGTATACCCCACGGGGATAAAACTGTTTTTGTCTTGGGCGCGCTTAAATCCCTCACTACACTCAGGACTCAGTCTTAATTCCCTCGCTTCGCTCAGGAATTAAGTCATTACTAGTAAAGTTTGGAGTCCTTCGTTACGTTCGGGATTCAATATCGCACCCGTGACATAAAACAGTGCTTTATCCCCTTGGAGTATAATCTACTATTGTATTGTTACTAAGTAGGCTAAGGAAAGTATTAAAGAATCAACTTAGGTTAATTTTTTGTATAGAGAAAATCATCAAAAACAACCATTAACACCAACAACAACAACAACAACAATCATTTTTCGGCTCTAATCGGAGAAACAATCGTATTAAAGTCAACAATCACTGAAAATCTGTCCTTATTGTTTCCTAATCAGAACGTCGTTTCAAATAAAGAAGCTATATTTAGGTAGTTTAGGTACCAGATTCATTGCTCGACCTTAACGAACCTACTAGATTTCTAGACATGCTAACGAAAATGAAACTTATTAGCTTAATTACAACATGTTGGTATAAATTGTACTTGCCTACCGTTTTGGTTTGTGATGTTAAATATTTTCTTAATGTTTTATTGATGTTGATTTAATTGACGAAACGGAGTGCAAGGAGTCACGCGTAGCCAATTAATTATTGATACGTAGTCGTAGTAGGTCACAGTTTGTCTCCGTAGGCAATATATCTGCAGTAGTCAGTTGCGGCCATCCGTCAGTCGGGACTCGGGGCGGCCTCCCATCGATCTGCCGACCTCGCATCGATGCCCGAAATTCCACCTCGTATGGAAAACGCATTAAGCACCCTGGTTAATATTTGATCAGATTTGTCCCTCTTTTCTATTTCTGTCGTGTTGGGAGCGTAACTGTTACCCGAATGATTGCTTGATTTAAGCACATAGGTAATACCGTGTGTTACCGGCAAGCGGGCTTTTCTTTAAGTTGGATTTTCGACTTCACTTAAATTCTAACAAAAATTTAATTGCCTGCAATAGTAGATTGTGTCACAAGGGAGCAAAATGACATATTTACGGCGTGGGCGTAAATTGAATCCTGAGCGAAGCGAAGGATTCTAAAATAGAATCCTGAGCGTAGTGAGGGATTCAAGAATTAACGCCCAAGGTGGAAATAATTTTGCTTCCATGTGACACATACTGCTTTTCACATCACCTATTGAGAATAATAAAAGATCTGAAATAACAATGGTTGTGCATTTATTTTATCAAAATCGATACAATACAATTACTCGTTACAGAAAAGTGCCACTTTGATCCCTCGTAGCAGGGAAGAAAAGTGCCATTTTGATCCCTCCTAGCAGGGAAGAAAAAGCCCTTATCCGAATAGGTGATGTGAAAAGTAAATTGACAACTTAGTACAAATGACAGCCCTTAGTGTTTCCTTCACTATGACGTTATCTTAAGCAGTGCACGTAGTAGGTATAGGTATATTGAAGGTGCGGGATTAGGAAATTTAATTTTGCAGTTATTTCACATATTTATGATTGTATTTTTGTATTGTATTGTATTATTTATTCATGAACAATATTACAATTGTATTTGAATGTCACTTATACTAATTCTTAAATTTAATCACAATCTAATATACAATGATGTCATAATATTACGAAAACAAGATGTCAATATTGAGAAACAACAATTGAGCCTAATTTATAGCAGATACTATTAATATATTGAACACAATCTGTTTCCTGAATATCTAAATTAAAAGGACTAGTTACTACCAAAGAAATCCATAAATTCATCAACTGAGTAAAAGCACTCCTTTAACAGCAGTGTCTCTAACTTATTCTTAAAGATATTTGGGCTAGTGATACTCTTCCACTCACCAGGAAGCTTGTTATATAGTTTAACCCCTTGGAATTCCGTACAATGAGCCACAATTTTGAGTTTCGGCTCCAATTTACACTGTAGATATTTCCTTCTTGTTTGCATGCGTAACTTCTTTTCTACATCAGTCTCGTACTTATGGAGATTTCTGACAAGGTCAGTAAGGAGCAGGAGGATGTATAAACACGGGACAGTTAGAATTTTCAAACTTTTGAAGTGTTCCTTACAAGACACAGTTTGTGGGATACGCACCATAGTCCTTATGGCACGCTTTTGAATAACGAAGGCTTTATGCATGTTATAGTCATAACTATTCCCCCAACACCTGACACTATAACGAAGTTTCGACTCAATCAGTGCATGGTATACCATCTTGAGATGTTTTCGGCCTACTATGTTCCGCAGACTTCACAAAACATAACAAGAGGAGCTGACAGAGGACTCCATACTTGCGAGTTCGTTTTTCCAAGTTAACAAGTCGTCAATGTGTATGCCAAGAAATCTGACATTGTTTACGTTTTCTATTCTATTGCCACAGAATGACAGATTTAGTTGGTCCTTTTGCCTCGCAGTCGATCTAAGTAGCATGGCACAAGTTTTGCCCGGATTTGCTAATACATAGAAATCATTGCTAATGGAACATATTAATACCTGTTTCAATTAGCTTGAAACCAACCTTGAAAATTGTTTTAAACTAATCCATGTATATATCTATGTATGTAAATCTAAATCCTAAAAATACCTAGAAGATAATCCTAGGTATGTATAATGTATAAGTGTTAATTTCTATTAAGTACCGGTTTTAACCGTCGCAGCAGACTAAATTGGATGAAGAAATATAGAAGATATATAGATTTATGCCGTATCGTAAATTTCATTGCCGAATCCAAGACCGCCGGTGTTACGAGCCGGTGCAGAGAATAAATCGGTCGATGTTTAATTCCTGAGAAGCTTTTTACTGTTTACTGCGACATCGCTTCGTCGCTGCCTTGAATAATGCAAGTCGCTGCAACTGCAGTCGTAATTGCCACCAGTACAAGTGTACGCTTTACATTGAGTTTTGTCTAATGAAAACTGCTGCTATAACTAGTACAAAGGATGGGTTTAAATTCTCCAAAGTGGTGGTAGTTCTACATGTCATTAAATGGAAGTGGTGGAAGTTATATCGCTTGGATACATTGGTTGATTAACTAGACGATGTCCCAGTCACTTTATAAATCATGCAAGTTATATGCGACGTTATAACAGCAAACAGCTCTTGAATCCGTTAATGATACTTTGCGTTCAAACGTAGCCAAAACTTTAAAACCTTCGGAAACTAAGCTTAGTCTGTTTGGTTGTGTCTAGCCTAGCCTCATGCCTAGTTCCAAAGCACGTCTCCGTTAATACACGACGTGTCACATAAAATATGTATTAAAGCCACTGGAGCTTGCAAAACAAACTTTTCTATCTCATGAATATTCCCGCCCAATCATCTTCCATCCATGACATCTGATAACGTAATACTTTCTGATTACAGTTTCGCGCCGATGACGTGAATAATAATTGCTTTTATGTAAATTTGGGTTAGGAAATTTGCTTTTTCGTTATTTAGGTATGTATAGTTAGCTTCAATTTAACTTTCGTCGAGTCAGACAGCTGCGGATGTCGAACTTAACATTTTTGAAGAATGGAAATTAAGTAATCACACTTAGTGCTTAATTGCGGTCGCTTTTCAAACTGTATTTTCTTTAAGTCAACATTTATTTCTTTTAAAACTGCGCCCATTTCCATTCCGTAGATAAAGCGTTCGAGTAACTTTTTTGCAAACAAATGAGCTGTTAGGAGTCGAGGAAGTGTTTGGTTCGCTTGTGGAATGTATAGTTCCTGCGGCACACATTAACTGGACATTATACTCGATCGGCCAGCTAGGGAATTCTCTCGGTCTTCGTATATAAGACAATAAAACGTTTTGTGTGCTGCAAGATTGCCCATGATTCTAACCAAAGTGCCAGTTTCGAGGAAACCATCTAACAAATTGGTCATGATATTACTGAATCTTGCTACCACTGTTAATTACGGCAGTTTAATAAATAAGTTATTTTAGTGCTTGGTTGCGAGCCACTTGAAACCAAATTATTTGGCGACATTGTCGAGTTAAACAGATTGGCAATTAAGTACCTAGGCTGCAGCGAGCGCAAAACTAACGCCAACTAAATAATGAAGCCCTGTTCTTGCAATTTGATTACCTATATAAGTAGGTCTCCGATAAAGTAGATACACGCCGCTCGTGAAAAGTTGGATGAGAAAAATGCTTTCGCCTAAGATCGATGCATTGCCTACAAGTTATATTAAGAACATAAAAATGTAGGCAGGTAAAGTACCTACACGTAGTTACTCCGTTGCTGTTTTTCCTGTAGATGTAGAAGAATATCGAAGAATGTGTGTAGACTATCACAAAAATGTCGGTAACATTATACTTATGTGGGCAGAGCACTTCATAGCCATAAATGAAGCTTCAGCTGCTTCAGTAGCAGTGTTTGTAACTTTCTGGAACAGGACAAGCAGGGTAGATACAGTCATAGGTTACATCGCGTTTATATAAAAAAAATATTTGTGGACAATTTTACATAAATCGACATAGTCCCAAACTAAGCAAAGTTTGTAGTATGGGTACTAAGCGACGATATACAATATAAAGTAAAGTAAAGTAAAAAAATCTTTATTACAAAAGGGCTAAGGGCAGGGTTTTTCTTTGTATTTATACATGTTTTAATACAAGACTCAGGAACACATATTCGTGTTCATCACACAAATAAATGCCCTGACCGAGATTCGAGAACCCGGAACCTCCAGCTTTGTAGGCAGGACCACTTCCAACTAGCGTGGTCGTCAATATAACAGGAATATCTATATATAGGTATATGAAATAATATTACAAAAAATTCGTAGATTTCTCATGGATTCCACAAACAGTTTTGGATCCAAATAGAAACCTCTTTCGAACAAAATGAAATCATATCTTTACCTAGGTACATTTCAACATACAACATAACATGACGACGAATTGAGAAACTTGTTCTATTTTTAATCGGATTATAAATACTTCAAGAGAATATTGAATGTATGATTTAGTCCCCATTTGACAATACACGCATAGGTAGTTTAATGCGTTAACGTCATCCGCATACATTATAGGTGGGAACGAGGGAACCCACTGTCCATCTGACTTTGCGTTGTGCCGATAAAATATTTAAAAAGGCTATTTCAAATAAAGTTATCATCAACAGCCAACATTGGTGTAGACGTAGCAACGTCTGGGTTTGAGACTCAAACCCAGACTTGAGTAACTACTGAGGGCAAGGACGCGTTTATCGCATACGTAATTGGACACATATGGGTGGTAACATATGGTTTTACATATAGTACTTATTCCAACGTAACTGGATGATCTGCATTTGAAAGTTACGATGAAAATCGCCAAGGTCAAAATCCTTATCATTAAGTAATACAGCTAATCCTGCTGAAAATACGGCCGTTCTCAAGAAACTAATGAAATTCGCTATAGTATTCCGAGTTCCGACTGGGTGTCGGAATTGATGTGAGTTTCATTATTTCGGAAGAATCTGTCGACAGATCCTAATGATCACGGACGCAAGGGTGTGCTTTACCCAGCTCTCAGTTCATCTTGTTCGTCATGATAATCTTGAAAAGTAGTTTTGAAGTCGAGGTATCTAAACAAACAACACAAACGAGTAGGTAAAGGTATGTAATATTTTGATCCTTTTTATTTCAAATTAAAATCTAAAACTTTTAATACTAAACACGAAAACAGATAATTCGACTTGTGATTAGCAGCGTCCAAAAACTAATAAAAACATAAGTAAAAGTTGCACTTAGTAGGTACAAGGTAGGTCACGTTGTACTTTAAAAAAATATATCTCTCATGTCGTAAATAAAATGTGCGCATTATACGCGTGAAATGCCTGCGACTGAGCCTCGCCGCACGGCTGGCCAGGTCCAGAGCAAAAATAGCTTCATCCCCTGTCACATTATTCACATTAACCATACGTCACGTACGTCTGCGGATCAAATGTTTAGCCTTTATCTGTACTCACCTCGAAATCCAAATGACATGCACATATCACACGGCAAATGAGTGAGATAGAGGTGATTATATAATAAATTACCCACCTACATAAAAACTGTACCTACCGACACCTTCATAAATACCCTTAAATTGAAATTGTTAGATAAGTGCTACTATTCCATAACTGAATTTATGGAAGATACGAAATTGTAAATTGTTTTATACTTCAATTGTAGTTACCTTAGCTATAATTAATTTGTATTTAATAGCTATAATTTTATTTAATGTTGCTACACCCTTCCTGGGTCCATTGTATCTTACATGGTTTTCTCAATGTACCTTACATGATTGCAATAAAAGATCTGTTTATCTGTTTATCTGTAGATACTTATATCCAGAGGAGACTACTTTGCATTGCAAGGAGCGTACAAAGAAATCTGAATGATAATTACAGCGAG
The DNA here is from genome assembly GCA_951800055.1 of Cenopis cana. Taxonomy (NCBI): domain Eukaryota; kingdom Metazoa; phylum Arthropoda; class Insecta; order Lepidoptera; family Tortricidae; genus Cenopis; species Cenopis cana. The sequence continues at coordinate 12,951,646 of OX637478.1, forward strand.
TCTATAGCGTCGTGGGCGATGGTTAGGTTATAAGCAAGGGTTGACTACCTAACCTAACAAAAACCTGCAAGAACAGTTTTCTTTATCGTTATTAGGTACATTAGCGTTTTATAACGGCAAGTCTCTAGACGTTTAATTACGCAGGCTGTGCACAAAGTAAGCAACGGAAAAAAACTAAATTAACACTAACGAATTAATGAGAAAAGTAATAAGGACAGGCTTTCGGCGACCGGACAGTAAAACCAAGTACCTACTATCACGCAGCTCGTCTACCTAAATGTCAAAAGTAATGAAAAACAAATAAAAACGGCACCGTTGATGCTAATGAGTGTACCAAACAAAGACATATTAGAGCGTTTTACAAATAAGAAATTGCTGGTTCGATATTATCATAACTGTGCTGTCGGCAATATGAATCGATTATTGCCTTTCGTGACAAAGGGCGCCTTTTGTAGACAGTGTTTAACTGTCACAAACCAAACAAAGCATGTTTGTCCCTAACATATCATGTAGTTAATAGGGAGTTTGCATTATTTCATTGATCTGGTACATATTAAAGATTGAAGGATTGTAGGAAAAACCGATATATATATATATATATATATATATATATATAAAGTGCTTTCGCTACATTTCATGGACTAGGCAGCCCAGCGAATCGGTCCTGCAAAGGAAAGTATTGTCGTATGACGGTTTAAATCGTTAAAGTATGTATTTATAAATCCAATAACCAGATAAATGCCTGACATACAAAATGACAAAGAAATCCGAAGAGGATTACGCAATTAATTCTCTGATTATGTTTAGGTACTTCGCATAGCTGAAATCAGTTTTAATTGAATAGGTGATTGTTATTTATATTAGATGACATAGATCAATACAGTTGGTACTTTTAAATGTAAAAATAAAGTATACTTATTTTTACCCGATGAATATAAATCGCTCACGTTGAGGCACTTGTCATAACAAAATTAAATTAAAGAAGTTTCACTAAAAAAAAATGGAGCGTGTTTGTTTTGCCAGCAAAGTGTAGACTGTAGACTAGGCAGTTACAGTTAACAGCATAAATATATGTTAGTTCCAAAAGTGATAAAAATATCAGTACGTACGCTCTTACGCCCTTGTATGTATAATGTATGTATTTTGTTACTGTGTTTTGTATCTATGTAATAATAAAACATACCTTGCAGGCGCTTAAGACATTAACTATTATTATTATTCACAGGAGCGGCGAATTTTGTTTTTTCAACTGTGTATGACCCAAAAGAACTGTTGAGACTGAACAGGGGGCCGATTTTTGAGTGTCGAACGATCGACTTTTCACTCGACATCTGTCAAAACATCATACTTTTGTGACAGATCTCGAGTGAAAAGTCGAGCGTTCGACACTCAAAAATCGGCCCCCTGCATTCAGTAGAATTGCTACGAAAAGGTCCTAAAACGGCAATAGATTTGTTTTTTTTTCGCGTCCATTCACCACCACGTTCTAAATTATCTGGCATCCTGGCATCAACATCGCTACTACAATTTCATTAAAGCTCAAGCCACACAGAGAGCGGGCGGGCGGTGGGGGCGCGGGCGCGGGCGGCGGCGGCGCGGGCGCGGGCGGCAGCGGCGCGGGCGCGGGCGGCAGCGGCCTTTGGCGGCAGCCGCCACCGCCAAAAGCAGCTCCCGCGCCGCCGCCGCCCGCGCCCGCGCCGCCGCCGCCCGCACCCGCGCCGCCGCCGCCCGCGCCCGCGCCGCCACCGCCCGCCCGCTCTCTGTGTGGCTTAAGCTTAAATTTGAATACTCAGTATTAGTAGGGAATAGGGAATATAAAAATAGTAGGGAAAGCCTCGGCTATGTCTTGCTGGTTCCTTGTACCAAACAAGCTAGGTACGCTTATCTAAAATACTGCAGCTCCTGAAATGTAACTATAACACCCCCGTATTCAACATGCAAGCCACGCGAACCAATTTATTTCACAACAACAAGAAGTTGCGTTGAATTTAAAACTAGACCTCATATAGGATTCTTGAATAACATTTACAGACAGGACGAAAGGTCGGATAAATATTAACATTTTTGTCGGCTTGCCAAATGTATTCAGCGAGACGGAGCATTATTCTGAATAATGATACTGTGTAGGCAGGTAGGTTTTATGACAGTAATATGTTGTAGTCATTTTGCTGACTTGCGTAATAAACGTCGCATTAGCAAAGGGCACTGCAAAATACAACTCAAATATACAGAATGGTCCCCGTCGGTATCTTGACCTTTAATCGATGTTTCAATGTTGATAAAGCCCTCATGGAAGGGGTAGGTACTTTCCGTACTTTTAATGGAGTAGGTAATTATATACTTTATTTATTTGAGCTCTGTTGACAGTTGGAGGCCGCAGGTTCCTCACTCTCAATCTCAGACAACCTCCTACCTAGTTATCTGTGCTCTCAATACAGTAGGTACATAAATAAATGGGAGCTGTGGCGTCCTGTATGTCTGTGGGCGCCACCATGGTGCTACCCGACAGAACGAGGGTGGAAGTAGGTAACACAGACACATACGGTCAAATTAAGTAGTGCCTACCTAGTGTTAAAATGATGGCGGGCTTCTGTAAGGAGGAAATTCGCAAGTAAAACAGTACTAGTGCCCTTTACAAGAAAGAGGAAACTAGACAGACTAGCAAGACTAGAACTGAATGGACAGGAAATACCATATTCAAATGAGGTCAAGTACCTAGGGGTAACTTTCGACCAGAAGTTAACTTGGAATCCTCATTTAAATAATATAACACAAAAGGCTAAAATGGCCATGTGGACATGCTGTCGAATGGCAGGAGCAAGATGGGGAATAAGACCCAAAATAGCTATGTGGCTTTACACAGCGGTAGTGAGGCCCATAGTCACTTATGCCTCCGCAGTCTGGTGTAACAAAGCCAACCAAACGACAGCAATCCAAAAGTTAAACAGTCTGCAACGCACGGCTTGTTTAACAGCTACAGGAGCCCTATGCTCAACACCGGGAGCAGCGCTGGACGCGCTACTTGACTTAATACCACTCCACTTGCAAGTGCAAAAGGAGGCTAAGCAGTGTATCTACAGGGTATGCACAACGAAAAGGTCAAAATGGCGCTCTCAAGCGCTAACAAAACTCGAGGCCTTGGTTTTTAACAACAAGATTCTAAGCATGCCCTCCGACGACACAACCACTGAATGTAAATTCACTAAACTGTATACAGTGGAAATACCTCCAAGAGACAAATGGACAAACGACCAAATGGATTTCAAGGAGGGAAGCCACATCTGGTATACAGATGGATCGAAAAAAGGTGATGATGTAGGATGTGGTATCTACGGCGAAAGGCCAAAGCTCAAAGCCAGCGTCAGCATGGGGAAAGAGGCCTCAATCTTCCAGGCTGAAGTCTTTGCCATTAACAAATGCGCGGAGATCAATCTGGATAGAAGCCTAAGAAACCAGCATATCTACATCAACTCAGACAGCCAAGCTGCTCTGCTGGCACTAGAATCTCTAGAGTCAAACTCTAAGCTAGTACAGACATGCAAAAACAACCTAAACGCCCTGGCCAATTCCAACAGAGTTATACTCAGATGGGTACCGGGGCACTCCGATATCGCCGGAAACGAAGAAGCAGATGAACTTGCCAGAAAGGGCGCAGACAAACCCCTGGTCGGCCCGGAACCGTTCTGCGGCATCACAAAACGGAAAGCATATTCTCTGCTTAATAGCATAGAAAAGGCAACGGCAGTCGAGCTGTGGAAGTTCGCAAAAGGACAAAAACACTCGAAGGCACTGATTAAAGGTTTCAATAATAAACTGTCTAGAGAGATATTACAGCTCAAAAGACACAAAGCCTGCGCAGTGACAAGAATCCTGACAGGCCACTGCAAATTGAACAAACACTTGTTTCAAATGGGTATGAAACAAGATGAACTATGCAGGTTTTGCCAGGAGTCAGAAGAAACTGCAATGCACATACTCTGCTCCTGCGGACCACTAATGCGCAAACGAAGTACCTACCTAGGGCAGCACATCGTGCAACCAGAAGAGGTACAACACATCACCGCCCAAAGAATCTGGAAATTCCTGGATTCAACGGGTCTTAGCGGTGTACTCTAAAGGGCTGCCACAATAGATCACGCGTTGGTCGAAGCGGCATACAAAGCCCAAAATTAACAATAATAATAATAATAAGGAGGAAATTCTTTCCCAGCTATTAGACTGCTCCTAATATAAGCGCGATGGATGACATTTCTCTTTGCCCCGTGTCTCCAACTTCATGTTTCGAATTGTCAATTGAATTAGGTACCTAACTAGTCTAACTACATAAGATATTTATTTGTAACAGTGTTTTTAACTTCAGGAAGTCCACATATTTAGTTTTGGTGAAAACCAATTAAAAGAGAAGTTATTTGGTATTTCCAGAGGGCATGCATTTCCTCTTCACCCTTAGCAGTAAAGTTCATGGCAAACGTTGTTCAGAGTGAATCGTGGGAAAACTAGCGAACTCTGTAATTCCTTGTTTCGACTGAGTCAAGGGAGAATGGTTCCGATAAAGCTCTTTTGTTTCATATAGTTCTCGCTTTCCTTTGGCTCTGTACATCGTTGTGCACTGCACTGCCTAACTAAACGAAGCCAATCAAGAGTTCCTTTAGTTTCTTTTGAATAGCTATACCTACTAGATAAACTAGATTCATATACTGTACCTACCCAGATCAATTGTTGTACTCGTAAATAGGTATGTGCACGACTGTGCCTATATAACCCGTATATAGGTACCTATTATTGTTCTTTATGAATTATGAATACGTTTTGTCTATGCTTTTACCAGCACTTAAGGCTTTTGTTTCTTATGTCTAATAATGTAAAATAAATTTGGTCACAAAAAACTGATATTTATTTAATATAATTATAATTAATATTAGTAGGCCAAAAGGTACATCATACATTGTTTATACGAGTATCCTGAAACATGGCGATTTCAAATAGATGTGCTTGGACGAAGTGATAAATATATGTAAACATTTGAGACCGTACACACATTTATGAAATGAACTCGATTTATTTACGCTTTCCTTCATAATATTGTTATGATTCAGAAGTTTAGATAGTCCGTTCTTAACAATACGCGTGTACAATACAGTGTATTTGCAACACAACACGATAAACGCAAATTAAATTAAAAATAGGTGGATGTGTAAGCAAGTATGGCAATGTCCGTTTTAGAGCACATATCGGCTAAATAAATCCTTTCCTATTTTCCCAGGGATTTGTTAAACGGGTGGACGCAGTGCGCGGCGCAGCGCTTCCGCGAACGTCGATATCTCTCCTTCCTGCTGCACTCCGCAGGATAGTTGCAACCACTGCCAGGCACATGAGAAAGGGTGACTGTATAATGTTACACGCTACCGATATTGAAATTTCACCCGAATTTGCCAGTAGGGCACTCGGCTGCACGGTTTCAATATAGTGAGATTACCCGGAGCCGGTTAAGTTTCCAATAACCTCCTGACGGCCGGCGTCCTATACATAGGCCGAAATTAAGTTTTGAGTGTAATAGTACGTAGGTATATGTGTATATGTAAACGCGAATTATCCTTTATGTTCGAGTAGTCGAGGAAAAGTTTAGCTGCAAGACGCGGGAGAATACTGACGGTAAATTTGCCTAAAAACAAGTATGGTATTAAATATAATTAAATAAGGTAAAACAACGCTAAAGTCCTCGTAAACATACACATCTTAGTCATTAATTGTATTAGGTTCAATATAATTCAAGTTGGTAAGTCCAGGAAATCAGTATTGTCACTAGTGTTCGACCGAAACATTTTTTTTGCCGAAACCGAACCTTCGACCGAAACATGATTTAGGTATATGCCGAAACCATGTCCTATTGTATAACGGTATCAAAAATTATCCTCTTGAATACATGCCTTACCTACGCAGACACCAAGTGTTATTATTCCAGGACACGATGTTAGGATTGCTATATAGTATATACTATTATCGCCATCACTTTAATGCGGCGGAAATATATATAAAAGAAAAATACACAACGAATAATTATCACGAAGACTCGAAAGAAAGTCCAAAAATATTATACGATTATATTAAATTGGTGAAGGTTATGTCAGGGTTAGACTTATATAGGTATACTCGTACCATACGGGGCCTAGCTATGGCCTATGATCGTGCCTCCAACAGTAGGTATACCTAGCTATAGGTATATTAATTTTATGTCACACCTGGCCATAAAGTGGCCATTATCGCACGCTCCGCGCGCGAAAAAACCCACTTCCTGGCCAGGGGGTGACATAAAATTTTGTACTTACCACGGGCGATAATAAAGAAAGCCTCAGATCGCATATTTATCGCCCTTGCCTTCGGCTCGGGCGTAAAATACCTGCGATCTGAGACATTCTTTGTTTTATCGCCCTTGGTAAGTAATGTACTATTTCACTTCTCATGCTCGAAAAGTGTGTCATATTAGACTTGTGAAGCGGGGCTAAAGTAGTACATTAAGCCCTAGGGAAAATATGTATACATATTTATGATTTCCAAACATTTTAATTTGACCAATCAAAATACTTCACCTGTTAAATCCACCAATCACAGAACAGTAATTTGACATATAAAAAAACATTTGGTAAAAATATCAACCAATTAGAATACAACTGTACTAAAATCGACCAATCCGGAAAGACGTTTTTCAGTTCTCTAAAGATTAAGCGGTGTCTATGGCCAAAGCAAATAGTCCTCTTAAAAGAAAAAAAAAGCGCATGTTGCATCTCTTTCTTTAATATAGCAAAAGAAAGGGAGGCGAATACGCATAGCGAGGCATTGTCCTGGCCTTAGAAAAAAAAATATGCTGTCAGAGTAGACATATGCCCGCCAAGAGTTAAATTATTCATTTAATGTGGATAATCAGTGTTTATGTGTTTTCTCGCAATCGAAGTGAAAAGTAGAGTGTATAACTCGGGCCTAAAAGCCATATAACCACTCGAACAATTTTCCCTCACTACGTTCGTGAAAATAACCATCTCGTGGTAATATGGCTTACTTTAGACCCTTGTCAAACAATCTACTATTTATGACCTGGGGCCCATTGCATAATGAATTGTAACTACTTTAAACGAGCAATTCGTGTATTATATCTTATATTTTTAAACGAGCAATTCTTGTATAAAAGTGGGTATATTTATTTATTTCGGGGATCTCGGAAACGGCTCTAACGATTTTGATGAAATTTTACTATGTGGGGGTTTTCGGGGGCGAGCAATCGATCTAGATGGGTCACATGTCCGGGAAAACGCCGAGCAAAGCTTGGTCGCCCAGGTATTTGTAACTAATGTTACAAGTGGAAGTCTCTTTTTAACCCCTTGCATATGAAACAGTCCGACATTCAATTGTTGGTTATAAAATGGCTGCCTGAAGGAAGAAGCGTTGATTAAATGGCATTTGTCAAAACTTTATTTGTATTAGGTACACCAGCGACCCGCAACGTGCTTCGCATGAATACATTGAATTTACATAGTAGGTATGAATCCTTAAGTGGGAGTTACAAGTCATGATAAAGTTTGGCCTCACGATGGAAACTGTTCCTTAGGGTACTTGTAACTTATACTGAGCGAGGCCAAAAAATCCACGCAAAAAATTCAAAATGGCGGCTATTTTAGTTTGCAATTTTTTTTATTTTTTTTAGAACTCAAAAATGCTTCGTGCTACACAAAAACTTTGTATGAGAATTATGTTTTGCATAAATTTATCTATAACTTTGGTTATTATCATTTTCTCGATATATCTAATAGTTCATGAGAAAAATGGTGTTCAATATTGCGTTTCGTGTTAAGTTAAAACACTGTTAGTCAAAAGGCTTACCAAAATCAAACTGCATCGTATGCAGAAATCAATCCATTTTCTCCAGTGATACTAGGAACCAATATAAAGGATTTCATCCGTCGAAATGAAACTTTCATCGACGGGAATTCAAAATGGCGGTCATTTACCAAAGGGGGAGCCGCATTTTTTTAAAAGTGTATAATTTCAAAACGGCATCTGCTATTTAAGTAATAAGGGTATCAATCGATTGGTATTGACACCATTAATTAAAATAAGAAAAATACCATGTAAAAAATTAAAGATGGCGGCCACCTATAACAAAATTGTAAAATTTTCATTCTTCTTTTTTCCGTTATATTAAAAATAACAACTAAATGTACAATGATATAGTCAATTTATATATTTACATAAATTCTCATAGTATTATCTACGCGACAAAACAAAAATTATGACAATCCGTCGATTAGTTTTTGAACTATACGAATTACAAACGAGCCTCGGCGAGTGTGTCATAGTAGTTATGGAAACAAACTGCACTTTTGTAATGAAAGCAAGTCGCTTTTGCACAATGGTATTAGTGAAGAGACCAAACTTGATTATTTTTTCGATAATATCTAATTTTCACCTGTCAGTAACCGAGACTACGCCACTTCGAAATTATAAGTCTAAAACGTTCTACTAAGTTAAAAGGTGGCCAGATTTGGACAATAACTGTGGCAATCGATAGAGAAAAATGTTGTTCAACTTAAAAAAAAATACGCTTATTGTATTGTTCTTTTTTCTTAAGTTTTGTACTTACGAAAAAATTTTTTACTGTGTTTAGCAATAAACTTTTTATTTTATTTTTATTTTTTTAATATGTATACTCAGTAAAATACCTACACTTTGTTTTTTCTGCGTTTAAGAATATTTTAATATATAGTACATTGTGCATTTAGGGAGGTAAGGAGGTTATTACTAACGAAAGTCTAATGGAATTACTTTTATTGACTTGAGTTGTAATAACCCTTACTATACATACATACATACTTACACACATCATATACTCACGACCGTATCCCATTGGGATAGGCAGAGACCAAAGAACGCCAAGTACCGGTCCTTACATACATCTCTTGCTGCAGTCACATCCATACATCTCCTCATACAATCTCGTCGGTTGCGAGAACTTACCACCCGTGATACAAATATATTATATTACTTACACTTTATCATGTAACTTTTATTCAACTTCTATCTACTTTTTGGTGAGCAATAAAGAATATTTGTATTGTATTGTATTGTATCATGGCTTATAACTCTCATAGTTGTTTTTTTTATATTGGGGAAACTTTCTGTAGTGTGATTGTTTTTGGAAAAATATATTCTTTTCAGGTTCAAAAAATATATAAGTTATGAATATAAGTACTTATAGGGTATGAATATCAAAAGTTTATTGCAAAAAAATGATTTTTTTTTCTTAAGTTATGTTAAATAAAATCACAGCGTTATTTTTTATGTTGAAAAACATTTTCCTGTATCGATTGCCACATTTATGTCCAAATCTGGCCACCTTTTAACTTAGTAGAACGTTTTAGACTTATAATTTCGAAGTGGCGTAGTCTCGGTTACTGACGGGTGAAAATTAGATATTATCGAAAAAATAATAAAGTTTGGTCTCTTCACTAATACCATTGTGCAAAAGCGACTTGCTTTCATTACAAAAGTGCAGTTTGTTTCCATAACTACTATGACACACTCGCCGAGGCTCGTTTGTAATTCGTATAGTTCAAAAACTAATCGACGGATTGTCATAATTTATGTTTTGTCGCGTAGATACTACTATGAGAATTTATGTAAATATATAAATTGACTATATCATTGGACATTTAGTTGTTATTTTTAATATAACGAAAAAAAGAAGAATGAAAATTTTACAGTTTTGTTATAGGTGGCCGCCATCTTTAATTTTTTATATGGTATTTTTCCTATTTTAATTAACGGTGTCAATACCAATCGATTGATACCCTTATTACTTAAATAGCAGATGCCGTTTTGAAATTATACACTTTTTAAAAAATGCGGCTCCCCCTTTGGTAAATGACCGCCATTTTGAATTCCCGTCTATGAAATTTTCATTTCGCCGGATGAAATCCTTTATATTGGTTCCTAGTATCACTGGAGAAAATGGATTGATTTCTGCATACGATGCAGTTTGATTTTGATAAGCCTTTTGACTAACAGTGTTTTAACAAGAAACGCAATATTGAACACCATTTTTCTCATGAACTATTAGATATATCGAGAAAATGATAATAACCAAAGTTATAGATAAATTTATGCAAAACATAATTCTCATACAAAGTTTTTGTGTAGCACGAAGCATTTTTGAGTTCTAAAAAAAATAAAAAAATTTGGAAACTAAAATAGCCGCCATTTTGAATTTTTTGCGTGGATAGTTTGGCCTCGCTCAGTATAAGTTACAAGTAGCCTAAGGAACAGTTTCCATCGTGAGGCCAAACTTTATCATGACTTGTAACTCCCAAGATCCATTTATATGGGGATTCACACCTACTACAAACAATAAAATTCTTCAAATAAATGTAAATAGTTACCTACCTGCGAAAATATTCTGCAATTAAAGAAATCATACCAAATTCCTTAATGAAAAAACAAGCACGGAAATGCGCTACGCCGCCCGCCCGTAGGCTTCGTAGCACACAGCTTTTGCTTTTTGCTGCACTCTGCACCCCTCACCTTCAATCTCAGAGCCGAGCCTTCGACAAAGAGAAGATATTAATACGAGTATATTGATATTAATGAATGCTATGCGAGGTTGCTAAATTCTGTTTCTGATTGTTTTTACTTTTGGGCGTACCATTTTACTTATCACCAAAATGATCCATAGGTTTAATTGACTTTCAATATGTTGTATGCTGCAAAATTCAGGTCATACCAGCCTGGATTTGTTCTCCAAACGTAAAAAGAAACATGGAGGCGTTAGATGCCCTTGCACCGTCTTAATCGGGTTTGGCGACATTGCACGGTGAAGTGCGTCATACGGTGACTCCAGCGACCTTGAGGGTCGATGGGGCATCTTGCAGGTTACTGTTTTAGGGATGGGCGGATGTTTTAAGTCAAACGATTTCCTTTATTCGAAATTTTAATCGATTAGCATAATTAAGCTATATTTATTATTCCCTCTAGCCTATATTTATTATTACGCTTTTAACACAGCTTGGGTACGGTGACATCTGTTACTGTACTGGGGGCCGATTTTTGAGTGTCGAACGCTCGAATTTTTACTCGAGATCTGTCAAAATACTATGACGTTTTGACAGATGTCGAGTGAGAATTCGAGCGTTCGACACTCAAAAATCGGCCCCCTGAGGGCTGATTTTTGAGTGTCGAACGCTCGACTTTTCACTCGACATCTGTCAAAACATCATATTTTTTGGACAGATCTCGAGTGAAAAGTCGAACGTTCGACACTCAAAAATCGGCCCCCTGCTTTCTCACGAGCACGGATTTGCCCATGGTTGTCACATATAATACGACCATATACAAAACGCGAACTCAAAGGCTCCTACGCTGACACACGCATAGATATAATGTGCATGTTAGCTCGAACTCTTCCGGAGTTCATCCGGATGAGTCTGCGAAGTAAGAGTTCGGAACATGTCGCCAGGAGTGCTACCGCGAACCACAAACGAAGTTTTCCGTCTCTGTCGCACTTATGTGCAAACTTGCAAGTGTGCGACAGAGAAGGAAAACTTCGAATGCCGTTCGCGGTACCAACCCTGGGGACCGATTTTTGAGTGTCGACCGCTCGAATTTTCATTCGACATCTGTCAAAACTTCATAGTTTTTTGACAGATCTCGAGTGAAAAGTCGAGCGTTCGACACTCAAAAATCGGGCCCCTGGACTGGAGTGCCAGCTAATCAACCTAGGTAAATGTCGACGGTGATTTTATGAAGACTCATTTTCACCGAGCGTTTGTATTGCGAAATTGCCCTTGCGGTTTATTTGACTTTTGAACTTGGATTCAACTGTGCGCCTAATTGGCCCAATGCGATTTGTAAGACAATTTACATATTTCTCAGTCTATATAGAAGCACGAATCGGAATCACTAACCGAATTAGAAGGACGGGTAGGATTAGAGGCAGGATAATAAAAGGTCAACGACCTAACATAGACGCCTTGTGTCGGGCCCAATAAAGAAGTGCGCAGTTGGAGAGTGGCCTGGGTAAAATAAAATCCTGTGGGGAAACCTCCGACACGACCACACGGGCGGTTTAAACGCTGGAATACTCTAATAGTTTGCGCTCCAGTGAGATTGGTCGAGCGGCTTCAATCGAAACTGAGGGTCAGTGGAATGGAGCTACTGGGAGTTTTGTCTCTGGTTCACTAAACCTAGCCTAGCTGAGAAGAGTCCAGCAAGAACCTCAGCCCAAATGCAGACCCATGGTTATTTCGGTACCTACAACTACATGCCAGAAAATCGTAGGTTCGAATCCTGCTCTGAATTAATTTGTGATTTCCACACTTCCATTATTTTGAATGGAGCTTAAACGTTGAGTAGACGACTATTATGAGACAATCGAAACTAATAAATTAATTTAATGAATTGAATCGACTACACTGATGAGCAGTAAAGGCAATATTGTAAACATGTTGTATCAGTATCAGTGGACAGCGTCGAGTCAGTAATTATAGGCAGCTTTAGCAAATTACGGCCTCTCTATGATAAGTTATCGGAATATGGAAGCAGGGTTAGGCAAAATATACTGTCTTCATTGTATTTCAAACACAAAATACATTTAAAAATGTATTTGAAATACCAAATACATAATACTTTCGTGACAGGTATTTGAAATACAAAATACAGTATTCAAAATAATGTATTTCAAATACAAAATACGTTTCTTTCAGTACGCTACTTAGATGGACAATGACCCACTTTCAGAGTATGAGAAATGAAAATGTATTTTTGTGGAAATGTATTTTAAAACATAAAGTATTGGAAATACAAAATACATGTGAGTGCGGTATTTGAAATACCAAATACAAAATACTTCTCCTAGAGTATTTGAAATACAAAATACGTATTTGTATTTCAAATACATGTATTTGAAATACTGCCCAACCCTGTATGGAAGCAATTGAAGGTATCGGACCTCCTACTCCTTACCTAGGTACTAACACTTAGATAAACACAAGGACAAGGCCTAATCTAACACTAATCTAACACTAATCTAACACTAATTTCATGAAAAAAATTGTGACATATTAATATTAAATATGTCAGATGGGTTTCACATCAAACGGGGTTTTAGGTGCGGCTCAGGGTGGGCATAAGAGTACATTTTCGTCTTTCATTTGTTACGTATTATTGTCTACATTGAAAGTGCTAATCCAGCAAAAACTGGGTGTGCAAATAAGGGGGTGTTTCTGTTTTATCCAAACACAACCAAACTACATATTGGACCATACCATTGCGGTCATTCATATGCAAAACCAAGAGAATTTCGTCGATTACTTACTCTAGTGTAGAGTTACCTCATTGGATTAGCCAGGGACTAAATAAACATACGCCGTCCCGGAAATATGTGATGTATTACTTTAATATACCTACTTTTAATTCGTCAACAATTAAATGTCATAACGTTTGATTACATATAATCAACTAGCAATAGATACAATAAAAATAAACAACTAAAACTAGACCTAGAAATAAAACTAAGTTAAAATAAAACTTCCTCGACTGTACGTACATTATAGGTATGTATAAAGGTATAAAGTATGTAATTATATTATTTGTCATACGAGTTACCTACTAATGTTTTCTGAGTAAGTAAAGAAATTCAGCGTAAATAAGTCCACACTGAGTAACTTGCGTTAGTTTCAGTAATGAGGTTTAGTGACGAGGACATGTTATTTATTATTCATTTATTTCGAGTATCATAAAGACTCATATCATATGACAATACAATAGTTGTTAGTAATCAATTAATAAAGTACCTATTAACTACTTATTTAAATACAGTTTTAAAATATTCCAACAAAATTACCTAAGACTCTCGCGTCGTACCTGGCTCAAAGGTCCCCATGATACCGGCAGCATTACCCCGCTGAACGGCGATGGAGACCTGCTGGACCAGATCAATTAATTAATAATAAATTATCTTATAGCTAGTGTTAGTGATATCATTAAATTGCATTATTATATTTATATTTAATGTATTGTATTTAAACTGTCACACATAACCGAAGTGCTTAAAATATCAACCTTCTTTGCTCTATTTTCCCATATAAAGACGACTATAGGTATTTCGATTTTATATTTTCTTTATCGATAACCATATGTGCTGCAGAATGTAGGAGTATTTATTCGTCGTTATACGAGCGTTTGCTAAGTACTAGACTGTCGTTAGAACGGAAACCTTTCGACTTAGTCGCTTCATGTGAAGATCGTTTCAAGGCATATTCTTGGAACGATGTTTAACATAGACGTGCACCATTGAAATACGATTTAAGACTCTTTTATGCTTTGTAGACGTCTTTTATGTTTAAAGCGACCACTAACATCATTTGATTGCAGAGTTTATTTAGTGCTCTGCTAATAGTTCCTTGGATAACTTGTTCTTTAATTATGTTGGTTGTATATAAGATACGCGCAATTGTTGCATTTTGCCACAATTGCTACCAATTTAACCGTCTCCGTAAACGGGTCAGCGGATACACATACCGACTCATACACTATTATTAAACATATTAAAACGACCGCTCGTTGAAGTGTTTCTTCAATGCACTGGTGGCACGGATCATATAAATCAAAATCGTGCATCTCACGTCTTGTAATCTCCTGTTTGACAGCAATCAAACTGAGTCGCAAATAGTGCGCACGTCATCAGCGGACGATGACCTCTTTAAGAGGTACCTACACAATAGTACATTACTTAACAAGGGCGGTAAAACAAAGAATGTCTCAGATCGCAGGTATTTGACGCCCGAGCCGAAGGCAAGGGCAATAAATATGCGATCTGAGGCTTTCTTTATTACCGCCCGTGTTAAGTACAAAATTTTATGTCACCCCCTGGCCAGGAAGTGGGTTTTTTCGCGCGCCGAGCGTGCGATAATGGCCGCTTTATGGCCAGGTGTGACATAAATAATATTATTAAATGAATAATAAATACGATGTTAGCACGGTTGGTGTCGCGGATGGCTGGGATAGGTGTCAGGCCATTCTAAGCGAGAGTTCAGTTCAGCGAGCTTTTGACCCTGTTTCGAGATAAATACGGTGGGATGAATGTTATGCAAATTTAATTCGCGTGCATTAGTATCGATGGAGCTTCCGCTTCGAAGTCAGATCAGAGAACATAAAACTTTGTTTACCTACGCATAATTATTTTGATCACTGATCCCCAGTATCTCCACTGCTTTTTTGGTGGAGGACTTGTATTGAAATATTTCAGAAATATACCTATATTAATTAAAAGAAAATCTGGATGAAAATTTCTCCATGACTGAGGTCGTGTCTGGAATCTTGGATATAGTCCAGACCTTCGGTTTCGAGCTAAATGCAGGCGGTGAGACATTCGTTCCGATGTTACATGCTGACAACGTTTAATATAGTTACCGCGTAGTTTCCGCACATATCATTACTGTAATTTATTCACAGCATGCGCTTATTTTTAGAAGGATCTCTTATATATATGTCGCGTAACGGCCGGTTAACTTTGATAGTAGTCTGTACGACGGACGGAATTAAGTTTAATTACATCACCGTCTGTGCAAGATTGCAAGCTGATCTGTAACGTGTGGCCAATTTATTGTGGCACTATTCCAGAAAAAAAAAATTTACCCGTTACCTTTTGTGGCTATAAAAAAAAGATAATGACATTGATGAGCAATCAAGATTATTTATGATTTTGAAAGTGAAAATATAAAGATCGGTCACCGGTAAATAACCGATTTTGTGAATTAACGGGAAAATTCACAATTAAATAAGAGTGACTTGACTTGTATTGTACGACGTATATTCCTAGCTACGAACAATATTTATGTCTAATAGGTTAATAATTTAGTCAGAAAACAGCAATTCTATGTATTCTATTTACAAAAAAACCGGCCAAGTGCGTGTCGGGCCACGCGCAAGGTAGGGTTCCGTAGTCGTCTACCCGTTACATTATGTGGACTAAAAAGTTCGCAAACTTATATTTACTATGTTTTTGACAGAATTAACAACATTAAGGTAGATGTACCCTTTACCGGATCTGCCCTATCACCGGATTTTCTATATTTTGAACCATAAGTCGAGTTCTTACAGCTAATATTACGTTGTGATATTTTTTTCCGTTAGCTAGATACCTATTCCTTCCACTACGAGGCAAAGAAAGCCATTTTGTTTCTTAGTTGTAACGGGAGAATCGATTGAGCAGGTCGATCGCGGCGTTGTATGGGACTCCTTACGAAAATGGTTAAGAAACTGAGTGTACTTCGTAAGGTCATAAAAGCGTTTAAAAGTGACTTTATGCTTCAAAATAGGGTGTTATCGTATCATGAGTTAATAAGTGTGTGTGTTTGAGTTAAATAAGTGAAATTAGTGCAGTCAAATTTACAGAATTCAACAAAAATGTAAATTCGGTGATGGGTCACCCTCATCTACTGCTTGAAGGTTTTACCGAACAGCGTTCGGAATCAGGGAAAAACGTATGTTTTGAAAATTATTTTTTCACTCGTTAATTTTAAACGTTATATATATACTACTCCGCTTTACACATATCCAATTAATAGAGTAATTTAATGAGCAATTACCGAACGCCTATAAACGAGACAGATTTTTTGTAAATTGCATTTGAAATGTATAGTTTTCACGACTTTTTGACGTCAAAATAAGCTTCATTGACCAGGTAATTTTAAAAATTCCATATTATTTATTTAACATCAGTAGAAGCAAAATAATTGTGTATTTATTATTTTGCAATAGTTCTTATTTCTAGATAAAATGTACTTATGTTGTTATGGCAGAATCATTAAGATTAAAACACTATTTTATTAAATATGTTCGCGTGATAGGTTCAATGTGTACGCTTTACCGAACGCCCGTTCGGTAAAGCGTACCCATGGTCTCTGATACCGAACATATGATTATCTCGGCCTAGCTGCTATTTGGCGTTCATTGGAATATAAACCATATTCAGCGTACAGCTAGATCTATATTGAAATGTGTTATTTTTCGTATATCTTTAAAAAAAAGCCAGCGCTACTTAGATGTAAACCGTTAACGAATAAATTATATAAAAATAAATTATTGGCGATTAGCGAAGAATTTTTAATAGATAAGTATATTATTTATATAAAAAAAATATTTGATTTAAATTTTTAATTATAGACAGTTTTTTCTTAGATTAAATTACCGTCAAGATTGCTCGAAATCACAAAATTAGTGCAGTTAGGTTGAAATAAATAGTCACTCATCAGTTTACAAACTCACACACTGCCATCATTCCATACATTTCTTCCCTAGTTCGGTGAAACGGCATGCCGATCCGGTAATGGGTGCAAATTCCGTTTCTTAGTTCGTTGAATGGGACAAATCAGTGTAATCGATATAAAAAACTTTAAAAAATATTTTTATATACGTCTAACTATGTAATAAATTTCGACGTACATTTAAATGATGACAAATTTATCTATCTTCACCATATGCTGTTGATCATAATCGTACAAAAATTCTAAACCTTATTAAAAAAACAAACGTACATGTAGGTCTTAAGCGTCCGGTGAAGGGTACTTTTACCTTATTTAAGGTATCAATGGAAATTGTACGAAAGTTTGCTTTTGCAAAGTACATTTTTGAAGTTCGACTATTACTCGTTAACTAGTAATGTCTACTTAGCTGTGATAGTTTTCCTTTTAAATTCATCATATATACTATTACCATGATTTTTTTCACATGCCTAGTAGCCACCGTTTAGCTGGCAGGGGGGGGGGGGGGGGACACACTTGACCATAACAAAAATTATCACTAGGTTTAATCAAAAAATGCTTTTAGAAACCTTATAATATTTTTAAAACAGATATTCCACACGGTGGGGTTTGGAACAAAAAAAATTGCACCACCACTTTACATGCAGGGGAGGTACTTACCCTAAAAAAAATTTTTTTATAGGTTATATTCTACCGTTTTTTTGGCGTCATTGATATGTATACTCATGCCAAATTACAGCTTTCTAGTACTAACGGTTACTGAGAAAAACGGACGGACGGACGGACATCTATAAGGGTTCCTTGTTTACTACGGAACCCTAAAAAACCTGCTTAGCACTATTATGCTGTTGCACTGTTATAGTACTATTGTTTTGTGTGTATCTAAGTACTTATTATGTAACACTACCGCATATCTACAAGGTACCTATCAGAGCTGTTAAAAAAATCTAAAAGAAGTTGTTTATACTGCAAAGTTTTAACTCTTTAAATTTGTGCCAATCAAAGTCCAGGGGACCGATTTTTGAGTGTCGACCGCTCGAATTTTCATTCGACATCTGTCAAAACTTCATAGTTTTTTGACAGATCTCGAGTGAAAATTCGAGCGTTCGAAACTCAAAAATCGGCCCCCTAAGTTCAAACAGTACAGGGCTAAACATTGGTATATAAAAACAAAAAATCTAGGTAAAACCAAGTCCGTCTAGCAATACAAGCTGTTCCAGGGGGCCGATTTTTGAGTGTCGAACGCTCGAATTTTCAATCGAGATCTGTCAAAATACTATGATGTTTTGACAGATGTCGAGTGAGAACTCGAGCGTTCGACACTCAAAAATCGGGCCCCAGGTGCAGTTTCGGCGAGATCTGAGCCAAATTTAGCCGAAGTGGAAATAGGAACAGGCTTTGTGAAGCCACGCCCGTCTCACGTACGGTACTAAGCAGTACGTTGCTAAAGCAGATATGCTGCGGCGAGATCACACGGAGATGCCGCGTTCCTGCCCCTGGATGCCGCAATCCAATTGCTCGACAGCCTTTTTCTGTTATTTTTGTCAACCTGGATATAGATATAGGTAACTTATATTCAATTATTTATGCACAATATAAAGATCGGAGATTCCAATTAAATCACTTTTGTTTTACTGTAATATTCATTGACCGTCAATTCAAGTGAAGCATTAAATACACCGGTAAAGTCAAGTCCGTCTCACGAACTGAGCAAGCTGTAGGGTACGCACGTTGCTTGGACGCAGGTGAGACAGCGGGGAGATCAAACTCCGTTACCGCGTTCCTGCCTCTGTATGCCGCAATCCAATTTCTCGACAGCCTCTCTCAATAATTCGCTATCGGGGTTACGAGTCACGGGACGTGCCGAAAATGATAGCTTTTAACAGCCAATATGGTTTGTTACCAACATTTTCCTTATAACGTTCGGTTTCGTGATGTCGATACAGCGCTATTGGGTTGTTGTATACTGTCGTTCACATACTTATGTGTCAGGTCGTGTTAAGGATCGACTACCTACACCAAACTTAATAATTTATAAAATTCGCATTACTGGCGCTGGCATTATTGGTCTGAGGACTCAGAGGTTACGCACTTTACGCAGTGACGCGCATTTTGATTTGCCTCACAATTTCATCGAAAGCTAACTAAGTAAATCGCCACTTGAATTTATTTTGTGACGATCTCGACTTAGGCGACTTCCTGATTTGTCGGTGCGGAGGCAGTACGATATGAGAAAAGTGCCAAATGTCAGTGTCAGCTGTCAGTCGACGCGATACCATTTTTTACTAGGTACGCCCCTACAATTAAATGGGTGCTTCCTGACTGGCGCGGGATGCGCGGTAGCGGGACGATGCGAAGGCGGTACTGCTTCGCTTCTGCGCATGATATTACTACTGCGCAAACGTAATACTGACAGTATTATATCAAGTGGGAATATTTGCGACGTCAGTAAGCTTACGTCAAAGAAGAAAATGTCACATATCGATCCCGCCCCGCCAAGTCAGGAAGTCGCCTTAAATATTCTAATCTAAGCAAAGTAAAAACCGAGTTCCTTCGACAATTCGAGCCAAAAACGTAAAATCTCAACGCTCTTCGTCTTTGAGCGACAGTAGGAAAACGCGATATACTTTTCCGGTGTTAATGAGATTCCATCACTGACAATCGTAAGTCGGGTCCAATCCATAAATATCAGTGAACACTAGCCTCGGGCATCGTATGTGGTATCTATATCCGTCCGCGACGCTGGTCTGAATGCTGATTGCCGACATTATACGGCGGAAACAATCGCCTCCCTAAAACTGCCGACACACGACTCATAGAAATGGTTGCAGTGTACGTACCTATTGCATTGCAAGCATTTCGGTTTCTGCTTGACACAGGGCCGTCTTTCCCACTGGGCACTCTGGGCACGTGCCCAGGGCCCCGCGATCGATAGGGCCCCGTGGGGGCCCCCTAGTTGCTAGATCTAGGTGCTGTATCAAGGCCATAGGGGCCCCATTATCCCAATGTGCCCAGGGCCTCGGATTGGTTAAAGACCCTGGCTAGACAGGATATTTCTAATGATCTAAATATGTATTGTTGGTCACTTTTACAGGGGATGTGAATGATAGGATAGAAGCTGCGAGTTTTCGCTGCTATTCGATGATCAAACCTATACAATACAACCTAGCCTATGCACTTTATTCTCTTTCCTAAGCGTGTGTAAAACCTAATTTCAGTTTATTATTTTCAGGTCTAAAGGTTATATGAGTCAGTCCATAACAAAAGGGCCCTTATGGCACTTTCTAGTTTCGTAGATATCAGCGTTTTAGTAAAATACGGTAAAATCACATATTTTTTGTTTTTTGCATATTGATAAAGTATAAGACTAGATGTGTATTTCTAGCTTGGTTTCACACGTATAAGTTAAGTATTTCTACCTTTAAATTAGTTGTAAAGTTTAGTAAAAAAGGGCCCTTATGGCAGAGGTCAGATAATAATGATATAAAATAGGTTAATAACTTATGCTAATTACTTCTAACCATTTTCTGTATTATTTATTTGCCTTTTCTGTTTACTGGATTCTAGTGGTACACGTTACAAATACCTATTTCTAGTCTCAAGTCAAGTAAGTTCTAGTCGTGCATGACCGTTGCAAAAATTTTTGTTTCTTATTACATTTCCTATTAATTGTATTTTTAGAGTTCCGTAGCCAAAATGGTGAAAACGGAACCCTTATAGTTTCATCATGTCTGCCCGTCCGTCCGTCCGTACGTGCGTCCGTCCGTCCGTGCGTCCGTCCGTATGTCACAGCCGACTATAAGCTCTCTAATTATGAAAATATATGGTAGGAAAGTTAAATTCTATGAATTGCTACATAATAGTAACGTGAAATTTTTAAAAAAAAGGTAGGGCCGCTCCCCCCCCCCCCCCTCTAATTTCCAAATGTATGAAAATTCTGAACAAATGAGGTGGTGTACAGTCACCAGCATTAATATCTGCCAAAACAATGGTGGCATAAATATCCGACACAGCTCCATTTGTAGGGCCGTAAAGACGGGTCAAATATTTATGGCGCCTTTATTATAGCAGATATTGATGCTGGTGACTGTACATTAATAAATACTTAAGACGATTTTTGGTTTGATAAAAATACGGCTACTGGTTTTTGAGTAATTGCTGAAAAACTGTTTTGCCCAAACAAAAGGGCGTAAGTGCCGTGAGTTTACTATGAAGATACGACCTTTTTCGATTCGACGTATCGGATAGTGGGTTTAAATATGGACTAGTAGGTGTCGGTACGGAACCCTTTATTGTGCATGGTCCGACACGTACTTGGTCGGTTTTTTTTAAAATAGAGTTAAAAAATATTTTTTACTATGCGAAATTGCTTTTTCGTATAATTTAAAAATTACGCAAAATTCAAAAAACTTGTAATGAAAAGATTTATTCAGAATTACGTTCTAATACAAGATTGCTACTTAGACTATGTAAATATTATTATTTACTTACATTTTTGGTTACATTCGTCCATAAGGGCCCTTTTCTCAATTGTATGGAAGTAAACCTTGATTTTCATGTAACTTTAATCGGTCATAAAATTGAAACTAATTGACATAGAAAAAAAATAAAACCTGTGTAATGCTTGTCTAGACTTATTACAGGTAAGTATGGTATACTACACGGAAATTGTTAAATTTATTCGTGACGAGATAGAAAAAATATCATTTTCTATATTTATAAAAAAAAATATATCACGTTAGGATTTTGTTTTTATTTTCCATTCGATGTGTTAAGTAAACTATTTTCTAGCATACACTATGACAAAGATCACAAAATACGAAATAATAATTCACCTATTATAAATTTCCTTACTTTTTTATGATCGGCGCCTTGCACTGATCAAAGGCCATTTTTTCTCAACGGGGTAGTGGAATTGAAAAATCTTTGATTGTTTCCTATAGAAGAGAACCTCAAGATTCAGGATCTACCATCATCTATGTAACTTCCCACGGGAACATACTTTAAATGAGTTTTAAACTTCTCTTAGTTATTTCTCAAAAGTGCATTTTTGGGTTGAGTAACTTTGACGATTTATTAAAAAAAAAGTATGGCACTTAGGGACATGGTGATCATTGTTTTTGGTAGCCTATGTATTGTAGATTATAGATCCGTGCGTAACTCAATACCGACCATAAAGGCCCCAGTGAGCTGGACGGTCACATATTATTGGCTGGCGGCAGGCTGGCACCGTATGTATAGGCACGCTGGGAGCCGATTTTTGAGAGTCGACCGCTCGAATTTTCACTCGAGATCCGTCAAAAAACTATGACGTTTTGACAGATGTCGCATGAAAAGTCGAGCGTTCGACACTCAAAAATCGGTCCCCTGGTTACGCATTTACTATATGAATAAAGAATGGTTATTTAATTAGAGCTAAACTCAAGCTAGTGCCTGTAAGGTGCACAAAATCCCCAAAATTGTCACGTGCATTTAATGTTCAAATAAGGAGGTTAACACTCAACGGTGGTCGACCTCGCAGGGTCGCCGCGCCCCGGAGGTGCCTGCAGCATCACAGATTATCCGGTAGCATTGACTTCTCTGCTCATCGAATACTAATGCACACCTACACTAAACATCATTTTCGAATTTTCGCTTTCTTGTTGAAGGTGAAGATTTAGTTCTTTAAATTAGGTAAGTACTTACCTATATCATACTCGTAGCTTTTTGACAATCTTAATTTTATTTGCTCAATATATGATCGTTACATATAGTTTTTTTTACTTCTCATGCTCGAAAAGTGTGTCATATTTCATATTAGACTTGTGATGCGGAGCTAAAGTACTACACCTATACCGTAATATGCTGCAACTTTGCCTGGATTTTGACGTTTTTTTCTTATATCTGTAAACCTATTTTTCATTGTGGGTTTAATGAGTATTAGTCGGAAAACAGACCCTATGCCTTGCCAGATAAGACTCAAATCTCAATACCTAATCATACAGTATTTCCGATTTACAAGCAGTCAAAGTGGCAGGCAAAATTGTAGCCCTAAGATGTAACTTTGCCTAGACGGATATCTCAATAAATAATGTGTTGCTATTTGTAATAATATTTACTCTAGTACATGAGACATTGTGCTTTTCCCTGGTATTCAAATTATTGCCATAAGCTTAATACTTTTTTTTTCACGGGCAATAGGCAAAGTTGTAGCAGGTTCCACAAACTTTCTATACAAAACTACCGTGAACTGTAGGGTTGCGCCAAAAAAAGATTATTATTTATTTTAAAAATATTATATTTTAAGTAGTTACTAGGGAATGCAAACCGGTTAACCGGTTAACCGAAAAACCGGTTAACCGGAACTTTTTGAGCTCGGTAAAAAACCGGTTTTTTACACCACTAACCGGTTTTTAACCGAAATTGTATTTAGTATAAAAAAACAACTTCATGGGGAGATCAGAGCGTTCTTTCACCTCCAAAATCTCCAAATGACGTTATTTAAGGATGGTTAGGAAGTACGTTTAAAGAAGTTAGTTAATTAGCTTCTTTTTCTTACGACTGTGGATAGAGCACATGAATATCATAATGTTAAAATGTTGTTAGTTTCCCATATCCCCACTTCATTTGAGTCTGCCGCGTCAAAAGCGCAGAAAGGGTTTATGGCCGGGTAAGCCCTATTGTTTTACTTGGATAGTTTTGCTACCTGCTTCTACCCTGTAGTAACGTATTTAATCAGTCTTATTATTTACAGGCAGAGCCTGGAGTTTTTGTCAGGCTTTTCAGAAATATGTTATTATTAATTATGTTGATTATTTATAGTATAGTAATGATTATTACTTTTTATATAACAATTAAAGAGATTTCTTCTCAAATGGCGGATGGGAAATTTGATTGTACAAGGCCAATAAGATGATCAAACATTCTTAAATCTATCTTTTACACTTACCAATTTTTTAATGACATGTTATGCATGGCCCGAAATTGATCAAACATTGCCCTTTTTTGTATTAGAATGTTTCATAATTTTATTGGTCACTTGTCGATTTGTTTTGAAGTTTATAAGATGATGATAAAAACTAAATTCGTTTTATTTATTAGCTTACTTATACCTATTCACATCACTAGAAACATGCCCGGATTACCAATAGAACCCAGAAATAATAAATTTATAGTCCAATACTTCGATTTCAGATAGTTTGTAAAAAACCGGTAAAAAACCGGTTAACCGGTTTTTGTCCAGTCAAAACGGTTAATAACCGGTTTTTGATTTTCACCGGTTTTTGCATTCCCTAGTAGTTACAAAATAATCAACAAACAATCAATTCTTATAACATGGTATGAGTATCAAATACCTATGAAATACAATAGTACCCACAAATTATTAACCCAATTCGACCACTTGAAGTTGGTGACAAAATTTGACTTACATTGCAAGTGAATAAAAATCAAGTAATTAATAAAGCTATTTAAGCAGTTAAAAAACGCCAATTCGAATTATTTTCTGTACATTTATAAAAACCCAGCTAGTGACAGCCCTAGACCCAGGCAAACTTGTGTCACTCAAGTTTCCAAAACACTGCCCAATATTGCCTACTACGTTAGTATGCTGAAATCGTGTCCTTTTCTTAAAAATATTAAACCTACGGAAAATAGACAGTATTTACTTACCCTGGCACGTTACCGCTCTTCAAAAAACACCTTTTTTGTAGATCAAAATTCAAAAGTTGCGAGACACTGAAAAAACTGCTGCTACCCATTCAAACTTATGATGACTGTGATGTCCTCCAATTGGGTCGCTCGGGGTGTTAAATAAAACCAACATTTTAGGCTATTCGTTTGGGTCAGCTGTTCCTGCCTTCGCTCCACAGCTGGTCGATGTCAAGTGACGTGCGAGTCGTGCGACTGCTGTCACCTTGGTAGGAGCAACTACCCGCCATCATTTATTCATAACGCCAGTACACCACACCTCCCTCATGTTTTACAAAATCTGAATTGTTTTATATCATTAGATTACTTCACAAATAGATTACAAACAACTCACAATAATCTCACATAAAACAATAGATACACAGTACAGTTTTGTCCTCCACTCTCATAGCAGAATATAAATTGGTCTACACCAAAATTACTCCTTTAAATTACAACTTTGGTCACTGAGTTGAAATCTCTTTTTCCCACTTCCGTCTACTTCTTCTCATCCCCCTTTTTTCAGTAGTATTAACATACTTTGTTACCTTTATTTTCTAGGGCAGCGGTCAGCAACACGCGGCACGTATTTTTTTTTTTTTTTAGCCAATAAACATTTTTTTGTCGCTCTTGGCCTTAAAAGGTTGCCGACCCCTGTTCTAGGGTACTCAATAAAGTACATAATTAAACCAACAACAATTTGCACATATACATATACTCTTTATAGCTATCGACACTATCGACAGCACTTTACTCTAAAATTAATTCTTAGGTAAATGTCAAATTAACGGAAACATTACTTTTCAATCAACATTAATATAAATAATCAGAAATAAGGGATCCACCTCGCGGCATAGTGCCAGAATACAGTCAGCATTTTCCCGATGTATAGTAGTACACTTACGTATTAAATTTCTATATTAATACATTTTGTATACCATATGTAGCTCTTTTAAACCAAAATGATATCATATTCTATTTACTCAGTCACTGGATAACAATAACACATTACCATAATCCTGGATAACCTAAGAAACTAGATAATCTCAGGGTCCATTAAATATTTAAATGTCACTCAATACAACAAGATGTACGTCTACATAATCCCAAACTGTTATGTATAATATTTTAGACAGTTGTTGTTCCATATATTAGTAGATATCATATTCATATCTTTCTTTTTCAAATCGGCCATTATAAGAACATGGAACAATTTTTTTACTAAAGAAGACAAAAAAGTAAAATATTAACTTAGTATTATAATCTTAAAATACAAAGATTTAACTAAGTAGAACAATAACTATCATTTTGAAATAAACATTTCAAATTTATTATTTTTTTTTTAGTTAACAAATAGTTTCATTAAAGAGTAGACAGGAATTCAGGCTGCTAAATGTTTCAACATTCTGTCTTATATTATTAATGTAAGTTATGAGTGTTAATTTCACTCAAAGATATGCAGCTAAATAGATATTTGTTTCTACGCAAATCATTATTATCCGCCGAAAACTTCCACTGCTGGAAATAGGCATCGATCGTGGGCTGCCTGCATCCAACGGACCCCCATGATTTTATCACGCTACTATTAAATAGCTTGTTTATTTTATTTTTTACTATTTTAATTTCACCTGACTTTCTTGTGAATTCGGAGTCAGTTAAAATTAATTTGGTGAAATTAAGGGTAAATTCTATAAACTAAAAATGTAAATGTAGTTTTGAGGATTTTCGGTACACAATGCACAGCACGGTATCTACGCCAATGTAGCGGTAAACCTTATTTTTTGGGGTATTTTTATTCCTTTCCATTTTTTTTACTTTTAAAGAAGTAAATTGATATTTAACCAGACAAAATAGGTACTTATTATTCCACCAAAATATTTTAAGGTCGAATGAAGGATAATACACACATAAATGTCTACTTTACTAGCGTTTAAGAAAGTCAGGCATTTTGGATGGCCTTTGTCCATCACTCGCTGTGCGTTGGGCTACTTTAAGCTATTGTAATATGTATAATCATTTATGGATTAAGTCGGGTTGTATGGGAATGTACCAGGTTTTTTTTCAGTTTTGACTCATTTGTTCTCAACACCTTGTCTACATCAGCCTTAGGCCGTCAGAATATAAGTATCATCGCTTGCCTGACAATATCAGAAATGCAGCATTCACTTCGGTATTTAAATTAAGTCTGATGAAACGGCTTATAAAACACGCTTTGTGATTATACCGACTTTTATTTCATTTACCATTAACAATAAAATGCTGAAGAATTAACGGTACCGAATAGTGTGCCGTAATTTATAATAATAGTAATAATGCTTTGTATATAATAACTAATTATATTGAATAATGTAAACCTTAGTAATAGTTTTGAATTAGGACACCTTCATAATATACATATTTTAATGCAAAACACATGAAACAGTCGTTAACCATAAAAATTTTATTTGCTTTTTACCATACAACCCTTTTACTTTCAGTTGCATTAAATGCACTATATGCACAGACATGCTCATACGGCATTCACCTACTCGTACCATCCCTAACTTTTAGGTAGGTACGTTGTTTTATTTTATTATTATTTTTTCCACTTGGAAACAGCCTTGGGTATCTATATTTTCATACCTTGCTAATAGAGGAGTGGAGGCACAAGACACTTCTGAGAAGTATCACCTTAATTCTGATTTTAATCGATAAAAAGATACCTTCGATCAATTTACTTTCATTTATGATAAATAGATAGGTGTGGTAGGATTATGATCATTATTTTATTTAGACAGTAGTCTTCAGGAATTTTAAAATTCATTTACTTTTGAAATTGGATTACTTAGTAATCTATATCTATACCAACACGTGAGAGTAATATATGAATAATAGTATTTTTTCTAAAAAAGAATTGTGGCTTTATAGGCCGAGGCCAATAAAGCAAAGGAGTGCGGTTGGAGTGGCCTGGGGAAAATCCAGGGTAAACCTCCGACACGACCACGCAGGCGGTCTCAACACTGACATACTTTTAAGAGTTTGCACTTGGTTGAGCGGTTTCAACGGATTCTGAGGTGTCAGTTCTGAAAAACCGATATGTATGACTATAGAAACCATGTACAACTCTAAGGACAAAGTAATTAATATCATCAAGATTTTAATTTAATGACATTTGACTTTTTTAAATCTGTTGTTCTGAAAATATGTTGACTTTTATCCTCTATATATTAAATTAAATTTCAGATTCTTTAAATTGTACCTAATTTAGGTATCTTTTGCCCTTTTGGCCTATTATTGCAGAATAAATATTTGATCCTTTTTTAATATTAATCTGTAGTTTGTACCTTTATAAAAGTATTTCTTATACCTATTCCACCTCCGGGAAATATTGTTTTATCATCCGCCTTCGGGACTTTTCCGGAATTTATTTTTCAATACTAATGTGTACATATACATATGAATATGAGTATTCCACCTTCGGGAAATGTTGTTTTATTGTCCACCTTCGGGATTTTACACAAATTTTGGCGTATTCATACACATATATCTACTCTTACTAGAAAATGTTTATCACTGTCGTGATTTACTTTCCTCGTGCCTGTCGTTAGCCAACCTGGCACGTCACTACAAGTTGCTCTTGCATTGTATATTATATACTACTATTTAACGTCCTTTGACGAAGTATTTAACCTTTAGTTTTAAGGCTGTTACAAAATACTATATTTAGCACAAACCCAATTCTGAGATTCATTTATTTATTTTAGGTGATTTATTCATGTTGACTTTGGACAGTCCTATGTAATATGCTCTAGCTGTCTACGTGTTATATGTAGGACGTAGGTATAACAAATGTTTGTACAAATATTTTACATTAATGAACATTTCACCATTCAAGATGAGTTATTATTAAAATCCCTTGGTACTAATACGAATTCTGAGTTTACTTTATTACCTGTGAGTTTACCACTTACAAATTCTCATATTGAGTAATAGTGTATTTGAGATTTTAACTCAAATGTATACCAGCACATACATGTAGATATATCGCCATTTAGTACCTTTGCTTAGTTTGGGACTAGGTTGTCTATTTATTTATATATTGATGAGTTGATTCCATATTAACTCATATATATATATATATATACCTATACATATATATTATATGTTATACACTAACTATAATTGAATCAAAGCATTTTGTATGAACGTGTTTAATTTATTAGTGGACAGCAAAGTTTTTATTGATATTATGACGCCACATATTGTATCTGCCATAATAATTTCTTAGTTAACTAATCTGGATAGCATGTTTTGTAAAACACCACTTTATGATCAGTCAGTATATATAATTCATTACATGAAGTTATCACATTCATTAACACACATTTTTTATTTTATTCAGGTGTTAATTGTGAAGTATAAATATGCATTTAATTTTCACAACCTGTATGAAACAACCAATTTACATGCATAATATTACAGAATATTTTTTATTATTATTGTTGTATATTTTTTT
This sequence comes from Cenopis cana, assembly GCA_951800055.1. Classification (NCBI taxonomy): domain Eukaryota; kingdom Metazoa; phylum Arthropoda; class Insecta; order Lepidoptera; family Tortricidae; genus Cenopis; species Cenopis cana. The sequence continues at coordinate 12,981,115 of OX637478.1, forward strand.
CAATATTTTGTTTGTATTGTTAAAATGTAGGTATATGTGCATAAATAAATCTTCTTCGTTTTTATTGAGACTCCCTCTCAATTTAATTTTCGACGCAGATTTCATACGAATCATTGTATGACTCGCCTTTCTAGCCAAATCTTATTGACCAGTTTAACCCATTGACGACCATGACAACTTTGTATTTCACGCTGACAAGGAAATGATTAGAAGTAGATATCATTTGATTTCCTAAGTATGTATAGACCTATTCACAACTGCAATCTCATATCGAAAATCATGTCACTCACTCGGTTGTAACTTGTAAGTGTGCATAGTCAACGACAGAACATTCTGCTAAAAATATCCATTTAGCTTTAAGACCGGCATGTTCAGATTATTGTATTTATAAAATACTTTGAACGTTACTAATTCCGGACTTACATATCCGAATAATGCCTACATTGGATACCAACTGCGTTGTGCTACTCAGAACCCCGCAGCACACCATAAAGACAGGTGTTGCAAAGTTTACATCCAAATTTTATAACGCATCGGTAGCATAAATATGCAGTGCGTTAAATAAATTAATAAAAAATACAATGCGGTTCATAATCTATGAGTGATCAACTCACCGCATGATTCCTAGTATTAGTTGATACCGAGGTCCATAATACATATGCGTATTCGAGGGTCAAACTCACTGGTTCTCCCTATTTGATTTGACAACATATATTTAACAACGGGACAATAACTGTAAGTTATAACAATGGTAGCCGTGTATTTCTATTTTAAAATCTTTTATTTTTCATTGCGAATAATGTAAAAACTCCCTTCAGTTGACGTGTTATTTCAACAAACAACAAATAGTTAAACCCAAATATTTCATTGAAATTGTAATCCAACGCAACAATTGAGGTTAATTTATACACTCTTAGCTGTTAAAACTGCATAGAATTTAATTACTTCGGGTAGCTAAACAAGTAAACACACAGTTCAAGTAAATTCCGTCATTACTTAATTTCTTTATATTTTCGCGTTTTGGGTTCTTTGTCTACTCCATCCCTTCCTTGTCAACGTTTTGTTTCAGGTGGTCATACCACTCATTATGCAGGTTTTACCTTATTTATTTTTTCTTTTGTTTTTAACGGAGGGTTAAAGTTCACTCACATAACTCGTCGCCAGTGTGATGTCCTCCAATTGGGTCGCTCGGGGTGTTAAATAAAACCAACATTTTAGGCTATTCGTTTGGGTCAGCTGTTCCTGCCTTCGCTCCACAGCTGGTCGATGTCAAGTGACGTGCGAGTCGTGCGACTGCTGTCACCTTGGTAGGAGCAACTACCCGCCATCATTTATTCATAACGCCAGTACACCACAATGACAACTGACGGAGCAACAACGGAGTTACCATTGTAAAAAAATGAAATATGTGTTGCCAGAATAATGAAAATTACTACTAAATGGTAAAAAACAAGATAAAACTAAGCTAATGCTAGATGTCGTAATTGAAACGAAATAGGCAAAATTGAGACTAATTGGCAAAGTTGCAGCATTTTACGGTATCATACCTAATTTAAATTTTTCTTAGAAATAAATCAGTCAGACTTAACCGGAGTCATAAATATCAGATAGGTACTTTAGCTACCTACATCAGAAACGCAAGTGCAACTTTCCATTCAGCCTTATTGTAACTAGACTTTAAATTTCTATATCGGGAGTAATGAGTAATATTTTCATGTAAATAAATACACTTCGGTTAGCTCCAGAGCCTGAAGAAGATTAGGGAAAATATCCTTGGTAGAAGACCATACCCAAAGGTATCGTGCCACACAAGTTTCAAAACTTTATTAATTTCTTTGTCTGAAAACATACACTGACCGAACTAAGTGTCACAACAACAGCAATGGCGAAGGAACTCGGTTTAAAAAAAAATACGTTTAACTATTACCTAGTATTAAAACAAATATTTTACGATTTATTACATGCAAACTATGTAATAAATGGCAAACAATGACGTCGCATGTTGTTGACAAGTGGACAAGGTTATTTTACGACTTGAATAAATGTAAGGAAAGGCGGCGTGATAATAGCGTAGCTTCTGAAAGTTCTGAAAGGACGTCAGAACGTCGGTCTGCATAAAATGTCTTGAAGAATTACAATACACCACAAATAGGTACTCTTTATTGCACACCTCAAGTAATAAAGCTAGCACACCTCACATAGTACGATTAGGAAAACTACCCTACCTAGTTAGGTACAGTAAATTGCAGTTACTACCTACCTACCTACCTACTATGTCAATGCTGTGGTAGGTAGCAGTGGCGGAGCGTCCATACAATTCGATTCCCACCGGCTTGCCTTATTTTCAGCCAGTCCAGTTCTTTTACTACGGCTCATGAAGAATAAGATAGGCAAATTATTTCCGGCTTCCCTTAGAATATTTTTGACGCGCCGCCACTGGTAGGTAGTAACTGCAATTTACCCAACTAACTATGCATGTTATATGTAATGTCGATAATAAAAAAGAGGCCCGACGGCATGACACTGGTGCCTTGGAGTATGGGTCGGCCTCTGGTCTGGGATGCAACCTGTGTTGATACCCTTGCGCCGTCCCATCTCCAAGGAACCGAGAAGTGGATACATATTTGAGGCGTTTGGGGTCGAAACGCTGGGGCCGTGGGGTCCAGGTGCGCGCCAACTCTTTAAAGATTTGTCGGCGCGCCTGGTAGACACATCCGGTGACCAGAAGGCTGGCCAATATTTCGCTCAGCGAATAAGCATTGTCATCCAACGTGGCAATGGCCAGCCTTCTGGGCACACTGCCCATTGACGGCGATCTCAGCCACATTTATTATTTGTAGTTTTAATTTTATACTTTGTAAATATTTAGTTTAAGTTTTTTTTTATTGTTGCTAATTTGTAACTATTTATTCAAATAAATTCGATTTTATAAAAAAAGAAACTGGAATTTTATTTCAAATGTTTCGTATAACATATTTCAGATTCAGTTAATCAAAGCTCTGATTGCGACTAGGTATTCGGTAAGACGTCGGTACGGTTTTTTTTCTTTTCCCTGTTTGGTCTGCATTGCGACCAGCAACAGATATGGTACGGCTTGAAGGGCCAGTAGCAGGGGAAGTCGGTACGGTACGGTACCAGTGCTTGCTACCATTGAGAGAAGGGCGCTTCCCTTCCCCGTCCCCGTTTCGCCTCACCTCACCCTCCACTCCACCGGCGTGTTCGAGTAGACCGTTCCGTTCCGACCAACGCAGCGCGCGGCGCGCCCTCCCCGCGGCGAGCGCATCACAGCCAGTCATTGAGCGGCGGCCCATCGTCGCGTGTGTGTCGAACGCTTTCATGACCACATTTTACGGACAAAGTGACATGCGCGTTTAATTGTCCTAATTTGTAACTAAAAACAAACGAACCGATTGGATTACAGTGCTCGAACGAAGTGACAGTGTTGTGTTATCACTAATTCATCTGAATTATTCGTTCCTATTTCGTACACCGCCAGTGCAGTGTTTATGTTCGAAGCGCGGCCCCGAACCCGCTTCGTCAAGTGAGGGACGTCGCCCTCAGGTTTTCTTAAAAAGGTAAGGAGTTTTACAAAATATTTATTTCAATTTTAGTTGCAGTGTCTGCTAAACTAATATTCTTCGTCGAGCATTGCATTCATCGATGATTTATGAGTCGTTAGAGCCGGTTTTTTCCCCAACAATGATGCATTTTATTTTAATATAGTAATAAACAATCCGGTTTTCATGTAAACATGCTACGTACCTTTTTTACCTTTTGTCTGAGCTTGTTTATTTTTAACCAACTACACGAAGCAACGAAGGGTAATGTTTCGTTGTAATTGTAAGTATATTATTTTATATTTTTACATTGGTGGAGCATTATTTATTTACGCGGGTAGATATATCCAAATGTTCAGAAATCGATAGGTTTGATTACATCTCTCGTATGATGACTATCAAAAATTGATGTAATCAATAAATGTATTCAAACAAATCCAAAACATAGGTAGGTACCTACTATATCTATGGGCTCTCCTTAGTAGGTACAAACATAGTGCTTACCTACTTGTAGTCTTGTCGATTAGTAAGCCAGAGGCATTAGTAAACCTCCCATTAGCCCAGGCAATCTTCAACTGAACGTCCCTCCACTGTGTTTCCGCTAACATCCGTAGTAAGCATATAGGTACAATAGGTGCAATCCACAGCAACTTAGAAACAATGTCTAACAGAAGTACCTACCATGAGAGGGGCGTTCATTTTAGTTTGTTTTAACTTACGTCAAATCCATCCCCAACATCCCCTTCAAATTACACAATTAGCCTGCTGCTCATTAGAGTAGGCTCTTCAATATAGACTTCTCTGCTGTTTAAAGTTAGTTACAGTTGCCATATCTGAACTCTTCAGGGTGCTCAAAATAATCTGAACATGCACTGTTAGAGTGCCTTGACAATAGAGTCGTGTTCAGATATTTGTGAGCACCTAGTTCGCTCCGATATAGGTAGGTATTTGATGGCGACATTGGCGACTGTGCCAGGGGGTCTCACTCCGTCCTCCGTCAGTTCGCCGCGACGCTGCAAGTAAATCCGTAGGTGGTACCTACCTTACCTACCATTCATTGACTGCCGCGCCGCGCACCGGACGGTCGCGTCGTCGCGTCATTCGCTTGGTGTGATCAAAGTTTTTTATTTACCTATTATAATTTGGAGTTGTAAATTGGGTATTTGTTAACAGTGGGACTTCTGTACGTAGTACTTATTCTGTGACTGTACATAAAGCAATAAATAGGCAGAAATAGTTCAGTGATTGTTCTGCTCAAGCTTAGCTTCGTATCTTGCACAGTCACGTACAGATCTCTGATCTACATAGATACCTAGATGAGCAGGCAGCGAAACTAGTTACAAGATTACCTGCCTACACTTCCCCGTATAACCTTAGTTGATTGACTAGATAGTTTACAAATTACGCAGGGCTTAATCTAGATCAAAAGGTTTCTAAAATACTTAAACACCTAGTTAAATACCTAGTTAGGCGCTAATAAGGGTTTATCCAGAAATCACGCGAGGTTTTTTGGGCCAATTTCAGACCCCCCTTGGTGGTCTTTGGTGAGGTTTTAGACGACCCCTCTTCCCCCCACGAAACCGTATTTTTTTAATTTACCATCACCACCTATGAATATTTTTTAAGTAAATGAAGTAAATTAGTTGACCATGTGCTTATTTTGGTAGGTATATGCGTTATGATAACGTGATTGTGTAATTTCTTCTATCTTTTATGAAAATGCTACATGAGTAGATATTATTTCTCGGTATTGTAGGTGCAGTAAAAAAAATACACGTGAGGTTTCCTTGTGACATTTCTAACATTCAGGATCCACGGCGCTGGTCCAGTCAGAAGACTCCAGAAAAAAGATACACTAAAGCTTCATTTCGCTTTGTCACAATTGCCAGCCACTCTCTTCTTTGAGCTTAAAGCTGCAAACGCACTGACAGCGGTGGCGGCGCGGTGCGGAGGCGGTACCGGTTCTAATATTCGAACTAATATGAAAGGGTCCGCACAGAACGCTTTTGTCCCGGCCGGTTTTCTGTGCGGACCCTTTCATATTAGTTCGAATATTAGAACCGGTACCGCCTCCGCACCGCGACGCCCCGCCCCGCTACCGCTGTCAGTGCGTTTCAGGCTTAAGGGATGACTTCCGGGATTAAAAGTAACCTATGTCCTTCTCCGTATCTACATGCCAAATTTCATCTAACTCGGTTCAGCGGTTTTTGCGTGAGGAGGTAACAGAGGGACAGACAGACACACTTTCGCATTGATAATATTAGGTAGTATGGATTTCCAGAGAAAGAAAGGAAGAAACAACATTTATTCGTGGCACAAATACAGTCAAATAAACATAACACCACAATACAGAACACAGCCACGAAATGGCCCAGAGAACGAAGTTTCTGCCATAGTGTTAACAAAGTACATCTAAACGATTGGCAATTCAAATCTACCTGCAGCATAAAAAGATAAAGGATATGTCAGGGATCGGAACCGGTTTCCAAATACCGGTATTATTTTGTTCCTAAACCGGTTTGATTTCGTTCTTACATAATACCGGTTTATCAAAATACCTGTTAGTGAAAGAACGAATTATTTCGGTTATCAGTATTCTAGGAGAACGGAATTTTAACGTTCCGTGGAACTTTATTAAACCGGTTTAAAATGTCACGCCTGTCACTTTCTCACTTTTGAAGGCTTTGTCGTCAGGTAATACCATCATCCGCGGGCTCCGCGGCGCGTGTGCTCTCATAATATTTAGATTAGAACCTAATTTATATGATGCCGCCGGAACGGAAGACAGCCACTGGAACTTCCTAACGGAAAGTGCTACGGTAGTCGAGATGGGGCTCGTTTGTTGTGTTGTCTTGAGTACTTACCACTGGACCTGATGTCGAGGGTCTGATGATGCAGCCGGAAGAGAGTCACTGGAACTGCCTAACGGAAAGTGATAAAGTAGTCGAGTTTGGGCTTGTTTGTTTTGTTGTCTCGAGTACTTACCACTGGACCTGATTTCGAGGGTCTGATGATGCAGCCGGAAGAGAGTCACTGGAACTGCCTAACAGAAAGTGATAAAGTAGTCGAGTTATGGCTTATTTGTTTTGTTGTCTTGAGTACTTACCACTGGATCTGATGTCGAGGGTCTGATGATGCAGCCGGAAGCGAGTCACTGGAACTGCCTAACGGAAAGTGATAAAGTAGTCGAGTTTGGGCTTGTTTGTTTTATTGTCTTGAGTACTTACCACTGGACCGATGTCGAGGGTCTGATGATGCAGCCGGAAGAGAGGCAATGGAACTGCCAAACGGAAAGTGACAAAGTAATCGAGTTTGGGCTTGTTTGTTTTGTTATCTTGAGCACTTACCACTGGACCTGATGTTGAGGGTGGGTCTACCTTATTTCCTATAAAATCAATAGTTATAAAATCATGATCTATAACTACGAATTCTATAAAATCATTTAGTATAATGATTCATTTACTATAAATGTCATTTTGTATAACATTCAAATGGTATAATTCCAAAATCTTTAAAACCCATTAAATATAATATTCAAAATCTAGAAATACTGTTGATATATTATTTATTGTCTATAATCATCATTGTATATAACATTCAAAATCTAGAAACTCAGTTGATATATCATTCATTGTCTATAATCATCATTGTATATAACATTCAGAATCTAGAAAGTCAGTTGATATATTGTTTATTGTCTATAATTGATATTTGTTCGACGTCAATATAATATAGGTAGAACAGTTACAAGTTATAATGATTATTAGTCCTATTTAACAGACGTGTCAAATTTTAAAGTCTGATGACGCGCCAGCCCGTCGACGGCACCCCGCTCACGCGGGGTGCCTGTTCCGCTCTGAGGGATGCAAGTGAACCCTAACCTAACCGAACCGTAACAGTACCTATTTAACAGATGTGTACAAATTTGAAATCAGATGACGCGCCAGCGTGTCGACGGCACCCCGCTTACGCGGGGTGCCTATTCCGCTCTGAGGGATGCAAGTGAACCCTAACCTAACCGAACTTTAACAGTACCTATTAAACAGATGTGTACACATTTGAAAGTCAGATGACGCGCCAGCGTGTCGACGGCACCCCGCTAACGCGGGGTGCCTATTCCGCTCTGAGGGATGCAAGTGAACCCTAACCTAACCGAACCGTAACAGTACCTATTTAACAGATGTGTACACATTTGAAATACGGTGACGCGCCAGCGTGTCGACGGCACCCCGCTCACGCGGGGTGCCTATTCCGCTCTGAGGGATGCAAGTGAACCCTAACCTAACCAAACTTTAACAGCGCCTATTTAACAGACGTGTACACATTTGACAGTCTGATGACGTGCCAGCGTGTCGACGGTACCCCCCGTGAAGTTTAGACTATCTAACATTTATAACAAATTAACATTATAGCAAGCAATTATTATAGAATTTGAATTTATAACAGGTGAATATTAGAGTAAAAGATAATTATAGAATATGAAATTTATATATAATGAGTTTAGACTATTTAACATATACAACAAATTAGCATTATAGCAAGCAACTATTATAGAATTTGAATTTATAACAGGTGAATATTAGAGTAAAAGATAATTATAGAATATGAAATTTATATATAATGAGTTTAGACTATTTAACATTTATAGTAAATGAACATTATAACAAGCAACTAATATAGAATTTGAATTTATAGCTGGTGAATGAATATAGCAAATGAATTTAGAGTATGTGTAGTTATAGCCATTAATTTTATAGGAAATGAGGGGATACCGTTGAGGGTCTGATGATGCAGCCGGAAGAGAGCCACTGGAACTGCCTAACGGTAAAAGATAAAGTAGTCCCTTCCGTCCGTTTGGTAGTTCCGGTGGCTCTCTTCCGGCTGCATCATCAGACGCTCGACATCAGGTCTAGTGCTAAGTACTCAAGACAACAAAACAAACAAGCCCAAACTCGACTACTTTATCACTTTCTGTTAGGCAGTTCCAGTGCCTTTCTTCCGGCTGCATCATCAGACCCTCGACATCAGATCTAGTGGTGAGTACCCAAGACAACAAAACAAACAAGCCCAAACTCGAATACTTTGTCACTTTCCGTTAGGCAGTTCCAGTGGCTCTCTTCTGGCTGCATCATCAGACCCTCGACATCAGGTCCATTGGTAAGTACTCAAAACAACAAAACAAACAAGCCCAAACTCGACTACTTTATCACTTTCCGTTAGGCAGTTCCAGTGGCTCTCTTCTGGCTGCATCATCAGACCCTCGACATCAGGTCCATTGGTAAGTACTCAAGACAACAAAACAAACAAGCCCAAACTTGACAACTTTATCACTTTCCGTTAGGCAGTTCCAGTGCCTCTCTTCCGGCTGCATCATCAGACCCTCGACATCAGGTCCAGTGGTAAGTACTCAAGACAACAAAACAAACAAGCCCTAACTCGACTACTTTATCACTTTCCGTTAGGCAGTTCCCGTGGCTCTCTTCTGGCTGCATCATCAGACCCTCGATACCAGGGCCATTAGTAAGTACTCAAGACAACAAAACAAACAAGCCCAAACTCGACTACTTTACCACTTTCCGTTAGACAGTTCCAGTGCCTCTCTTCCGGCTGCATCATCTGACCCTCGATATCAGGTCCAGTGGTAAGTACTCAAAACAACAAAACAAACAAGCCCAAACTCGACTACTTTATCACTTTCCGTTAGACAGTTCCAGTGCCTCTCTTCCGACTGCATCATCAGACCCTCGACATCAGGTCCAGTGGTAAGTATTCAAGACAACAAAACAACCAAGCCCAAACTCGACTACCGTAGCACTGTCCTTTAGGCAGTTCCAGTGGCTCTCTTCCGGCTGCATCATCAGACCCTCGACATCAGATCTAGTGGTGAGTACCCAAGACAACAAAACAAACAAGCCCAAACTCGAATACTTTGTCACTTTCCGTTAGGCAGTTCCAGTGGCTCTCTTCTGGCTGCATCATCAGACCCTCGACATCAGGTCCATTGGTAAGTACTCAAAACAACAAAACAAACAAGCCCAAACTCGACTACTTTATCACTTTCCGTTAGGCAGTTCCAGTGGCTCTCTTCTGGCTGCATCATCAGACCCTCGACATCAGGTCCATTGGTAAGTACTCAAAACAACAAAACAAACAAGCCCAAACTAGACTACTTTATCACTTTCCGTTAGGCAGTTCCAGTACCTCTCTTCCGATTGCATCATCAGACCCTCGACATCAGGTCCAGTGGTAAGTACTCAAGACAACAAAACAAACAAGCCCAAACTCGACTACCGTAGCACTGTCCTTTAGGCAGTTCCAGTGGCTCTCTTCCGACAGCATCATCAGACCCTCGACATTAGGTCCAGTGGTATGTACCCAAGACAATAAAACAAACAAGCCCAAACTCGATTACTTTATCACTTTCCGTTAGGCAGTTCCAGTGCCTCTCTTCCGGCTGCATCATCAGACCCTCGACATCAGGTCCAGTGGTAAGTACTCAAGACAACAAAACAAACAAGCCCAAACTCGACTACTTTATCACTTTCCGTTAGGCAGTTCCAGTGGCTCTCTTCTGGCTGCATCATCAGACCCTCGACATCAGGTCCATTGGTAAGTACTCAAGACAACAAAACAAACAAGCCCAAACTTGACAACTTTATCACTTTCCGTTAGGCAGTTCCAGTGCCTCTCTTCCGGCTGCATCATCAGACCCTCGACATCAGGTCCAGTGGTAAGTACTCAAGACAACAAAACAAACAAGCCCTAACTCGACTACTTTATCACTTTCCGTTAGGCAGTTCCAGTGGCTCTCTTCTGGCTGCATCATCAGACCCTCGATATCAGGGCCATTAGTAAGTACTCAAGACTACAAAACAAACAAGCCCAAACTCGACTACTTTACCACTTTCCGTTAGACAGTTCCAGTGCCTCTCTTCCGGCTGCATCGTCAGACCCTCGATATCAGGTCTAGTGGTAAGTACTCAAGACAACAAAACAAACAAGCCCAAACTCGACTATCGTAGCACTTTCCGTTAGGCAGTTCCAGTACCTCTCTTCCGACTGCATCATCAGACCCTCGACACCAGGTCCATTGGTATGTACCCAAGACAACAAAACAAACAAGCCCAAACTCGACTACTTTATCACTTTCCGTTAGGCAGTTCCAGTGGCTCTCTTCCGTATCTAGTAGTAAAATTTAATATCAAATTATAAATTAGCTTTTAAATAAATTGTAAGCGCACTCCCGCTGCGGATAATAGTAACCCTTGGCGGCCTCTGTCAAAAATTCGAGTTAAGACTGGTTGTCTCCGTCGAAAACCGGTTAATTTCGTTCCACGGAAACGAAATTGGGCCCAGAACAGTTCCTTCACTAACCGGTTTTGAGTGCCGAAAACCAGAAACAAGAACGAAACCACAAACGCTATTCATTTCGGTTTGGGGTCAATGGCCGAAACCGGTTTGAAAATAATACCGGTATCCGATCCCTGGGATATGTATTGCTGATCAAATAAACCATTGACGGCATTGACGCGTGCCGAGCGTGCAATTTTACAACTAGTGACATTCTGATGTCACTCTATAATATATAGCCACTCGGATATTCAATATTGGTCAGTGTATTACATAAGTTTCCTACCATTTATTTTGACATACCCAGATACCAGACCTTAAGTTCCCTGCTTTGCCTCGATACTACCGTGTCCTCGTCGATTCTAAAAGAGAAAGAGGTCGCGATTGCGTCCGTTATGATGTTGTTATGAGATGCGATAAAATCATTGCATAAAATGCGTCCTTAGAGGTCAGATCTTTCCGAAAAAAGAAACGCCGCCTTTTACATGAAGGTACATCGTAGGTCAAAAGGTCTAACCGGGATTTCCCCACAGACAACCAAAAATAGAGCTCATCGGCGTAAACATATTAACCCCGAGCTCAAATAAAGTGGGAATATGGTTAAATTGGATAAAAAAAAGAAATTGAAGTAAATATTCCAATGACGAAGCATGTTGCTCTTTTCATCATTAAATCCTTATGCCGCTGCCAAGCGCTAAGCATTAAAATATGGCAATACAGCAGTTGTGTATAGCCAAAGTATAGCTAGATTACCGAGTTGCGGCACCAACCCGACAAGCTTCCAATTATCACCCACTCGGCTAATTGGTCCGAATATAATTAGGTGCTAGCAATGCATATCAATAAACCTATGCCCTTGAATGTTCTCTTTAGCTGCTAGGGTGTGGAACCGGTTGCGGCGGCAAGTTAAAAAGGTTTTTAAGATATGGACATTGAGTAAGATACTTATAGATAGGTGTCCTATCCAAGAAACCCGAGAGAAGAATTTATGGGCTTCGCCTACGGTCTATTTTAATATTTAATGCGTGAATGGACCAAAATGGAAATATATTTTAACTGTACTTCAGCTAGTCGATTATCAACGTTTCAAACGTATAGGTTAGGTATAAGGTATGTAGATCAGTCATTTTCCCATTCAATCATCATAATTAAAGACGCTTTTCGATTAATCCAGAGTCGCTGGCGCCAACAGGTCGAAGCCAGCGCTGGCAGGGTACTGGCGCCATGAAATCTACATACTTCATTGTATATGATTATTTCCAAGGGTTTATTTACTATTGACAAAATCCAGATGATCCAAATTTTGGAGGATGTGTCTTCAATTAAATGATATGGCCATAACTGATCCCTGTTAACTAATCTAATCCATTTCCATCCTCTCTTACTCTCAGTAAACCTTCAATTTAGTGTACGTCAAAAGGTTATGAACAAAGGCGTATGGACGTGGCTATGAGCCTATGACAGAAGACACAGCTGGTCCAGGCAGCGATATTCCGACGGGTGCGTGACCTAGTTATTTGCAACTTGCAAGGGTCGCGCCCGGATGCCCAGCACCACAAGCCACGGCAATTGCAAATTACGATGCTAATACCAACATTAACCCACTAAAACGCGTGTAGTGGGAGTCTAGTCTAGTAAATTATACCCCGATATGAGATATGAGACAGTTTTTAGTATCACTATTTAAAAAATTATAAAATTTGAAAACGAAGGCTTTGTAGGTCGACGTACAGTTAGCCAAATAGACCTAGAATAACTCCAATAAGCAATCTTATGATCCAGTTGACATATTATATTATACACGACACGAAAGACGTCAGCCGGCACGTCGGAAATAGTAGGAATACAAGGCATCCGGAATTCCCACCTCCCTATCAAGGCAGACGCGGGCGCGAGAGTAATAGGGATCCCGGATGCATGTAAGGTATTTATTTATCGTATGGCATTTATTTCGAACCGTGAGATCTTCGATAAGCCTCAAGTTATCTAACAGTATTCATTTCGCCCTCTAAGCCAGATTGTGCTCGTTTGTGTGTAACTGTACCTATGCTTAGGGTCGGTTGCACCAAAACGTCTGTAATCGTATCGTAAAGGTATGATTCCGTTGCCGACTGCATACAGCAACAGCACGTTCCGCCGCACTCCAAATTGAACCGTAATCATAAGATTAAAAGTCCCAATTTAGAGTGAGAGGCGTGTGCTGTTCCGACACTTCTCCGCTCATTTCAAATTGAGCTTTTTACGTATACCATTACGGTTCAATTTGGAGTGCGGCGGAACGTGCTGTTGCTGTATGCAATGCAGTCGGCAACGGAATCATACCTTAAGTGGTGTTCGTTAAAATCTGATTGTATGGAAAATTTACTATTTTTTATGTGATGACATATGCCGGTGCCATATTTAATGATCGGTCTGTGATCGTAAGTTGGTGGTTCCCGCCACTGTGTAAAGAAAAATGTGATGAAAACAGAGATAACGTGATACGTGATTCATGTTTTGTCGATCAGTCGGCCACCACAGTGTACTTTTCTATATATACGTAATCGGCCACCGAGAAGCTAGCCGGCACAAGGGACCCGTTGCTGCAATTTATGTCAAGCTCGTTATCAAACTAGGTTTACACCGATACTTTAACGTTTTATTTTTCTTTATGAAGTAAAATGCATTATATTGTGCTATAAAGCTTTCCGTTATCGCCGATAATCTACTGCTATATGAATATATTAATATTAATACTAAAGAGTAGATTTTTTTAAATCAAAAATAGGATACGATTTTATAGTATGAGTAAAAATGAAATATATCTTGTAAAAAAGCGGTTTGAGTGGCACAGATAATGTTAGAGTCGGGTCGTTAGGAAGTAAGGACCACCAAAACCAACAAATTGACTAACTGATTGATGAGTGACGTAACTATAAAGGCCGATTACATTTGTAAAAACATGCATACAGTTTTCATTAACTGAACTGAACGATAGATATTGCCATTTGTCATCATTAGCAGTTATTGCCATATGTTCTTTGCTAATGTGTCACATCACATTAAAATGAGATTAATTAATAATTATTAAGAACTTACAAATTATAAATTTAAATACAACGTAGTTTATAGCATAAAATAAGAAACATTATTAATACACGTATAAACGGGAACAAAGGTGACAGTTTGACTGTCGAGTAAACAGTATTGGTACCAAATTTCGCGATATAGAAACGTTGACATGATTTCTACTTAAGGCGCAGGGTAGGGCAGGGCCTCCCCATACAAACTTTGGGCACGTTTTATTCGTCGGTTTTGGCACTCCCTAATAGATTTTTTTTGCTTGTAAATATTAGATATACGAAGAACTTCAAGAAAAAAAATCAAAAAATTCAAAAAAATGAAAATTAAAAAATACTTCAAATAAAAAAAGAATATTTTTTTCTCCAGGTTCTGGCTAACAGAAAAATAAGCACACTGACCAAAAATCATAAGTGTAATGCAAACACAAGCGAAGAAAAACTTGCCAAAAGTTTGTATGGAGAGAGCTTACCCCTGCGCCTTAACTCCTGAAGCGTCGTGTAACGGATGTGGATCCTGCAAATAAACATTTCGTCCGCGCCGCGTCAATCATGAAAGTTGCTCATTCGGCAAGTAAGTTAGATCAGTTAGTAATTCTGTGGTAATTCTAACTAAGCACATGGATGTGAGTAATTGATGGTATCGCGACACTAATGGGGGTTGGGTAATTTCCCATCGGGAGCTTGGGCCATGAACACGCATTATTATTGCTAAGTGGAGTGGAACTCGATCGCTTTTGTTTGCTGCCAGCTGATTAATTAGCCCTAGATTTTTATCTAAACGAGGTTAAGCTCGTAAACCTATACTTAAGTTATGATAGCTGTTTGACATTCTTTGAGGCTGTTCAACTTTGTCAATGTATATACTCATTGACAGACCGTCGTTTCAGCGTGGACAAAAATGCGTTCTTAATGTCTGTCCGAATGTTCTCTACAGGTTGCATTTCTCTACCGATTCTCTGGATATTTAGTGGTGTGAGCATGTTTGATAATTATAAAGAATTTTTAGCACCGAAGGTCGAAGACGTATGAATTATCACTCGTTATAATGATTTAAACGGACTTTATCGCGTATGTCAATTAATCAGACTCAAAGTAATTAGACTAGTAATGAGATTACTCAGTTGGTTAGTTACTTTGTTATTTTTAAATGATCAAAGTATTTCAAGACTTACGTTACGTGAAATGCATTTTTATTCACGTACGAGATTTTTTCTTTGGTTATTTTCGCTGATGTATGTAAATACGCCGTCGAACAGAAGACCCTTTGAGGAATGTTAGGGGTTCTTTATCGCTTGTCTGTACTCGTAAAGATTGTTATCCGACGGGAACAGGACGGGTTGGCTACTGCGACAGAATACAAATATACTTACATTTCTAGTTTTCGCTCCAAACTAAATACTTATGAATATATATTGAAACATAATAAACGGGTTACTAACGTCGAATATCCGCCGATATTTATCGCGAGTGACCCGTTTATCTTATCTTATATCTTTAAACGAGCAATTCTTGTATATTTATTTATTTATTTACTTATTTATTTATTTCGGGGATTTCGGAAACGGCTCTAACGATTTTGATGAAATTTGGTATATGGGGGTTTTCGGGGACTAGTAATCGATCTAGCCAGGTCTCATGCGCGGGAAAACGCCGAGAAAAGCTCGGCCACCCAGATATTTATATTTAAATACGTAGCTCAGACTTGCGGGAGTTTCTACTTATACATATATTTACCACGTACAATTTATTAGTAGGATATTTTTGGACATATAGCTCCTTTCAAAATAGTTACCTAGCTTGGGTTTCATACTTCACCTATCTCATAGGTTGTCGTTACTAATAACATATTATTTTCTTGCCCGCGTCGAGATTAGAGTCAAACTATTAATTTCTCTCTTGCTAGGATATTGAATGACAGTTGTAAATTATAGTTGAAAAGGGTCTGCGAAGATGAATTGTCAGTTATTCAATTTCGAATGGACGTGTAAAGACGGCGCTTATCCATAATGAGTGTCAACTGAGAACATAATAATACGTGTTGTCCAATGAAATCATTGATTCTGTTTGAACACAGAAAAGCAAAGAAACTTGCGTACATAGAGTCAAAGATGAGCTCACCCTTGATAGTTGATCGCCTTGAATTAATATGACCAGGAACTACAAGTTTTAAATTTTCCATTGTTGAAAACTTGCTTTACCATGTTATTAATTTCTTTTGGAATAATCTGAGTTTATTCTGTATCCTTCTGTATTTATCTTTCCGTCAACACAGTATTGGTCAAATTGAGAGGTGTGGACGCAATTATATTATTTTTGACAATTCTAACACGCTTTGTCTATAGCAACTGATCCCCGTAAGTTATCTTGGACGCGATTAAGTAAACTTAGACTACGTTATTTCCCGGTAAAGTAATACGAGCTCAGAGAATGCTCCAACAGTAAAAGTTAGTCACTAACTGGGTCCTGTTGAGTACGTATATTTTATTAACATTTATGAAATTCGTAACATTTAGCTTGAATTTACATTTAGAATGGGAAACTGCAACAACATGTCTGTACTTACTATAACTGAATGGTATCTCGTTTTTTCAGTGGCTACTTGGCTACTTTATCGGTTTCAGATTTTTGTGTAGTTACATAATTGTATGTAATCAAATATTGTTTAACAGTGAAAGCACTTTAGTAAATGAATGTACACATGCTACTTTGCCATGCTATCTAAAATATTTTTTTCATGCGATAGTGTGTCTGTCTGTCGCCTCTTCACGCTTAAACCGCTGAACTGATTTAGCTGAAATTTAGTATGGAGATAGTTTGAGTCCCGGGGAAGGACGTAGGATACTTTTTATCTCGGAAACCATCCGTTAAGGGAGTGGAAATAGGTTTGGAAGCACGATGACTAGGTAACCGCCTGATAAAAAAATTGCAATAAAATTTTATCACTATGAATGAGTTGTATGCAGACAAAAGTTATTGTAAATAAATACAACAAAAGACTCTTAGTTTTTATTAGTTTGTAGGCAGATAAATAAATAACTATAGTTTAGCTTTTCATTAGAAATAGTGTGCGAAATTCTGTTTAAAGTTTTATCAAAGCACGGAAGAGCACATGGGTGTCACTAGTCCTATGATTCCCGTTCCTACGAATATGTCTAAAGGCTTGGTCACACAGCGTTGCGCGACGTCCGCGCGACGCGACCGCTGCGCGCTGGAACTATATGCTAACCAGTAGCTCTAGTATAAGGCGACTTCCTGACTTGGCGGGGCGGGATCGATATGTGAAATTTTCCTCTTTGACGTAACTTCGGGCGTGGGGCGGTCAGCTTCACGGGCATAACTTTACTGGCGTCGCAAAGATTCCCACTTGACAGAATACTGTCAGTATTACATTTGCGCAGTAGTAATATCATGCGCAGAAGCGGAGCAGGACTGCCTTCGTATCGACCCACTTCCGCGCATTCCGTGCCAGTCAGGAGGCACTCATTAAATGTAGGGGCGCAGTAAAAAGTAGTACAGAGTTGACTGACAGTTGACACTGGCATTTGACAGTTTTCACATATCGTACTGCCTCCGCACCGACAAATCAGGAAGTCGCCTAAGATTTTCGAAACATTAACTAATTCGAACGCATTTGCGTTTTGTCTCAAAATGTATGAAAGTGGTATGAAAACGTGAACAGCGCCTCTGGTGGTCACTAGTGGAAACTAAAACAGCGAGTATAACATTTGTTGCTAAACGATGAACGCGCGTATTTCAAACTCGGTGAGAGCGTTTTCATACATTTTGAGACAAAACGCAAACGCGTTCGAATTAGTTCATGTTTCGAAAAAACTTATACTAGAGCTACAGTTTAGCGACGTCACACAGGTTGCGCGACGCGAGCGGGACGGTTTCATACATTTTGGCGCGCTGCGCAGCGTCTCCCGCTCGCGTCGCGCAAGCGGTGCGACCAAGCCTTATACCAGAATCGATCAGGTGCCGAAACGTAGGTACTAGGGAATGCAAAAACCGGTGAAAATAAAAAACCGGTTATTAACCGTTTTGACTGGACAAAAACCGGTTAACCGGGTTTTTACCGGTTTTTTTACAAACTACCTGAAATCGAAGTATTGGACTATAAATTTATTATTTCTGGGTTCTATTGGTAATCCGGGCATGTTTCTAGTGATGTGAATTTGGTTTTTATCGTCATCTTTATAAACTACAAAACAAATCGACAAGTGACAAATAAAATTATGAAACATTCTAATATAATATACGGATATATATAGATATCTTAATAAGCGGCGATGAAAAGTAATATATTACCAGTATAGCACTAGCAAAGTTAAGGTGGTACCTAGTGTACCTACCTACTATTTACAATGACATATTATAACAAACATTAAGTATATACATTGAAATGAATAGAAATAAAAAAAAATAGTGCATAATAACATTAATAACATGGGCTATTAACTAATATAACTTATTAACTATCAAGAATGACATGAAAAATAGCACTATGTATTATAAAAGAAATACTTATTTGAGATGTGGACTTCCAGACATCAACTGGTATTTTAATATTCACAATTTCACACAACAAACAAAGCAATAAGTACACAAACACCACACTTGCTTTCACCCTCTCTGAGCACTGACTGATTAGATACGTTACTACAGGGTAGTAGCTTTTCTGCGCTTTTGACGCGGCAGACTCAAATGAAGTGGGGATATGGGAAACTAACAACATTTTAACATTATGATATTCATGTGCTCTATCCACAGTCGTAAGGAAAAGAAACTAACTTCTTTAAACGTACATCCTACCATCCTTAAATAACGTGATTTGAAGGTGAAAGAACGCTCTAATCTCACCATGAAGTTGTTTTTTATACTAAATACAATTTCGGTTAAAAACCGGTTAGTGGTGTAAAAAAACCGGTTTTTTACCGAGCTCAAAAAGTTCCGGTTAACCGGTTTTTCGGTTAACCGGTTAACCGGTTTGCATTCCCTAGTAGGTACTGAATCTTATCGAAACGAAACACCTTTAATCTCCCGAGAGGCCTAGTAGATTGTGGAAGGAGATACTCGTATTAGATAATCAGTCCGCAAACCCAGTGCCCAGAAGTTAGAACCGTCGAATAACCGAGCGCAGACATTTTGAATAAATTATATTATCAATATCAGTACCGGAAGTGCTTTGAATAAAATATTATGTGAAAAATAGTTATTATCCCTTATCAAATTAAATTGACTTCATCGTTCCGGGAAAACATTATCTTACTGTGTAATTGTATCCTTTATTGCATTGTGTTGTTCGACAAATTTCCTACAAAATTGCTGAAATCTAATTTCGAGATAAGTAAAGAGCAATCATAAATGGCTAGAAAGGACATAGAACGAAAAAAGAAAATTAATCTACTATCTTCTTTCTAATTAATTTGAGCTTGGGAGTCGTGCGCATCTTGACGTAAGAAGCGCCAAATGATTAGCCCTGCGATCCATCATACGGACTAGGAAAAGCAAAACAGTACCTAAGCAAGTTACAAGTTCATAATATGGGTGGTTCAATTCTTTACTTTTACAAAACTGTCCTTTACTACTGTTATTTTGCGTTTATCCTTTTAGTTAAAAACCTTGAAAACCAGTTATTTTTATGAGTTTAATATACCCGAACGAAACACATAACACAACTCGATATACCCGTTCGCTATGGGTGATTATTGTACGATATCTAAATAACTTTCTGGCCTACTTAGTACCTATTTAGATTGTTGACTGAGTCTTAAAGCAAATGCTAATTAAAAGTAAAAAAAATACACCATACAGTGAATTCTAGCTCTGTTTACGCGTTTTATTAATTTAAATATTTTGATAAAACAACTAATTATTATATATGGCGTAAACAGATAAAAGCTAAATCTTGCATGAAAAAATATTTTTGTAGATGTAGGTATTTATCAAGAAGTTTTTAAAACGCAATTAAATTTCAGCTTGCTGTAACAGCTTCACTATTAGCTAGCTGTAGTTTCACTTATTTTTGTATTGTTGAAAATACGTGCTCGTTATTGAAATCTCTAGGCAACTTATTTGCCGAGTGGAATTAAGATGCCTCACTTGGAATACAACGGCTCCAGTATAATGGGAAAATAAATTCCCTCCGGAGTAGGGAAACAATATATCCAAAGCCTTACGTTATATACAAGTGTTTATTAATGTTGACGTAACTGTTGAATTGTTGATAGTATGTTTACACTCTGGTCCACCGTTAGGCGAAGTTTGGCAAGTCAAAATGCACAAATGTTGCCACAGTACGGCCAGTGCTGGTCATATCGATATTATTTAAGGCCTCACTAGACACACCGATCTTACCGCCCAATTTATCGGGTACCCCTAGGTGCTTGGCGATAACATTGAAAATCGAAATTAGTAGTGTTTTTCTCAATGTAATATGCACTGAATTTCACAAATTAAAATTATTTTTAATTTTTATGACATTCATATTTAAAGGACTACACTTCATATTTTAATATTACTTTTGTCCCGTTTAATGAGGCTTTAGTGGCCAAAAACTCGAAAGCTCATAGATTACAACAACAACATTGGATTAAGTTGGTAATACAACGTTATACTTATCGATAAGTTTTTTGCGATATGTATGTACCATCACTTTATTTCTTTCTACTCAGCGCGGTAATCACGTAACGTTTTCGACCGTTAGTACAATAGATTTAAATGTCAAATCCCATACTAAAACTGCCATTCAATACGTACCAACGGTAGTAAATATGGTTACGTGATTACCCCGCTGGCACCATCTTATCTGTCAGATTACTTCGCCGAATCTGTGGGACAAATACTAAACCATTTATACTACCCACCCACCCGTCCTCTCCCAGCGAAAAAAACAAAACATTCTTTTGTTATCCGGCCGGGGATCCCAGTCACCAGTTAGCGGACGGCTTAAGCAATTTAATTAGTTAAATTGATATAATTATAATTGAATGTCGCTAAATAAAGCGTATAGCTTTTATCGCGAGAAAATGACATGTTTTGTCCCTTGATACTTTGAATTACGACAAGAAAACTGAAACCCAGCTAACTTGGCTCTAAGCAAAAGCAATAAACGAGGAGATAATGCTTGTAATAAACCGGTGAGCACGGACGGCTAGCGCAGTTATAATGTCGACTTCCTCGTAGTACTTACGCTGATCCTAATTAATGTATTTTAAATGATCATAATTCATTACGGATGTGCTTCCTTCAAGTGGGGACCATATGGGAGAAATTATAGAGTAAAATCATATGGGAATACTACATATATTTTATTCTGTTTTGTATGCCTAACCTAAAATATGTTTGCACTTAATTGTAAAGTGCACAAGGAGCGTACACATTGGTACACATGTACAATGACATATATCGCGTTCTTTGAAACGCTGTTCTTAGCAGACGATAAAACTTCACATATATGATTCAGAAATAGCATCTGATGATCAGAAAAGCTAAACTCCCAAAGAGTGTTGTATCTCGTTTGCTTGTGCGAATGTGCGCGGAGGACATAAGCTTGTCTCTTACACGGCGGACGTGGTTTGAAGGATCAAAGCATACCCATTATATTCAAAGTTATATCAAGTGTTTGTAGTTTTAGTTAAGTTATGACAACCCGACAAGACAATCTGTAGACAATCTGTATTATGTAGATTACGCTTACGTTAGTAGTCGCTATTGATTCTGATTCACATTATGTTAGATAAAAACTGACCGACTTGTTTAGACATGGTTTATGCAGAAGTACACAGAGTCGACAGGAGATCGATAAGAATGAAAGTAAATGCATGTTTGCTAGAATACACCGGCCTTGGCCGCGGCCGCTCGCTTCCGCTGCTCCTTGACTTGCGGCCAAACACAACAGTTGACACGGACACATTATTAAAAATATACTTACAACCATTCAGGTTATTTAAAAATATAACGCAACGTTTATTTATAAACAAAATTAACGACCTACTATTTATCACGCTGGTTGAAAGTTCTCACGTAAATTACAAAGTATTTAATTTATTAGCTTACTAGATTTTGCCCGTAAATCTGAACGTCGCGTTTATAACATAAGCAATGGACTTCGTATAAATATGTGAGAATAAATAATGTCGTGCAGATTTATAAATGTATTATGTTTGTCACCTTTCTATAGGTTTCATTATGATAAAACAATGTTTTATGATAACAGTAACAACAATTGCGTAAAAATGTATTAAAGAAACTTATAGCTTTTAATTACAAACTAATAAATAGCAATTAATTACTAACTAATAAATAGCAATTACACATTGTTCGTCCGGGCTCCACTTTCAAACGATTCCTCAAGAGTCTGAAGTTTTGAGATGATTGATATTTAAATTAATTAATAGCAGGCACAATCTAACATAAATAAGTCTAGTCCTGCTGTAAACTCATTAAGGTTTGTCTTATGGGTATTATTTTTACTACCTGCAGTCCTCGACAATTCTGCACTGAACTGCTGCTGAACACTTTCTGCCAAACAGCGTCATAACATAAACAATCACCGCGCACCGTATTTCATTTCATCTAAGAATGACATAATCACACACATTATAGATCGTCATCGTTAATTAAATCGTCAGTCATTTCCTCTCGCACGAAAACTTGTACAGTAAAGTGGTTAAGAAAGATGTATTAAAAATCTCAATAACCACAGCCTCCCAAACACGTAAAAAAATTCAGTCATTTCCTCTCGACTGAAACTGGTATCAAATGATAGTTAAAACACTAGGTACCTTAACGAATAAAAATCGTTTGCCGGTTGTAGAGCGGTGGAATACCCGTCAGTCAGTCACATGAACATATAAAAAAAAAAAAACAGTCATTTCCTCTCGTATGAAATTTGGTCAGATGACAGTTTTAATGCTATTGTGAATAAATAAATTCGTCTGCCGGGTGTATCGCGGTGGAAAACCCGTCAGTCAGTGCCCTGAAGATTGTATTGTATGGGATGACAATAAATATTCAATGCACATAGGCGTGTGGGGTACCTATAAATAGAAAAGTTTTTTAGAAACCCCTATATCATTTATAAAGGCCTATCCATAGGTCCTATGGAAAAGTTTTTTAGAAACCCCTATATCATTTTTAAAGACCTATCCATAGGTCATATGGAAAAGTTTTTTAGAAACCCCTATGTCATTTTTAAAGGCCTATTCATAGGCCACATATACATATAAATATATAACTATATCCTATCGGAATCGTGGTTGACGTCCACAGTAAAAGACAAAAAAAGATAAAGATAATTTATTTGCTAAAACATAATTAATAATTAACTAGTTATTCCTAATAAATTAACATAATTTTTTATACATCTTTCTTAACCACTGTACAAGTTTTAGTGTGAGAGGAACTTGGTCACCCACACCTGTTCGGGGCCCACGGTCTATTACTATGCTGATCCTATGATGACATATGTAGGTGTTGATAAATACGATCGAATGTTTGTTTTGATCTTGGTCATCATGTAAATTGATGGTATCGTTAATATTGTTCTTCCTCGTCGACGTACTGATCGCAACGTGTGGCATGTGTGTACAACAGGTTAGTTGGATGTAAATAGAATCACGAGGTAACAGTTTATTTCTGCGCCTCGTTAAGAGGCGTGTCGGACTTTACAAGTTGTTAACACCGCTGAAGCGTTAGGATAGGACTCTAGGCTGTAGGGGAGAACAGCCGTAACTTTTCAGAACTTGCACGGCTGCAGTAAGCGGATTTTATAAAACATTATTTAAGTATAGAGATAAAGAAGTATGCTAATATGTACTTCATGAGCCATAGAACGGCAGAACCGTGGTTCTTCATCTACATGTCTAATTATGTCATACTTGTTGTTGTTTACAAATTATGCGTGTGACAAAGACTGCTTATTTAATAGAAACTTCCTCGTTAGTGTAATTTTTGGACGAGCGTTATTTGCTAAAACAATTCTTACATCTTCTAGCCGTAGACGAGTACCTGTCTTGCTTGTATCGCACAAATTGCACAATGTATTAGTGCATAAAGGTACACGGCTAGGCTGGCAGTTAGAGCAAACGAGCCCTTCTTCTGCGGCACTTCGGCGCGCCTCGCTCATTTGCGGCGTCCGTTTCGCATCGTCGCGGTATTTATATGGCATTTTTGAGGTTCACAAGTTCACATCTGCACATATTTGAAAGCGGGTGGGCTATTTTCTGATACACATGGTTGTGTTCTGGCCAAGACTATTTTTATTGGTGGTTCTAAAACATATGATAGTCTTGTGTGGCGAATTGAGGAATGATTTTATACATGTATATTTTATGTATATTGGTGGTAATCAATAAAATTACGAGTATTAAACTCCCTATGTTTTGTGTTTATTTGAATAGTACCTAAAATGTGCTGGAAAAAGTTATTTACTAAAACTATATTATTCTATACTAATTTAGCCTCAGTATTGTTTTTTGCACGATGGTTATGCGTTTTAGGTATAGAAGTAGGTAGTTAGTAAGTGCACTTGTATAGTCCCTGCAAAACGTTTTTACCGATTTAAATACAATTTTTATTCACATACGTAATATCGAATAAATGTTAATTAAAACACAGGACTACACCTACCACCCTGTCATAGATAACCTAATAAGCAGCCATTGAAATGGATACAGATCCCCGTAATATGATAATTTTATAACAAGACTGGCGGACGGCGTCTGAAATAAAGTTACACAATTGACTGTAACTTTATTTTCTGATGCGAGAAAACGCATTGCGCATATGCGCATTAACGTTGTTAAGCCAATATTAATGACATAACGGGTTTGTATCTCGACAACACCGAATTCATTCCACGAAGCAGACACATACTTACATATAGTGAAGTTCTTATGTTAGCCATTTTATGTAATATGTATGGCACGGCGGCCTAGTCAAGGACTATTCCAATATTTCACGTCTGCATCCCATAAAACAGAGTTATACACGGTTGTGTTGTACAGTCAGCAAAGAAAGTCCTCTACCACTTTTGGACTTTAACATACACATAATAGAGTCGAAAAGTGGTAGACCACTTTTTTGGTAGACTGTACACAAATTTTGTGCGGTACATTCGAAATGGTGATACCTAAAGTTTTAAAGGCCTGTGCCACGTGAGTTAGTGATTACCTAGTGGATGTTCATATGATTGCTAATTGCACTTGTAGTAAATGTAACGTAACGAATAGAAATGTAACGTTAGGTTTTAAAGCAATAAAGATATTTATTATTATTATTATTCGCTTTATTTATTTATTTTCTTAGCCTAGGTTTGTATAACATTTCTATAAAAAGTAAAATATAAAAATACACTTATATACAAAACATAAAAACGTTATAAAAACCTAGCCTAGAGTGCCGCCGGCAGCGAGGCAGGGCCTAAGCTACCGGTGGTCAGGGCGACAGAGAGAGGAACCTCCTGACTATCCGGGCCATTATTATTAATGTAGGAACTTAATAAGCATGATACCATATAGACTCAATTTATAGATGTTTTGTTCAGAACTAAGGTAAAGGCCTCAGCATGGCGTCAGGAATAAGGAGAGCAAATAATTCAGAGGCATGGCAGATAATTCGGAGGAGTCAGACACGAACCATAATTCTAATAACATATATTCAAATTGATAATTATCTCGAATTGGAACCAAATTCCAATCGTTTCGTTTCATAAAAACTATGATATCATTTCATTATGAGTACACTTATTAGGTTTGCTGTGAATATGGGTTCATAACCAGTTAACTCGTCACACATTCATTCACTTTTCATCGGTTTCAATACTTTCTATTTATCTACACTAGATTTTTTTAAATATTTATTTATTTCGAAGCTTTCGTCAAAATGACGATGTCAGCTCGAAGTACTAAGTTCGTATCGATATCGTGCATGAGTGACGTATTCAAATAAATGTGGCACAACATTAAGAGATAGATAACAATTGTTGTGGAGGGCGGGATCCCTTATGGCAGAAGGGTCATCAATAACAACATGTATTTCGTTGTACGTAACATTATCGATGTTTCCTTTCAATCGTCCATTTACTTACAGGGATATGATAGCAGTGATTATAGCCGCATAGCAAACAATTATATCGGCGATCGCTTGTGTAGTACAATGAGCTCATTACGCTTCGTTCGTCCATTATTGTGTCGGGTATTGTGGCACTAATACGATAACCATACCGATTAGCTGGGCAGCCGTTGCGTCGCTAGGTGCTCGCAATATTTGATGCCCACTTACACGCATTAAGCTATATACTCACACTCATTGTTACAACTGACCACGAAGAGGTAAAGAAGAGGCAGAGGCAACCAATAGACGGCATCGAATTGTATAGGTAGGTTGAGTAGGGGGAATTTGGAGGAAATAGCATAGTGGTGAATGGGGAAGACACATTTTTACGAATACAACTTTTGTTATTGTTACCAAGTTTATCTCTTGTCTGTGTAGCTGTGTACATATACTATTTACAGTATTTACCCGATTTAATAGAGGTCGTAGGACACGTTTGTTTATAGTCATTACATACTCATTGTGGCAAAACAAAAATGTCTCACGTGTAGCTCTTTCCCAGAAGAGATATATGTGACCGTCCATCACACAGAGGCCCTTATGGTCGGTATTGAGTTACGCACGGATCTATAATCTACAATACATAAGCTACCAAAAACAATAAAAACCATGACCCTAGGTGCCATACTTTTTTTTTAAAAATCATCAAAGTTACGCAACCCAAAAATGCACTTTAGAGAAATAACTAAGAGAAGTTTAAAACTCATTTAAAGTATGTTCCCGTGGGAAGTTACATAGATGATGGTAGATTCTGAATCCTGAGGTTCTCTTCTATAGGAAACAATCAAAGATTTTTCAATTCCACTACCCGGTTGAGAAAAAATGGCCTTTGATCAGTGCAAGGCGCCGATCGTAAAAAAATAAGGAAATTTGTAATATGTGAATTATTATTTCGTATTTTGTGATCTTTGTCATAGTGTATGCTAGAAAATAGTTTTCTTTACACCTCGAATGGAAAATAAAAACGAAAAACTAACGCGATATATTTTTTTAAATAAATATAGAAAATTATGTTTTTTCTATCTCGTCACGAATAAATTTAACAATTTCCGTGTAGTACACCATACTTACCTGTAATAAGTCTAGACAAGCATTACACAGGTTTTAATTTTTTTTTATGTCAATTAGTTTCAGTTTTATTACCGATTAAAGTTACATGAAAATCAAGGTTTACTTCCATACATTTGAGAAAAGGGCCCTTATGGACGAATGTAACCAAAAATGTAAGTAAATAATAATATTTACATTATCTAAGTAGCAATCTTGTATTAGAACGTAATTCTGAATAAATCTTTTCATTACAAGTTTTTTGAATTTTGCGTAATTTTTAAATTATACGAAAAAGCAATTTCGCATAGTAATAATCATTTTTTAACTCTATTAATAAAAAAACCGACCAAGTACGTGTCGGACCACGCACAATAAAGAGTTCCGTACCGACACCTACTAGTCCATATTTAAACCCACTATCTGATACGTCGAATCGAAAAAGGTCGTATCTTCATAGTAAACTCACTGCACTTACGCCCTTTTGTTTGGGCAAAACAGTTTTTCAGCAATTACTCAAAAACCAGTAGCCGTATTTTTATCAAACCAAAAATCGTCGTAAGTATTTATTAATGTACAGTCATCAGCATCAATATCTGCTATAACAAAGGCGGCATAAATATCTGACCCGTCCTTACGGCCCTACAAATGGAGCTGCGTCGGATATTTAAATGCCACCATTGTTTTGGCAGATATTAATGCTGGTGACTGTACACCACCTCATTTATTTTTCAGAATTTTCATACATATGGAAATTAGAAGGTGGGAGGGGGGGGGGGGCACTACCTATTTTTTTTTAAGTTTACGTTACTATTATATTATGTAGCAATTCATAGAATAATACTTTCCTACCATATGTTGTGACATACGGACGGACGGAAGCACGGACGGACGGACGGACGGACGGACGGACGCACGGACGGACTGACGCACGGACGGACGGACGGACTGACGCACGGGCCGACGGACGCACGGACGGACGGACGCACGGACGGACGGACGGGCAGACATGATGAAACTATAAGGGTTCCGTTTTCACCATTTTGGCTCTGGAACTCTAAAAATACAATTCAATAGGAAATGTAATAAGAAACAAAAAAAATTGCAACGGTCATGCACGACTAGAACTTCCTTGACTTGAGACTAGAAATAGGTATTTGTAACGTGTACCACCTAATCCAGTAAACAGAAAAGGCAAATAAATAATACAGAAAATGGTTAGAAGTAATTAGAATAAGTTATTAACCTATTTTATATCATTATTATCTGCGCTCTGCCATAAGGGCCCTTTTTTACTAAACTTTACAACTAATTTTAAGGTAGAAATACTTAACTTATACGTGTGAAACCAAGCTAGAAATACACATCTATTCTTATACTTTATCAATATGCAAAAAACAAAAAATATGTGATTTTACCGTATTTTACTAAAACGCTGATATCTACGAAACTAGAAAGTGCCATAAGGGCCCTTTTGTTATGGACGGTCTCATATGATGTTATTTATTTGCGGCTGTTTTCTTTACCATCTGTGGCGTATAAACACATCATTCTATTTTTATCCCAGGCCAGGAAGTGGAATTATCTGCAAATTTAACGTACGGTGATTACCACTTTAAGGTATGTGACAACTGCAACGTCTCATACCATGTCCGTGACGTAAAATGTATTCGTTGCATTATCTACGGAGTTTCAAACCATATTCACCAGAAAACATTTATGGAGAATCGACCTTAGTGTATATGTCAACACACCCGACAGTTACAAACTAGTAATAGATAGATAGGTATTATCTATTGTTCGTTGAACATTGAAATCTTGTACCTACAGGAATTCAAAGGAACTTGAAGTTTACAAAATACACAATCTCTTGTCTAGGTAGCCATGTTTGTATTATAATGCTTCAACGTTAAACTTAGTTTCAAAGCTTGAAATAGAATGTTGACTTGAAAACAAATAAATCAATAATGCGGTAACATTACCGCCATGTAATATCTGTTGAATACCTATTACCTATAGGTACACCAATATTTGTAAAAATACCTATTAGCTATAACAACGAATAGTTTTAACATAATCTAGGTAGTGACGAGGCAACGTTTTTGCAATCACAATGGCTAGCCTTTGACAGTAGCGGTCACAGAGAAGCAATTTTAACTTGGACGGACCGTTATCCCGTGTGATTCGGAACTCGAAATCGCAATAATGGTGGTGTTTGTCTGCAGTCTGCCCTCCATTCAGTAAAATTCATAGGAACGAGGCTCGCCGCCGCGACTCTTGCCGAGGCGTCTGCTGTGCCTGCCGGGGTTATTGACCCGTCGACCGTGACCCCCCTCCCCCTACAATTTCGCAAATCATCGAAGAATCGAGAACTCATTTATTTGTTTAGGTTATTTGTTCTTTTTGGGATTATCCGTTCCCCAAATTGCTGGGAAGCGGATTAACCTCTCAATCAATATACGGGTCAAGAAAGATACCCATTATTATATGGCGTTTTGTAAGTTGTTGTCCAAATACAAATACAAAAGCGTTTATTCAGCAGCAGCAGCAGCGTTTCTCCAACTCTGAAACAACGTTATCTACGCCGGGGTTGATTGATGTGCCGAGCCGAGACGTGTTATACTTAAGGTGAAGAGGTGGGCAAAGTATTGAAATCGAGGTGTTTTTGTGCAGAATATTTGAAGAATATATTGAACGTAATGACCTGCATAGTACATATTTAGGACACGCATACCCTTGAGTATTTGCTGTTGTAGTTAGTTTGTTCACATACATTGTAATTTCGACAAAAAACCACGCTTAAGGAACATTAAAAACGAAATGTGTGCAAGCATTATTCGGTTACGACAGAATTCTAAGTTTCCAAATTAAGCTCAGTTATTTTTGAGGATTTAACCAATTTTCTGTTGTAGTTAATATTCGTCTAAGTATTCTAATATGAATTTCAAACTTGAAAACTTTGCTTCGTATAAAATGGTAGGCGCTATTCTAGCGCTGATAGTAAATTACTGCCAGTCTTGATCATGACAGTGAATATTTTTATGAAAAAGCAAGTAAAATGTATATAAAAATGTGTAGTATTTTTTTAAAAAGCAAAAAGTTGCTTTTCAAATCTCACATATTACCTACATATGTGAGACTTGAACACTCGTCAAATTTTTTCTACCCACAAATATGAAAGTGAATGCGACGTTGCGACTTCGCTTCGCTCGAGGCACAGCGCTGTTGTCAGATATTTGTTTACTTATCTAGTTTGGAAGTTTGCACCGAGCTTGAGCCGATTCCCGTTGCACAGAGTAGTGCGGACACATAGAGACATACAACCTGTAAGACAGTTTTATTTATACTTATCTATTATAGTTGGACTTTTAAGAGGCCGTATAACATTTTGTTGTTTCAATACTACTCCAAATCATTTTGCAAATGATCATGAGGATCCTGACATTTGTTTACGTTTGTAAAATGATATTTGATTTGACTTCGCTATTTATTTGTATTGCCATCGTTATCCTTAATTCAATTTGTACCTATACTATAATTTTTGTATTCAATATCGATATCAATATCAATATTTGTGCACAATCTCCTGACACAAGCATTCTAAATTGCTTAAAAGGAGGCTCCAACCTTGCCTATTGAAACAAATTTTTGTAAACCCCAATAATCATTTTTCATTTTCATTTTCATTTTCAATCTTACACAAATCAACCTAGTCCCAAACTAAGCAAAGCTTGTACTATGGGTACTAAGCGACGATATACATACTTATATAGATATAAATAGATACTTAAATACATAGAAAACATCCAAAAAGAAAAAAAAAGAAAATGAAGTTTGACCCGAGAACAAATATTCGTGCTCATCACACAAATAAATGCCCCGGCCGGGATTCGAACCCGGGACCTCCAGCTTCGTAGGCAGGGTCACTACCAACTAAGCTAAAGCGGTCATATGTTATAAAACTTGCTATGTAGCCTGAGAAAGATACGTTTTTTTTGGAAAAAATCTCTAACAGGCTAATTTTTTTTATACGGTTCTTTTAAGTGATTTTAAGAATCAATATTTTCAAATTTGCGAATCTACCACCGGAAGTTGGATAAAAAAAATGGTGCCCAAAAACTGTTGATTTTTCACAGCAAATATGGTATAAGTAGTTTTATTGAGAATGCTTCTATCTTTAGGTCTGTTTTGATGCTTACGATCCGAATCGAAACATATATGCAACGGGAAATAAGAGAAATTTAATCAAACAGGTATTTTCAGTTTTTCTGAAACTTATTAAAAAGAAAATTATATATAAGCTTTTTATAGCAACACATGAAAAACAAGGACTGTTTCTCAGAATTATCATTGCAAATGAAACTATTTAAATATTTGGTAAATAGTTTTTTACAAATCGCGTATTTAACATTAGTAGAAAAAATATATCAGTTCCAATTTTTCCGTGGACTTTTAATTTAAGCCCTGAGAATGTCAATGGAATAGGAATGAAATAACATGTATTTGTTTTCGTTGATTTGCCTGATTACAGCACACACGTGCAATCTGATTTGGACTTTATTGCCTTACTATCAGGGATTATTTTAGGCATGTCGAAACAAGCGCGCGGCGCGTGCGGCCGGCCCCCGCCGCCTCGCTTCGATGTCTGTTTATTATTATTACTTACTATGACTTTGATATGATCATATGAATAACGAATGCATTGATGACGGTGCCTAAATACAAATACAAAGTCCGTGATTGCAATTTTACCGTAGGGTTCATTAGCATTACACCTTCTTCAATGTGGCCTTCATGAAAAGTCAACGTAGTGAGTTTGGCTTATATATTAATTTCACAAGACTTTTTCAAAGAAAATAAAGCTCCAGATATTTTGGGTAGCTTCAGTATAAAAAGGGTCAATACATATAAGAAAGATATATATAAACCATAACTGTAATGTTAGCTTATATACCATAGCCGTAATTGAATTTTATATATTTCTGTATTAAAAATGATTATATAACGATGTTGCCTTAACAAAAATCGGTTGATTTTTCATGTATCACAAAGAATATAAATATATATAGTATGTCACAATAGTTATTTACGATACAAGGGTTGTAAAACAAAGAAAGGCCGATATCGCAGATGTTTGGGGCCCGAGCCGCAGGCGAGGGTCTCAAATATGCGAGAGAGGGCTTTCTGTTTTACGACCCGTGTTTTGTACACAATTTTACGTCACCACTTGGCCAAAAAGTGGGTTTTTCTGATCGCGCAGCGTGCAGAAAAACGCGCTTTTTGGCAAGGTGTGGTGTAAAGTAAGTAAATGCTTATACCATTTTCGCCCGATTTTTAAGGATTTTTTATAGATTATTTTTTAATATTTTCTACAGTCACGTTGGTGGACTACGTGTTTTATTAAAGAATACCTAATCTAGTTGCTTTAACAAATTTTTTGGTGCAAAAAAAGTAGCTGTTATGCATTAATGTTCAAAATTCATACAGCGCAACCGTACCGCTCTTAGGCTAATGAGCTGTCATTAAATTTCACAGTCGCAATACAGTTACCGTTTCCTCGCGCCATAACTCGTCAAACGCGTAAAATTGCGTCATAATATGTTCATATGCGACAACTATTAGGTGACTACGTACGTCCGCCATGCTATTTATATATACGAAATTAGACTTTAAGGGCATAACAATAGCAACTATGAAAAGTGATATCACATTATTACCCGAGGGTTATAATGAGATTCAGTATAATATTACAACCCGGCTTAAACTAGGGTTATCATGGTTTGCTTTCGGTAAGGTGGTGTGAAAACATATTTATGACCTCGATTGTACACTCTAAATAATTGTACGGTTTTGCATATCCCTTAATTATTGTAAAATATCTAAGTTAATTCTTCATAAATATTCGTAAGAGCAATATTTTATCTGAAGAGTAACTAATTATCTTTTCATCACACTTGCTCGTAAAGTGTGTTATTGCACGCGTGCGTATAAAGCAATTATAGCAGATTTACCTCCCGCGGGAGTTATGGAATTTTATAACTCCCGTGGGAGTTATGAGTTTGTGTGTGATCTGATTGGTTTAAAAAAATCTAGTTGGCCGCGCGCCGCAAGAATACTGCTCTGTGATTGGTTGCGCGTTGCGCTCCTCTCGCAGTGATACTGGAGGTGAAGTTGTCAAGTTCGTCAATTTTTGATTGGTGTGGTTGTATGAAACATGGATTTTTCTGCCTTTTGTAGTTATTAATTCCTCGAAAATGTGATGAAAAACATTGTGTGTATCACGGGAGGTAAGGGCACAGAATAAGTAATAGTACAAGTACAGAAGCTTCACTTTCTAACAAAAACGGCGTTGGCATAAAAAACATGCCTACTCTGTGCATCTCTGTCTATCGTATAACTTGTATTCATTCACACGCGGCACGTGTAGCGCTAGAGCTATCGACTCGTCGCTCGTCGCGTTCTAGTCTGCGGCGGCAGCGGTAACGTGCATATAGACGCGATCGCGCGGCGGCGGGCGGCCCTCGACTGACGGCCGGCCCCGGGCCGAGCGAGCGGTAGGCATTTAAAGCGACGCGCGCCTCCCACTGCAAGCCCCTTCACCCTTGGTAAGGGTTATTACAAACTCAAGTAATTAAATACCTTTCGTTAACCTGCTTACCTCCCTAAATGCACAATGTACTATTTCACACCATCTGCTCGCCACTGCCCAATTATACATAAATGTCAAACCTTATAATTTGTGCCGTGTTGGCTTTAGCTGTTAAGGTGCAAAACAATTTGACAAAATCAAGATTACAAAGTCTTGAAATAAATAAATGTAAATATTGTTTCATCTGATACAAACACTACTCTGCGTAGTTCACCGGGCAATCCGAGCGCCATCTACTGACGCAACAGCGGAGCAGGTCGATTATCAAGGCAGCCCGTTTACAAGCGAATCGAGCCAACGCGATCATTGTTGAACAGATGTCGCTTGGGTCGGCCATAGTCATCGTTAACTGGTCAAGGTCATTCACAGTACCCCGGGCCTTAAGTTAGAAATTGGGTTCACATTCACACACCTTCACACAGGTATCAAGTTTGGTATTCTGACACAGTTGGGTAAACAGTTTTTCGTCGCTTTATTTTATTCATTTGGCTATTACTTTTGTACAAGTAAAAAGCTTAAGCTCCTTTTATAGGTATGTAGTGGGAAAATTTGTAAGCAAACAAAAATGCCTATTACTAATTACTAACGACTGACAAGTTTTTTTTACCTAAACGTAATTGTGTTCATGTTTGATTATTAGGCGATAATTATAATACTACCTATATAATACCACACTTTTTACATACTAATACTTATACTAGACTAGGTACTTAATATTCGTGTAGTGTAACCTAAAAAAAATCTTATATCAATGTGCTTTGAAGGTAACTATTTCATTATAATTATCATGATTCATGACGTCACTGCCACCATTCGTTCGCGACCGATTAATGCCGTTGTATAAATATTTGGCATCTATAAGTAATATTGAGACTATAAAAATAAAACCTAAGTACTGAAATAATATTTACTGCTTCAGTTCATTACGCCCTAGATACCTCAGTCTAATATGAATGTTTATTTGTCACTATTTCCAGGATAAAAGTAGCACTTCAAACGCAGTTCTTCAGCAGATAGGTAAATAGGAAGTTATAAAGCCTAGAAACAATTTGAATACTTTGAATATATGTATACTTAACTTTAATTTTACACCAGATAGTAGTTACAACGAATTAAAAAGTTATATGATAGCTAAGATTTTAACTCATCTAAAATCTCATAGGCTGTATATAGCCTGTAAAATTTCTCGTGCCTGTTCCACAGGGGCGTGGTTTACACTTATCGAAGCACCCTCTTTAATTAATTACCATTTAAAAACTAGCCGTTTCATTGAAACAAAAACTTAACGATACTATAACAATGATTAATTCTATAGAGATCGGCTCAAAGCAAGTATTTGAGTGTAATTAAGCCGAGAGCACAGCGGCCGAGGTTTATTACAAAAGCACTTTATCGTTTACGGTACCTATAGGCGTCTTCGGATAAGAGGGGAGAAAAAACAAAGAACGCATATTTAAAAAAAAACGCAAAAAATAACTATGTAATATCACAGTGAGTATAACTGGATGAGTCATGCTGTGTTGAGTTCGTATTAAGGTAACCCGTTACGATTATGATGGTGCGATTTGCGAATTCGCGGGTGCCG
Source organism: Cenopis cana (assembly GCA_951800055.1). Taxonomy (NCBI): domain Eukaryota; kingdom Metazoa; phylum Arthropoda; class Insecta; order Lepidoptera; family Tortricidae; genus Cenopis; species Cenopis cana. The sequence goes on from OX637478.1 coordinate 13,016,482, forward strand.
CACCGGAGGCAGCATTGTTATGAATCGAATATTATCCATTTTTGTATCAGGTAACGTGAGAATGATAGCGATCGATATCGTTTAGCAATCAATCTGCGCTTTTCTTTGGTAAATCCTACACCTGTACCTAACATGTTTTTTCCGTCATTATACTCGTTCCACTTTTGCGTCGCCTGCAGGCAGAATATCTACATGTATTCGCAAAATACAATTTACACAATATAACGCAATACAATTAACATCACTGTTAGGAATATTGTAAGGTACTTAATATTCGCTCAAAATACAGTAATTTTAGCTAGTATTTTTCTCGTTCTCCCAGTTTTATTTCAGCTGGGTAAAATTTTGATCTTTAATTTAAAGTTTCGTAAACTAGTAAAAGCTAACTCGATCAATTTTTAAAAAACAGACCGAAACGAGACAGCCAGCAAATAAATGCAATGAGAGCTGTTTGTGACAAACATGTTGGTAACTGCTGAAGTGCTCCTGTTTTGTTAGTTTTCTATATTTTCAGGCGCATTCGTTTTGCGCTTATAATTCAAACAATTCGCCGTGGGTCCGTTTTACTAGAGAAAATCGATAAACTAGGTTACAGAAGATTAATGCGGTATGCTGTAATAATCATAATTACAGTACTTTTATCTCACGGGCGCGGATAAGTCATGCCATGGTTGTGTGTTGAGCTCATTATCTACATATGTGTTCGTATGTGTCACAACTATAAGTATGGCTAACCCGCGCTCTTGAGATAAAAAAGTAATACCGTCTGTTCAACTAAATAGTTCGTGTTTAGGTAGATATGTTTTATGTGAAAACATAAAACATAGATTAGACATGTTAGGCTAAGAAATAGGCTAGATTGCGTAAGAGACAATATGTAAGAAGTTAGAAGCATGACATGAGTGACAAGCTGACGGGGGATAAATAAAGAGAAGAAGAAAACAACAGACATAACAGACATGGTCTTGTTATTCGAAATAAAATAATTCATTCATTCATAAAACTTTACTTCAATAAATGTTGTGTTGTGTTACCTATTTTTTTATTATAGTAATAACTTTTAATAATAACGTTGGCTTTTGTAATTGTATTTACTATTCATCATATTCTGGTTTTTAAGTCAGGCCCATAAGCTGCTGTGTTTGGAAATTTAACAATTTTGTTGTTCCCATTAACTTGTATGAGCTTGGCAAGTAAGAATTTAGTTGAATATTTACGAGTATAAGCCTGAAACTACGCAGTAATTTTAGTTGCTTTTAATGTTTTAATATTCAGAGGACCTAAATATGACGAATAACAATTTAAATTTTAACTCCTAAATTATTTAATTTGGTGCTGTATTGGCTCGTTCAAATTTAAAATGAACCCAACAGGTGCATAAGTGTCGGAACATCCTTAACTGACGTCGACGGCGGCGGTGGACAAATTTATTTGATTTTTGCTACCTCGGACCATAAATAACATTTCCTCTCTTACTAGGCGGGCTGAAGCTCATTTTTGTTGGGCAGGATTTTAGATTGAGGCGGAGATCAATTTTATTAAGCCTCAGATTGAATCTTTATACATACCAGTAATTATTTTGTAGGTATGGTTCTTTATTGTTTCATCGCATACTTGTCTTTATTATAAGTAGTTAGAGAAAATTACGCCGAATATGGGCCACCAGGGGAAATAGTTCGTGTAGTTTTGAAAATTGGCACATCTTGCGGTATCCAGATGAAGTGTGCTGAGGGTTTAACGGGGGGTTTAAAGGTACCTTTTTAGTTTTTCGTAAAAAACACTAGTAAGTAGCAAAAATGTTCTCAGACATGAGTGTTCTACATAAAAGATTATATACACACACTTTTTCGCTAGAATCAAGATATAATGAGATTTTAAAAGGAGAAAGTTAATTACAAGTCGCATACAAAAAATACAATTTATGCACTCAACGAGCGCCAAGGAACTATACCCGGATGGGGTAGGTAATTTTTTTTTTACTTTGTCCGCATAGAACTCGTTCATGCGTTAGAATGTAATTGCTATTCTTTTATTGCCGGCGCTGACCTAGATATCGCTCGTCCATACAAACTTCCATCCCCATAAGGCATGTTTTTCGGGATCAAAAGTATCTTATATCCTTTCCCAAGACTCGAACTTTCTCCATACCAAATTTCATCTAAATCGGTTCACTGCCCTCTCACGGCAAAATAACGTAACCCGAAAACAAAAAAAATATTTTTATGGTCTATATGGTAGATGCTAATACGTATGGAATGGATTAAGCTTAGTTACGACAAAACAACGTAACCCGGATTACGTGGTTCTCCCATGAGAGGGCAGTTCAGTAGTTTAAGCGTGACGAGGTGCGTGAAAAGATAGACAGACATACTTTCGCATTTGTAATATTAGTATCGATTTATTTATTTAGGTATTTATCGTATGACATTTATTTCGAACCGTGAGATCTTCGAGAAGACATTACGGTTGCCAGTATCGATGTAATGTTACAATACAAATATTCTTTTCACCAAAAAAAAATCGTATTGTTCACTAAAAAAATACAGAAGAAAAACAAGATTAAAACTAAACGTGTCGATGGCACACAACAGGTTAAAAGATGTTGTTTTTACAGATGACGCGAAGAGGGATACTGATGGTGGCGAGGTGAGGCAGCGTGGCTAGCATGGACCACGCGGTGAAGGCGATGTCGGCGCGCGGGCCGCTCGCGCGGCTGGTAGCGCGCCGGCGCTTCGAGTCCGCCGAGCTGGAAGAGCTGTATGCGCGCTACGCGTGCAAGCTGCAGCGCGGCTCGGTCGGCTCGGCGCTGGCGCTGTGGGCGGCGCTGGCGGCCGCGCTAGCTGCTGTCGACGCCACGCGCGGCTGGCGCCGGGCGCCGCAGGTACGCACGCGTTCTTTGCTTATCCCTTATATAGTTTAGTGAGTGCCTCCAGCGGCTGGTGGCGCGCCGGCGCTTCGAGTCGGCTGAGTTGGAAGAGCTGTACGCGTACAAGCTGCAGTGCGGCTCGGCGCTGGCGCTGTGGGCGGCGCTGAAAGTCGTGGCCGGGCCGGTAAGGCAACCTTTTAGCGGCCAAGAGCCACATAGTAGCTGTCAAAATTGTCACGGGCCGCATCCCATAGGCTATGCCTTACCATCAGTGCAGGCCGTTTCTTGTTTGACGCCTTCGTAGTATTAAAAATAATGAGGGTTTAAATTTCTCGCGTCTAGTTATTCCATAATACCTAAACAAAATTAAATTTCATCCAGGAAACATTCAGAATAAGACTGCAATAGTTCCGCGATAACATTCTTTCATCTAACCAATAGATTCTGAAACTCCGTATTGCTCTTTCTACTGTTCCAAACTATTCAACAGTTTTGAAATGTATTAACTATGCTTGTTAGTATGTCTCTGATCTCCTAGAGGTACTATCTCACATATCTACATGATATGGGACTTATTAAAGGACTTCATAAGTCACAGAGACAAAGTGCAGTGAGGAAAGGGTAGCTGCAGAATTAAGAGATATTGCTTTTGTAGCTCGTCGGGTTCCGGAGTGAAATAACAGCCTTACGAGGGTCTCTATACTTTTACTCTAAGCTGAATTATTAAGAAACTAGCTTAAAGATCAAGGTCCTTTGCTCTATCGCCTCCACAACCACATACGCTGAGCTAACGAGGCATAGATTAATGTCTCAGACCGACTCCCAGCATAGGTCGTAATTTAGGCTTGCGGATGGGTTTGGACAGTTTTCAAGTAAAGTAATTGCAGGTGGGCGTTCTGAGCGCGCACGCGATGCTCTGCGGCGGACTGGCATGGTGGTGCGGCCGGGCCGGCGGCGCGGCGCCGGAGCGCCGACTACCCCGCGCCTGCTGGCTGGCACTAGCCGGCGGGGGAGCCGCCCTGGCAGCAACCCTACCCGCATGGAGCCCCGGAGCTGCCGCCGAGGGCGCCGCGCATGTCGTCTGGGCCGTCTTCGCCGCCTACGCCCTACTGCCTGTCGGGGCTCCCGTAGCCGCTGCGTTTGGGATCCTTCTACCAACTGTCCACACGGTCGCAGCAGCGCTCGTGGCTCATCGCTTCCCGTACCATATCTGGCAACAGGTAATTTTTGCGTTAGCTTAGTTCTACTGTCATTAAAAATGCGCATTAAAATAGTGAAAATTACGAACATAATTCAAACATGCTGATAATTTGTAGCGATCAGCCGGTACCGGTCCCTTCCCGCTTAAAGCTGACGTTAAAGATATTTGACACGCTGTGCTGTTTCACAAGCACTCTCCTTTGTATTGGACTTGTAAAAAATATTTGTTGAAAATGTTTATTACGCGGCTCCGAACGCACTTTAGCAAAATTTTCAAATAAATTGTGTATAACGGGTTTCTATTACGTTTTGTTCTTAAATTTAGACTTCTTTTTTGTAAAAATAAAAACATGTAAATTATTACAATCAATCCAAAAAGTAGTCTCGTTTTTGTTGTTCAAATACTTATTGTGTTTGTAAAGAATAAAAACTTACCATATGACGTAAAAAAGTACATAGCTTATCAAGGGCGGTAAAACAATGTCTCAGATCGCAGGTATTTGACGCCCGAGCCGAAGGCAAGGGCGATAAATATGCGATCTGAGGCTTTCTTTATTACCGCCCGTGTTAAGTACAAAGTTTATGTCACCCCCTGGCCAGGAAGTGGGATTTCTCGCGCGCGGAGCGTGCGGTAATTGCCGCTTTATGGCCAGGTGTGACATAATAGTACATTACTTAACAAGGGCGGTAAAACAAATAATGTCTCAGATCGCAGGTATTTGACGCCCGAGCCGAAGGCAAGGGCGATAAATATGCGATCTGAGACTTTCTTTATTACCGCCCGTGTTAAGTACAAAATTTTATGTCACCCCCTGGCCAGGAAGTGGGATTTCCCGCGCTCGGAGCGTGCGGTAATTGCCGCTTTATGGCCAGGTGTAACATAAATAATATTATATTTAGCAGACGCTACAACTGTTCATGTAAATTCGTATTATGAAATTGGCAGTGCGAAATTTGGCTCATAAGTGCGGTTTTTTTATTAAAAGCCGAGTGCGGCCTTAGCGGAGGCCGCAGCCTTGCCCTTGGCTTGAGTTGGCTCCCAACGTGGGGCTCACGAACGCAGGCTTCTCTAATCTCTAGTACCCAGTTGCGTGATATCGTTGCGTCATCACCGCCACTCGACAAAAAATGCCCTTCAATTTGGGCAATATTGAGTGTTCCGATAATACGAACATAAAATTACAATAAAATTACCTACTTGTTTACGTTCGATGTTTTTACCTGTTGTACCTTATCCTGTTTATGTGATTTTGACCGCGATTGTTTTTGTTTTATTGCATTCAATGTTATATTTATTCTAAAGATAAACTGGGCAATTCATCCAAAAATTTCATATACTTTTTAACGACATACATATACGACATACATAACGGTATACATTATGTATACCGTTATGTGTGTGTATTATACAATTATAATCAGTAATAAGAAGCAGATATAAATTATGTATAAAAACACGTAAAACTGTCAATGAGTATACACATATGTAGTTAAGAAAGATAGTAGCTCAAGAATTGTGTAGTTATAAATGCGGAATATTTGGAAATGGCGTCACCCCATCGCCTCAGTCACAATTACAGTTTTATGGCTAATCAATAGTGCTCGTGAACATGTTTACTACTTATACTTTATAAAATCCTCCAGGAATCATAAATGCTTCGTTTATTTTGATTCACAACATTAGCGAAGAAAACGTTTACATTGAAAATGAATTAAAAAAACATAACTTCGTCTTTTGTATCTTCCTTGATGTGCAATAAAAATTGGCCTCGAGACTGTCTTTCCGATGGCTCACCTATCTAGGTGTATAATGTATATCCAGCCTAGGCGCTGATGTTTTATTGCTCTTTTTGCGGCATTTACGTAACCCGAGTTCTTTGTAATGCCAGGTCGTTTTATATTCCATTTTTCGTCGCATGACGCTTCTGGTCGTATTAAGTAGTAGGTACACTATATAAGATCGTAGACTGACTAATAAAAACTCATAAATTTAACTCGTTATTATAAAATACATGTAGTAATACTGATTACATACATATTAATGCAGCGGCAGATTCAGATCATGTTGGGTGTTATAATATGCAATCAATTTATATTGGCTATATCATGCTGCATTAATCAAAGCAACATCTGGTTAGGATAAACTGTTCGAGCGTTACTTTCATTACTCCTACAGCATACGTTTATACACGCGCGTGTGCGAGGGGAAATTTATTTCCCATCAGGAATGGTCGGTAACTTTTAACAACTTCCTTTGAGATGTGAAGCCGGAAGAATTTCTCTGTTGAATGATCGATTTCAGCTGTTTGGGTTATTTCTGTAGCACTTCCAAAGGAAAGCTATAGTTTGTGTGCATTTTGATAGGAACGAGTCATATTATACTGATTACTGCTTGGTTGTCACCCGATTAATTCGTGCCGCCTACGATGATTTAGATTTAGATTTCATTTATTACACAATACAAGATTTCATTATTTATACATTACATTCATGTCAAATTAAAAGAATCTCTATTGTGATCGTCAATACATTGAATATAATAAAATACAATACAAATAACAATGGAAACGTTAAATAAAATTTCAAATTTCACCCAAAGGGATCGTCATATGATCGATGAATGAGAGTACAAACGACTGAAGTTTTCTATTCTATGTATTTTTAAGAGTAATTCTGTTGATCACAGTTAGAGTAAATGTTATGTCAACTAGAATCAATCAATTCATCTTGAAATAAACATCTCTCCTATTATAGGGCGAGTGTATACATAATTTAATAGGCTGGTATGGCAATACTGGTCCCGAAGCAAAAAGGTGATTCAATATGATGCGGCGCGGCGTTGCGTTTATGTGTCAGGAGCACCTACCGGTTCTCCAGAACACTGGTCGAGGCCACTGCAAGATTTTATCATTATGTCAAAAACAAATGTTCAGTACAGTTTAACTTTCGGAGTCAGGTCGACCTTTGCTTGCGTTACGCAACGTTTTCCTTTAAGCTTAAGCCACACAGAGAGCGGGAGGGCGGTAGCGGGACGTGAGCGGGACGTAAGCGGGACGGGAGCGGGCGGTAGCGGCGCGGGAGTGGGCGGGAGCGCCTATCTATCCCGCGCCGCTACCGCCCGCTCCCGTCCCGCTCACGTCCCACTCACGTCCCGCTACCGCCCGCTCCCGCGCCGCTACCGCCCTCCCGCTCTCTGTGTGGCTTAAGCTTTAGTGTCTATTAAGGTTTACTTAAACTATTAATTACGTGACTCATTTATGAATCTTATTAAATATCTAGTGAGATTAGTGAGATTCCATTCATATTTTGTAAATCATTTAAAATGTATTAAATGCCACAAATTAAATATCTTATGATATTTTGAAAGGCAGTAAGCGTAAGTATAGCGCTACTTGTGTTATCAATATTTCGAAATTAACTTAATGTATTTCCATCATTATGTTCGACTTTATTCCACTTTCCATAGTTAAGAGGGGCGGCGTAGGTGGTCACCATTAGTCTTGATCGCTTTCATATGTGATAGGGATTATGAAGTTGAGTGTTACTGTATTCATAATATCATATAATGCAATGACATTAAAAACAAGTTCACTGAACACGCACATTAGGTAAAAGAGCATCCACATGTCTTGTGAAATGAATTGAATAATTTAATGAAATTTTATCTCGCGACAGACGCACTTCAATAAAGACCTTTTACCGCCGTATAGCTGGAGTCAAAATGGATTAGGTTAGGCCGCGATAAGAGAGTTTTGGAGCGAGTTTCTTGTCTCTCATAATAATTCGGCATTACACACGAAAATGTGTGTGAAAATTATTCAAAGTTGATCCTCAAAGGTCGCTACGGCGACGTTCGGCGATGAATAATGTCTTCCCCATATGTTTATTACACTAAGCTTTTTCTGAATGTATTTTTTTGCTCTTTCGATTATTTGTTATTCATCAGTAGCTAACCGTTTTCGGGATTTGAGCGACAGCGCGAGTTTTTCTATTTAAGCCGTAAGTGGTGTTCAAGCCAAACAAATCAGGAAAGAGCTTTATATTTATATATTGGAAACATTGAATATATACATGTGATCTGCTGATGTAGCCTTGCAGAGATGGAAACACTATTGTGCCTCGGAATATTTTTCATGAAGCTTTTCTTCATAAAATATTCACTCGCTTTGATCCAATAGTAGACTTTTCAATAGGATTTTATTATATATTCCTTTTTAAAACATTGAAAATCTATTCAGTAGCGAGCTGCAGCTGATATCGGATTGCGTACACAAATGATATAGGTTTTGGTTCCGTTTATTGTTATGCCAATATTAAATAATTATTGTTCTATCATCGCGGCTGAATATACGCGGCCTGAATAAGTAATTCAGGGATCCAAGTTGTAAGACAACTTTGTTGGACCCTCGTGACAACTTTCCAATTGTTGTCAAAGCGTAGGCAACTTCACAATTACGCTTGCTCTTCATACTTTACGCTCCCTAAATTAGACACACCCGTTACTTGGCACCTGTTCGCTATCGTCAAGTCCATCAGTAAGTTAGCACATGTTATAGAAAACTGGCTTAGACGTGACAACTGACATTAATAATCACATATTTAGGTTCGGCAACGAGCTTTCTCGGCCGTGAAGTTTCAATAAAGTAGGTTATTTATTTTAGGTCTTAAAATCGTTACATTAATGCGCTTACTTATATATTGCATGACGTTACTGGGATTAAGAGCAGTGGAGGGTTAGTAGAATTATGTGAGGTCGCTGTTTGATATACAAACGGTGACAGGGGCAGTGACAGTGACAGCTGTTACAGGGACGACGCGGCGGGCGGTCGCTTATCCATTTGCATAGTCGAGATAATGCCTCAATTATTTACTCGCATTATTCTGTCTTTATTGTATCAGTAACGATTGTCGTAATGATATCATTGATATTAACAGGATAGCTTTTAAATATTAACAATTTAACAGACCACCGGACAAGTCGGACAATGCACTTCACAGTAGATAAGCTGCTTGTGTTAACCAAATCTAATATGAACGCGTTAAGCCAATTCAGTTCAATTAAGTACGCGGACTTTTGAGCTCATAATAGTACATTACTTACCAAGGGCGATAAAACAAAGAATGTCTCAGATCGCAGGTATTTTACGCCCGAGCCGAAGGCAAGGGCGATAAATATGCGATCTGAGGCTTTCTTTATTATCGCCCGTGGTAAGTACAAAATTTTATGTCACCCCCTGGCCAGGAAGTGGGTTTTTTCGCGCGCGGAGCGTGCGATAATGGCCACTTTATGGCCAGGTGTGACATAAATAAATATTTCATGCATAAAACAACCAAATTGAGTAGGTACGGGTTTTAGTATTTACCTACGTACTTATTGGGTTCAATTAGAGAATACATTCATTCATTAACGACATTAATGTAATTACCTAATCTACACCTACTCGTAAGTGTTATCTCTACTCATATAAAAACTGTTATCTTCATTAAGCACCTTTATTCCAGTATGAATGTCCTTTTTAACAAATCCATTCCAACGTAGGTTAGGTAGGCGCTTAATTACAGTAATGAGATTTCACAAGTGGCTCGCTCATTTGCAGGGGTTTTTTGTTTTAAAATCCAGCGGCGATGCCGACACTCGCGAGTCGGGTCTACCCCTCAGTCGGTTATCCAGTATTATAATGCTGTATGTGTATATCAAAGTAATGAACCCTTGCAGTTTGTTTAGTCGTCAACCGCCGAGTATTAGATTTGTTTCAAAAGGTGCGTTCCAACGTATATTTAATTGAATATTTGTTTAATTTTGGAGCCACATGGTTGTATATTATTCGCTCGAATTTAGGAAGACGCGACAACACAGACACATATAGTCCCTATTCGTCCTGGTACCGCCGCATACCGGGTAGAGTCAGTCCGATCCAGGTCGGGCCTAGATGAGTTTCTTGCTGGACTCTTCTCAGCTAGGCTAGGTTTAGTTAACCAGCGACAAAACTCCTAGTAGCTCGATTCCACTGACACACTTCAGATTCGGTTGAAACCGCTCAACCAAGCTCACTGGAGCGCAAACTCTTAGAGTATTCCAGTGTTTAAACCGCCCGCGTGGTCGTATCGGAAGTTTCCCCTGGACTTTCCCCAGGCCACGCTCCAAAAGCCACCAGTCAGTCAGTTTTCTTTAAGTACGCGGTATCGATCGAAAACTCTTCTGCGGCAAGTACGCTGAAGCGATTGTATGACATATTATTCGAGCGTAACGTAGCGTACCATTGATTGATAGCCTTCCATTTCCCAAACGATGGTGTGACGAACCACCATTTGTAGAAAATCGATTTTCTCTCAACTAATAGCATGATCCTTTAATAAAAATACGTAGTAATATTGAACGAATAATGGAAAGAGCGATGAAAATGAGTTAGGATAATAAATAGTCTTTTAATAAGGGAACCGCGACTTAGTTGGAGCTTCTTTGCTTATTAAAGTGTTATTAAAGTTTAGCGACGCGCTGGGGGAGTTTCCTTATGTAAGGGAGAGGATATTATTTCTTTGAACTCGACAAAGTCACTTCAAAGCGATTGCCATGAATAAGTGATTTTGATATTTTAATCAAAGTGAAAATTGAAAAATTCAACACCACAGATGGGATTTGAACCCACGACCTCTGGAATCCGTCCATTGCTCTACCAATTGAGCCACCGAAAAAAATTAATAAACAACCGGCCAAGTGCGTGTCGGGCCACGCGCAAGGTAGGGTTCCGTAGTCGTCCACCTATTACATTATGTGGTCTAAGAAGTTCGCAAACTTATATTTACTATGTTTTTGACAGAATTAACAACATTATTTAAGGTATCAATGGAAATTGTACGAAAGTTTGCTTTTGCAAAGTATACATTTCTGAAGTTCGACTATTACTCGTTAACTAGTAATGTCTACTTAGCTATGATAGTTTTCCTTTTAACCTACCTTCATTTTTTTCACATGCCTAGTAGCCACCGTTTAGCTGGCAGGGGGGGGGGGGGACCATAACAAAAATTATCACTTCAAAGCAGAGCTTAATATCACGCCAACCATTTCTTTAATCAAAAAATGCTTTTAGAAACCTTATAATATTTTTGAAAGAGCTATCCAACGATACCCCACACGATGGGGTTTGGTACAAAAAAAAATTTGCATAACCACTTTACATGTAGGGGAGGTAACCCAAAAAAAAATTTTTTTAAAGACTTACGATTCGAATACAGACCGAGCATCTTTAACTACGAGTATGTCGCCGGCAGGTGTCATTCCATAGAAACATGTCAATCTTTTGCATACAATCAGATTTGAACGAACACCGAGCAGGTTTGGAGCAACGCACCCCAAAGGATGATTCGCGCTAGACCGTTCCGTGTCCGGGCCGGCCCGTTTTGTACTATAGTTCGTACAAAACTGTAAGGCCAAATTCTGTCAAACGAACGCAAGCAAAACTCGACTTAGAGCTCTGACTGTTAGGTAGATTTTTGCTTGCGTTTATTTGACAGCACTTGGCCTTACAGTTGTGTACGAACTATACAAGCCATCGACGGACGCGCGACGTTCGTCGATTTCTTGTACTAGAAAACGGGCCGGCCCGGACACGGAACGGTCTAGCCTAGCGGGAATCATCCTTAAGGCGCTACACTGAGAAATTTGGAGACTTTGAAACGCTGTCCTGCCCAGACTAGCAAACAGTAGGGGCTGATTTTCAGATATATGATTCTTGACTATATGATTGTGGTACTGACAATAGCGAAACATGATTGCTTGAAATTTTCTCGATAGAAAATAAATCCAAAGTCGAGTCTATATTTTCCTTTTTTTCCTCAGCCTACTAAAACAACGCATTATTAAAAGACACGATTAAGTTAATATATGATGGTATTTTACCTCATCTAGTGCAGCGTAAATAAAAAAAATATTTGCTACAATACAAATCAATTTATTTAAATAAAACAGTAATTGCGATTAATTCTCGCAAATAATCATAAATAATGAGTTATTAGAACAAAAGAATAACATTAAATAGCCGGTACTTACTTAAAGCAGCTATTTCACACCTTAATTCAGAAAATAATAATTGTTCATACAAATGTACGACGTTTCGCAGGGTTAAATCGACAAATAGATATTTAATTTATTAATTTAGCTGTATTGGACCAGAAGAAACATTAATTAATTTGTAAAACAATTGTACATTAAAATGTACAAAGCGCCGAAAAGGTTACAAAATTCTTAAAGCGCAATTTGTCCGCATCGTGATTAGTTTGGCGTGACCTTTATTCTTAAAACTTACATTTCATCGTTATTCTTGGATTAAGGATCCTTTACCTTAGTGGGCTATGAAATTTCCATTATAAAAAATATTCTAACCTTTTCGGCGCTTTGTACATTTTAATGTACAATTGTTTTACAAATTAATTAATGTTTCTTCTGGTCCAATACAGCTAAATTAATAAATTAAATATCTATTTGTCGATTTAACCCTGCGAAACGTCGTACATTTGTATGAACAATTATTATTTTCTGAATTAAGGTGTGAAATAGCTGTTTTAAGTAAGTACCGGCTATTTAATGTTATTCTTTTGTTCTAATAACTCATTATTTATGATTATTTGCGAGAATTAATCGCAATTACTGTTTTATTTAAATAAATTGATTTGTATTGTAGCAAATATTTTTTTTATTTACGCTGCACTAGGCACTGATAAGAGGAAATTTAATAAACCTGCACACAATCAGATATTTAACGAGATTTGTCTAAAAAGCCATTCTCGGAGAGGGTTGCATCCCGTTTTGTCGTGAGCGAAAAACAAAGGGTGTCTCTTTCAATCGATATATCGCCTTAAGTCGTAGGAATTCCTTATCTTCGTGCGTAGCCATAGTCAGTCTTGTTTCTTAATTCCTGCTTTGTTTGCGATAATCATTTTAGATAATCGTAGTAGCCACCTCGTACATGAAATATTTATTCACATAAAAACGGTAGCTCGGCAGCGAATCGTTCATGATACTATAATAGTCTCCTATCCAGACAAAATGTGAAGATAGCGTGACGATTAATAACAGTTTGTACAATTTGAGCTTTACTCCTGTGAGTGTTTTAGAGATAAGGGCGTCATTAAGGGAAATAGATCCAATCCTCAAAAAATCGTTATTGAATTGAAATATTCAGCATTGCAATTCAGCGCTGCGAGCCCAAAACAGAAAACTGCCCGCAGCAAAGGATCGACTGACTCGAATGACAGTTTTCTGATATCTTACAATTTTATGATATCTTACAGTTTTTTGATATCTAACAGTTTGATGATATCTTACAGTTTTCTGATATCTTACAGTTTTCTGATATCTTACAGTTTTCTAATATCTTTATCTTACGGTTAACTGATATCGTACCGCTTCATGTCAGGAAGTTTCCTAAGCATTTTTACTGCTAGTAAAACAAAGATTATCGTTCTCAGATGGTGGGCAACGTGGTGGTTTTCGTGTGCGTCAACATTGTGGGCGCTCTTATGCACTCGCTGATGGAGACAGCGCAGCGGCGCGCCTTCCTCGACACTAGGAACTGCATCGCGGCGCGCCTCGACATGGAAGACGAAAACGAGAAACTGGTAATTTGTCTATTTATTATCCTATTTTTTTTATATAACCTAATAGATGTCCCACAGCTGGGCAAAAGCCTATCCCCATATTGTCTAGGTATCCCTATTGAGCGCTTCTTCTTTCCAATTGCTGGCAAATGCATCCAGATCGTCCCGCCATCTCCGTGTGGGCCTGCCCCATCTGCGTCGCCCGTCATGCGGCACCCACTTGGTAGCTACATTATCATATAATATAAATATTATCCTATAATAGTACATTACTTAACAAGGGCGGTAAAACAAAGAATGTCTCGGATCGCAGGTATTTGACGCCCGAGCTGAAGGCAAGGGCGATAAATATGCGATCTGAGGCTTTCTTTATTACCGCCCGTGTTAAGTACAAATTTTTATGTCACCCCCTGGCCAGAAAGTGGGATTTCCCGCGCGCGGAGCGTGCGGTAATTGCCGCTTTATGGCCAGGTGTGACATAAAAAACCTTTATCTTAGAACTGAGGATCCTTCCGTGACATGAAACTTGGAAAAATACTACGATTATCGTAGTATTTTTCCAATCGCAAGTCGCAATTACACCTCATGATCAAGGACCACGTACTGATCCGAAACATGTCGAGCGATATTCGACGTTAAAGACGTGAGTGACCGGTTTATTATATTTCAAATAATACCTACTCAACAGTATCGTTTCAACTTTAGGGCTTATACGTTCCAACTGGAACTTGACTCGATCTTATATTAAACGTTCAATGTTTTTTCTAAATAGATGCAGTTAATTACCTTCATAAATAGTTTGAGTCAGGTTTATTATCGACAAATCAATTGCAAATGAAGATTTTATTGCACAATTAATTTGTCAATCACGATTCACGATAGCCAACGCTCGACAGATCTAAGGATCTATTACTATTACACGTTCTTTAATTCATTTAACATACAAATTACATCTCCGGCCGTGCCGCGGTTACTAAGTAATGTTTTACATTTACTGATCTACTTTTATGGACAGACGGCACATTTCAATCTTATTGCTATGTCTCCATCATCTAAATGAACCTTTTTTTAGTTATTTTGCTGCGGCAAACATTTTAAAAATAAATTTTAATTTCTATAATCGCTATCTAGAGCAAGCTTGATTATTCTTGTAGTTTCAAAGATAAGGAAGCTTATGAAAACGCCAAGCGTGTTTTATAAAATAGCCAAATTGCAGTATAATCGTCGAGTTGAGACGCTTTTTAATTGGCCGCGATTATGGAATCTAAGAACGTTTTCTGGCGTCGCGCCAAATCCCTTGAAGCTAAACTATGGCTTCCTTACGGGGGCGCTCGTTGCAAAGTTTGCTAATGAAGAGATGTGGTGGTATTTGATGAATTTTAAATAAACACTACCGTCACTAGAAAGTGCTACCAAGTAAAGTATGAAATCTATCAACAATAATTTGAAGGGTATCTATTCTATAATTTAAAGTGACGATAACGGATTATAAATATTTTTTTGGATATTTGTTTATTTTATCTTTATTGCACAATACTAAAAAGATACAAATAGCGCGGATTTAATGCTACATATAAGGCACTCTCTACCAGCCCCCCGATCCCACCGTAAGTTTGATTAAACTCGAACTCTAATTTATAAAAATAACTCTCCTTACAAACTTAAATATATGTGTAAAGGTGTGTCACTACACTACATATTTAAAAAAACGAAAGGCAAAACTTTGTTAACACGAAACAAGACCGTTCAAAAACCATCCAACGTGTCGATCGACGCCCTATTACATCAATCAAAACGTTTTGAACCATTCAAATCGCAGTACACGATATTGTAGGGCTATTGAGCTTCAAAGTTTGACATTTACAGCTCACAATGGCAACATTGTGGGCCGGCCTCGCTTGTTTTAGCTCTCCGTATAACACGGATTTACGACCTCTATCAATCTTGATACTTGAAAAAAGTTGCGATCCTTTATACGAAACTTTTCCTTTTAACGCTTTTGTGCAATTTGTTTCAGTAACTTATCAAGTAGATAATAAATACCTATATCCTTTATCCTTGTACTAAACGAAAGTTAGAGATACAAGCACGTATAGATTATTATGTATAAAATTACAAATCAGATACCATAAAATTTTAGGATTGGGTACCTAGTTATCTACAAACGTGCACTTAACGTTTCTGTCTCAGTTTGATTGGTTATTTTTAAATCGCAACAACGTACATTATAGTAGTTTATGCAAGTGGTACTTAAGGCGATATATCGATTGAAAGAGATACCCTTTGTTTTTCGCTCACGACAAAACGGGATGCAACCCTCTCCGAGAATGGCTTTTTAGACAAATCTCGTTAAATATCTGACTGTGTGCAGGTTTATTAAATTTCCTCTTGTCAGTACCTAGATGAGGTAAAATACCATCATATTAACTTAATCGTGTCTTTTAATAATGCGTTGTTTTAGTAGGCTGAGGAAAAAAAGGAAAATATAGACTCAACTTTGGATTTATTTTCTATCGAGTAAATTTTAAGCAATCATGTTTCGCTATTGCCAGTACCACAATCATATAGTCAAGAATCATATATCTAAAAATCAGCCCCTACTGTTTGCTAGTCTGGACAGGACAGCGTTTCAAAGTCTCCAAATTTCTCAGTGTAGCGCCATAATGAAAGGCATTAAAACACGAGTGTTTTAATACGGCTACGGTTTCCGAACGCACTTTAGAGGATTTATGATATGTGTGTAGATAAAAGTTCATCTTGGATACTGATACTGTACAATTAATTATACATGTTACCCGCTATTGATATAAACTAAGTATGTATGTATGTAAGCACTTTATTGTACACAAAACAGGTTAAAACAATATACATGTCACAAAGATTAAAGTATAAAGGCGAACTTATCCCTATGAGGGATCTCTTCCCGCTAACCTTTGAGGGATTGAGTGGAAAGTGAGAAAATGAAATAGACAAACTTACAGGGTGTACTTTTATTATTAATCGTTTATTTCGAATACCAGGATTCATATTTTTACATTTTAAAATCACACATTAAATACTAAGAATAAGTTCACCTATGTGGAATTGCATCTTAATTTTTAATCTACATTATGAAAACTGGAGACGATTGCGAACACGGACGCCCGGACGGGCATATTATTCCACAATTACTGAACTACATCATAACATCATCAACGCAACGTCGTATTTCGTTCCGTTGGAGATTAACGCAGTGTCATGATACGCTATTATCACAATTATTAAACTATAATTTTGTCACCAGGAAAGATTACTGCTGTCAGTGCTCCCACAACACGTCGCAATGGAGATGAAGAACGACATCATATCGCCGGTGGAGGGTCAGTTCCACAAGATCTACATACAAAAGCACGAGCAAGTCAGGTTAGTACCCGAGATATGCTAAACGAATGTAACCCTTGTTAGGTTTACTTAAGGTTTAGACCTGAACTTTAATGATCACACACAGTAAGAGCTACACGTGGGAGTAAAAATAACAAATGAGCTACCTATCACAGAATACGTTACGCGCTTTGCTGTTTAAAGAAATGTTTATGCATAAATGAAAAACAGTGATTGATATGCAAATCAGAGTACAATGTCATGTTAGGAATTTTCGTGGGCTCAAATGGGTAATAAGTACAAATTACTACTACTGCTAGTAAATTATTTGGC
This sequence comes from Cenopis cana, assembly GCA_951800055.1. NCBI lineage: Eukaryota > Metazoa > Arthropoda > Insecta > Lepidoptera > Tortricidae > Cenopis > Cenopis cana. The sequence goes on from OX637478.1 coordinate 13,033,835, forward strand.
TCGTATACTTTATGGCTATGTACTACGCTTCTCCTTGCCCAAATGTATTCATACTAGTAAGCATATATAGTTACTCCACCGAAGACCCGAAGTTATGAAGAACGACGTGTCTTCGTAATAATATCAACCGTCGCAATGGAAATACATACAATGATTAAGTGTTAATCATAGGGTTTGCGATTACGGCAACGGTTTTACAAGATATCTCTATATTGAGCGGGGATCCTAGCGTTTTAACCATGCTAATAAGTTATATGAGCACCGAGTTCCACGAACAACTAACTGTAACCAGCGTGACTATTTAAGTAGGTACCGTTCAAGGAACACAGGATGTTGCATTTACGCATCAAGGAGAGCAAACAGCCGAAACGTAAACTTCGATGCGTTTTTGCACGAGCCATCAACTCTGCAGCTACACATTGTAATTGATTGTAAGCTGAACAACCAAGTAAAGGAAAATGACTCACGATTTTGAAGAGAGTTATTTTGGAAAACAAAGCACGTCTTGCGTTTTATTCCGTTTCCGCATGATCAGACGGTGGAACTTATTTGCGCTGGAACCATTTGGTTTGCAAGGGTTGGCCCGTAATTTATTTATTTCTTATCAGCCCCTCTAGCACAACATGCATTCCGTATCTACTCGCGCGCGAGATAAGCTACCTGTCACTTTTTGACAGCATTAATCAGACAGTGACAGGTAGCCTATCTCGCGCGCGAGTAGAGACGAGATGCATGTTATGCTAGCCCCACAGGAGAACCAACAGCAGTAAAACTAAGCAACAAAATTAATATTTACAGCAGAACCAGTCACAGATCTTCCAGATAGTGCTAGAATATGTATACCTATACAATACAAATACTTTTTATTGCACACCTCAAAAATAACATTACAGAACATTAAGCTTAAAGCTTAAAGTAAACAACAGGCGGTCTTATCGCTAAAGAGCGGTCTCTTCCGGACAACCTTATTTAAACAAAGTGCATATTTGATAAGAAAGCCATGTTTGTGGGCACAAGGTTTTGCATCTTATAACATAAACCATCGCCAGACCCAGACTTTGATCAAGTCGTCAAGTCGTGAAAAAGCGCCCCCTTAATTATATTTTTCACTTGAATTTTTCTTCACTCGGCATTAGGGCGCCCTAGGCGCGGCCTTGGCAGAATCTGGCTAACTTGGAAATCTACCTGATGTATTATGTTAGTGACAGCTTTTTATGATACTCTTATTTCTCCAATTGTATGACTTCTACTGAGATCTCTGACACTACTGCGTACGTCTACAAATCGTCTACCGCCGTCAGTAAGTACGCGTCGTCTAGCACCTACTTTGCAATTTATTGGCAGTAGAGTATCTTGAATGGTGCAGTTTTGGCTGCCTTCCAAATTGAACTAGGAACGGTTCTCTCCAATTGAATAGACACTAGACTTATTGTTGTAAAGGGGTTTTCAAGCATTACTAGAGAGCTTAACGCTCAATATAATATGTCGTATTCATACTATCCATACTACCATAAGTAGGTACATCGTTTTACCCTTTTTATATACACATTATAGTCCTTGAAAACTTTGTCATTGCAAGCTAATAACGATTCGGATTTAATTTAAGATCTCAGGTAATATTGGTTCGTTAACAAATGAAAGGTTGCGCTTGTACCTACCCGTTTTGGCAAACCGCCGCGCCCACGCATGTCTTAAAAATATGACGCTTACTTGGAGGTCTGTTTTTGTGCACCGCTTCCGATCCCAATCACCTTTCAATCTGTTTCTCGCGCTCGCTTCTACGCGCCCCGATCTAATGACATGTAAGAAAGGCGCGAAACATTAAAATGCGCTTGGATTGCGAAAGAGATGAACCTAATAGAGGCCCTGACCATTATCATCGTTGCAATGAGATAATTGGTTTGTTTGTAATATTAAAATTAAAGCCATATCAATAAATATTTAATAACAGTTCCATTTATTATTTAAGGTTCCTTATTATTTCATCAACAAATAATGTTTGTTTACATAATATTGTGTCTTGTGATTTTGCGCCGACAACGAGGGAACGACGCCAAAACCCATCAGCTACGAGTATTAACATTCAGGTTATCCGTCGTGTTTCCCAAACTAATTGTACTGCCACACTATCGGTGGCAGCCACCGTAAGCGATGCGCTAGTTAAGATTAACGCCCTTATCAACCACTAATTACTTGCCTTTTGATAAACACTACTCGTTTGTTCTTTCATGGAAATAAATATCAATGCATAATTTGCATAGGCGAGGACACGAAAGGGCGATATAACCTTGACTTTTGTGTTCAATAACAGTAGATAATAAAGGGTGCGTAAACACGATACGTGTTTTCTAAATGTCTGTAAGTAACAAAAAAAAACTGTGTACATATTATGTCCGTTTGTTTGTTCCGGATTGCGCGGCGATCCAATGTTAACGAACCTTGGGTGAGCTTGGCAAGCGACAAGCATCCATCGCGATACATTAGTGATATATCCACCGAAAACCGCCGGCTCACTGGCCCCATAGTGACAGAGATGCTTGAAAATATTGCAAATATTTTACGAGATCAGATTTTTCGTTTCTTTGTTCGGTCAACGATTCATACCTCAAACTGGGTATGAATAGTGGACCGAACAAAATAGTCATTCGCTAAGTTTGAGCTCTCGCACAATTATTTCCACTCGGCTGGAACCTTGTATAGAAGCTAGTTCGGAATATGTGATATTTTGCGATAAATCAAATATGAATACGGGGATCGTTGACCCATGTCGCCTCCCGACTTTGTGTCTCTCATGAGATCCGATAAAAGTCAAATTATTGTTTATAGATAAATAGTATTCCGACCAACTAACAGTGGCGGCGCGTCAAAAATATATTTTGGGGAAGCCGGAAATATTTGCCTTTATGAGCCGTAGTAACAGAACTGGAATGGCTAAAAATTAGGCAAGCCGGTGGGAATCGAGATGTATGGACGCTCCGCCACTGCCAACTAATACCTACACTTGTCGCTGTTGGTCTAGTCTGCCGTTTGAACAGCCCATTACTTATTGTAATGGTTATTGGATCATGCAATAGATGTGATTAGTAGTTAAGTTCGACAATGGATGGTATCCGTTCCTACAAGGTTTTAGTTAAGTTATTAGTCCTTAAAGCCTTTAGCGACCCTACGTCATCAGTTTAAGTACATAAGTGCTATAACTCGAAATCGCAAGCAATATTTTCTTCTAGGGACCTAAATACATTGTTAGATTCACTTGTTTCTCACAGTCACACGGAAAGCGGCAATAGAGGCATTTTTAAAGTGAAATAAAAACCACGCTATTACACTTCGCAGATTAGCTAGTAAAATGTTTATGACTCTTTGTTTCATGATTTATTACGTTACGGAGCTATAATGACATCAGAAAACACATTTTTTTTATGCGTTTTACTAGCGCATCTATCTGTAATTCGAAGAAACATTGCGAAATTTAGCTCATACTAAGGAGATTCACTAGCATGGATGACTGCTGTTTATAGTTTTCAAAAATACATACTTAATGTAACATTGACTCAGCACCGAATGCCATCCGTTTCAATAGGCTCAGAAAAATTGAAAAAAAAAATCTAAAAACTCTTTGGCAGCCGCTTTCAAATGTACATTTGCCAAGAAAGTCGTAATACTTGACAAGTTGTTGTGAATTTTCCTCGATATAACTGCCAACTGATCGCCCCTGGAAAGTACCAACGTGTATGACGCAAAACGCAAAAATCGTTTCGGTTCCTAATTGTTATGGGAGGATTTAAAAGTTATCCGATACGCAGAAAATTAAATTATGATTATAATGGAACATCTTAATTTTAACGGTCATTGGAATTGTCAGCATGAAAGTAACACGGGATGAACGTAACAAATGAGTTTTTGAACGAATTATGTTGGCTACACTGACGGCTTCTTCACCGAAATGTGCCATTTTGAACCCCCCCCCTTCCCTCAGTTGCGCTCACGGCGCTGTGCCGCCAGGTTGTGGTCGTAATGAGTCGGTGCCGAAAAATCACGCATAAAGTAAGATTTGACCGTTATTTTCATTTGTGATTATTTTAATTATGTAATGTTTTAACTTGTATGTTATGTGTGAATAAAATAGCACAACTATTCAATTTTATGTTTCGGCATTCTGAATTGAGCATTTATAACAGCTTTTGCAGGTTATAAGCACGTTTCTGTGATATTCGGGAAAATTTACAGATCGGGATGAAAGTAACGACTTGTTACTTTCATCCCGATGGTATTTATTAATTACAAATACATATTAAATCATTAAAACAGTACCTACATAAACTTAAAAAATAGCCTAAATATAAATTAATATTCAAAACTATGCAAACCACTACTTATAAAACCAATATCCCCCAAAATCACCGCTCCTGGGAATGGTTTCCAGAAGGCTGCCTACGTTACCTCGTTGCACCGCAATGCCTACACGTTGGCCGAGGAACACGCCAGCCCTTCAGTCACCAGTGGTGCTGGTTTTTTTTTTAATTTGCTGGTAGGATTTGTGAGCTCCTGGACCCCATCGACCTACCGTTTCAACCGCAAACGACACAAATACGAAATTATCACCGAGACATTTGTATTTTCGGCGCTTAACGGTCTCGGCTGTAGCAGCGGCCCCGCCTGCCCGAAGCGATGTAGTGCGGAGGTGGGACGCCGCCAGAGCATCTACAAATGTGGCGTCCCACGTGCCACACTAAGGGTCTGCCAACCTCCCAGGGCACTAAAGTCATGCCGTCAGGTCTCTTACCGTTGCCGCGAGCCATTCCACTGGGTTCGAGGTTAGCAGGTACTTGACACTGACCAGACAGAACCGGACGGAACGTATCATTCAGGCAGGCGTGGCGGGAAAGGCGGCCAGCGCTCTTCGCGCATGAAAGTCCGTGAAGACCCAGACGGTTCACCTCAGCAGCAGCGATGGAGCTCTACAATATTGCAACCTAAACGCGGAATGCGAACAGCCAATCTAAAAAAATTGATTGTCTAAAAAGGTGGCGGAATGTGCTGATCGGAGAGCATAATTGGAGCCAATACCCGGACTCCCGTTCAGAGACTGCTAGAAGGCGGGCTTCGTGGGCCTTGGGCCGAGGCACACGTGTCTAGCAGGTGTTCGTGGACTATTCGGCTAATGGGGTTCATCCCAGAGTTTTTGGGATTCTGTCCTGTCCGAAGAATGTTTATGTTGTGTTCTGATAAATAATAATGTTGATTATGAAAGTTACTTTGTATTTATTTGCATTGTTACAACCTTCCCCTGACACTGTTACAACCAGCCCTACCCCTAGGGATGGTTGTAACAGATTCCACTTTTTTTTTTGGCTGTATTTTCTCAACATCTGTTATATCAGTTGCATTTAAGGTGATGGCTAAAGATAGCTGAAAGACTAATCTATCATTTGTTTTGATTAGAATCTTGATATTCTAAAAGTTGTGTGAGATATTACGAAAAAATCGAAAATTGTTACGTTCATCCCTGGTCTCCCCTAATTGAGTTCAGAACATTATAATTACTTACTTAAAAGAAAAGTTTGCAAAGTATAAATTTTCTGTCAAATCAACCGGCAAGTGTGCTTGGCACAAAAATAAATAGGGGTTTGGTAAATATATTACTCATAGTTTTCATATTTGTAATTGCTCACTGAGCGAAAAAAATATATTTGTAAGTTTTAGTGAATCCCAGGACAAGGAGATTATATACAAACGGTTACAATACCAAAAAAATTGCCCTTGTAACAACTAAACTGTTTTGTAACCGTTAGTATATAATCTCCTTGTCTTGAGATTCACTACGACTTACTAATAATTAGTATTTTTTCCCTCAGTGCTCTCATATAATATAGGTATAACATAGACAAATAAATCATAATAGAATGTTTGTGGTTGAACAGAGCGGCGCTACGACGAAATTCGAATGTCATGCGATAGAGACCAATAATTCCGTGGTAGGTAGTGGTAAGGAAAGTACTACGTGAAAACTGAAACACGTGGGAGAATGGGGGGTCTTGGCGTATACTACAGGTTGTCACCGATGGAGGGACCCCCCGGTCAAACTAGATGGTTCTGCATATCATATATTTTGTAGTAACTAGAACAGTCCCGTCAACACAAAATGTGTGGCGCCGAACATCTATATTAGAATTCATTTATCTATTGTCTGTAATTAACAGTGAGTGATACAAAGACATGTGATGCGCCGTCTGAAACGGACGCTGAATCATGGCGCGTATTTAGCATCGAGCCTAGATATTTCACTACATTGTTTAGAGGTGATGTGATGTGAAGATATGAGTACCTACACCGGAAAACCTTATTGTCACTGTATAAACAATACCACGCCACGAATTAATTAGGTTTACGCAATGGTTTACGCACGCTAATCCTTCAATCGATTGTTATGTGTATCAATTGTTTTATAAGTATCACATGTATAACGTACCTAGTAATGGTATAGGTACCATTGTTTAGTTTACTTTAATAGTTACGTTTTTTCATTTTACAAACATCAATTGCAAATGGTATACAAAAAATCCATTACCTAGAAAAGATGTACCATCAGGGATGTCCTAACCTAACTCATTGACTTGTAAAAATGGTAATTATTCAAGTCCATTCTACGACTTTCTCTCTACTACCTACGCAGTTTGCAGAACTGTCTTAAATGAAAAGTTTCCTTCTGTTGCCTAGAGCGCCATCAAATCTCATGGTGCTTAGTCTGTACTATGATTGGTTTCGCACAATTTCTCATTCTAGTCTTTTCTGCGTATCTGTCAACGGCGTCGCGTTGCAAGCGCCTTCATTGCGCGTCGGTAGCGCCTCAAGTGCAACGATCCTTTGTTCCCCGTCACCGCCTCCGTATCGGCACGTGACTCGACTACGGCTCTAAATACCAAGGCTAAGACACCATTTTTCCCTGTACCGGGGTCCCGGTTAAAACAAGTCAGACTTTCATATAATTGACGCTTTGAGACACCAGATTGTTTTTTTCATAATTCACGCACGTAAATTCTGACATAACTTTACATTTGAAAGTTAGTTTAGACCGCTAGCCTCCCACGTAAAAGTGTTAGTATTATGCATCCAAAATTAATGATGCTGCTTGATAAATATATTCCATTCAAATATTGTGTGGGAGTCGAGATGCGTGTTTTACGTTGGTGTCTAATTGGTATCCATACAAATGACAAACGGAACTTCTACTTTCATCTCGTAACGGTGTTATCCTCTATCTGTTTAATCTCGTATTTTTTCTTGAATGTCATGACATTCTTAGTAAAATTTACGTTCTACAATCGGTTTTGTTTACTGAACTAACAGTGATGAACGCTCATAGATTAAGTGCCACTGCGAAATGTGAATGCTTAACAAATATTTATTCCGTTTGGAATGAAAATGATTCACCTGTGTGGTGTTTGGCTCGCTTCCAAATTCATTCAGTTAAATACACTATTTTGACTTGTTCTCAAAATATGTATATACAACATACAATATTATTTATATATAACAATTTGTGAAAAAGGAGATAATGTAGCATTCAAGGGGGCCAATTTTTGAGCGTCGAACGCTCGACTTTTCACTCGAGATCTGTCAAAAAACTATGATGTTTTGAAAGATGTCAAGTGAAAAGTCGAGCGTTCGACACTCAAAAATCGCCCCCCAGAAACAAAATCAAATATTAGTGCAGTCGCTCAAAAAATAATAATATTTGAAACCTTTTCCTAAATCCCAATAACAGCGATTGTTGGTGTCGTCATTCCCATGAAATTATACCTAATGCTGGAATCAGACTGTACTGGTTCTGGAAAAGGCACGGTTAAGTAAATTGCCCATATTATAAATGGGAAAAGGAGAAGAAACGTCGGTTTGGTTCTACAATCTACATGTATGGATTTCGACTACAAGTGGGTAGGTACTTAAAGGCGATATTTTCTCTATGCGTTCATGCGTCGAGTAGTCGGCAAACACGTTTCTTATCCTTGTTTACTTGGGCGGCCAATGATAATCGCTGAGGCTGGGTTGCACCAAACCGTTTGTAATCGTAAGCGGTGTTCGTCAAATCTGATTGTATGGGAAGTTTGACAAGTTTCTATGGGATGACAGCTGCCGGCGCCATATTTGACGATGACCGGTCTGTGTTCGTACGTTGGTGCAACTGGCATACAATCCATTCCATACAATCAGATTTGACGAACACCGCTTACGATTACAGACGGTTTGGTGCAACCCAGCCTTAATCTGCGACGCGTTATGTTAATATGCGATGTTATTATATCGATTTGTAACTTGCGTGCAGTCAGTTATAAAAATGTTAAAGTGAAAAAAAAAATGCATTTTTTTATAGGAGTCCTTACATTTGGTGTACCCTGGCACCCCTAGGTACTGTCTTCTCGAAGATCTCACTTTCCATCATAGCTATGCTATGTTACGTTTACATTGCTATGGATGCGTTGATATCCACCAATCATATTCGTTGGTTCACATAGCATAGCACTGGTGGAAACGGAAAGCTATAACATCCTCGCAGCATAGCTGCATAGCATAGCTCTGGTGGAGAGACAGCCTTGATTTATCTGGAAACGTGATATTTGCATAAAATGGAGAGAATACGTTTTTCTAGCCGACTAAATAAAAGTAAAGGCCTCAATATTGGTGAATAATAAGGCATTTCTATGCTCATCGATAATAACATGTCAGTCAAGTGCTTCCGGTAAGAAGTCAAGGTTGAAATAGAGGCAGCAACACTTATCTGTACACTAAGATGTCGAACTTATCCGCACTAGACTGAAGACACGTCCGGCAGGCCAGACAGGGCAACCCCGAAATGATTGTCATATCATATTATCGGGGAGTCCGCGGAAGCCCTTCACTGTCCATTATTAGGTGCGTCCAATCGACATGACTGACGTGCCGCCCTTTGTTCATTCGATTAGCACGCTAATCCATCACAGGCTCGTTTAGCCAATGGACAGGTTTGTCCAAGTCTTCCTATTTCTGTGTTCGTCAGCGACGCATATGGCCTTCAAGGTAAAGTGAGGTAAACCCGGTCGAATCTATCTCTGGCTATCTGCCACATCTCAAAAATGCGGCTGCCGTCGGTACGCGACCAAATCAGGTATTTGGATTCGATTTAGCCGAGACGGTTTATGCGACGTTCTTAAAAGCCTCAATTCTCAATATCGTGTATAATTGCGCTATATATAATCACAAGTAGGTAATATAAATACCTATACATTCCCGCACTAATTGAATAAACAATAAGGTTAATTAAAATGCAATTAACTGCTCGATGTTGACATTCCATTTGTTCGGTTTTTATAGATGGTCAAATTGGGTATAATTTAAAGAATCTGTTAATGTTATATAAAAAAATTACTCCTTTATTGTTCTTTCGGTATGAACACATTGGTATTTTGTCATATTCGTATACAAAAATAAAATTGCGTGATAGGTATATATGGACCAAGGCATAGTATTGCCAACATTTATCGTATTCTGCTTTGTACCTGTTTTCATCATTATTTGAGCTCTTCCTACTTAATAATAGCACAAATATAATGGGATCTGATAATTGATACATTGTTAGGTTGTTCCCGATAACGTGCTGAAACAAAATATGCTTACAAAATAGACGCCAAAACACATAACTGAAACCGACCCTCCGGTCTCCCTGAAGGGGTATTATTGCGTAAGGAATTCTTTTGTGAGGATTTGGAACCACAAAGGAAGTTTTACTTTAGCATGAACTGAATTAGCTTCTGATATCTTTTGGTGCGTACCTACTTTATTGACGACTGAAAACGTGTTGTTGCCGACATCAAAGGGCTCAATTTTTGGAACATGAAACAGACGTAATGAGTAGGTAATGAGATCGGATGGAAACGCTTGATACTTTTGACTTAACGCTGTTAAGTATTATCATTTTTAGGGTTCCGTACCCAAAGGGTAAAACGGGACCCTATTACTAAGACTCCACTGCCCGGCTGTCCGTCTCACACCAGGGGGCCGATTTTTGAGTGTCGAGCGCTCGTCTTTTCACTCGAGATCTGTCAAAACACTATGAGGTTTTGACAGATGTCCAGTGAAAAGTCGAGCGTTCGAAACTCAAAAATCGGTCCCCAGGCTATATCTCATGAACCGTGATAGTTAGACAGTTGAAATTCACAGATGATGTATTTCTGTTGCCGCTACAACAACAACCACTAAACAACTGAATAGAATAAATATTTAAGGCGGCTCCCATACAACAGACATGATTGTTTTGCCGTTTTTATAGATAATGGTACGGAACCCTTCGTGCGCGAGTCCGACTCGCACTTGGCCGGTTTTTTTTAAGAATACTCGTGAGTCTAATTTTCCTCCTTGATTGGAGCGTCATCAGATGGCATTCGCTTTCGAGTAATTAGTAATTCTGCCAAATTTAGGATAAGGTGCTAAACCGGCCAAGGGGTTACAATCTTTAGGAGTACGTATGATGAATTCGTGAGTTCAGCAGCTTTACGGAAAATACGTTTACTAAATAAAATACGTGTTTCGCTCGAACTGAAAGAGGGTTTATAAAATCAACCTCTACTATTGAAATCCGAAATTGAATAACCGAACCGTTTATTTACTTGTATCACAAAATAAAAAATATACAGAAGGTCCGTTCCCGCCGTTCTTGAAAATACATACCTAAACTACAGGGTTGCTTCTGTATTGATTCTGAATTTTAAAAAGAAGTAGGTATAATAAAAATTCTTCAACATGACATTTAAATATGAACCAGCGTATCTTGGTAAAAAACCGGTCAAGTGCGAGTCGGACTTCGCACATTTAGGGTTCCGAATCAACCTCAAAAATATGATTTATCAATATAATAGTATTTGTTGTTAAAATATACGTAATATTGAACATTGTCACCAAATTTCAAGTTCATAGGTCAATGAGAAGTCTAAAAATTCTTCGGAACAAATTTGTGACAGACGACGGACGGACGGACGGACGTCTGGGCGACACCAATAGGGTTCCGTTTTGACCCTTCGGGTACGGAACCCTAATAAATTGATACGTGACCCGCTGCGAGTTGTGACTTGTGACCGGCGGCGGTCGAGAGCGCCAACAAAGAATATAAATACCTTATTAATTAGGTACCTACTTAACTAAACCATAGTAGTTAAATACTGGCGTTTTACCAGCGAACGATAAGATGAATGTGTAATGGTTGATCGTCGTTATCAAAGATGCTAGTTTCAAAAAATTACCTACCTACCTGGGTATTGTAACTACCAAAATGAGAAAACCGTTTTATTTACCTTTCAATATCGTTTGAAAATTTGAAGAAAGTGTAGGCACAGTTTTTTTGCTGTACTTAAACAATAAAATATATTCCAACTGTAATAATATCGGTTATTCATTTTGACGTACGTGACACAAAGTACCTACGTAGCGGCGGGGACGTCAAGTGATCAACGCGCGCACAACTAGCACTCGCGACGCGACAGTGACAGTCGCGACTAAGCTCGTCCGAAATCAACCGAGAATGCCTGTAAATGTTACGTCTGTGTGCGTGCGGCGAAAATGGCACTTTGTACTGAGCGGACTCTCTGCTCCGGCGCGCGCCGCGGCTATTTACTTTGTGCTTGTATATACAAACATTTTATAAATTGTTTTGTGCTATTGCGGCAGTGTCAATTTTCTACGGCGAGTTTACCGAATGGGCGCTGTCCGTGACAGGTCAGTTAAGCCTGGTTCAAAATCTTATTATTCTAATGCAATTACCGTTGTTTCTGTCGGCTTGCGGTGGCTCATCGCCTGAAGGGTGCGGTGCGTGACGTCACGGGTTGTGTGGCTCGGTGATCCGTTTAGCCTAAACGGATATGTCGCTGATAGGATTGTCTGTCTGACTGCTGTCTGGGTGCTTCCATTGTAATTTAGAGTCACAAGGGTTGGTTTGTATTGCACTTATGGTGCTTTCCGGATACATAAACACACATTTATGATAAAGTTGCTAGTACTAGTTTTAAAGCGTGCTATGCCGTGTTGTCTTAGAGACCTACATTTAAATTATAAGATTTATAAGTTATACCTATTTTAAGGAGACCCAATTCTAATCTGCAGACATTATTAAATATTATGACTTAGGCGACTTCCTGACTTGGCGGGGCGGGATCGATATGTGACATTTTCTTCTTTGACGTAAACTTACTGACGTCGCAAAGATTCTTACTTGACGTAATACTGTCAGTATACTCAGTATTACGTTTGCGCAGTAGTAATATCATGCGCAGAAACGGAACAGTACCGCCTTCGCATCGTCCCGCTACCGCGCATCCCGCGTCAGTCAGGAAGCCCTCATTTAAATGTAGAGGCGTAGTAAAAAATGGTATCGCGTCGACTGACAGCTGACACTGACATTTGACACTTTTCTCATATCGTACTGCCTCCGCACCGACAAATCAGGAAGTCGCCTTAGGGTGTTCCCTGTAATGTTACATGTTTTTTTATCAATAAATAAGTAAATTATTAGACATTATATGAAAGAGCATGCAAATACGTGCGTTGATATTACAAGTTTAATGCTGCTAAAACTTTAAATCATAAAGCTAAACACACCTCTGCAGAGATCACTATATCTAGTTGTGTTTTTAAAGCTTCTCGTTGCATATCTCCGCAACAGTCAAGTAAAGTTTAACTACATTTACATACCTAATTCCGCACGTAGTCAAATCTTTTATACGGCTTGACATTCACCAATCAACTGGTGGAGATGAAACTGGAACAATTGAATTTGCCACGCGGATAACGTAGTTATCTTATTATTTCCACTTCATACTTTTGTCTGTATCTGCTGGGATTCAACGAACTCACATTACGAAAATGACTTTTTGCGTGTCTCCCAGCAATTGTTACTGCTTGGTCGATTATGAACATTATTTTTTATTAATATTGTTAGCATCCTGTAGGTATATACTATACATACAGTTATGAGTATAGTAAATGCTAAAGAAGTTGATAGACTGTAGAAATCTATGGCTACCGACTACCGACCCAAAGTGAGTCTCGGCCTCCGACACGATGAATACACATAAATTTGCTTAAAAGGATATTAGTATGATGTTCATCCTAACTACTGGCATATAAGAAATAGTAAATAAAATTACCTATATATAACCATCGCATGTTTGATGTTACGCCATTGGTATACCTACAGAATCTCATAAAGCAATTAGGTACCTACACGTCAATCTGAAGCTTGTGTCAGTGGCTTATGTAACACACAAGGGATACCGGTGAGCAAACTTTGTCGAGCTTTAGCTACACCAAACAATTTGATTAAACACCGCAGTCCTTTGAAGAAAATAAGGCTGGTTTTTCACTAGAGCTATGCTACGTTGCTATGGATGCGTTTGAAATCCACCAATCACATTCCTTTTTTCACATAACATATAGCTCTGAAGGAAGAGGGTTCAGCTGCTAAGCAATATTTTTTATATGGAAAGATGCGAGCTGCGGATGCGTGCTATGGATGCGTTTGCGTGCTACGGATGCGCGCTACGGATGCATGAGCGCTTCTCGCACAGCTATGTAGCATAGCATTAGTGGAAACGGTCACATAGTTTCGTAGCGTAGCTTTCGCATCCTCGCAGCATACCTCTAGTGGAAAGCCAGCCTTATGCCTACCTATATCGTGCGGTACACGTGTCGCGTCATCGAGCAGAGGCTCCAGCAATGTGGGCATCTTTTCATTGCGGATTATACCAAACCACTTTGGTACTCGCAACCCTGGACGTAAGAGGATTATACGGCTTTTCACAATATTAATGCATCGTGAACCGGCCAAATCAGAATTATGCTTTTATGTTTCGGAACGCGATGGAAATACGACGGTTTGTAACGACGTTTCATGTTTACAGAGAACAAAGATGACGGGCGCAAGATGCCTATTGTTAATATCGCTGTTTCGCTCCTGTTAATGTTGGAAAGTAAAAGGGATCAAAGCAGCTAAACAATAGAGGTGCCTGATTGTAAGAAATCACGAAAGGTATTCGCGATTGTTCAAACAGTGTGAAAGCCATTGGGTCAGGTGCGTTGTCAAAATAACAATGAATCGCTGGGACAGATTTTCTTCATCAAATTATCATAGTCTTTTTTTTATCATTTTATTACGGTTTTTATGGAATAAATTACTAAGCAGACAGTTCCGCGTATTTTAATAGCTGGGCTATACGAGGGAAAGAATTTTGCTTAATCGTTATTAATGATACTGTAATAAATTCGCCCGTTTGTAGCAACTGCTGAAAGTTGAAACTTATTTTGACGGGCGTCTCTTCTTCAACTGGGATTTTTCTTGTGCTGGCTCATTTTTTTATAGATCATTCAATCCACGAAGTCATGCACGCCTCAGTCTTTTCATTGCTTACAAATTTAATTAAAGATTCGGTCTTGGACCTAGGACACTTAGTGATATTCATTATTGATATTACTTAACCTTGTCATGACATAACTGTCATGTTTACGTTAACTGATTAACCACATTTATCAATATTGAATTTGTCCCATAGTCCCGGGGCCAAATGTACAGGTCATGTTTTATTCATATCGTCAGCTAGGTACTCGCACGTGAAGTTCTTACTGATGCCCGTCTTATATTGAACGATTAATAATAAAATAAATATTTGTGGATAATCTTACACAAATCTACCTAGTCCTAAACTAAGCAAAGCGTGTACTATGGGCACGAGGCGCCGATAATCATACTTGTATAGATATAATAGATACATAAATTACATAGAAAACATCCAAGTCCCTAGGAACAAATATTCCTGCTCATCACACAAATAAATGCCCTGACTGGGATTAGAACCCGGGATCTCCAGCTTCGTAGGCAGGGTCACTACTAACTAGGCTAAAGCGGTCGTCATTTTATGTTAGTTTATAGTGTACTTTCCGACTGTGATCTGTGTGTTCTTTATACATGTAAGTAATGTATGTGTATTGTTGCAGTATTCTGTTCGCCGACATCGTGGGCTTCACGGTACTCGCATCGCAGTGCAGCGCACAGGAGCTGGTGCGGCTGCTCAACGAACTCTTCGGCCGTTTCGACCAGCTCGCCAGCGTAAGTTGCATCAAGCATCTTAAGGCCCTAAAGCCTTACCCCTTTCTTTCTGTGCACGTAGTTACATATTAATAAGCTAAAACCCCAATGTAGGCATTTCCAGAATCGTTTTCATACAAACAGAACTAGTCACAAACCTTGTCTGTCGCTCCGTCCTTGAGAAGACCGCGTCTGATGCTGGCTAGGATCACAGGACTGTATCTCCATTAGTTTTCTTGCAATACGTGTCACAGTTATCTTTAGTTATACACCAACACAGTTTAATCCACAATTACATCATGATTTACCAATATTTCCGACCGTAAAAACGCAGCGCGATAATTTACATTACCTACTCCATGATTGATAGACTGATAGTTTACACTTCCCGACACCATCGCCAGGAGCGCTACTGGGTTGCGCCAATTCCATTTGAATGAAGAACGATACAGGTTTTATGCCTATACACTTATTAAGCCTATTTAAGGTGTCCCACTGCTGGGCAAAGGCCTCCTCCCTTGACTCCACTCGTCCCGGCTTTGAGCTATTTAGGGCCAGTCCCTTAGGAATGTGTCCAGGTCATCCCGCCATCACCGCCTCGGCCTTCCACGTCGTCTCCGAGCATCTTACCCCCTTATTCATAAAAATTAACAAACCTCTGCTAGCTAAAATGTGTTTTATCCCTTTCCCACAAACAAATGTCAAAGTAAGTAGTAGTAGTAAGTAAATAAAGACAAACCAATATTAACGGCATTCTAGCTAAAAAAATAGGTTTGACAAACGTTTATGAATAAGGGGGCTATAATTACACACGTACCTGAGTTTCATTACACTGCGGGTCACGGGTATAACGAGTTCAATTGCTCTATAAAACCGCGCAATGTAGGTAAACTCGCATGCGAGTGTGTAATAGGGCCTTACATACGTATGGGTTGACGGCTTCACAGAGCGATTAGTGATGTGCCGTTCCCAGGAATATTCCCACACTACGGGAACATAGAAAACATAGGGAAGGGATCATAGGGGAATTTTGAAATACCTAGTGTATATTGTGGTATCGACGATTCTATCAAAACATAAGTCCTTAAACTTTTTACCGAGACATTAAGCATTATAACGTATAACTCACCTGCGAAAGTAAATTCCCTATGCTCCCGGGAATATTCCCGTAGTTTAAATAACCCAAATTTTTGAAAACTACTTCTTTATTTAACTAAAATGATACAAATCATCACAGTTTAATTAAAACTTGCTTGCGCCCCGCGCACTACGTAAAAAAGCAAGTTTTATTATATAAAACCATAGATGTATTTGTAAAACATGAATCATAAAAACAAAGTTTTTATCGAAAGTATTTTATTTCTTCGGATACTATTCATTGTAACTCAGTTCAGTTCAGTTCATTAAAAATTTAGTTGCCCAGCCTGTACTGCAATGTTCCCCTGTTTTGGGAATATTCGCACTCCCGGGAATATTCCCACGGCACATCACTAAGAGCGATTGAACTCATTATACCTCGGTAACCCGCAATGTACGTGTGTAACCTACTCACGGTCACGGCCGAGGCGAACTACACTTAGGAGTAATTATAAAACGGGTCAATTTGTAAGGAAATTCTATACAAAGTGTAGTTTTAGTTTTTCCATTTTATTTGTGCTTTACAATCATTAGTATGGGATTGTTTGAAATATTTTCAGGTTATAAACAATGGTTTGCCCACATCATGTCTGCATTTTAATAACATTTGCCTCATCGCGGATGATAATATCACTGCAATATTACGAGCTGTGATAGATGTTATGAATTTAATCAGGCGTAGGTAGGTACAATTTTACTTTCTAAGTATGTTTTAAGAGAGAATATTTTAAGAACATCGAAATTCCTACGATAAGAATTCAAAACTTACTTTAAATTTGTACTTAATTCCCGTACAAGTTAGTGACTTGTCGGGATAGTTATAATAATAATATAATATATAATATAGGTATAGGTTTTTATAATATTTTTGTTTTGTAAGTGTATTTTTATATTTTACTTTTTATAGAAATATTATAAAATCTAACCTAAGAAACACAATTAATAAAGAGAAATATAATATATATAACTAATATTTTGGGGACAATCTTACACAAATCAACCTGGTCCCAAACTAAGTTAGAAAGAGAACTTTGATATACAAGCGGCGTTCAATGTAAAGTAGGTAGTAAGTAGTCTAGCTAAACTAATAACCTTCTATGACATACGTAAGTACAAGTGTTCTTGACAGTACAGTAATTCGAAAACTTCAATAGCTTTTGCTGTCTTGTGCAATACGGTTACTGAAACTATACTGACAGGTGATGTTAATTCAATTGATATTTTGTGTTAACATCGGTGTAATATAGTATTTGTTACTAAACATACGATTTGAGACAGTGGACATGTAATAAAAATTCTATCATATTAGTGTTAACGTAGAATAGATAATATTAATGGAATTAGAGCATATTTAGCTCAGTTTCAAACTTAAAGTACGTTGAAACTGAAAAAGAAAGGACTCTGTAGCGTACCTAACTGTCAGATATTATCGTCATTCTAGTATTTCTAGCTTTGCTCGTGGTTTCATTCGCTACATCGTAAATATAAACTTCCCATTTCTTTTTCTTTGGCGTTACTCTCTTGGACAGAGTGGTCTTCACGTTGATTTTGTGGCCTGCTTCTCAATGGGACGACATTCTTCGCGAACTGCCGCCCTCCTGCAACATTCGTGAAGGGGACCGTGGACGGCGGCTTTTGCTTGGTCCGTCCACCTCATCGGCCATCTTCCACGTGGTCTGGTGCCCTCGCCTTTGCCTTGCACTACTAGGCGTTCGACAAATTCAAAGTCAACAAGTCCAAAGAAAGTCAAAATGCGAGCTTGTACTGTTGATAGCCTGCTTGATGTGTAGCTCTTGGATTTCCCATTTAATAACCTAAATACAGGGCGTCTTATGTTAATTTCCATACCTGCGGGTAAGGTAAGTGTGAAGTCTATAAACAATAAACAAGTAGACAGACAGAGTTTCTTTCACATACAAATTTAAGTGTGAAAATTGAATATCAGATCGGAATCGGACGTTATGATCACATCTCGTGTCAGTGTCGCTGTCGAGCCACATCAAATATACAATGCTAATATCAACACCGCGAATCCATTAAGAAATCGAATACAAAATCGAACGCACAGCATCCATTAGAAAATAAATACCAGAAATATGAGCCTCGATCTCGATATACGCTTCGAAAGCTCGTGTCGGACTAGATCAATAACATTTGTTACTTTGTCGCCAGGAATATCAGCCGGAAATGCGAAAATTTAATCATTACAGGAGAGCATTCGAGTTGGTAACACGTCGATCTAGCGCCTGGCTCATGATTCTCATGAATTTTGTACAGCGAATACATTGTAGAAGTTGGCTTCATAAATAACGTACACATTTTGATTGGTTGATGGCATGTTGCTCCATAAATATTTCAGCTTTAAACAAACGGCACATGTATCCTAGATTTTTGTGTTTATACAAAATAACATCAGGCTTTAATCATGTTGGTTCAGCGCACACTTTTCATTATTCCGTCCCAAACTTAACTATTATGCGTTATAGGTACGTATAAACTAATCCGCAGAATTAAGTTTAAGTGTAGATCTAACGTCAGTGCGTTTCATTTGACATTTTACCTAAGCTTTGATTGAAACATCATCGAAAGATACGGTATCATCGCTTTATTGGGCCTGACCTATAAAGCCACAGAGTTTCAAAAAAATAGATACCAACAGTCGAAAACGTTTCACAATTAAGCTAGGTATACAGTTTATGCATTAAATTAGTAAATGTGAGTAGTTGCATGCTAACACAGAGCACAGAGGATGGACACTGGTTAGTTAGTTTCCTGTGCCCGCGAGACTAGTAATGTTTCACCTCGGGGGATCATTTATCACGTTCACGAATAAACTTCTACTGCGAAATTAGGAGGGTGTTTATGCGCACTTGAACAGCAACTGGGTTAGTTGCTGTACAAGCGATACAGATTCTCAATTACAAACTACTTTTTTTAATTAAAGGATAAAAAGGAGCTTGTCGCCATCGCCTAGCGAACATACCGCTCCGTAAGGACAACAATACATGTAGGTACAAAAACAATTAAAAAAACTTAAACTCTAGATTTTAAACCTACTTGTAATAAAACACAGGCTACTTAGTTTCGACTGAAACAAATGTATTAATATGGTTAATATTTGTTTTTGTAAATGTTTTCTTATGTGCAATAAAGTGTCATACATACATACATACATTAATCATACTAAAAACCTATCTCACGCTCAGAAAATATACATATACGTATACGTAATAAAATAAAAAGATTTTGGCCCGCAAACGAATTCCCAAACAGTCCAACCGGTTGCGTATGCGGCCATGATCGTGACCTATTTGGAAGGTATTGTTTTGTTCCGTTGTTATTACTTAGGTATGTAATGTAATGTAAGCATTTTATTCTACACAAAACAGGTTAAAACAATATACATGTCAAATAAGATTAAAGTACAAAGGCTATAAACTATAAACTCAGCACCAAATGTATCGATTGAGTTTGTGATAGAGGTGGTCTGATAAACACATCACATCTGATCTACATCGACTATACATTAATAGTCACAGCTATTGCGTATCTTTCAGAGACACGGCGCGACGTCGACGTCACGTCACACTCATTAGTGAGTCGGCGAAATAGACTAAGTTGTTTACAATCAGGCGCCACTTTTCTGACATCTTGATGGAGACTCCAATTTTGTCTCTACTCCTTTCCTGTTCACCACATGAACTGCTTTCCGATACCAAATGCGGTGGTGACTATAAAAAATATGACTGACGCTTTTTGAGGCTTTCCCCAAGGAACCTTCGGTACCACATCATTTGTTCCACTTCAAGTCTTCGAGATGGGTATTTTGATGAGCATTCGTTCAGTACCTAATTAAATAAAGTGTGTTTGTGTCTCTCTGTTACCTCTTCACGCCTAAACCGCTGAACCGATTTAGATTAAATTTGGTACGGAGATTGTTCGAGTCCCGGTTCTAGACACAAGATACCTACTTTTTATTCCGGAAATCATCCCTTAAGGAGGTGGAAGGTTGTAAGGAAAAGCGATAACCGACTAGATAAACGCCTGATATAAAAGAATAGAAAAGAAATTCTAAAGCGATGAACGATTTCGGCATGGACGGAGTCGCAGGCGGAAATAAGAGAGGTAGGGCACCGCAAAATGTCATCTAGCTTGAATTTGGAGCAGCCGAACTGGGGAAGTACCTTCGCTTTGCAGAAGACGACAAATATTTTTTTTTTTGCTATACACGTACCTATGTAGCTTTGTGTTCCTGGATGGAGGTGAGCAAGGTTGCCAGACCTAAATTTGTCCCTTCTGCTGTTAGCACAGTGAACCCTCAAATTTTATAAAGGGTCGGCAACGCGTACGTTTGGAGTTGGGAGCGTCTATAGCTTGTTTGCCACCATCGTTGTATTAAAAAAGCTAGTCATAAATATTTGTTTCAGGACAACCATTGCCTCCGCATCAAGATCCTGGGTGACTGCTACTACTGCGTATCCGGGCTGCCCGAGCCGCGCTCCGACCACGCGCGCTGCACCGTCGAGATGGGCCTCGACATGATCGATGCTATCGCGTAAGATACTCCAATCATCATCATTAGTCTGTATTCTGTATTCATCATTCGTTCCCTCAATGCTGAGGCCGCGTTACATCAAGAACAGGAATTCTTACTGACCAGAACCTTCCATATGCTCCTATTACTTTAGGACAAGGGTCACGCGGTGCGATTACGGAACCTTTTCGACCGTTCATAAGGACAATTTAATTGTCAAATCCCATACTAAAATGGCTTTAAAATATGCCTACGGTACGTTCGAAAGTTACGTGATTACCCCGATGGTAACAATTCACGTGGTATGGATGGGTAAATCGTTACCTATACAACGTGACTCGTTCAGGGCTAGGGATTTTCAAAATACTACGCTTGGGCACAAGGGGCTTAGGTTTTCGTCACGTAGTCAATATCCTCTAGGAAAATCCTCGCGCTTTTTTGAGCTACATTTAAATTATGAAAGATGGAGGTCTTATCACGTTAACGGATACGCAGCCGTAACTGCAAAACGGAAATGTTGTAAAACCCTTATGGCTTATTTTCACTGGTCTTTAAAGCCAGGATCCCGAATGCGGGGAGCTCCTGTTTTTTTGTTCTTCCCTTTGACCAAAACAAGGGCGGTCTATAACAATCAGTGACAATGAGCCTTTATTCATAATTATAATAGTTAGATCGTTGTATTCTGTAGAGAATGAAACAAACTGTACTAATGCATTAGAGCGCATATTTATGAAACTGTCATGTGTCACATGCAGCATGCATGCGGCTGCCAGTCTATAAGGAAAAATGATCTATTATATCTTTTTTAGATTGTGTGTGTACTTAACCAAACTGTCGAACTAGATGAAATCATTAAAAACATCATATACGACATGGAAATTGCACTACTTGACAAATGAAATCGTTATGTTATCTAGATTTTCTCTAGGTCAAATGTCCCGGGAGATTTATAAATAATGTGTAAGGCAGGGATGGGAGAGAGGTGCAACGGGCTAGAACCCGCTCGTGTGTCGGCTCATCAAAGGAGCGCTAAATATACCCTGTCCTGGGTGGTTATCTGAACCTGAAGGTTAATAGGCCACCACCAGGCCCACTTCGTATTGTTGACTCGGACAATAAGTTCGAAGACGGAACCAGCTGTTCAAACAACGGTTAAAACGAAATTAAAGTTGACTGTCCTATTTCTGAATTATTTCTTGCTTCTATACCTCTATAAAATGATTCATTTATTTGCAGAATTTAAAGGTGAAATTTAATTTCTAGGGGTGAACTAGAAAACTCTCGTATCTGTATGATAAATAGCTCAGTAATTCATATCTTTTAAATGTGGATGTGACAGAAATTTTTATAAATAGGTATAAGTGCGGTAGGCAATCAACACCCAGCGACCGCCGCCGCAAACCTCAAGCCAGGCGGGATGGCATTTCAGACGTCTGTCTGACTTCCACACCCTTGTTTACTGGAATACTTCCATCCGCACCAACACAAATTCGTAATTTAGCCCACGCATTTATATAATAAAGACATTATTTATTCTGAAGCTTTGTGCGACAGCCCGGTTGTAAATCTAAATTTATAGTCACTGTCATCTAACAAGGTTAAAGTGATGGTCATTTGGACAGTTGATGTTACAAGAATTTTCCTCAGAATTGTTTAATATTAGTGCATTCTAAAAACATATTTCTGCATAGATCATTTTCCTAATATTCGGAGAAGACTAGAAATTGTTTCTGGTGTAATCTGTGTTAATGGTGCGAGGCGACATAAATTGACATAATTGTTTATAATTTAACTTTAACCGCACTGTATTGCACTTCGAAGTCTATTTATTAACGTCTTTCTAAGTATTCAATCGAATTTCGGAACGTTACGTAAATTTATATAAAGTTTGCTTAATGGATATATTAGAATTTATCAACTAGTAGTCGGGCCTAGCTGAGTTTCTTGCTGGACTCTTCTCAGCTAGGCTAGGTGTAGTGAACCAGCGACAAAACTCCCAGTAGCTCGATTCCACTGACACCGTAGCGGTTGAAGCCGCTCAAATAATCTCACTGGAGCGCAAACACGTAGAGTATTCCAGTGTTTAAACCGCCCGCGTGTTCGTGTCGGAGGTTTCCCCTGGATTTTCCCCAGTCCATTTTTCCAACCGCGCACTCCTATCGCTTTATTGGGCCCGGCTTATAAAGCCACAGTCAAGTTCGAAAAGTATTTTCCTAAAATCCAGAAGCATGATTTTAATGATATTTCATTAAATAAATCTAAATTGCCGGTAACCTTCCTAGCGTGTGATTTGACGACGTTTGTTTAACACACACTTGTGCATATTATGTGTTTTAAAACTACGAATGTCGTCATCGCCCCCAACACTGCTGAACAATAAACATTTCGTTCTTGACCCGAATTGTTTCTTCAAAATACCTAATGTCGTGAGCAAGTCGAACGCATCAACCGAAATGTCATCCTAGGCGTCTGCGACTCGACGTGCTGTGTATCGTCATTAATCAGGCAAACAAGTTTAATTAACACTGCTCGTTGTTCACAAAAGGAGCATAAAAATAGATAAGTGCCGTCAACATATGTCCGCTTCATGCTATGGTATATTAGTGCTTATTTAGCCACAATATTACATACTCGTACATTAGGATTATAGGAGTGGGAACTGAAATGGCAAAGATCGGTGCAATAACGTGCAAGTCTGCAGCCATCGGACAAACAATGTCGAGGGTAGAGATTAAGGGTCATAGGAAGCCCTGCCACGCACTTAGTCATAATCCGGATTAAGACGATATATTGATTGAAAGAGACGCGCGTATGTTTTTCGTTCACGACTAAACGGGATGCAACACTCTTCGGGAATGGCTTTTTCAGATAAATCTCGATAAATATCTGACTGTGTGCAGATTTATTAAATTTCCTCTTGTCAGTACCTAGATGAAGTAAGATACCATCATATTAACTTAATCGTGTCTTTTAATAATGCGTTGTTTTAGTAGGCTGAGTAAAAAAAAGGAAAATATAGACTCGACTTTGGATTTCTTTTCTATCGAGAAAATTTTAAGCAATTATGTTTCGGCTATTGTCAGTACCACAATCATATAGTCAAGAATTATATTTCTGAAAATCAGTCCCTATTGTTTCCTCCTCTGGACAGAACAGCGTTTCAAAGTTTCTAAATTTCTCAGTGTAGCGCCTTAAGTAGAATTTATTTACGTAAATATTTAAGTAACTATTACCTCCGTATACAGAACTAACTTGTGAAAAATCTATGTGAATGAATAGGTAGTAGGTAGCTGCCTGAAAAAATCGATGCATTTACGTGCTCATAAATCCACTAGACAAAATTCCGCTGATTAATAACATACGCTATGTTTACGTTCTTAGTTTGCTATAATAATTCACTTTAATAAATGCCGTACTTGAAATTTAGTGCTGGCAGGATTTGACTTGCGTCAAGCGGCGCAGCAGCGCTTCCGCTCGCCGGATTCCGCGAGAACTTGTAGTTTCAGGATAATTTACGTTTCGGTTACGATTATATTTACTACGGCAACAATGTTGCTTACAAGTCCGGTTTACTCACGCGTGTGTATTTTAAATTCATTGTTTTCGGTTTTCCAGCATTAACGTTCATTTCATAAATCGACATCAAAGAATGTAATGTGTAAACAAGTTTTCATTTCGTCCCAGGACCCACTGATCCGAGTAATTCCATATTCAGGGGTTGGCCGGCGTATCTGACATGTGTCGGCGACGGGGCTGCGGGAGGGACGCAAAACAATATGTTATACACATATGTTCTATCAGTGTTTGTGATGTTCATCTACTAACATCACTACATAGTTTAAAAAACAAAGTAGCTTCCTGCTGTCTGTCTGTCCCGTTGTATGCTTAGATCTTTAAAAGTACGCAAAGGATTTTGATGCGTTTTTTTTAAATAGATAGAGTGATTCAAGAGGAAGGTTTTCATTTGTATAATTTGCACCCGTGCGAAGCCGGGGCGGGTCGCTAGTTTATTATAATTTAAAATACAAATATCCGTGCAGAAATAACATAAACGTACTTCAAAGACTTTCTTCCACGGATATGAAGTGATAAAGGGGTTCAGTAATTGACTTCCTTTAGGTAAATCCCTGCTTAGCCGAAACATCTGTCTCGGCTCGACTTAGCAAGCTTTTCGACGCTGTTGTGATTATAACAAAGCAAAATTAACATATCATAATTGCGTTAGACGGCCTCGGCTGGGATCTACTTACGCCAAGTTAGACCCAGATTATAATTCAATTTGGTTTGGCAGTGCGTTTCCAACTAATGAACACAAATTACGTATCAATCGCAGTTGTTTGCCTACTAAAGCCCTACTTGGCAAACCAATTGGTCTCTCGATGTGGTATTTTATTTTACACATTCCGAGATGTTTATTGGTCTCATTACAAATTATATAGTAATTGATCGTGTTACGTACTTGGGTATAACACAGTTTTACTTTACGAGCTAAATTAAGTAACCGATCTTCTAGCGCAGATCTGGAGCTAGAATTTTTAGTAGTTGGAAAGATATTCCATGCCTTTTAGGATTATTGGCTTGTCTTAGAATGCATTGGCCTAGGCGAGACAGTACGTTCGAAGTTGGGATATTGGATTCCGGCTCTAATCAAACATTTTATGTTTAAAAAAGAACCTCGTTTCTAACGTTATAGCTTTTGCTATTGACAGCTAGGGAACCGCTGGAGCGGAACACGCTCGTCTTCTAGGTTAATAATTCTTGTTGACCTATTTTAGTATTTTCCAACACAATGGCCAATTAGCTCATTTCCACAATCAATGTTACTCATAAATTTTATCGTTTACCCAATCCTGAAACGACGCTTTCAAATAAATATTGCTTTTGGTATCCAATTTCGTTTAGTAGACATTTTACTCGTTTTGTAACTCTGGGCTCTTAATTCGCTTCGTGCGATTTTGCCGTCTGATGTTAATGAAAAATTATGCGCGTCAAGTCTCCCACTTGATTAATTTATGCTACAGTAATTGCTCAGCTCCTCAAAGAATTTACATGCGTAACGTTATAGGTACATAAGTAAATTAACACGGAAAGTAGGTACAGGCATGTAATACAGCATTCATCACTTTCTATCGCCCCATGTAGGTACCATGGTTTTCGCTTTATTGTCATATATGTATAGTGCGCGCCGTCCACGAAGGCGCGCCCCTCCACAGCCCAAGCCGTACAACCGCGCACAGATTAGTTTGAGATTCGCTGTGGAGGGGCGCGTTGTCGTGGATGGCGCCCACTATAAAAATGCAAGCAGGTTAGGTTAAGTTACTGGTTTTAGTAAGCCTAATAATAATAAATAAACAGTAATTAATTTATAACAAACTATTATTTTATAATTAATTTATAACTTTTCTGGGCAGTACAAAAGTAATAAGCCATATTATGACACCGTTCATATGGCTTATTACTTTTGTGTCGATTAATAGACTTCCTGATGTTGCACTTTTCATGAATCAAAACGGTCATAAAAAAGCTATAACCTCTTTTAATTTGTCGCCTGTAAACCCAGTTGCGGCTGTAAAAACACGCAGTTAAATTAACTGAAGCTAATTTATCACGATTCATAAATAAGTAAACATAGTAACTACGTTCGTTTGTTTACAATGTCATTATTAGTCGTCAGTCTATTAATGAATAGGTCAAGCCATAACACCAGGAAGTTGTTAGGGTAGCCTTGTGATGTGATATAAAAAGGAAGTTATTAGATTAAGTGAAAATAAACACGAAATAATTGAGCGAGTTCTAATCGACGCTTCTCTTAAATCGATGTTCTCCGCCGAAAAGGTTCGATATTAGAGAGGCTTAACAAAACGTGAAATAAGTTATTTCCTTCTGTCTGGATTATGAGGCTCTATCCATTAGGCGTGATGACTTTGCTTTTTATCGATACAGCTTTATTCGCCATAAACTTGCAATTCTTTTCTACTGAGGCTTTCAGTAACCGAAAGGTTATTGTAAGGAAAGTAATTGATTTCAAGTGTGAATCAATACCAAACAAGTACGATACTCTCGTACGTACATTGAAAGCATAATACGCACATGAATTTATGAGGTTTCTGGCTTTTCGAGTTATGTCACGCGTATAGTGCGTCAGCTTTCGATCGGTCACGGCCACAGTCACCAAATTAAATTGGTAGTGCTTCTTTGATACCTACCTTTAGTGTTAAACATTTCTTCCCTACTGACAAAATAAAACCATAATGGAATAGAGATCATCTTATATTCTGGCAATGCTTGCAATGAAATCCTGTTGTGAATCTGTATCTGGTATCGCCAGAATTCAAACGATTAGTCTCGCTTCGATACCTGACCAGTCTGAAGAATTACAGAACAGCGTTCTGTTTGAAATCCTCTGATTTATACGCAGGAAATCGCCAGATGATAGCGCGGTTTGTTTTACTAACGATTCCTAGATTAAATTCTTGTTTTTCAGTTTGAAATAGTGTCGAATTTGTAATAGGGGCTGTGCAATCCATCCATTGAAACATCTG
The DNA here is from genome assembly GCA_951800055.1 of Cenopis cana. Taxonomy (NCBI): domain Eukaryota; kingdom Metazoa; phylum Arthropoda; class Insecta; order Lepidoptera; family Tortricidae; genus Cenopis; species Cenopis cana. The sequence continues at coordinate 13,061,151 of OX637478.1, forward strand.
TCTTAAACGTTTACTCTATGTACAAAGTTGTGAACTAGAGTGAGTCATTAGAAAAAATGTTTAGTGCCTAGTTAATTTAGTGCTTTAAGTATATTGCTTATATTTTTTTAAACTAAACACTACCTAGTTCTGTATTCTCTCCTTCTTAAATCATTCGATCCTTCATTGGATCTTGTAACCGTCAGTATTAGGGCTTATCCAGAAATCACGCGAGGTTCCAATTCACGTTGGGGGGGGTACAAGCAAACCTCGTGTAAATTTTTACTGCACCTACATTACCGAAAAATGATATCTACTCATGCAGCATTTTCTTAAAAAATAGAAGAAATTACAATAACGTTTCCATAACGCATATACCTAAATAAACACAAGCTCAACTAATATAATTCATTTTCTTAAAAAAAATCATAGGTGGTGATAAAATCAAAAAATACACGTGAGATTTCGTGGAGGGTGGGGGGGTCGTCCAAAACCTCACCAAAGATCACCAAGGGGGAGGGGGGGTCTAAAAGTGGCCCAAAAAACCTCGCGTGATTTCTGGATAAGCCCTTACCTATACGATACTCTTAGTTCTGAAATTACTTGGGTTAGGTCCGGAAACAAAGTTTATCGGAAGTATTGACTTATTTTTCAGAATTAAATATGTATAGGTAAGGTACCAACTTCATAGAAGACCTAATTTAAAGTGAAGTAGGTCAAGTTGCCTTAAGTTACTTCCTTGGAAGCTTGTGAGTTACATCCCATTGACGTGTGGGCATGCCGTCCGGGTAGTCAATGTTATCGACATTTAATCAAACCTATTGAGTTGTCAACTAAATTATGCAACGAATGTTTTTAATAGTTTCTATAAAAGCATAGGGGTTGTGAAGTTAGAATGCATGTAACTAGTGTCACCTTTCTTCGTATTCATAAACCTTGAGTTTACAGATTACCTAGCGAGTTAGCGACTTATATAATCTCTTTTTAAACTATTCTTCGTTTTGCACTCATAGGGGTTGTTCTCGCACTAAGTTTCATTATCTACGCAACTCAAACTAATAACAGACTTTTCATCCAAATCCGGTTCTGCAGTTTGTCTACATAAATAAATAACAAACACTCTCTCTTTCGTATTGAAAACATAATTATGACAAAAGTTGCTGATTTGTCCTGAGACGTTAAAAAATATCATCAAATATTGTATAACTAAAATTATAATAATTGTTCCAGATCTGTTGTGGAAGCAACGGACGTCCAACTGAACATGCGCGTGGGCATCCACACGGGACGCGTGCTGTGCGGCGTGCTGGGCCTGCGCAAGTGGCAGTACGACGTCTGGTCCAATGACGTCACGCTCGCCAACAATATGGAGGCGGGCGGCGAGCCGGGGTACGTACTTATGGCGCAACCTACACTTTTTTTTACCTGACTGTGGCTTTGGCTTTATAGGCCGGGCCCAATAAAGTGATAGGAGTGCGCGGTTGGAGAGTAGCCTGGGGAAAATCCAGGGGAAACCCCCGACCTCCGACACGACTACGTGGGCGGTTTAAACACTGGAAAACTCTATGATTTTGCACTCCAGTGAGATAACTTGAGTGGCTTCAACCGAATCTGAGGTGTCAGTGTAATCGAGCTACTGGTAGCTTTGTTGCTGGTTAACTAAACCTAGCCTAGCCGAAAAAAAGTCCAGTAAGAAACTCAGCTGCTACGTGCGACCTGAGTCGGACTGACTACTTATACCCTGTATGCAAACAAGCTAACGGCCTGTTTGATGGTAAGCAGATACAGTCGACTATGTTGCGAATTATTGGAGCGTTTACGGTTATGTGTAATTTATAGATTAAAGTCTCATCTTCAATCTCAAGTTATACTGAATTCTCGTGAGTTGCCTTATTTTTGTGTCGTAAACATCTACTTAAATCTTTTTAATGGCACGAGTAAACTTTGGTGTCTGTCCGTAGCGAGATGAAATAATCCAGATATATGACGCAATGTAAATAAAAAAGAAAGGATCACTTACTGTAACGATATAAAATCCATCATGATTCAGAATATATTTAGATAACAAAGATTGTTGAGAAAAGCTGGCTCGCAATGTTCAGGAATACTCTCGGGGCAATAAGGGGCTCACTGCCTGCAGTTCAGCTCAATTTGCATGAATCATTATCTTGCTACGAGTAATATTAGCGTAGGATATTGCATAAATAAACTGTACCACCTACGATTTAACTTTCTTTTATATACATAGGGTAGGGACAAAGTCCCTTTTGTTTACTTTGTTCCTTTCTCTCGTCTTTATAATGAAATATACTTACGCGAGTTGAGTCTAGTCTTTTGTGTTGCAATAAGATTATAGACAAGCTTTTAAGTAATCGATACTTGCTCAACCTTACTGGCTGTTTAACAGAAAAGCTAGACTGAGAAAATGGGGGTGCTTGACTGTTCAATGTTAATGAATACAAAGGGAGTAATAATCTCTTGATATAATAGAAACCAAATAAATAAAATAAATAAATATTTGTGGACAATCTTACACAAATCAACCTAGTCCCAAACTAAGCAAAGCTTGTACTATGGGTACTAAGCGACGATATACATACTTATATATATAGCTAGATAGAAATAAAGGAAAAATTGAAAAACTTAGGCACCGAGCAAGATTCGAACCTGCGACCGATGCGAAATATTCATGCTCATCACACGAATAAATATATGCCCTGGCCGGGATTCGAACCCGGAACCTCCAGCTTCGTAGGCAGGATCACTACCAACTAAGCTAAAGCGGTGGGTTTGGTTATTTGGGATTGTTCTAAAATACACCTCACATAACTTCAAGACTTTTCTGCGCACGAAACCAATTAAAAGCAAAAGGAGGAATAATTTCCGAGTGATATACATGGAAGAAAATTTGCGACACCACTGTCGTTCCCACCTCGGCGACATTAGGCTGGCATCAACACCCCGACTATAGCATAACGCGATGTTTGTTCCAGCTCCAGTGTTAACATATTGCATACATGAATGTTTCCAGTCGTGTGCACGTGACTCAAGCTACGTTGGAGTGCCTGGGCGGTGCGTACGAGGTAGAGCCAGGACACGGCGCCTCACGCAACGCCTACCTTCGCGACCACTCCATACAGACCTACTTCATCATTCCACCGCCGAGGCGGAGAAAAGTTAGTACAAAGTCCACTGCACCTGCATATTTCGTGCCACCATTATTCACCTTATGAACGATTTGGTCGCAGGAAATATGCAGCCCTCGACTCTTCGATATTTTGTTGGAATGGAGGACATCTAAGTCACCCGGCCGAGTCATTCCAATTTTGTAATATAAAATATATTGAATGTAAATGGTGCCTTGTCTGCATGGAGTCCTTGCGAGTAAACCTATATGTGAACGTGTTCCAGAATGTTCTCAACATCACCCTCCTGGTGTCTCGGTGTTCGCCTCAGTAGCTTCGTAACACGTGGAAGCTGTATATAAACCGTGTACATTGGTGTAACGTGTTAGAGTAAGGTATCATTTTATCGATTTGCAGATGTGTTTGTCGTCGGGCGTTGGTCTGGGCTCGGCGACGAAGCGCAAGCTTTCTTTCAAGAACGTCTCCAACGTCGTAGTTCAGCTGTTGCACTCGATCAAGTTCAACGTGGACGTGCCCTTCTCTAACATGGCCGCCTCGCCCCAGGAGCTCAAAGCCAACGCGGCTAGGAAGGTATTTCTTACTTCAACACTTCAATTTGACTCTGATTTCTATTACCAAGTTTTTCTGACCAGTATTCTCTGATCTCATCATACTTTGAAGAAAAATTCGGTAAAATTTTTAGTGATACTTCTTTTACTTGGACGTTTAAAAGTTTCGTCTGCACTTTACTGGACATGGCTAAACAGAACGAGGCCTTTGTCCGCGACTTTTCTTATCCTTCAGAATATTTCGATCGAGTGATTAAATTTCTCGCTTCGGAGGTTCGCTTCTGATTCTTAAAAGGTAAGTTGTCTTTGTTTCTTAAATTCCAATTTTATTCCCCTAGGATTCCTGTACCTACTTAGACAATTTAAAGTCAAACATGCATAGAGTGCTAGATGTCCATGGGCAGTATTTTCAATGATCACATCAGGTGGTAGGTCCCATGTGAAGTCATTCAAATCGATGGCATACAAGTTATCGAGCGCACTTCAAAATGCAGCCTTTAATTATGTCCATGACTTCATTGATTTCACATATGAATTATGGACTGTCAAGGAACCTATCACCGTAATATCGATCTTAACGCGGTGTGGTAGAAAGAGCATCGCATAACTTCCCTATTTGTAGTACCAGTAAAGTTTATTTTGATAGTTGGTATTTTTGGTATTCTTGCACCTTGCTTTTGACGCAATCAGTAATTAAATAAGGGTAAACAGTTAGACTTTTGCTTGAAGCTTTCAACAATTTATTAGGAATCATAAACATTTCGTTAACCTCAAGTATTTAGCTCTCCATGCCATTTAAGACAATCATTTAAAATAAGAATGTACCTGTTCATAATTATCATGTGTAGGGAAGTCGGAATGCTCTTTCTCTCATGTAGGTATAGGCGTATATCGCGCCAAAAGGTCCAGCTTAAAACTAAAGCTTGGGGCTACACCTTCCAAGCCAAGCCGCCCGACAATTGTTTCGATGTTGTAAGCAATTTGTCTCGAAGCTTTTGACATAATAATGTTTTGTATAATGTGTGGTTCAGTGTAAATCTCAGTTGTAAATAATTCTGTCGACCAGCAAATAGTACATTACTTACCAAGGGCGATAAAACAAAGAATGTCTCAGATCGCAGGTATTTTATTGTCGGCGATAAATATGCGATCTGAGGCTTTCTTTATTGTCGCCCGTGGTAAGTACAAAATTTTATGTCACCCCCTGGCCAGGAAGTGGGTTTTTTTGCGCGCGGAGCGTGCGATAATGGCCACTTTATGGCCAGGTGTGACATAAAATGCATTTGAATACTTACGTATGCCGCATCCTACTATAGGTAGGTACGCTAAGTAAAAGTAATATTTAATGAAGTCTTGGCTATAATGTTTATTTAGCGTCGTAAGCGCCCGTGTACACTACAATGTACAAATTCAAATCGAGTTTCAAACTAACAAAATTAATGAAGGTTCCAAATTCAAAATCGCAAAAATCTGTTTGGGACTTACGAGGATACGGTCCGCACATTACCAATGCGAGGGATCGTCTATGTGGGATTCACCCTGGTCGGTCCGCACATTATGCAAACGGTGTTGGGGCTCGGTTGTAGCGGTGTGATCTGGCAGGTGCTGGACCTGCGGCGGGCGCTGCACGCGGAGCCGGGCTCGGCGGAGGCGCTGCGGCTGGCGGCCATGCGCGCCGAAGACGTGAGCGCGCGGGACGCCGCGGACCCCTCGCACCAAACCTTCGACGCCGTCATGCACCAAGCCCGCTCCACGCACCCCACGGTCCACACGGCCTCATCCATTATACACGAGCGAGCTTCTCCCTGCTACTCATACACCGTAACCTCACCGCACCGCCGTGCCGCGATTGCTCGATAATTTCCCTGGAATTGAAATTAATCTCGATGATATTTTTGTAGTCTCAAAATAGCACAGATAAGCTCGCAAACATTGCATACATCGCACGGAGCGCACAACACGTAAAGGTTATGTTTAACGTTCCTTGTGTGTGCGTTCCGCTCTTGCACCTAGGGCTGATCTAGAATATGGTTCACGAATGGTGCTTAGGCGGTATGAAGACCATATGCTATTTCCGCCGCGTTTTATGATTTCCCGCTTACGGATAATTATACGCATAAAGAGAGTTGACGATCGCGCCAGCGGTCGTGTGTGTGTCGAATCATAACCTCGCTTTATGGTTTTCAAGTAGTTAGTGGATTTGGATTGATGGATTTCGATACATTAATGCTGCTTGGATCAACTAGAGCGTGCGCACTGAAGCTTTTTTACGAATGTGTGCGGAATAAATATTACAGCATACTTATGATAAGTTTGGCTTTGCATCTAAATAAAACATGCTACTGAATATCCGTCACCGAGCAGCGACGCTCCGGGTAGGCGATCTGAACCCATTGAGCTTTTTACCCCTCTTACTTAGTCCTCAACTGCACCTGAATCTCTGAAAGCGTTAGGTATGCAAATGTCACTGGTTAGAAATGCTACCGATTTTCTTTTTCTAAATGTCAGCACAGCACAGACGTTCTGTTATATCCCTAAGTTTCCCTCTTTAGTTGCTGGTGTGTTCAAGCTTTCATGTAAATCTTATTACTATTTTGTACTGCAGAATTTATTCAAATAAAACTTTATTTATTGGCCCATGGAATAATAATATTCTCATAACAGTGACTTTTAACAAAAAAAGTTACTGGATATACCAGCAACTAACCTGGTACGTCTGCTCGTGTTTTTCAGATGTTCCGCCCTTGGACTTTAGTTCCACAACAGATACTCGCGGGGACAGTAAGCGCACTGTTGTGTATGTGTACCGTTGTGTTACACTTCCATTGGGCGACGCGCACTTAATTTCCAAAAATCTCGATATTGACCTTAAGTAATGTGGTTACACCTGTTTGGAAGTTTTGGAACACTGAGTTCGCACTTTTCGTATAAGATAGTCGATGAGGGAAACAAAAAAGTGAGCACTCAAAATCATTCACTATTCACCATTCCTATTGGGCCTATTTTCTTTCAAAATTGTCAAATTATGTGTATTTGAGATAATTTTAAGTTCAGTTTTGTTTGAGAATAAAGCCGAGCGCACTGAACTGTGTTTCACTCGCTGCCCCGATGACGTAGTCACCCGAGCACTAGAGCATGGCATGACTCCCTGACTGTCGACTAAATTGCATGGAGTGCCCCTAATCTTAGTATATTTTCTATTTAACTTTGTGTTTGGTAATCTTATTTCAAAAATATTCGTGTTAATAATACCTAAACATTTTTTGATTAAGTTCTCGAATGACTCATGATTTGAGATTATAAAACACAAAGATTAGTTTAAATCTAAGAGTTTCTATCGAATTCCTTCATATCAAATCTTACTGTAACTATGTATTACGACTCGTTACATCTTAATGAATTCTTCGTAATGGTCCGAATATTCCCCGAAATCGATAAAATCTGTCATAACTGTATTTATGTTTGTAATTATTATGTTGACTTCTATTCTAATGATGTGATGCTGCTTCGGAGTCTGGAACTTTTCCATTCAAAGGTCAGTTGGAACAATTAGAAAGAAGCATCTTCGCATGTGGTGGACCACCGTGTACCCCTCACGACCATCCGTACCCTAACCGTTTGAATGTTTGCAGTTCCCCGTTCATGCCGCATCACGTCCTTGTTCAGGTTAAGTGGTCGTTGTCAAGTCGGTCGCGTTCAACTTGAATGTTTTCACAGAATAAAGTGACGGAGAAGTTCAAGAGGCCGTTGAAAAAGCGTCACTCGTCTGTGTACCACCAGCCGACGAACCGCGTGAACAAGTACCTGGCGCAGGCCATCGATGCGCGGTCCGTGCACCGCGAGAAGGCTACGCATGTGCATCTGCTGACGCTGTGCTTTAAGGATAGCGCCAAGGAATCGCAGGTACGTCTATACTTCCTGTGATAATGTTTTCTGTAATGTACCTAATTTTTGTTATGCGGCCTGAAGGGTCAGCATAGGGGGAATACCTGTGATGATGCTTCCGACGACCGGTTTAGCCTACTGGTTAGTGACCCTGCCTGCGAAACTGAAGGTCCTGGGTTTGAATCCCGGTCAGGACAAATATTTGTGTCATGGATGTTTCCGGTGCATTAGTTATCTGTTAAATATTATATCGTCTTCTAGTATCCATAACACAAGCGTTAATTAAGCTTGCTATGGGACTAGTTCGATTTGTGGAACATTCATTATCCCTCTAATAATTAGGCATTTACTATATTTAATGCAAAAGCTATGCCAACTCCATACCACTTGTTCTTTTGTTTTATCTCTTGACCCACTCTAGATACTCAAGTTGTATTCTATAATTTGACAATAATATTACGTCTGTGAGTCTTTAATTATCAAAAGGAAAAAGCAATTTTTGTTAATGCGTGGGTAACAGGAAGTGCAGGTAATATACAGGTACACTCACTGCGAACATGTATTTATTCAGCTGCTGATTCAAGGAAGTTCACGTTTCGCCACAAATATTGGGCAAACTATTGTTAAAAGTTTGTATGGGTACCTACTCAAACAAATTTTGCTGAGTCTAGATTCGCTCAACATAATAAATTACCCATTTGATTAGTCGTTGACTTCTTTCTATCTTGATTTCGCATTAGGAAACAAAACACGTTCGGTGTTTCGATTCGTTTTTGTGGCGCATTACCAGAATTAAGAGCCGATAAAGATACGGACGGCATGTAAACAAGGTTATTATGCAAGGGTGGTATGGTATTCCTACGAAATGGTCCGTTAAGATATATGAATGCATATCTAAAAGCGATCTTAATGTATATACTCACGTTCTTATTCTTGTAATGTATCAGTCAAAGGAAGCGTTTGAAGTGGTAAGTTGTTTACGCCCATTTCTGCGCTGCATATAGTATCACAGAGAGTATAAGCATAGAATAGAAGTTTGCTCAAAATAGTCATTTCTATGTCGACTACTCGACAAGTATTAACGATCTATAAAAATATAAGTAGATTTTGTAGCCAGCAACTGATCATCTAATTAAAAATTAAATCATCTATTTGACTTTGTTTATTATAAGTTTCTTTAAAAATACCAATAACATCTCTTTATTTGGTCATTATTAGGTATCCATAGGCTGTCATCGTTCGTAATGCTTCCTGTGTTACGTTACAGTACAAAAAATATAGGCTTAAATCGACTTTGCGATCTCATTTCACGATACGTTCTGTATAGTTCTTGAGGTAGACTTTTTTGTGATGTCTTGTGTTAGATGTTTATCGCTCCAGTTTCTAATGAATCTTCTTTTTTTGTGGTGAATGTATTTGACAGTGTTGCAAAACTTGATCGACCAATATGACTTAAAGGTATCTATTAAATTATGAATGGTTGAAATTATAAATATCCAACTTAAATTAGGGAAAGGCACAGTATAAAATACTATGTTATGAAGAGGTAATTTTTGTTTTACGACTTTGTAAGTTTATAATCTCGAAACCAACAATTTCAAAAAATCTGTTCACCATTTAGTTAGATTGCTTCTACAGAATGACACCTGCGCCTTCTGCAAAAAAAAACGGGTGGAGTTGCCCGAACAGCTTGTACAGAATAAATGATTGTATGGATTACAATTTCCAGTACCGCGCGTCAACGGACGGTGGCTGGGCGGGTTCCCTCGGCGCAGCACTCGGCGCCGTTGCCGCCGCCGGCGCACTGCAAGCGGCCATCTTACCTCGCACCACCATCCTTCTTCTTCTGTTCGTCACGGCCTTCGCGTGGTCGGCGGCTGTGCTCGCTCTCACGTTGGCCGCGAGACTGCGACTGATACCGTGCGATGTCTCCAGACCGTTCGCCTTGAGAAACGCTATTACTACCTTTACGATCGTGCTGGGATACGCTGTGGGACAGGTTAATGTGGTAAGTGTACTCCTAATACCGAAACCGCCATTTTACCTCGCATCACCATCTTCCTAGTTGTATTCTTCACGGCCTTCACGTTTATACACCACGTCAACACCTTTCGCCTTGAGAAATGCGATCACTACGTTCACGATCGTGAGATAAGGTGTCGGACAAGACAATATGGTATATGTGCTGTAGTGGTCGTCTTGCGTGCGATGTCTCTCGAGCGTTCGAATATGGTTTGACCTCAATGATTCCAATTACAAAACTTTCTATTAAAAATACATAAAATCCTTCCTTCGTATATTCCAGGTGACGTGTAGAGAAGTAGACGTGTGCCGCAACTTGACGGAAAACGTGACAACTATGGCGGACATCCGGGCTACGTCCGGAGACATAGCTGCCGCGTTATGGAGCAGCAGTGATCACCGAGCCTGCCCCGTTCCTTTGTACATAACGTTAGGTGTGTATAATTGATTGGTTTTCTCAAATTAAGGACGTTCAGATTCAGATAATTTTATTGATAAAAGTATAAATACATGAACGAAAAAGTTAATAGAATACAAGGATGGGTTAGTGGGCGCCACTGTAACGCATAGAAAAAGATAAAAAAATGTGGATATCGAAAATGAGTGGTTCGCCATGGACGTAACTATAATTAGCCAATAATTCTAGCCATCTGGAACCAAATCCGTTTCGTACTGGGTTTTAGGATCTAATCACTTTTAGTCTACAAGATATTGAAATGTCTGCGGACTATGAAAGCAAGATATATTTTCCGAGCTATATCCATACACTACATATGGTTTTATCCTTATTATGTAACAATACACTTCTGATTGTAGGGTGCTGCCTCAGCATGTTGGCAGTCGCGGTGTTCCTGCGGCTACCGATCCTGATCAAAGGCATACTGCTGGCTTTTATGACGGCCGGGTACATGGCCGTCATCATGGCCTACCATAAAGACTTGTTCGACTGCTATGATCTCATGACTGAGTAAGTATATTGAGTGAGTATTACACAGATCCTTCTGAAACTTATCCAAAATAATGTGAGGAAAAAACACAAAGCATAATAAGGACCCTGAGTTTCAAAATGTGACGTCCACGGTATGTCGTGGTCATGGATATCCTAACTTTCATGTCATATTTCGTGTTTCGAAATTAGGCAAAGATTAACACGATAGAAAAGCGATGTCGTAGGGATATTTCTCTATCGTTGAAACAATTTCCGTCGCGGACCTGTTTATGATTGCATAAAGAGGTGCAACTTTTTCAGGCCGGGTATCGTCGGGTCTGCGTTCGTGGCTTGCGGCTGGACGCTCGCGCTCGCTCTAGCAGTACTGTTGCACGCGCGACAGACTGAGTGGACGGCGCGGCTCGACTTCCTCTGGCAGGCGCAGGCTAGGGATGAGAAGAGGGACATGGACGCCTTGCAAGTACGAACTTTTAGTAATAAAAAACATATTCGGTACTAGTGATGTCCCGTTACCAGGAATACTTCCGGTTTTGTGTAGGGAATATTTCAGAGTGGGAATACTATATGTGGCATATATAATCTGGCCGGCCAAAACCTGCCAAATCCCGGCGAACCACACATCATCAAATGAGCCTGATGTCTGCTTTGACATCTTATCCAAAGATTTAGCGTAGGCTCTAGTACCAGACAAACACAATCGTTAAAAAAACTGCTAACGCTCTCTCATTGTTGCACTTTGTATTACAATCGTGTATAAATATGTATAGTCAAACAAAATCAATACATTCTCTGGGCATATATTGAATCAATCATTTGTTCTTCCAGGCATCAAATAGAAGAATATTATTCAATCTCCTGCCAGCTCACGTGGCGACACACTTTTTAGATAATCAATTTAGGACCAACATGGTAAGTACTGCTCAAGTTAACTTGAGCATTTCTAATTACATTGATATATTAATTCATTAATTGGAATGCCATTTTTTGTGATATAAAAAATGCATAGTCACATTCATTTACGGTGTTTAAATTAGTTTCCAACTGTTGGTCAAATCGAGATGCATTTCTCACAATTTGTTTGCAATTTTTGACATTTAAAGGATTTTTTCTTCCGATAGATATGCATTACGTTATTAACAGTTGGACCTTTTTGCTCCTGGTAAAAGGAACGCAAGCTTCAAGCCCTAAAATTAAATTACGAGGACGAGCAGGGTAATTGTGTAATTTTCTAATGAGCATAATATACCCATTTGAGCATAATACTCAAAATATTACGCAATTAAACTGCAGGCCCTTATTTCACCAATTTGTGTCAAATCGCTACCGGACAATGTTCAGTTCCTCGTAAATTTTTTGATCAACAAGAAGATAGTACCAAAAAATTAGTTGGTGAAGTAGGAACTAGCTTGTACTCCTCTTGAATTGAATGTATTTTTTTGTCTTTCATATTATGCTTTAATGCTTATTAACCATGATCTGTGGCTTAGCTTATGTGGGGTTTAAATCAGCATGACTCGTTCACAACTCAGTATACACGCAATCATTCATTGTCATTACAATTTTCTACGAATTCAACACACGCTTGCATCTTACACCATCATTCGAAGTCAGCTTATGTCTTGCATCGCTGTTGAAAAAGCAAGAGTAGGGACCAGTGACATAATCCTTAGGCCTAACTAAAACACTAAAGCAAACATTTCTAAATTAAATTCCTAATCATTTTTAACAAATTATATAAAAGATAGTTGCTAAAACCAGATAATTACATCATCGACTTTAAATAACTGGGAATTTCTAAACAGCACAACATTTACCAAACAATGACCATATACTTCAACTGTAACATATACTTAGAGTGAGCTTATACTCCCAATTAGTGAATCTATTAATCCCGTAAAGCATTCATGGAATTTCCGAAAAGTTTTAAAACGCATATTATAAACCCCGTATCCTAAACAACCACACGGGGAGCATTATAAGCCGACCACAGTTTAGAACCCTATTTCTTTATATTTAAAACAAGTAGTCGTAACCTTAACTTTGAATGAAACTGGCCTATGTCACTGCCCTACGCTGGCTTGCCTGGAACTGACTAGCGGCGCCGGCAGGACCTGTACCACCAATCGTACCAGCGGGTGGGCGTGGTGTTCGCCTCCATCACCAACTACCACGAGTTCTACATGGAGCTGGACGGGAACAACCAGGGCATGGAGTGTCTGCGGCTGCTTAACGAAATCATCGCCGATTTTGATGAGGTTAGTGAGTACAGCAATAATAAGGGGTCTGTTACAATATGGTGCCGTGACCAGGATATGTTAATCAAGGTGCCAATCTCGAACCGAGACTGACAATTCGAGATCTCGCGTGAAAATCCGAGGTCGAGATTGAGATTCGAGATCTCGCCAGAAAAATCTAAGAGATCTCGATTAATCTCGTCCATATCATATTTTCTAAAGATATTCGCTTATTCTATAAAAAAATGCCTATATTCAATGGAAACCTCCCACTCGGGGTACAGCAGACGTACTTCAAATAAAGCCATATTATTTCGATTTTAGATAAACAAATAACGGAGCACACAAGTTCGCTGGTTATTCATTATATTTCAATCACTTTGAAAATAATGTCTTAGGAAACTTAGAAAACAAAACAAAAACTGTAGGTAAGCAAATAATCAGGGGGTCTGTTAACAATTTGGTGCCGTGACCAGGATACGAGTATTTTACTCATTGGGCAATCAATCGTAACTAATTTGATTGAATTGACTGGATTTTATGTACGAGTTGGATTTCTGCGGTAATCATTGTTACTTCTGGGTAATCATTGTTAGTCTAGCACGTAGGGCATGCGATTTCCCGGGTAATTCCCGGGATTTTGTATGGTACCGGTACTGCAAGCCCTACTAGCTAGCTGTACGTGGGAGTAATAGATGAACTTCATTATATATACAGGTATTTACGGTAGGTTCTATGTATATAAAATTATACATTTCTGAACTGATAATAATAATAGTAATATCTGTGAACTGATAAAAATAATAGTTAACATTTTACTAATAAAAACACGTCGGCTTGTTTGAAACTTTGACAAAAATGTAGAATTCTTTATATCGCGTTATCACATATCACTCTATTTTACCCCATTTGAGACACGTTACTTTCAACAAAATTTACCGTTTGGTCTTTAATAAAGCCTAACCTACGGAAAACCCTGTAGAAATGTGTGTATCATACGAAATTTTAATATTAATGAAATAATTCGCAGCTACTGGGCGAGGACCGATTCAGCGCCATTGACAAGATCAAAACAGTGGGATCAACATACATGGCGGCCGTGGGACTCATACCTGAGAAGAAAATGCTGGATGACGCTAGCACACGCAAGCACATGGCCACTCTTGTCGAGTTTGTGTTCGCGATGCGCGACAAACTGAAGGACATCAACGACAACTCTTACAACAACTTTATGTTGCGAGTTGGTAAGTTAGGAGCCTCATTTACTTTTTAGGGTTCTGTAGTAAGTCCGTCCGTCCGTCTGTCCCCCGTTTTTCTCAGTAACCGTTAGTACTAGAAAGCTGTAATTTGGCATGAGTATACATATCAATGAGGCCGACAAAACGGTAGAATAAAATCTTTAAAAAAACTTTTTTAGGGTACCTCCCCTACATGTAAAGTGGTGGTGCAATTTTTTTTTGTTCCAAACTCCACCGTGTGGGTTATGGATAGCTCTTTTAAAAATATTAAAAGGTTTCTAAAAGCATTTTTTGATGAAACAATTGGTTGGCGTGATATTAAGCTTTGAAGTGATAATTTTTGTTATGGTCAAGTGTCCCCCCCCCCCCTGCCAGCTAAACGGTGGCTACTAGGAATGTGAAAAAAATCATGGTAGTAGTATATACGATGAATTTAAAAGGAAAACTATCACAGCTAAGTAGACATTACTAGTTAACGAGTAATAGTCGAACTTCAGAAATGTACTTTGCAAAACCAAACTTTCGAACAATTTCCATTGATACCTTAGATAATGTTGTTAATTCTGTCAAAAACATAGTAAATATAAGTTTGCGAACTTTTTAGTCCACGTAATGTAACGGGTGGACGACTACGGAACCCTACCTTGCGCGTGACCCGACACGCACTTGGCCGGTTTTTTCTGTACTAAACATGCCGCCAACGGGATGAATACTCATGATTAAGGACCGCGTACCTGTTTAAAATATGTCGAGCGATAATTGACCTTGAAGACATGACTCACCCGTTTGTTATCCTAATTGTAACCTCATTTACTCTAGAACTATAAAATATGTCTCTAGGATATTTACTAACAAGTCTTATCTCCTAATAAATAAAATCGACACCGACCTAATACTTGGACCTTTTAATCATATTATAATATGTATAATAATAGAGGTGAAGAATCATTAGGGTATTTAACCTGTCGCATAATGGGATTTGTACCTTAAATAAAGACACATTTTTAAATCAGAGAAAGCGGTTAACATCCTCATATTGGGAACAACTTAAGAACTTTCGACGAATGTTAATTCCAATCAAGTAAGATTATGGGTACTAAAAATATACATATATGACCGCGCAATTTACTCAGTAGGAGCCTGGCAGTTTGGTTTCAATCGTCCTATGGTGCTTATTTACTATTAACTTTATATTATTTCGCTTCAGGTTTAAATGTTGGCCCGGTAGTTGCTGGAGTGATAGGCGCCAGGAAACCGCAGTACGACATTTGGGGCAACACCGTGAACGTAGCCTCGCGTATGGACTCCACCGGCCTCCCCAACCACACGCAAGTCACCGAGGAAGTCCACCACTACCTCAAGGAGTTGCCCTACCAATTCGTCTGCAGAGGAAAGGTCAAAGTCAAAGGAAAGGGCGAGATGACCACCTACTTCCTGACAGACAGAGCGGCATCCACCAACGGGACTATCAACCATAACAACGGTCAGCCGCAAAACCCCCCGACCGCGTACGGAGGGGTCGCGACCCCGTTAGCAATGTTACAGAATTCGGCGCGGAGAGCGGCGCAGCCTAACAGATTACCTCCGCTAAGAGAAACGTCGCTCGCCGAGAATGAGCCGCTACTCCCTAGTAACGGTCATCAGAGCAACGGGAATAATCACAAGGGCAGCAAGGGGCGCAGGAATAAGGAGGAGGAGACTCCCCCTCCGCCTCCTCCTCACGGCGTGTCGGGGAACCCGCGCTGGCCGCCGCCCCGCGCTCTCGTCCCGCCGTGGCCGCGACCACAGGAATCCCGACCTCCTGTAGCACATAAGAGAAGACCTCCTGCGAGGTTACCTCGACCGCGCTCGAGTGAAAGTCTGCCTCTAGCTCGAAGTCCCCGCGTGCATTCATCGGCTGATGAACTCAGCTCTCTCACCCGTTCCCCAAGCCTTAGTTCCTCAGACGAGAGCTATTCACGAACGACAGACGCGTCCCCCTCCCCTCCGCGCCCCGCACCGTTCCTCCCCAACCCCCGCCCGAAGCGAACGGACCCGAGTCCAGCGTACGACTACCCCCCGGTCCGCTCTAGCAAACTCCCTGCAAACAGCATCGCGGAGTTGTACGCGAAGCATAACAAGCTGAACAAGAAGCCTTCCCTCGACGACAAATTCATCGATGAGAGTTTCCAAAAAGAGGAGGAGAAGCTACATAGGAGTATAATAAACATGCTCGCGGCGGCGAAGCGGGACGGGTGTAGCCAGACGGACAAGAAGGACGTGGCCAGTCGGCTCGCGCAGCGGACGAACTCTTTCTCTAGTTCAGGAAGTCGACCGAACAACTTGAAACATCTGAACCATGACCGACAGTTCAGTAAGCGTAGTCCTACGGACGTGGCCTGCGTGCCGCCCTTCGAGAGAGAGATACAAAGGCTGCTCGACGATAAGAACCTCATCAAACCCAACCCGCCCAAGGCGGAGCGGAAGGAATTGAAGTTAGAATTAAGGTAAGATATTAACACACGTTATATAAAAAAAGTAAGAGCCTTTTCGTACTATAATGCCTATTCATATGAACAGTAATACGCTGTTTTTTATGATTTATGTTAGACAAAAGCAGACCAATTTTCAATAAAGCAATCATGACATAATAAAGTTTATGTCACACCTGGCCATAAAGCGGCAATTACCGAACGCTCGGCGCGCGGGAAATCCCACTTCCTGGCCAGGGGGTGACATAAAATTTTGTACTTAACACGGGCGGTAATAAAGAAAGCCTCAGATCGCATATTTATCGCCCTTGCCTTCGGCTCGGGCGTCAAATACCTGCGATCTGAGACATTCTTTGTTTTACCGCCCTTGTTAAGTAATGTACTATTATATGCCAGTCTCCGAAAACAAAAAGAATCGTGAACAAATATGACTTTCAGCAACGTTTTCACATAGATCAATTGGCCATGTTAAGCAACGAAGATATTATAATAAGTAATAAGCGACAGAGCAGGCATGAAAAATGGCGGGTCGGCTCCCATCCCACTTCATACGTCGTCTGCACTCCTTCCCTGTCGCTTATCACTTCTATGGAAATGTGGCTTAGCTTGACTCTGGCGAAAAATGAATCCAATTATTATTCTTTATAATTATCAACAGGGGTCAGAACCCGTCGCTATCACCTGTGCGCAACTGCAACAACAACAACAGCAGCCCACTCCACGCAGTGGGACTGGCGGCCATCGCGGGGCTCGCGCGGGCCGAGCCCTCCCCGCGGCAGGACTTCCCCGGCGTGCTGCCCACCGACGTGGTGGTGCAGTTGCCGGAGCCCGAGCCGCGCGCCAGGTAACAACAACAACAGTAGGACTGTACCATCGCGGGGCTCGCGCGGGCCGAGCCCTCCCCGCGGCAGGACTTCCCCGGCGTGCTGCCCACCGACGTGGTGGTGCAGTTGCCGGAGCCCGAGCCGCGCGCCAGGTAACAACAACAACAGTAGGACTGTACCATCGCGGGGCTCGCGCGGGCCGAGCCCTCCCCGCGGCAGGACTTCCCCGGCGTGCTGCCCACCGACGTGGTGGTGCAGTTGCCGGAGCCCGAGCCGCGCGCCAGGTAACAACAACAACAGTAGGACTGTACCATCGCGGGGCTCGCGCGGGCCGAGCCCTCCCCGCGGCAGGACTTCCCCGGCGTGCTGCCCACCGACGTGGTGGTGCAGTTGCCGGAGCCCGAGCCGCGCGCCAGGTAACAACAACAACAGTAGGACTGTACCATCGCGGGGCTCGCGCGGGCCGAGCCCTCCCCGCGGCAGGACTTCCCCGGCGTGCTGCCCACCGACGTGGTGGTGCAGTTGCCGGAGCCCGAGCCGCGCGCCAGGTAACAACAACAACAGTAGGACTGTACCATCGCGGGGCTCGCGCGGGCCGAGCCCTCCCCGCGGCAGGACTTCCCCGGCGTGCTGCCCACCGACGTGGTGGTGCAGCTGCCGGAGCCCGAGCCGCGCGCCAGGTAACAACAACAACAGTAGGACTGTACCATCGCGGGGCTCGCGCGGGCCGAGCCCTCCCCGCGGCAGGACTTCCCCGGCGTGCTGTGCCGGAGCCCGAACCGCGCCCCAGGTAACAACAACAACAATTACAACAATAGCAGGGCTGGTGCTGACCGCCTACAATATTGCATGCAATTCTTGACTCAGAAGCACGACGTGACGCATAAAATGTGTGTAGTACACACTACACACAGTGCCTATTTATTCCCTTGACATTACAATCGTGAGGATGTTTGATTGATGATTCGATGATCACACGAAATAAATAAATATTTGTGGACAATCTTACACAAATAAACCTAGCAAAGCTTGTACTATGGGTACTAAAGCGACGATATACATACTTATATAGATATAAATAGATACTTAAATACATAGAAAACATCCAAGACCCAAGAACAAATATTCGTGCTCATCACACGCAACTTTTGCTAATGACTTTAGCTCCCCATAAAACCAGTTCTACCAATTTCGTTTTAGTAATGGATTTAAACTTGCTATAAATATAAATATTTAATTTGAAGCAAACCATTTAGATAAAACCTAAAATGTACTTTATCTACACACATATCATAAATCCTCTAATATGCGTTCGGAAACCGTAGAAATTGACTCTCATTTCAACATTCAATGAATTTATGGCAATTTTCTTATCTGTGGCTAAGGCTACAGCAGTAATATAATTTTCATTTTAATCTCATATATGATGTTAAAATATTAGACGTCAAACAAAACTATCAAAATTTAAATGTCAAAGTTAACATGTCCCTATTCTAGTATCACTGAAAATTCAAATTCAGTCGATGCGAAATGTCAGCTCGATGTTTTTTTAGTATATACCGCACGAAATTTGAGCTAGAACGACATGATCACATCAGAATAGGGACTCTTTACTTTTTAAAATAACATTCAGGTATCGGTTGCCAGTTCTGATTTCGATATTTCCGCCACCGTGCAAAAAAGGTTGTATTAACACAATTATTGTATTTATTTACTACGGTTTGTGAACCCATCTTAGAGTAGTTATAATATGTGTGTAGATAAAGTAATGTATGCAACTGTACATAATTAGGCATTAAAACACTCGTGTGACCTTATTATGAAACTCGCCTTCGGCTCGTTTCATAAAACACACTCGTGTGTTAATGCCCCTCATTATGTACCAGTTGCATAAACTACTATTATTATTCACAGTCCGCCGAGTGAAAGAAAAATGGCGTTATCTAGCTCAGAAGCTGTAAAAGAGAAACAACAAGAAAAGGAGATTCAAGAGCGGATACAGAATCGGGTAACATACTTTTTTTAATACCACGATGGTGGCAAACAAGCATACGTCCTGCCTGATGGTAAGCAGACACCGTAGTCTATGGACTCCAGAGGAACCACAACTGCCCCGACCCTTTATGGACTTGAGGACTTTGTGTGGACAGCTAGATACATAATATGCCCTCACTCAACACAGAGCACTCTTGGGAGCTCCGGCAACATGACTGCACACCAGGAAGACAATCCCACTAACCTAGAGAGAAAATTGTGGTATTATTATGGCTGTGGTCTTCTGTAGTGTCCTTCTGGAGGTACTTCACCAGTTAGGCTCCTCTAAATATGACCGATGGCGTTAAGCCTCTATTAAGTTATACTTGGTCTTAGTTACTGTAATTTCATCTCATCAACCACTCACTTGATCCATTTGTATCGCAGGTACCGATCTCGAATCATCGGGAACTAGCTCTCTACGGGGAAAGTCAGTCGGAGTGGAGTTCGTCGTGTTCAGAGGGAGAGGGCGACGGCGAGTGCGGGCAGCCGGAGAGCACGGGATACACAACAGACGACCCGGCGCTCGAGAACGTGTCCATGCTGAACGAGGCAGGGTTAACTGACGCCGAGGCAGCGCTCAGTGACGTCAACTCCTGCTACTTCGACCGTGACGACGACGTTTCCTCTCGAGCCTCCTCGCGCCTCCTCGACTCTGAGGCGCTCGTCTCCCTCGAATCCCTGAGCGCAATTTACGACTCTGACGAACCCGCGCACAGGTACCTCGCGAACATTCGCACAGTCAGCGAATGTATCACCAGGAACTTCGGCCAGCCCACGCATGTCACCGACGGCGAGAGCGACGTGTGATCCAACGGTTGAACACATCTGGCCGACTCTGAAGCTTCATGCTTAATGCGAGCTCTTCGACTCTAACGAGGAATCTCATTTGTAACTGAATTTTCATGACAGTGCGGGATTTCAGGAGCGAAGGACATTGTTATGCTCTCTACCGAAAAGTGCTAATTAAAATTATGAATACTCAAAATATTTATATCGATTGTTTTTGTCGAAATCGAAGTATTCGGATGTCATCTTCTCTAAGTAAATATAGCTGACGTGCCTGTTTTTATTAAATATGTATTGTATGTGTGTAAATTGTCAGTATATACCCAACTATTATATCGATTGTATTATATCGAGTAAGCGAGGCGAGAAGCCATGAGATGGCGTCGTGCACGGGAGGATGCGATGATCTCTACAATTATAAGGTGCTCTGACTTAGAATAACGTACCTTACTATGGTCTGTCTTGTGATACGTGGTTTAGGAATTTGACTTCGATCGACCAATCTGTGTAAGAGTCAGTGTTTAGACTGCGGGCTGGCCCCTATCTTTAAATTGTAAGTCGTCTCTCAGTATCAGTCAGTTGTCGGAGGCTAGGTTGACTTGTAAATGTGCTTATTATATAAGGTAGTTAGATATATCTTTTGCATTTCAATTTATAATTTTATTATGTGTAGATATTGTTACCATAGACTGGAAGAATTATTTTTTCTACAATCGTTTTTTGAAGGACGTAAATTTAGATATCATGGAGAGTGCCATTGTACCCATCACAATTATTTTGACCTCTCGTTCATTTGGTTCAGGGTTAGATCTATTGCCGTCAGCAAAACATCTTTAAACATTATTAGGTATAGTTAAAGCTACGTCTGCTATAAATTTAAGGTGACAGCATTGGTAATTAGCGACGATTGTTTAATTATATTTAGTCCTTGTGGATGTCACCCTGGCGAGGTTTCAGGAACGGCATTTAATGACCACGTGGACGAAAGAAATTCTAAAGAAAAGGTAGCTTAAGAAAGAACCGTGAGACTTGAAAGTACAACCTATACATAACACCATTAGCGAATATTTGTTGTAGAATATTCTCGTAAACAATCAATTGTCTATTATTTAACTATAATATATAAGTTTCTGTGTCAATTCGTGTAACGATTGTTATTGACTAGACTAAACACTGTATAATCTGCAATATAAAACTAAATTATATATGTATAATGAACTTTTAGACTCTAAACGTTTATTTTAGTCGCTTTTCTTGGCTAAAAATGTACTTAAACTATAACGGGCAAGTAACTGCAATATGTCGTAGATTCCAATTGATCGGACAGTCGTAGAACTAATATTATGGTGATTGTGGTTTTGTGTTTCTGTACTCTTGCTTGTATCAAGCACTCGCCTCTCAGGCTGGATACCCTCATTTTTATTCTAAGATGACTTCCTAACTTGTCGGTGGCGAGCATGTGGCGAGGCAGTACAATATCAGAAACCTGTCAGAGTAAACTGTAAGTCGAGTCAATATCGCTTCTTTACTGCGCACCTACATCTAAATGGGTGTAGAATTCGTGGAAGCGGGGCGATACGAATATTACGAACAGTACCTTACCTACTGCTTGGCTTCCGCGCATGAAAATACTACGGCATAAAGTACAGTCTATTCATCCTTACGACGTAAAATATAAAATAATCGTGAGGTTATTCGTTCGTTTCTTCTTAAATCTTATTTAAAATGATATTTTTCAGTGTTACTTGCTTGATTTCAGTACTTTGTGGGCTTCTATAAGTGGTATACAACAATATTAACAAAAGTGTGATAATGTGTTTGTTTACAATGTTAGGACACGTAAGGACTAAGCTCACCTCAAATAACAAAATATCACATATCAATCTCGACCCGCCAAGCGAGGAAGTCGCCTTAGGGCCCATTTTTCAATCCCCACATAAAAGTATCTGTCAGATAAATGTTACCCCTGTCTCTTTCTATCATTCGACTTCAGAAAAAGAGTAATTATTTTAACCGACGGATAATTTTGTCGTGAGAAATCGGACCTTAACGGGTATGTTAGGAAGTAATCATGTTTAATAGTATTCATTCTAGTTGCCAGAGGCGGACTGACGGATTAGCGGGCAAGTCGTTTTGTATATAAGGAGTATTTTGCAGCTCGGCGAGTCTTGGGAGTTGTTATACTTTGTAAATATTGTTAATCGTCTACCTATGAAGTGCTATTCCACTTTAAATTACGCAAGTGATATTTTTTGCTATTTATATCCTCGATATTTTCTGATTAGTCATTTTTCTTTGTTATATGCAGTGCCAAACTATTATTTTCCGTAGTTGCTTATACCTACTTGCTGAACAATTTTATTTATTGTTTGAATGTTTTATTTCAGGATACTTCAATGAATCCTAATTTGCCGATGTCGTTCAATCCATGAATAGATCTGACGCCTAGCGTTGTCTATTATACTAACTAGCAGTATATAAAGAACATAATCAATCGGTTTTACTAAGGGGTCGTCCTAATACAACACAACTACGCGATTTGCATGTTCGCACGACTTTCGTACGAACGCGCGATGAAACATATTGAACTCGAAGGTGTCCTAATAAAATTCTCACGAATTTGCGATTTTCAGGACAGCTATTCCAGCTTAATATGTTGTCCGCGAACTCGTACGAACGCGCAATCGCGATTACTTGCGATAATCCGTTGTATTGAGCCGGCCCCTTAAAGCTGCGGTCGGAAACATGCGGACCGTGAACCCCCTACTTGCGGTTCGCGAGCCTCCTTATTCACACCGGAAAATGGTAGTACCTTTTGCCTGATAGGGCCTCAAATTTTTAACACGTGCGGCCCGCAAAATTGTTAGCTAGGTGGCCCTTGGCTACTAAAAGGTTGCCGACGCCTGCCTTAAAGGATCTGGTTTGAGACCCCAATATAACGGCTGGCAAATTTAAAATGATTCATTGAATATTATAGTGCGTATATATTATAGAAATATTCGTTTTCCAAGACTTGTTTCATGTAGTTAGTATTCAGATTAAAGCTATTTTCTCACCGATGATAGATAATCCATATTATTAAATAACTACTAAATTACCTGGACTATTATCATAAATAAGTACTGAACCATACTTCGTGCATGATTTTTGTGTTGATCATATCCTACATACTTAGCTTCAATGTGAATACATGACAGCAGCGTTAAAAAAATAAGTAATTAACTCATAGCAAATTATAATGTGGTAACTTTTGTGATTATTTATTTGTTAAATTTTCGCCTTAAGTAGAAAGTGTATTGTGTATTTGTTTCAATTCAATTGAGCAATATTAATTACTTGGAATTAAAGTGGTTTACATGACCGGTACATTATTTTATTTGTTAAACATTTACTTAATTACCCTCATCAATCATCATACGTAAAAGGAAAGGCCGTGAAAGAACCACGATTGTGGTGTCATCACTCTTATTTGTTTCACCGAACACTAACCTGTACCTCTAGTATAGTTTCGGAAGATGTTGAAAAAAAAGTATAGTTTCTGATTATTTATACAAAACTGTAAGGCCAAGTGCTGTCAAATAAAAGCAAGCAAAAATCTAAGTACTTACCTTACAGTCAGAGCTCTAAGTACGAAACAAAACAAACGAACGCGTTTGCGTTAAGTCTCATTTTGTAAGGCAACGACGCGAGCAGCGCCTCTGGTGGCCTTTGTTAGTAACTATTTTCTGCAAACGCAAACGCATTCGTTTGTGTTTTGTTTCGAAAAAATATACACTTGAGATACTGTTTTTGCGATGAGTGGAGCGTGATCAAACTTCATTCAGCAAGAAGTTGCATGTATTGAATTTATTAGAACATTTTCCTTGGTTTTCTGTTTCTGCAAAAAAAAAATAGATCCGTTGATAACTTTTTGTGTGTAGCGTGGTGATATAACACATAGGTTTGTAAGGTTTGCGAGCCAGGTACGGCGGTTGATGTTATGGTTTCCGCATACTAATGCCCTTTACCTTGAACCATAGAACGCCATGAGAATAACAACACGGATGTTTTAATAATTTCATGTCTTACTTAACACCACGTGGCACCAACGGCTTAATCTGAATTTAAATACCATGCATATAAGTTTGATGAAATTAAAGTTTTATTACTAAATAATCATTAAATTTGTATTAACTGGATTATTTTTAATTTGGCAGTGCAAAACAGTCGGTTAACTTAAGGCTAACCAACAAAAAACGCAGACGCGTGAATTTGTTGAGAGTTAGAAATTAGAACCTTGTCATTTTGAATTGAATATTTGGCAGTAAATATCAATGAATGTCTTTCATGCATGACAATGGACTTAATGCTCAATAAATTCGTTGGTTGACAGTATTACATTTGTGCTGTGTAAGGTATACCTATCAAGGCATTTGCAATTTGATATGTCAATCCTGTGATTCAGATTTAGCTACGCATGTTGCATCATTGAAAATGCAATGTGCATGCGCACTTCGTACAATAGTCAATTTATTATACAATACATATTATATTCTGATGACAGGAAACAACTAAATCTAAATTATCTTTAGCTCTAGATTCTTAAAACAATTGTACCAGTGGCGGAGCGTCCATACAACTCGATTCCCACCGGCTTGCCTAATTTTCAGCCAGTCCGGTTCTTTTACTACGACTCATTATTTCCGGGTTCCCTAAGAATATTTTTGACGCGCCGCCTCTTATATTTACCAATACAACAAAGCATGAGCTAAATCTGCGAATAATTTAATTGCAATTACCTACATATCATTTGTTTCTTTTTAAAATTTGCAGGAAACCGGTGGTACCAATAATACCTGTGCTCAATTAATAATGTAGGTATGTAGTGATTTTGATTTATAATAGCTGAAAAGTAAAATGCGCTATGCAATATACGTGCTGACTGCGGTTCAGATGTTTGAGATATCTGCAGGGTGGTTGGCATGGTGATATTGATTAACATTTTGGACGTCTTCAAGGGCTAAGCAGAGATAATATCTACTTAAGGAACCCATTATGCAGTATTTCTTGTGATGTTAAAGTTTCTGCTTCTATTTGGGATCCATCAAACTTTTGCTTGGTAGCGCGCGCTTGTGTGGGAGTTGCGTTGATAGGACATTCCAATGCTCACAAAGACAGTTGTACGATGTGATTGTAGGGCCAGCTCTAGACACCGGTCGGGGCAACGTGCTGACAGGGGCCTGGCATGGTTTCCTGCGAGTCATGAGTCAGTGCTGCCGCAATCAGGTGCAGTTTCATTCAAAATAATGAGAAATAATCGGTATGCGAGTGAAATAATATGAGTGGATGACGCGGCACGCGGTGGTCACCACCACACGCGCACAGCTGCCTGTCTGACGCCGCCGCCCATTGGCTGCGGGAACCGGTCGCGCCCTCCCCGCCGCCGCGCACCCCTCCGAGCCCACCACAACTTACAAACGAATTCTTATTCATATCCCTTGCTACAACCGTTGCTGCCGTTGACAGAGCACTCTACGCCCGTATTTCGCGTAATCTTATCGAAATGTGTCCAGTGTTGAATGTGATTCGTGTATTCAATGAGTGAATTCTATTCAATCATATAAGCCAGCTAATTTAAGTGCACTGTCCAAGTTTTTCTAGCGCTGCGCTATGAAAACGCACAGACAAGCCAGTGTTTTTGTACTTTTTGTGTCGGTGGTCGAAGAGCGGCTTCGGTGCAGGGTTACCTTTACCATGTGCGTCAGGTAGTGTTTTGCTCGTATTAGTTTGTCCACAAACTAATAATGTTGGCGCGTAGATACAGTGGTGAGGCTGAGCAGTGAGTGAGTGTGAGGCGTGGTGTTTTGGTGATTCATAGTGCTTTGTGGAGTGGATATGAAGGTAACGGTGTGCTTCGGAGCTGTGCGAGTGCTGGTGCCCTGCGGAGCCGGGGACTTGCTGGTCCGAGACCTGGTCCGGGAGGCCACTCATCGCTTCAAGAAAGCGACGGGACAGGTCAGTAACTATTACCACTTACGACACTAGTCTCACAACAACCCGTCGATCTGGTTCAGTTTTTGTACAACGGACGTGTTTTCGCGCGTTTTCCCTCCTTTTGTATTGGCTCGCGTACGATCCGAATTAGCCGTGACGTGAAACGACACAGTAAACAATGCGGGTAGAATGAAAGTTTGAACGTAACGCATTTCCAAATGTGCAATTATCGTGCACGTAAAGTATTAGCTAGTAGGGTAGTAAATTAATATTGTATACTGGTACAAAATGAACAAAAGCTTCTAAAGCATTGTATAATAAATCATGGCTCTATAATGACGTGCACGGCTGCATTCCAGTTGAAGTTAGGTTTTGCTATCATCTAGACCATTGTTTTTGTTTTGCGTAATGATCATTTTGCTACCTACAGAATGCACGGTCGAGCTACAAGAACCACTTTCGCGACAATGCAACTACCTATTCGGAATTATGACTACTCAGAAACGAGATGGCGATGCGGTCAAACTAGATTGCTGACTAAGTCTCTGGTCCATAGATAGACACGAGTAAGAAGACATTCACAAGTTGCCGCTAGTTTAATATCATAATAATGATTGCAGATGACACACTTTTGGGGCCGTTACTCTAAGTTAGGAGAAACCTGTAAGAAATTTACGTAACATTATGAATATGGTACCTAGTCTACCTATATTTCAAACCCACTCAACTTGTTATTATTTAGATTCGTAAATTTGATATCCGGCTGGAAGGACCAATTGGATAATCCGGTTCGAAGGACTAACATTTATAACGGGTTTCCAACGCTGTAATTAGCAATCCTTGCATGGAAACACAGGAAACAAGAGGTATTTTACCACGTCCTGCCATATTGCCAAAGATAGTGAAACTATTTCCTCTTCCGATATTTACAGAAATGAGGAAAATTGGTCCTGTCCAAGTTAAACTTGTGTAAGATCCACCGTAACCATGCATGCGTGTAACCGATTGAATAAGTCTAGTGTTGACTAATCCTAATACATTTATTCATGTGATTTGTCTATTCAATCTGAATATATTATGCCATAAGGCTGACTGCGAAATATGTAAACAACGTCGAATTTTAACCAAATAACCTCCTGTTTCCGAAAATTAGAGTATTTTTTTTGGAAATAACTCAGAATAGTGAATCTGATTAAAACGATCCTATATTAACGTAGGAACTTAACTAAGGTACGTTACTTACTTACCCATAAAACTAGCCCGGTACTCCCGGTAGCACGATAGTTTATACACTGTCACGTTTTATGGCTGAAATGTATGAAAACGTCACATAAAACATCACGGTATAATATAACCTATCATCTTAGCCCCTCTGGTAAGGAATTTGAATGACAAATTTGGATTCTGGAACATGTTACCTTAATCATTCTATATTTATAATCTTTCTCAAACAATGATCATGCACTTGTAAATGTTACGAACGTTTGCGAGACCTTTATCTACCATCATTAGCAATAGACATTCACTCACAGCGCACCTGCCTACTACTGGCGTAGCAATGAAATATGCGATCGTAGGCAGCGTCCGACCTTGCGATACCTTTGAACCAGTCAGTACTTTAACATGTACATGTTAATTTTGTGTACCAAGTTACTTATGGGGCCCGTTTCACGAAACTGCACGATAATTTTACAAGTCCTTACTGGCAACACTGACCCTGGTGACCAATAACGACTGGCTTTTTGACCAGTGTTACCTGAAGTTCAAAAATTAGTATAGGTATGACCAAGTTTATTGCACGATGGACGACAAGATAAAGCAACCGTCATTTTCTGATAAAAAACGATAGAAAGTGACAGATGCTTTATCTTGTCGTTTATCATACCTATAACTGCGACGATAATACGGGACCACGATAGCACAGATAGACCATTGTCATCTCCTGCTGAAAGTTCATGTGCAATAATAACTAAAAACCATTTTTATATACAACGACGGTGGCAAACAAGCGTACGGTGCACCTGATGGCAAGCGAACACCGCAGCCTATGGACTTGGAAATGGACTTCTAAAATTAGTAGCGCGTAAAAGGGCCTCGTCTAACATTTTCAAACCTAGTCTTAATGACAAACAGGAGGGAGGAAATAAATTAAATTGGAGTGAATCGATCAACAACGCCAATTATACCAGTTTTCCACTGACACGGTCTTTAAACGGATAAAAAATACTGAAATTGCAGCGTTCGGGCGATTTCGATAGGAGTTTAATTATCGTAATACATTATGTATGAATTGAATTATAGGTACATCGATTTAGTAATACATAGTAACCCGTATCCTTGCGCAAGTGTGTAGACTGTGTAGGATACTACGTTTAGTTTTGGCAAACGTAGCGTTTGTGCCTTTCTGCATGATTGGTTGCACCGTTGCACAAGTGACTTATTTAGGTATTCAAAAAGAACGTAAGTAACAAGGGGCTCGTTCTGAATAGAGATGTTTTTGAAACACTTGGATAGTAAGGTCGAGCCGCGACCTAACGAGCTAACTGCCGATGCCGGTCCACTGGCGAAACAAAACAATGTGATAATATCGACACGCTTTTTATCTTAGGAATGTTATAGTTTAGATGCAAGATGCAATTTACAGGATTAAACTCTGGGGAATTCAATGTATTCGTGAGGCAAGAAACATACCTGACCAGTGTTCCAATTTTCAACAAAGAAACAAATTTTGGTTCTCCAGGTAAGTCACGTATGATCGATTTTTAATGATTTCTCTTTTTTCAGCACGGTTTCAAACCAAAATAAGATGGTAGACAAAACAATGGAGGTGTTCGGGCAAGCCCTGCAGGTATGCGCGGCGCCTCCTCGCTGTTGTACCACATTGCCGTACGAGCGGGACCGGTTCTCGGAAATATGACAGCCATCAAAAACTCCCAGCACGTTTCATTTAGGGATAATCCATCACCGAAGAGGAATATAATTTGATCTCATACCTAGCCTCAAGTTTTATGACCACGTTATGGCCATTCTTAGAGAAAAGCAATCAAATTGAAAGGGTCTATTGTGTGTTCCGGATTATTGTTCTTAAAACCGATAGGACCATAATATTTTAATGATCATAAGTAGGGTTGCTAGTTGCTAGGCCAGTTACGCGGCCTGCGTCAGTTTGAGGCCGCCTGAAGAACAAAGTTTTCTCAATTAAAGATATTTAGGTACATTTTTACATGCCCTAAAGAAACAGTGAGTCGTGTGCATTTTGTTTTGTAGCTATTGAATGGGAATAGGTATATTAAGGCGATATATCGATTGAAAGAGACACCCTTTGTTTTTCGCTCACGACAAAACGGGATGCATGCAACCCTCTCCGAGAATGGCTTTTTAGACAAATCTCGTTAAATATCTGACTGTGTGCAGGTTAATTAAATTTCCTCTTGTCAGTACCTAGATGAGGTAAAATACCATCATATTAATTTAATCGTGTCTTTTAATAATGCGTTGTTTTAGTAGGCTGAGGAAAAAAAGGAAAATATAGACTCGACTTTGGATTTATTTTCTATCGAGAAAATTTTAAGTAATCATGTTTCGCTATTGTCAGTACCACAATCATATAGTCAAGAATCATATATCTGAAAATCAGCCCCTACTGTTTGCTAGTCTGGGCAGGACAGCGTTTCAAAGTCTCCAAATTTCGCAGTGTAGCGCCTTAAAAAAACGAGAAAATATCCTTTCAGTTCATCAACTCTTCCAAGTGGCCGCAAACCGGCGCATTATATTACTAAGCTGGCCGCAAACTCGTCCATCGACCAACTTTACCTCTTAAATCTATAAACAAAAGTTATAAGAGACTAAACTAAATAAATATCTGATTCATTTAAAAATACAATGGTTCCTTCCCTACCTATAATAAATCTCAACAAGTGATCAGAAAAAAATCTCCGGCCTTTCCGACCACCATATGTCGAGTTTCCTGCCAGGTCATCAAGTGGATGGATGGCAGGTCTTTGGCCGAACGAAACTCTCGATTTTTGAAGTGAAAACTTCTTTAGCGGCGCTGAGCACTTTTGTACTGGGGAAAAATGTATAAACTCGCGATAAATTCTATGACCAGGTTAGTTGACCCCTCCTAGTATCGTGATTGCTATGTTACGAGGGGTCCCCAGCTGGTCTTCTTAGAAAGCCAAGGTTCTAACTGTTCGAAGACAATCCTAAGATTTTCCATAAAGATCATATTTCAAATAAATTCTCATGGAAAGTAGCTCTTATTGTCCCTAAAAAAGCGTTTCCAAAGTCCAATATCGGATAGCCAGACTGACCGATTTCCGTAAAGATCATATTTCAAATAAATTCTCATGGAAAGTAGTTCTTATTGTCCCTAAATACGGTGACAGTTCCCTTCAAAATACGAGTGATGGATAAAATACCAAGGGCCTGACACGCTTTGTAAGAGAAAGATAGCCTTATTGCAATTCCTATGAGAGGAACAAGAAAATAGTGCGATGTTTTGTCCTTATCACCGACCGAAAAAAAATTCACGGTCGGATAAAGGCATACCCCCTTATTCATAAAACTGAACAAACCTCTGCTAACTAAAATGTTGTTTGTCCCTTTCTCGCAAACGTAAATGTCAGAGTGACAGATAAGGACAAACGAACTTTAGCGGCTTGTTAACTAATAGAGGTTTGATGGACGTTTATGAATACGGAGGTAAATCTTTCATGAAGTGTCAAGAAGATTGCAAAACAAATTGGCAATATTTGGTAGTGCATTTTATAAATGGAGAATTAATGATAAGTTTGGTTTAAATGAATAATAATTTACCAATTATCAGATCCGTAGTGTTTGGGTGTTCAGTGCAAACATGGTGGGGTGTTCAGTGTTGGGCTGTAAAAGCAAACTTGACCGAAAAAAGGCGGATGTTACATTCCATGCGTAAGTACATTTTCTTTGCATTTTGGACCCGTGTTTATTTCTAAAATCTCACCGGAACCAAGTTACTGAGCTAAATCATTAGTTATATTATGAGACACTTGCTGAAATAGGAAAAATATGTAAATTAATTCAAAAATAACCTCCAAACATTTCACATACAAACCGGTCAAATCGCGTAGTATATAATAAATCTACCATAGAAGCCAGCTTAGAATTGATGTCCCATCATTCAGTCGGTTTATAATTGAACAGGAAAAGAGAATTGGGAAAAAATTATCTATAAGTAGGTATTTGTTTATTTATTGTAAATAAAGTTATAAATATATTAAGTAAATTACTTGTTCTAATTTAAAGTTTATCCTTTTATTTCAACAACGACATACCTAATTTATCTATGAAAGACAAAAAGGAGCATGTAAGTAGTAGGCACTTTAAGGTTACTTATTACTTATAGTAATTAGTAATTACTTACTACTTTCATCGTCTAGAGACTATTTATTTATTTATCGTATGGCATTTATTTCGAATCGTGAGATCATCGAGAAGACAGTACGGTTGCCAGTTTTTGACAGACTTAACATTTAGCATGGTTCTATGGGCGACGTGATGACCAGCAAGTCAAGCGGCGAGCAGCAAGACAAGACCAGCGACCAGCGACGAGCGACAAGAAGAAAATGTATAGACTTGAATCAGTGAAACCGCCGTTTTACGCAACGGTAATAACTTTATATACCTAGGTAAGATTATCACAAAAAGAGTGGCCGGTCGGGATCAATTATTTTACGATATCGCCTACGATATTGTGTAAATTTAGTTTGTGAATCAAAATGCCGACTTACTACGGAATTCGATCACTTATGTAACTATGTAGGTATTATCCGACTAAATTTTAGGGTATTTTTTATTTAATATTTTTTTAATTTATATAATTTTATTATTCAGGTTAGGTTTCGATCGAGTCTACCGTACTGCTTGACGAACTTATTAACCCTTTGACCGCCAAAGCGGTAGTGTGTCGTCGTGCCCACCACGCCAAGCACTGTCGAATTGCTGTAATGTCTAATCTTATTCTTCTTTAAATCGTCTTATTGACAGCTAAGTTAGCATTTAGACATCGGCTTTCAGTACGTCAAAAATTTCTTAACGCATTCACTGCCACCCTCTTTTCCTGGACATTCGGCAGGTGCCGCACTTTGCTGAGTGCCCCAAAGGCACATGTGAGTTCATCCGACTATTCTAAGTCTAAGGCACTAAGGCACAGGGCAAAAGTCACTAAATATTATGAACGCGTTTGTGCGTTCAAGGCACTGGGTGAAAGTAACGGAAACGCACAGGGCCGTCGTTAACCAATTTGAGGCCCTGGGCACATTAGGGTAATGGGGCCCCTATGACTTTGATAGAGCACGATTCTGTTAGAATAGACAAATAAAGTAAACGAGTCACATTAAATGAATAGATAATAATAATATAATGTTTCCTAAAAAATTAAATTAATTTTCAAAATACACCAAATTTGGGTTCTTCGTTCTTCCTAAGAGCAAACAGCTAAATTAAATTTTCTTAAATAAACGCCTAATTCTAACCAGTCATATATATTTTTTTAAATTGAAAATGAGGCCGACGGTGATGCGAGCTCACCCAGAAGATTCACTCGTACCTTAAAACGGTCCAGGTTATTTGAACTCGGAAGTCACCCGCCATTCGAATACCAAACCAGTACACATTATAAAAAAAAGATGATTTCGACCAGGTAATGAAAGTAGCCAGTCGTACGTCGTCTGGATATCTGATGGAAGAAGGGGGAAGGCGGTATGAGCTCATGGAGTTCCTGAGCACACTCAACGAATCTAAAGAAATAAAAAACCGGCCAAGTGCGTGTCGGGCCACACGCAAGGTAGGGTTCCGTAGTCATCCACCCGTTACATTATGTGGACTAAAAAGTTCGCAAACTTATTTTTTCTATGTTTTTGACAGAATTAACAACATTATCTAAGGTATCAATGGAAATTGTTCTAAAGTTTGCTTTTGCAAAGTATATTTCTGAAGTTCGACTATTACCTACTCGTTAACTAGTAATGTCTACTTAGCTGTGATAGTTTTCCTTTAAAATTCATCGTATATCCTACTACCATGATTTTTTTCACATGTCTAGGTGCCACCGTTTAACTGGCAGGGGGGTGGGGGGGACACTTGACCATAACGAAAATTATCACTTCAAAACTTAATATCACGCCAACCGATTCTTGAAACAAAAAATGATATTAGAAATCTTATAAAATATAATATTGAAAGAGCTATCCAACGATACCCCACACGATGGGGTATGGAAGAAAAAAAAATTGCACCACCACATTACATGTAGGGGAGGTACCCTAAAAAAAAAAATTTTAACATTTTATTCTACCATTTTGTCGGCGTCATCAATATCTATACTCATGCCAAATTACAGATTTCTAGTACTAATGGTTACTGAGAAAAACGGGGGTCGGATGGACGGACGGACGGACATGGCGAAACTATAAGGGTTCCTTGTTTACTAGGGAACCCTAAAAATGGGAAATAGGTAGTATTGCTTACAATTTTTGAAGTGAAAACTTCTTTGGCGGCGCTGAGCACTTTTGTACTGGGGAAAATTTGTTGTACTCGCGACAGATTCTAAGATTCTAAGACCAGCTAGTTGACCGCTCCTAGTAATCGTGATTGCGATGTTAGGAGGTGTCAACTCAGCTAAACTCAGGATGCGTAAGACACAATGATACTCGGGACATATTATGTATATATGTAAATTGATTATGCGAATATGAATATGAACATGAGTATGAGTACGGATACGGATT
Source organism: Cenopis cana (assembly GCA_951800055.1). Classification (NCBI taxonomy): domain Eukaryota; kingdom Metazoa; phylum Arthropoda; class Insecta; order Lepidoptera; family Tortricidae; genus Cenopis; species Cenopis cana. The sequence continues at coordinate 13,095,009 of OX637478.1, forward strand.
TTTTTTTTTTGTTCATACGTAGCTCTAGAGTATGAGAACCTCTATTAGCTAGAAAAGTGACGCGGGGCGCTCCTAAGGAGCGCCCCGGGGAACGGATACGGATACCGATACGGATACGGATACCGATACGGATACGGATACCGATACCGATACCGATATGAATATCTTTGTTATTTGGGTCATTGTCAGTCGGAAAAACAAAAGTTGTCCATTCGGTGGACAAAAGTTAACGGCTTGTGTGCATGTAATTTACGTTTTTATTACATGGATTTATAGACACGGAATTACAGATTATGCGGGTTATCAGATCAATCGAAAATTAAGCTTTGTAGCCCTTAACTTTTGGCATGTCCTGTCCACCGAAAAGACGCGCACCTAAATCTGACAATGACCCATTTACTATCTTTATTGAGTTTTCACTTCTGCCGGCACTCCCGGAGTGCAACCCGTTGTTTTTTTCTTAACCGTAGGCTGATCTAATAAAAAACACCACATTTATTAAAAGTAACCAGCAAAATAACCTCTATAGCCATCGTAATAAAATATAATTTGCCGGTAATTATTTCGCTTTCCGAGTCGACCGATGTACGTTGATAATGGCTTCCACATGCTGCTTTGTCGGTTTTTTTTTGTTTAAGTGATTTTATATAACCAAAGGCGAGACTGAAGCGATTCCAGATTTGTGTATCAAAGAGCCACTTGATAAATCTCTTTGAGACTAATATCTCTTTCAAGGAGGCTGACATTGCAGCTAAGTACCTACAGTACCTATTTTAAAAGAGGAGTTTTATTTGGAGCAGATCGTTTACCGCGCTGAGGTCACTGAACGATAATTAAAGAGGTGGAGGCCATCGATTAACTCGAATGTACCTACCTCAGTAAGTTAACTTATCAATTATTACTTCGACTTTAACATACCATATGGCTAGATGCATATGATGGCGTGCCATAGGAGACTTTAGACTATAGGACTAAAAACATTACACTCCTTTTTTTGGGGCAGTCGTAAAAATATAACCGTCGACATTGGTGTCATAGGACAATTTAACATGTCTCACGAAAGTTTAAATTCAAATTTATTCAGAGTTCCTAATTTCTAATTTATTCCTATATCGTGAACACTTGGGCGATTACAGTCTGTGTACGTATGTGGGTAGTAGAACTGGTCAATATTATGGTAAAGCTTTAAAAAACGCAGTTAAATAAGTTTCAGTAATTTCAAATAGTTTTACTGCGAATTTCATTAGAGCGGCCGAATGATGTGATTCACAAACCGTCTCGACTCGGCTCACCACTCGCCTCATATAATACAGGGATCGGATACCGGTATTATTTTCAAACCGGTTTCGGCCATTGACCCCAAACCGAAATGAATAGCGTTTGTGGTTTCGTTCTTGTTTCTGGTTTTCGGCACTCAAAACCGGTTAGTGAAAGAACTGTTCTGGGCCCAATTTCGTTTCCGTGGAACGAAATTAACCGGTTTTCGACGGAGACAACCAGTCTTAACTCGAATTTTTGACAGAGGCCGCTAAGGGTTACTATCATTCGCAGCGGTAGTGCGCTGACAATTTATTTAAAAGCTTATTTGTAATTTTAAATTTTATATTAAATTTTACCACTAGACCTGATGTCGAGGGTCTGATGATGCAGCCGGAAGGGAGCCACGGAACTGCCTAACGGAAAGTAATAAAGTAGTCGAGTTTGGACTTGTTTGTTTTGTTGTCTTGAGTACTTACCACTGGAGCTGATGTCGAGGGTCTGATGATGCAGCCGAAGGAGAGCCACTGGAACTGCCTAACGGAAAGTGATAAAGTAGTCGAATTTGGGCTTGTTTGTTTTGTTGTGTTGAGTACTTACCACTGGACCTGATGTCGAGGGTCTGATGATGCAGCCGAAGGAGAGCCACTGGAACTGCCTAACGGAAAGTGATAAAGTAGTCGAGTTTGGGCTTGTTTGTTTTGTTGTCTTAAGTACTTACCACTGGACCTGATGTCGAGGGTCTGATGATGCAGCCGGAAGAGAGTCACTGGAACTGCCTAACGGAAAGTGATAAAGTAGTCGAGTTTGGGCTTGTTTGCTTTGTTGTCTTGAGTACTTACCACTGGATCTGATGTCGAGGGTCTGATGATGCAGCCGGAAGAGAGCCACTGGAACTGTCTAACGGCAAGTGATAAAGTAGTCGAGTTTGGGCTTGTTTGTTTTGTTGTCTTGAGTACTTACCACTGGACCTGATGTCGAGGGTCTGATGATGTAGCCGGAAGAGAGCCACTGGAACTGCCTAACGGAAAGTGACAAAGTAGTCGAATTTGGGCTTGTTTGTTTTGTTGCCTTGAGTACTTACCACTGGACCTGATGTCGAGGGTCTGATAATGCAGCCGAAGGAGAGCCACTGGAACTGCCTAACGGAAAGTGATAAAGTAGTCGAGTTTGGGCTTGTTTGTTTTGTTGTCTTGAGTACTTACCACTGGATCTGATGTCGAGGGTCTGATGATGCAGCCAAAAGTGAGCCACAGGAACTGCCTATTGGAAAGTGATAAAGTAGTCGAGTTTGGGCTTGTTTGTTTTGTTGTCTTGAGTACTTACCACTGGATCTGATGTCGAGGGTCTGATGATGCAGCCGGAAGAGAGCCACTGGAACTGTCTAACGGAAAGTGATAAAGTAGTCGAGTTTGGGCTTGTTTGTTTTGTTGCCTTGAGTACTTACCACTGGACCTGATGTCGAGGGTCTGATGATGCAGCCAAAAGTGAGCCACAGGAACTGCCTATTGGAAAGTGATAAAGTAGTCGAGTTTGGGCTTGTTTGTTTTGTTGTCTTGAGTACTTACCACTGGATCTGATGTCGAGGGTCTGATGATGCAGCCGAAGGAGAGCCACTGGAACTGCCTAACGGAAAGTGATAAAGTAGTCAAGTTTGGGCTTGTTTGTTTTGTTGTCTTGAGTACTTACCACTGGACCTGATGTCGAGGGTCTGATGATGCAGCCGAAGGAGAGCCACTGGAACTGCCTAACGGAAAGTGATAAAGTAGTCGAGTTTGGGCTTGTTTGTTTTGTTGCCTTGAGTACTTACCACTGGACCTGATGTCGAGGGTCTGATGATGCAGCCAAAAGTGAGCCACAGGAACTGCCTATTGGAAAGTGATAAAGTAGTCGAGTTTGGGCTTGTTTGTTTTGTTGTCTTGAGTACTTACCACTGGATCTGATGTCGAGGGTCTGATGATGCAGCCGGAAGAGAGCCACTGGAACTGTCTAACGGAAAGTGATAAAGTAGTCGAGTTTGGACTTGTTTGTTTTCTTGCCTTGAGTACTTACCACTGGACCTGATGTCGAGGGTCTGATGATGCAGCCAAAAGTGAGCCACAGGAACTGCCTATTGGAAAGTGATAAAGTAGTCGAGTTTGGGCTTGTTTGTTTTGTTGTCTTGAGTACTTACCACTGGACCTGATGTCGAGGGTCTGATGATGCAGCCGGAAGAGAGCCACTGGAACTGCCTAACGGAAAGTGATAAAGTAGTCGAGTTTGGGCTTGTTTGTTTTGTTGTCTTAAGTACTTACCACTGGACCTGATGTCGAGGGTCTGATGATGCAGCCGGAAGAGAGTCACTGGAACTGCCTAACGGAAAGTGATAAAGTAGTCGAGTTTGGGCTTGTTTGCTTTGTTGTCTTGAGTACTTACCACTGGATCTGATGTCGAGGGTCTGATGATGCAGCCGGAAGAGAGCCACTGGAACTGTCTAACGGCAAGTGATAAAGTAGTCGAGTTTGGGCTTGTTTGTTTTGTTGTCTTGAGTACTTACCACTGGACCTGATGTCGAGGGTCTGATGATGTAGCCGGAAGAGAGCCACTGGAACTGCCTAACGGAAAGTGACAAAGTAGTCGAATTTGGGCTTGTTTGTTTTGTTGCCTTGAGTACTTACCACTGGACCTGATGTCGAGGGTCTGATAATGCAGCCGAAGGAGAGCCACTGGAACTGCCTAACGGAAAGTGATAAAGTAGTCGAGTTTGGGCTTGTTTGTTTTGTTGTCTTGAGTACTTACCACTGGATCTGATGTCGAGGGTCTGATGATGCAGCCGAAGGAGAGCCACTGGAACTGCCTAACGGAAAGTGATAAAGTAGTCGAGTTTGGGCTTGTTTGTTTTGTTGTCTTGAGTACTTACCACTGGACCTGATGTCGAGGGTCTGATGATGCAGCCGAAGGAGAGCCACTGGAACTGCCTAACGGAAAGTGATAAAGTAGTCGAGTTTGGGCTTGTTTGTTTTGTTGCCTTGAGTACTTACCACTGGACCTGATGTCGAGGGTCTGATGATGCAGCCAAAAGTGAGCCACAGGAACTGCCTATTGGAAAGTGATAAAGTAGTCGAGTTTGGGCTTGTTTGTTTTGTTGTCTTGAGTACTTACCACTGGATCTGATGTCGAGGGTCTGATGATGCAGCCGGAAGAGAGCCACTGGAACTGTCTAACGGAAAGTGATAAAGTAGTCGAGTTTGGACTTGTTTGTTTTCTTGCCTTGAGTACTTACCACTGGACCTGATGTCGAGGGTCTGATGATGCAGCCAAAAGTGAGCCACAGGAACTGCCTATTGGAAAGTGATAAAGTAGTCGAGTTTGGGCTTGTTTGTTTTGTTGTCTTGAGTACTTACCACTGGACCTGATGTCGAGGGTCTGATGATGCAGCCGGAAGAGAGCCACTGGAACTGCCTAACGGAAAGTGACAAAGTATTCGAATTTGGGCTTGTTTGTTTTGTTGCCTTGAGTACTTACCACTGGACCTGATGTCGAGGGGTCTGATGATGCAGCCGGAAGAGAGCCACTGGAACTGCCTAACGGAAAGTGACAAAGTAGTCGAATTTGGGCTTCTTTGTTTTGTTGTCTTGAGTACTTACCACTGGACCTGATGTCGAGGGTGTGATGATGCAGCCGAAGGAGAGCCACTGGAACTGCCTAACAGAAAGTGATAAAGGAGTCGAGTTTGGGCTTGTTTGTTTTGTTGTCTTGAGTATTTACCACTGGACCTGATGTCGAGGGTCTGATGATGCAGCCGGAAGAGAGCCACTGGAACTGCCTAACGGAAAGTGACAAAGTAGTCGAATTTGGGGTTCTTTGTTTTGTTGTCTTGAGTACTTACCACTGGACCTGATGTCGAGGGTCTGATGATGCAGCCGAAAGAGAGCCACTGGAACTGCCTAACGGAAAGTGATGAAGTAATCGAGTTTGGGCTTGTTTGTTTTGTTGTCTTGAGTACTTACCACTGGACCTGATGTCGAGGGTCTGATGATGCAGCCGAAGGAGAGCCACTGGAACTGCCTAACAGAAAGTGATAAAGTAGTCGAGTTTGGGCTTGTTTGTTTTGTTGTCTTGAGTACTTACCACTGGACCTGATGTCGAGGGTCTGATGATGCAGCCGGAAGAGAGCCACTGGAACTGCCTAACGGAAAGTGACAAAGTAGTCGAATTTGGGCTTCTTTGTTTTGTTGTCTTGAGTACTTACTACTGGACCTGATGTCGAGGGTCTGATGATGCAGCCGGAAGAGAGTCACTGGAACTGCCTAACGGAAAGTGATAAAGTAGTCGAGTTTGGGCTTCTTTGTTTTGTTGTCTTGAGTACTTACCACTGGACCTGATGTCGAGGGTCTGATGATGCAGCCGAAGGAGAGCCACTGGAACTGCCTAACAGAAAGTGATAAAGAAGTCGAGTTTTGGCTTGTTTGTTTTGTTGTCTTGAGTACTTACCACTGGACCGATGTTGAGGGTCTGATGATGCAACCGGAAGAGTCACTGGAACTGCCTAACGGAAAGTAATAAAGTAGTCGAGCTTGGGCTTGTTTGTTTTGTTGTCTTGAGTACTTACCAAAAGTACTCAAGACAACAAAACAAAGAAGCCCAAATTCGACTTCTTTGTCAGTTTCCGTTAGGCAGTTCCAGTGGCTCTCTTCCGGCTGCATCATCAGACCCTCGACATCAGGTCCAGTGGTAAGTACTCAAGACAACTAAACAAACAAGCCCAAACTCGACTACTTTATTACTTTCCGTTAGGCAGTTCCAGTGCCTCTCTTCCGGTTGCATCATCAGACCCTCGACATGAGGTCCAGTGGTAAGTACTCAAGACAACAAAACAAACAAGCCCAAACTCGACTACTTTATCACTTTCCGTTAAGAAGTTCCAGTGGCTCTATTCCGGCTGCATCATCAGACCCTCGACATCAGGTCCAGTGGTAAATACTTAAGACAACTAAACAAACAAGCCCAAACTCGACAACTTTATCACTTTCCATTGGGCAGTTCCAGTGGCTCTCTTCCGGCTGCATCATCAGACCCTCGACATCAGGTCCAGTGGTAAGTACTCAAGACAACAAAACAAACAAGCCCAAACTCGACTACTTTATCACTTTCCGTTAGGCAGTTCCAGTGGCTCTATTCCGGCTTCATCATCAGACCCTCGACATCAGGTCCAGTGGTAAGTACTCAAGACAACTAAACAAACAAGCCCAAACTCGACTACTTTATCACTTTCCGTTTGGCAGTTCCAGTGGCTCTCTTCCGGCTGCATCATCAGACCCTCGACATCAGGTCCAGTGGTAAGTACTCAAGACAACAAAACAAACAAGCCCAAACTCGACTACTTTATCACTTTCCGATAGGCAGTTCCAGTGCCTCTCTTCCGGTTGCATCATCAGACCCTCGACATGAGTTCCAGTGGTAAGTACTTAAGACAACAAAACAAACAAGCCCAAACTCGACTCCTTTATCACTTTCCGTTAGGCAGTTCCAGTGGCTCTCTTCCGGCTGCATCATCAGACCCTCAACATCAGGTCGAGTGGTAAGTACTCAAGACAACAAAACAAACAAGCCCAAACTCGACTACTTTATCACTTTCCGTTAGGCAGTTCCAGTGGCTCTCTTCCGGTTGCATCATCAGACCCTCAACATCGGTCCAGTGGTAAGTACTCAAGACAACAAAACAAACAAGCCCAAACTCTACTACTTTATTACTTTCCGTTAGGCCGTTCCAGTGACTCTCTTCCGGCTGCATCATCAGACCCTTAACATCAGGTCGAGTGGTAAGTACTCCTGACAACAAAACAAACAAGCCCAAGCTCGACTACTTTATTACTTTCCGTTAGGCAGTTCCAGTGACTCTCTTCCGGTTGCATCATCAGACCCTCAACATCGGTCCAGTGGTAAGTACTCAAGACAACAAAACAAGCAAGCCCAAACTCTACTACTTTATTACTTTCCGTTAGGCAGTTCCAGTGCCTCTCTTCCGGCTGCATCATCAGACCCTCGACATCAGGTCCAGAGGTAAGTACTCATGTCAACAAAACAAACAAGCCCAAACTCGACTACTTTATCACTTTCCGTTAAGAAGTTCCAGTGGCTCTATTCCGGCTGCATCATCAGACCCTTAACATCAGGTCGAGTGGTAAGTACTCAAGACAACAAAACAAACAAGCCCAAACTCGACTACTTTATTACTTTCCGTTAGGCAGTTCCAGTGACTCTCTTCCGGCTGCATCATCAGACTCTCGACATCAGGTCCAGTGGTAAGTACTCAAGACAACAAAACGAACAAGCCCAAACTCGACTACTTTATCACTTTCCGTTAGGCAGTTCCAGTGACTCTCTTCCGGCTGCATCATCAGACCCTCGACATCAGGTCCAGTGGTAAGTACTCAAGACAACAAAACAAACAAACCCAAACTCGACTACTTTATCACTTTCCGTTAGGCAATTCCAGTGCCTCTCTTCCGGCTGCATCATCAGACCCTCGACATCAGGTCCAGGGGTAAGTACTCAAGACAACAAAACAAACAAGCCCAAACTCGACTACTTTATCACTTTCCGTTAAGAAGTTCCAGTGGCTCTATTCCGGCTGCATCATCAGACCCTCGACATCAGGTCCAGTGGTAAGTACTCAAGACAACAAAACAAACAAGCCCAAACTCGACTACTTTATCACTTTCCGTTAAGAAGTTCCAGTGGCTCTATTCCGGCTCCATCATCAGACCCTCGACATCAGGTCCAGTGGTAAGTACTCAAGACAACTAAACAAACAAGCCCAAACTCGACTACTTTATCACTTTCCGTTTGGCAGTTCCAGTGCCTCTCTTCCGGCTGCATCATCAGACCCTCGACATCAGGTCCAGGGGTAAGTACTCATGACAACAAAACAAACAAGCCCAAACTCGACCACTTTATCACTTTCCGTTAAGAAGTTCCAGTGGCTCTATTCCGGCTGCATCATCAGACCCTCGACATCAGGTCCAGTGGTAAGTACTAAGACAACTAAACAAACAAGCCCAAACTCGACTACTTTATCACTTTCCGTTTGGCAGTTCCAGTGGCTCTCTTCCGGCTGCATCATCAGACCCTCGACATCAGGTCCAGTGGTAAGTACTCAAGACAACAAAACAAACAAGCCCAAACTCGACTACTCTATCACTTTCCGTTAGGCAGTTCCAGTGACTCTCTTCCGGCTGCATGATCAGACCCTCGACATCAGGTCCAGTGGTAAGTACTCAAGACAACAAAACAAACAAACCCAAACTCGACTACTTTATCACTTTCCGTTAGGCAGTTCCAGTGCCTCTCTTCAGGCTGCATCATCAGACCCTCGACATCAGGTCCAGGGGTAAGTACTCAAGACAACAAAACAAACAAGCCCAAACTCTACTACTTTATCACTTTCCGTTAAGAAGTTCCAGTGGCTCTATTCCGGCTGCATCATCAGACCCTCGACATCAGGTCCAGTGGTAAGTACTCAAGACAACAAAACAAACAAGCCCAAACTCGACTACTTTATCACTTTCCGTTAAGAAGTTCCAGTGGCTCTATTCCGGCTGCATCATCAGACCCTCGACATCAGGTCCAGTGGTAAATACTTAAGACAACTAAACAAACAAGCCCAAACTCGACAACTTTATCACTTTCCATTGGGCAGTTCCAGTGGCTCTCTTCCGGCTGCATCATCAGACCCTCGACATCAGGTCCAGTGGTAAGTACTCAAGACAACAAAACAATCAAGCCCAAACTCGACTACTTTATCACTTTCCGTTAGGCAGTTCCAGTGACTCTCTTCCGGCTGCATCATCAGACCCTCAACATCGGTCCAGTGGTAAGTACTCAAGACAACAAAACAAGCAAGCCCAAACTCTACTACTTTATTACTTTCCGTTAGGCAGTTCCAGTGCCTCTCTTCAGGCTGCATCATCAGACCCTCGACATCAGGTCCAGGGGTAAGTACTCAAGACCACAAAACAAACAAGCCCAAACTCGACTACTTTATCACTTTCCGTTAAGAAGTTCCAGTGGCTCTATTCCGGCTTCATCATCAGACCCTCGACATCAGGTCCAGTGGTAAGTACTCAAGACAACAAAACAAACAAACCCAAACTCGACTACTTTATCACTTTCCGTTAGGCAGTTCCAGTGCCTCTCTTCAGGCTGCATCATCAGACCCTCGACATCAGGTCCAGGGGTAAGTACTCAAGACAACAAAACAAACAAGCCCAAACTCTACTACTTTATCACTTTCCGTTAAGAAGTTCCAGTGGCTCTATTCCGGCTGCATCATCAGACCCTCGACATCAGGTCCAGTGGTAAGTACTCAAGACAACAAAACAAACAAGCCCAAACTCGACTACTTTATCACTTTCCGTTAAGAAGTTCCAGTGGCTCTATTCCGGCTGCATCATCAGACCCTCGACATCAGGTCCAGTGGTAAATACTTAAGACAACTAAACAAACAAGCCCAAACTCGACAACTTTATCACTTTCCATTGGGCAGTTCCAGTGGCTCTCTTCCGGCTGCATCATCAGACCCTCGACATCAGGTCCAGTGGTAAGTACTCAAGACAACAAAACAAACAAGCCCAAACTCGACTACTCTATCACTTTCCGTTAGGCAGTTCCAGTGACTCTCTTCCGGCTGCATGATCAGACCCTCGACATCAGGTCCAGTGGTAAGTACTCAAGACAACAAAACAAACAAGCCCAAACTCGACAACTTTATCACTTTCCATTGGGCAGTTCCAGTGGCTCTCTTCCGGCTGCATCATCAGACCCTCGACATCAGGTCCAGTGGTAAGTACTCAAGACAACAAAACAAACAAGCCCAAACTCGACTACTCTATCACTTTCCGTTAGGCAGTTCCAGTGACTCTCTTCCGGCTGCATGATCAGACCCTCGACATCAGGTCCAGTGGTAAGTACTCAAGACAACAAAACAAACAAACCCAAACTCGACTACTTTATCACTTTCCGTTAGGCAGTTCCAGTGCCTCTCTTCAGGCTGCATCATCAGACCCTCGACATCAGGTCCAGTGGTAAGTACTCAAGACAACTAAACAAACAAGCCCAAACTCGACTACTTTATCACTTTCCGTTTGGCAGTTCCAGTGGCTCTCTTCCGGCTGCATCATCAGACCCTCGACATCAGGTCCAGTGGTAAGTACTCAAGACAACAAAACAAACAAGCCCAAACTCGACTACTTTATCACTTTCCGATAGGCAGTTCCAGTGACTCTCTTCCGGCTGCATCATCAGACCCTCGACATCAGGTCCAGTGGTAAGTACTCAAGGCAACAAAACAAACAAGCCCAAACTCGACTACTTTATCACTTTCCGTTAGGCAGTTCCAGTGGCTGTCTTCCGTTCCGGCGGCATCATATAAATTAGCTTCTAATCTAAATATTATAAATTATAAGAGCACACGCGCCGAGGGGCCCGCGGGTGATGATATTACCTGACGACAACGCCTTCAAAAGTGACAGTCGTGACATTTTAAACCGGTTTAATAAAGTTCCACGGAACGTTAAAATTCCGTTCTCCTAGAATACTGATAACCGAAATAATTCGTTCTTTCACTAACAGGTATTTTGATAAACCGGTATTATGTAAGAACGAAATCAAACCGGTTTAGGAACAAAATAATACCGGTATTTGGAAACCGGTTCCGATCCCTGATATAATATTATGACCTGGAATTCGTAACAACTAATACGTAGTCAGAATTCAGACTCCTGCTGGATCGTCTGAGCGGAGTTATCGGTATTGTATTGTCTGTAGTTATGAACATCAGCTGGTGGCCGGCCTCGTTTGGCAGTGCAACGGTCTTTAAGCCGTTTATGTCTCGGTCGCTTGATCCACAGGATACGCCGCCGCCGCGCCGCACAAAAACCTATCGCCATTACAGTGGCAGATGTTGATCTAATTAAGTGGTAAATGTCAGGCCTTGTTTAGATGCGTCTAATCGTCTTTGAGTTCAGCTTAAATATTTGAACAGGTTCTACCTATTATATCACTTCTTAACATTTCTCAGTTATTACTGCTTTCGTCATTACGGGTTTCTCGTTTAAAATTTAATTGATGATTCATTATTATTTTACATCTTTTGGATGGATAAGTGTTACTATGTAAGTATTTTGCTAGTTTTGGTGTAGGTACTAACTATCTATATATGTACTATAAAAGCTTGCATTAGTTTGTTGCGTTCCAAGCATAATATAAGTACCTAGTTACAACCTACAACGAACTTCGATACGCTTCGATCTGTTGAATCCGAAATTCGTGATGGCGAAGGCGCACAATATAATAAACATAAACTCTAGTGTTTGTAGACGTAATTATCATTGTTACATATGATAGTGGGCGTATCATACATGGGCGTGCGCGCATGGTCTATGGAACTGAGTCATGCACACGTGCAATGCCACCGTGTCAAGTCCAACAATGCGACAAAGACACCGCGGTCGCCCGCGCATTCTTATCGTTGCAACAAGATCCTTGAGCGCATCGTTTCGAGTGTAACGTTAAACTGCAGACTTGCTGGCATTCCGCTCCGACACGCGAGATTAGGATCGCAGCAATATGCGAAACTATATCAAACTAATTGTTAAAAATAAAATTAATTTAAGTCTGAAGTGTATTGTGGGCGATGTCAGACACCATTGCTAGGTCACATGTCTTCAATCTTTAAACGCACAATTGCTAGAAGTAGCACTCAAATTAAATTATATGTCCTCTGCCTGCTGCTTTCACAAACGCGAGTGGATGTATGTTTTATGTAATGTAAGTAGGTACTGCTATAAAATTATGCGAAACAATAATAACAACAATATCTCTCTTTCTCTAGTTGTTACCATGATTGACTGGTAGATAATGCCATGTGGCATCAAGTCCGCCTTTTGTACGACAAAATTCAATCATTTATTCTGCAAATAGGCCACAAGGGCACTTTTACATGTCATAATGACAATTTACAATTTAATAAAGTCAGACAATATAAGCATGATTATGATACATTTTTCATGAAAAAAATTAATTTACAATTAGTTTAGCTATTCAGCGAGGGAATGCTGCCAGCGTCTTCGGTACAATGCCGCAGGGGCCATTTTTAGATTTAGTTTAGTTATATATTTTTTCTTTTTTTTATAGTTAATAGATGTATGTAAGTATTAGTATGTAGGTATTTGTTATTGTATTTTTATTTCTTTATTATTAATTGTATTGTAATGTTATAAGAATTATGTACCTAACCTACCTATGTGAATGACAATTGGTTTTCAATATAAGAAATAAGACAATAATATAATAAATTTTCATCTCAATATATTAATTATTTATTACAAATATTACAATATCAGTATAGTTAGTTAGTATACATAAGGTCTCAGTTTAAATAAAATAAATAAAAAAATAAAAAAAATAAAAAATTGTTTATTTTCAGACCAGTTTTGATCCATAGCTTGTTAGTAACAATCAAATCTTAAAAACTATGTTAGATATGTATGTGTTGTGTATGTATGTTATGTTATCTTAAATAACTAAATTTAATGTAATATGTATCGCAAAGATGTAAATGGTCTCTGAGCGTCAAACTATTAATAATAATGACTCTAATGAGAGATGTACATGGTCTCAACGCGTCAAAATAAAATAAAAATAATAAGATTAAATAATAATAATATATATAGAGGTGTCTCTCAGAGTCAATGACAACAAAAACTAATCCATAACAGGGTGATGTCTCTCGTCAATCTCTAAGAGAAGACACTAGTATTAAAGTAAGTGTTACTATTTATGTCCTTGCAACTCTTGCACGCATGAACGACCGACAAGGTTTCTTTGTCTAAGGACACCTCGTAATCATGTTGGCTATGGGTGGGCTGATGTCCAGCCCAGCACGGGTTTTCCGTTTCTTATGCATATTTTGCAAATGCGCTTTTACTGTTTGAAAGTGTTGCTAAATAGTAACTTCAAATTGTATAATTTGTTAATCATGGAGTTAATTTTATGATGTAAGTTTTAGTTTTATCATACGCACTGGTAATTTAGTGCGCTGTGCAACAGTCATTATGTTACTTATAAGTGTTATACTTAGTGATTCAACCAGTGAGTAATTCACGGCGTTAGGGAAAATTGTCATGTCATACCTACCTCCATTTATTATTCATATCGCACCGGCACAGCAGTACCACGATGTTCGTGTTTCTATTGTTTTAGTCGAGTCGACAAAAATCGGTACCCGTGCTTATATCTATATATATATATATATATTTAACGACAGACGCATACAAATGCTTAGATGACATTGATGCATTAGACGGCATTTAAAATCATTTAAAATATTCATGCACTACGTATGCAAGTTTGGTCAGCCTGCTGTAAGTACCATTATTGATTCTGCTGTTCGATGTGAATAATATAACTAATAAGTTAAATATGTAGGTATAGTGAAAAACTAGTGCCTACGCCAAATCTTGGGATTAGGTAGCTGATCCCGGGCATCATTCAGAATGCAACTGTTCTATTCTAGGATAACACTAGGATGATGATGTCAATGTTGGTATAGTATTATCTTCTGTTTGACTTTATGTATCATTTAATCATTTACGTCTAGGTATATTTCTATGTACCCATGCTGTTCAGTATTTGTAAATTCTGACTATTAAAAATGCCTTCGAGGACTATTTGCAGAATATTGTCAAACTCAAACTCAAACTCTTTATTGTTGGTTATATGTAAGTAATACAGATGTTACAGGAAGTAATTATGTCCATTATAACCTGCCATTAAGGCGTACAATATTCTTAAAAATAAAATTGTCCATACTAATGTCATTTAACATGCGATAATAAATAGGTTCTTTACATTAACAATACATTATAGGATAGGAAATAACAATTGCATAAAATTAATCAAAAATTCAAAACATTAAATAGATAATAATATTATAGATTTGTATTTGTATAATAATTAAATTAGAATAAAACATGTCAATATTGCAATTTACTGTCAAAAAATTCATTCAGGTCATAATAACATTTCTTGATGAGAAGTTTGCGTAGATGTTGCTTAAATGCAGGCATTTCCAGTTCTTTCAGATTATTTGGCAAGTGGTTGTATAATCTAGGACCCATTGTAAATTTATAAGATTTGTCATTTCAAATTTATAAGAATTAGGACATAACATAACTATTTACTTAAGCGGCTCTTTTGAACTTGAATCGCTTATCTCTGTTCTAATAGCTGACTGATAGCGTATGTAGGTATGTAGTAACTATGTATATTTCAATAAATACCAAGACTTGTTATTTTTATGAATCTTAATCCTATAGATTTATTGTGCAAATGTAAAGATAACATGTGGCTACCTACTTTTATTTATTTATCTTGTTAATATGATACTATTATTTATATTTTGTTACCGACTCTATTACCAAACTACTCGCAAGGGACTACTAGCTTTGGACGAACTTTAAGCACGACTTAATTAAGACTACAGAAAAATAACCTTGACATGTATCTTAAATCGTAAGAAACTACAAACCTAATCAAATTTACGAGTAACTACCGCTTTAAATCTCGCAGCTGATCACAAGGAATCATCCGGTTAACATCTCAAATTCTCAGACACGTAAAAAGTGGCAACAATGGGCCATAAAATGAACAAATATCAACAAGAGCCCACCATTGTTCTGTGAGTGGTTTCCTAAATATAGCATAGAAACACCGTTTTGTCCGAAACAGCGTTCCCAAGGCCAATTCGTTACTACCCGGTCATAATCTGTGCACCTCACTGCCTGACTTCTGGCGCTCTGCGTACAGTTACCCGGCCGTCGCATTCCGACTATTCCGAGGAGGTGCACATATATTATGACCGGGTAATATATCTATTTGTTGGGCTGGTTTTTTAGGATATGTTTAATGAATTCAGGAACTCCATGGCTGTTGACCTCATTACGTCGTGACATGGCTAGCCCTACAGTTAAAAATATAATGTATTTAAACTTGAAGATGACAGGTAGATATGATACACAATGGACACTAAAAGTAATGGTAGTTTGTTGCTATACCTGTCTTTCTCAGGTAGAGGAAATAAGGCTTTCAAGGCACGCCCTTCGTCGTTAGCGGCATTTCACACGGACCTTTCTTTAGTTGATGCTTTATAATTTTTTTGGACCCCGAAGCGTGATTGCTACAAAAAATAGGTATATCTTACCCGCTGCCTATCGAGTAGTATTGTTAATAAAAGCTTGAATTAACAATACTTACTTGAGACGATGTAAAATTTAATTTAATGTGTGCCTGTAGTTAATTATGTAATTCTAAATTAGAATCTAATGGCAGTGGCGTATGATTATTAAAAAAATAAAAGGCGACTAATTTTGGCCAATTCTGCAAAATATATACGTTTCAACCCAAACTCGGCTCTCTTTTCGACTTTCTCTAATTATTTTCAATAACATCATTATAATTCACAAGACTTAGACGTCCTCAGACTGCGATAATGATAAATCCCAGAGCTGTCTATCATTCAGACCGTGTGGGCGTGGCAGATTCAAGGCCAAGATATGCGCGTGGGCACATCCAGAGACCAATTAGGAACAGCAACTGACGGTAATCTCGTCTTAGCAAACTTTATTAATTAGGGTTTGTGATAAGAGCATGTCCTTTTTAGATCCCTTCTTTTTTGCTAGCTATCCAATTAATTTGCTCGCTTTAGTCTATTGTTTTTAAGAGTGCGCGGTTGGAGAATAGCCTGGGGCAAATCCAGGGGAACTGGGGTACCGGGACGAATAGGGACTATATGAGTCTGTGTTGTCGAGAGCGTGCGGCGGATGTCCCCGACGACGGAAATTAATGTCCTTCTCCTAGTAGTTACCTACTCGTATTTATAGATATTACACGGTTTCAATGCCAGGGTTAAAGCGGGTATTACACTGTCCTGAATTCAGAATCCTGACTAGTGGAGGGGAGTTGACGCATCTCGTCTAACGTATAGGTCCGAACCCTTCTAAGTGTCCTGAATTCAGGACAGTGCAATACCCGCTTTAAGGCCGGTGCACATTGGTTGCGTGCGCCCGCGCCGCCACCGCCCGCCCGCTCTCTGTGTGGCTTAAGCTTAAAGCGGACGGGACGGAGCGGCTACTTCAGGCACCTGTATAGTCGCCTGCGTTCGCTGCGAAATGTCGAAAAACTCTCAAGGGGAAAAATACAATTTGGAACGCCTATTGAAGGGCGCCGGTAGACACCCTGATCAGGGGCTACAGACCAGCGCTGTTTCTTACATATACATACTTACGTCAGATGTAAGCATTCAGTAGAATTAGTGAATAATTTACATATCTAGGTATTAGGAAATGATACGACTAGATTAAGCTTGACGTAGTTTCGCATTATTTTTGCTTATTAATCTCTATATACCTTAATAATTCCGCGGATATCCAATCCATGATTATTCGCCGTGGATTACATTATCTATTTTATTTACCTACTCGTTTTTTATTTAAATTAATATAACCAGTAACAATCTAAGAACACTCCAGAAAAAGCTGTTTTATGTGATTTAAACAGTTACCTGCACTTTCTAAATCATGAAACTATTTACTCGAACCGCGAAATACTTAGGTAATATAGGTAAGGTAGGTGTGTTGTGTCTCCTTATTTCGCAGAAAAAGAAAAACGAAAGAGAAAAATATTTCATAGAATGTATTTTTTCGCAGATTTTTCGTTCCATACAAACTTTTTTTTCAGGATCCGTTAACTTTTTATGCCATTATGTGGAACCCAATTAGATCTAACCAGTAGGTTAAACCAAAAGTAGGTTAAACCTGCGATCCTTTTGTAAAAAATAGTTTTCTAAAAATTCTGCGAAACAATATACATCTATGAAATTTTTGTCTGCGAAACAAAGTATAACCCTAGTTTTCCCTTTGGGGAGGAAGGTCAGATATAGCAGTCGCATTCTTAAAATCAGCGCCTACGCCAAATCTTGGGATTTGGTGCCAGAGCGAACACTTGGTTCCTTTAGGATAAGTACGAAAAAAAAAACGCTAGAAAGATAATAAACACAAAGATTTAAAAAAAAAAGATACTTACCTATAGGGTTGTACTTTGTTTCGCTCCACCCCATAGGGAAAATTAGACCTTGTTAGGATGAGTTCGGTCACGTTCGGTTTCCCAACGATGTTTTCCTTCACCGAAAAGATATCTCTATGACAGTAGTTTTAAATTCAATGATCGTTAGTCTCTTTTTAGCCTTCAACTTAGTAAATAACAGTGGCGGCGCGTCAAAATTATTCTTAGGGAAGCCGGAAATAATTTGCCTTTCTTATTCTTTATAAGCCGTAGTAAAAGAACTGCGCTGGCTGAAAATTAGGCAAGCCGGTGGGAATCGAGTTGTATGGACGCTCCGCCACTGGTAAATAACCTAATTTTAAATAAAATGTTTATATAAAAGTAAACAAAATATATTTATGAAACCACTATGAAATTATACACCGGAGTGTGAATTGAAAGTCGCGTTTATGATTCAGGAACAAAGCGTGGTCGGCAGCGTTTCAAAACAATGTGAAACAGTACTTGTCGGCGCACACGTCCCATTGTTCGGGGTCCTGCGCCCGCGACCGTCGGGCCTACACCTACCGCGCAGCCGCGCGCGGTACGAGCCGAGCACAGCCTTGACCATAGACAAAATAAAATACTGACAATTTGTGTCAATGTCAAGAAAAATAGTACCTTATTGTGGTTTAATAAGGCGTCATCTCATCTCCTTACTGACGCTATTTGAAATCGTCGTTATTGAAATCGACCAAAAAAAAAACACTTTTGCTTAAGAGTAGATCATTTACCCCCTAAACCCCCTTATTCATTCTCGATGAGATTTTTACGCCGGTTCTTTGGTGATAGTTTATTGACATTAATAGGAATAATACTAAAATACATTAGCTAAATTGATAAATAAATGACTTTGACTTTGTTTTGTCCCTTTCTTAATTGTTGATGGAACTGGCGTTGGTTTTCCCAATATGCATATAGTATTTCATCATCTCTACCGTTCATTAACCCTACGAATGTGTATTCGTTAGTTATAAAAGTCATAGACAAAACAATCGGATTAAGTGACTGGCGAGCTGACGTTCTGATGTCTATATTCAACTCCACAAGATACTCGTAGGTGAAGTTTAATCACATAGCAAGTAAAAACTCGCAACAAAAAAGTTGCAACGTTAGTCCTGAAAAAGGTTCATTGCTATCCTACTGAATTGTTAAGGGGAGGTATCCCTAACGCAAATGTCCCGCTCTAACACGCGTGAGTTTACAATTAACCATCCCGCTCTCTACGCAAGCTCTGCGCGCAGTTTTGTAAATATTTAGCTATAGTCATTAAGCCAATCATTTTATCAAAGCAAACCCTGCGAATTTGTCTATAACTATTTACGATCTTTAATTGAGTACAAAAATTAAATGTTAAATATCAGTAATATAGCAGTAGTATTGAAAATACATTCCAAAAAGGGGTAACATCGCGATTTTTTTCTATCGAGTGAAATTCATCAGGTCATGTAACTGACTGCGATTTTGACTAGACAAGATCCTTATGTAGCACATATATTTTTTTTAGATTTTAAGACACTATATTCTATTTCTCAGATGGTTTTTAAAAACTCAAAAGTGGTAATACACGGCCTTAACGTACGGTAGCCGGAAACCCGGCCAGTGTCGCACGTCGTCGCACGGTCCTTTCCGCGAGCCTGCGTGACCTCTTATCGGGATCTAAATTACTTGCTACAAGCAAAGGGTTTGCTTAGACCGCTTTACCTTATCGCGCCTCATTGTTTCAAGGTTCACACTAGATAATTTCAAGTCAATTTCGGCGGTCCGGGAAGTTAATTGGACAATAGTAGAAGAGGTTAACAATGTCTACAACGGGTATCCTGTAGGTACATTCTGTTAAATGAGAAAGGTTTGCGTAATTGAACGCCTATAGAGTACATTTTTTATTAATTGTTATCAAATAGGGGAAACACTTGTCGCACTAGTCGCGCATGTCTTATTGATTTTTGTTATTTTATCAGGATTGCCCTAATTCTTGGTTTACCGAATGCCCGATAAGGCGAACATACGTATAGCCAATGACTCGATAAAATTGTACTTACAAACATTTTTGCGGTCAGCAGGGGGCAGGCAAAATGATAACAATGCGTGAAACGCAATATTTAAGGGGAGGTATCCCCAACGCAAAGGTCCCGCTCTAACACGCGTGAGTTTATAATTAACCATCCCGCTCTCTACGCAAGCTCTGCGCTCAGTTTTGTAAATATTTAGCTATAGTCATTAAGCCAATCATTCTATCAAAGCAAACCCTGCGAATTTGTCTATAATTATTTAAGATCTTTAATTGAGTACAAAAATAAAACGTTAAATATCAGTAATATAGCCGTAGTATTGAGAATACATTCCAAAAAGGGGTAACTTCGCGATTTTTTTCTATCGAGTGAAATTCAAAAGTGGTAATACACGGCCTTAAGCTAAGTTTTTAACGAAAATCACTGAGAAACGTGAACGCAAAAACGTAAGAAACATAACTGGTGATAATTGTGATCATTAGTGCTTATAGCTTTATAAGGCAAGCGCCGACCGTCTAGTTCAGTTCTCACTCTCGTTTTCTCCCACGAACGTCACCCTCGGGTGCGCACCCCGCTGAATAAAATTCTAAATAAAATACCGACAGTTGAACGCAACAATTACCCACTTTCCGGTGCTCCGACAACGAAAGTGGTCGGACATGTGCTTCATTTACATTATCTAGGAGCGTAATAAGGAGCATAGATACCTTACCTATATAATTCGTTATACACGGAGGTTTCAGCTTCAGCTAATTCAGCATTAGCGGTCAACGACATGGCATTCTCGTATTGGCGATGACTTGTACATAGTTGAAAGTAGCAGTACCTATAAAATATCGTCAATTCATAAAGAAACTACGTACATAACCTAGGTACCAATTCTCTATCCGAAAAAGGCCTGGTGAGAGCAAGGCAATCTAAAATTGCATATTTATCCATATCATAGCTTCGTAGTGGTAGTTATTCTAAAAAGGCTTTTGCATCGGACTATGAGCAAGAAAGTTGAGTGATTTGTTACCGTTGCGTTGCGGAACTTGCGGAATCATAACAAGGTTTGCGCGATGGTTTTGCGTCAACAATAACTTATGTGCGAATTTCATAACAGTCTCACAAAAGATGCGCTAAGTATTTCCCTATTTTAACTAATGGACGCTTGAATAATATCTAAAAGCATTCATGGCAAATTCTCCGGCGTTATTTTTTGAAGTACGTTCATTCGTGACGATGATCTGGTGACCTTGGTTGTCAGTATTGTGTTGTGCCAAAGTTTAATAGCCTAGCAACTTCCTTGATGATAGCGATGGTAATACGCAACCGAATGACGTGCCATGAATATAACGTAGAAGTACTAGAAGAGAGTAAACCTTCTCAATATATTGCCCAAGGCTTAAGGATTTGGTACAGAAGTATACTCTTTTTGTTTATATGTACATACATATAAAATGAATAAAATGAATAAAAAATGAATAAAATGAACTTTATTCTGTAAGTAGGCCGCAATGGCACTTTTACAAGTCAAACCCTACTAGCGTTTCACAGAGGCCACTGCCGAGAAGAAACGCCGAAAGAAACTCGACAGTCAGCCATTTTCTCACAAAAATATGCTTATTACAATGATAAATGATAATACTTAACCTACTTAAGATCAAGAAATCTAAGTATCTATATAAAGCAACACAAAAACAAAGAATAAAATGAGGAAAAAAACCAGTTATGTACAGTGTGTAATTCTGCAAGAAAACATTTATATATATATATATATATTTATATATATATATATATATATATATATATATATACAAAAGCTAATTTTGCCCCTGAGATTCCGTCTCCATGCGACTGCTTTAAAAAGTTATCTGCATCGAAATTTCCGCCCCCATTTCATCCCCTTAGGACATGATCTCCGGGATAAAAACCATCCTATGTTCTTCTGTTTCCCACTAACACCATTCAAAATTTCATCCAATTAATTCTGAAAAGTGAGAAGCTTAATTATAGGCATATAGGTTGCTTTGGCAATTATAATGATATTAAGTAGGTACCAGTGGCGGCGCGTCAAAAATATTCTTAGGCAAGCCGGAAATAATTGGCCTTTCTTATTCTTCATTAGTCGTAGTAAAAGAACTGGACTGGCTGAAAATAAGGCAAGCCGGTGGGAATCGAGTTGTATGGACGCGCCGCCACTGGTAGGTACAGTCTATTCATCCTTATTTTAAAGACGTTAATCACAATCACACTTTTCTCTAGGATTACAATACTTTATGAGCTTCTTTAAATATATAACATTTTAAGTGATGATTATTGTGTAATTAATGTCTTCAAGAAGAGTTTACATGATATGACACGTAAGGATGTTATTCTGGATGGATAGTGTCGTATCGTATACTGTCTACGAGGGTTGAAACATATATGTGTTCCCACGTTGGTAATAGGAGCATTTGTTCCAACCAAACTAACGGCGCTATACATTACATTGCGTTTGCGCTGCTCCCACAAGAGATAGTCGTACTAATGATCGTGTAACCTTTTCTAATTCTAATAGTCATGTTTTGTGCTGTGAAAGCCCGTCAGGAACACTGTAAACTATGAACATTATGTTAATATTTCATCGAACTATCTCCCATTGTTGTTGAGCGGAATTGTTGGGAAAATTATGTTTCTAATTGCTCTCACAAAGCCGTGGAAATTATGAAAATAAACAAATATGAATTGGTACTCGTAACACATTTTTCACTTCTCCTTACTTTTACTTATTTTACTTGTTTTTTTTTTCTTGTTTTATATTATTTGGCGATTTGAATCGCACACTACGCTCAGGATTCCATGTTAGAATCCTTCGCTTCTTACGTAATTCAACACGCTAACCCTCTATGAAATATTGCATAATTTTGTTCAATAATAGCAGCACACTTCAAACCTATTCCCATTATCTCATAATCGACTCTTATTACGAAACCCACGGGGAGAAGTAGGTGGTGCTAGTATAACCCGACACCACGCAGGGGTTGACCAATCAACTTTATACATTAAGCATCTAGAAATGCACTCATAGGCGTATGCATGAACATAATGTATACTGTATAGGTACGCCAGTCTATATCATGGTAAAGAAACCAAGTGCGCCGTGATACAACGGGGACTAATCCCGTAAAAGGCTTTGCCCAATACGTACAACCACTTACAGGGCTTCTGGAGATTGACTTTTAAGTGAATTAGTTCAGTTCCCTACTTCAACGTAAATAGAAGCAAAGATCCATTACGTATTCTAAGGGTGAATAAAATCAGTATTAGAATTATTAACAGAATCCTGTGCGCGCTTATTTCAGAACTGACTAAATGGATTGGGAATACAAGATACAATAGCACTTAGTAGAAACGCTGTCGGCCTTGAAAACTGCAGTGACAAAGACATTGCGAGTGCACCGCGGCGGTTACAGCTCAGTTAGCATGTGGTGCAGGTGCCGGGCTCTGGTACCCCTTTGTGTGGCAATCGGGACCCCATTCCGCCGTTGGCTCCCCCACATGTCACGAATTTTATTAAAAACCCGCCAGTTTTTTTTAATATATAAAGACGGTGACAAATAAGCTTACGGCCGACCTGATGGTAAGCGGAAACCGCTACAGACGTTCGCAACTCCAAAGGAGTCACGTGCGCGTTGCAGACCCTTCTCAACAACTTTCAGAATGTCTTTGCTTCGAGTGCGTACTGCGTGTTGGGTTCAGAATGTTTAGACTCTTGAATCAAAAAATAGTTTTGAGAGAGCCTTACCATGTTTTTTACAAGCTATTCAACTATATATATAGCACATCAACAAAATGTGTTGGGAGGTACCCAAAAATGTTTCTGGGTACCTCCATTACCTATCATTTTGCCGGCAAGACTGATTTTTATACTCATTCCAAAATTCTGTTTACTAATAGTTAGGGTCACTGAAGTAAGAAGCGGACGGACAGACGGATATAAACTATAAGGACTCTATATTTACTACGGAACCCTGCAACCCGCAACACTTCCTTTCCGACAGCACTACCAATCGTCCTTGGCACTACTTTTAAACTTAACTCTCAGACATGTGGTGACATCTATGTACCAAGTTCGAACTAAGTAAAGGCATACACATAACACATAAACACATAATTGTTCCATTCCACCATACCATATTCAAACAATTCCACTAAACAACATGTGCAAAGAGCGTTAATTTCATCGTATGCAGCGTTGCATTCATTATCAATCATCATAGCAGTTAGTATGTTAATTTCGTATATTCTTAGATGCTAAATGCTTCTACAGCCATCCATCGTAAAATGTCTGTACTGACATTGACAGCTGACTGCCAGCTTTGAACTTAGTTAACTCACTGAGCTTCTAATGCATAGTAATTAACACAGATGGCGCCACAATGCATGGCTTTGAATTAGAAATGCGATAATCAAGACCTACGCCTACGCCAACCAAATTTTCTATGGAGGAAATTGTCGGGAAAAGTTAAGGAAGAAAATTTGTTCATAGTTATTCTAAATCCTATTAGAAATTTGTATGAAACTCAACGGATCGCTGGGTTTAGTATGTGAACCTCTACAGAGCCCTTATTTGCTCAGTTTGGGACGTTTTTAGGGTTCCGTACCAAAAAGGTAAGGTACAAAAGGAACCCTTACGGTTTTTAATCGTACTCGTAAAGCTCATGTTCACTGGTCGTTAGACTCCGCAGTCTCGTATCCGGGTATATCCTTGCTGTTCCTGTTCTTAAGGAGGATTGCTGGATTATCCCATATGCTTTTTAATTTATTATATAGGTACATTTCCCATTTGAATTTGCCATGTTATTTATACCTATACTTGCATAATGCTAAAGAGGTTTTAGATTATTAGATCTATATTTATACATACTCGTAATAAGAGGTCTTACATTTTTAAATGATCATTTCCCATGTCCTTGGAACGATTGTTACTTTAAGGTGGTTGGTCAGCGGGTAGACACCCCGTTCCGCTGGCTGCGCACGCGTCTGACGCGTCACGCGTCGCCAGATCCCGATGATCCGGTAGTTACAAAAAGACGTATGTCTCATCGAAACTCTAATAAAGTTTATACTCTTTAGCAATGCATGACAGTGTTGGACCCTCGTTCTTCCGCTCACCATTTTCAACCTGTGTGCACTTCATTTCGGAATGTAATTACCTATCCACCATGACGTGTTTTGGTGCTTCCTGTCTAATTTCCGACTAGATTTAGTGTTTTCGAAATTTTGATGATTCATAAACAACAGGAAGCATGCAAGCACCCTTTGCCTCCTGTCATCCATATTATAAACTAAGTTCATTAGTAGTCACACATTCTTTTATTTACAAGCCTTACAACTACCTATTGCGTTAATGATACAATTCGTTGTTAGTAAAATTACGCAAAGTTTACATTAATAATATTAACCCATACCATACTCAGGAACTAGATATCGGTAAACATTTCGTTTTGCGGAGGCACTAAGGTAACACAGGTGTAATCATTGTTTACATGGCGTTCGAGCACTTCTGAATGGTTCGGTTGGCTACCTCTGGGAGGACCGGAGGGGGAGGTGACCTGTCGCCCTCCCCTCCCGCGTCGTCGCACGCGCACCGCTCCGAACCAGCCAGTTGCTTGCCGCGCAGCCTCCAGTTTGTTTACATCGATTACAAATTGTGACGTTTTACCATTGTGCAAACTGTAATTATCCTATAATTAGTATTGAGTGAAGTGGGATGGTTACTGATGTAGCTCCAGAAAACCTCGTGTTAGCTAAAGGTCGTGGGTATGTAGTTTGTTCGGGCTTTGTCGCGATTTCCTACATTTGCATAGAATTTGCACCGAACCCGTGAATACGGCAGCGGCAGAACGAGTAAGAGGTTACTGAATAGACTTCGTAGCTAAAAATCTCTTTAATAAATAAGAAATTAGACTATTTGACATGCTTTGGCTCATAACACGTGCTAGAATTATGCTCTATCACTACTTATATGAAACGTGGAAACATATTACAATACAGATTCCAAATACAATTCCCCCAGTCAAATCAATCAATTCAATTAAGGGATGAAATCCTTGATATGAAAATAGAGATAAACTCGCCTTTGTCACCAACATGTCAACTGTTTTGAATTTTATCTTGTGTTTATAAATGTACAATAAAGTTGTTTCCATACATACATACAATTTTCCAATACCAAGTGATCCCGTGTTATAATAAAACTTCTGAAAAAAATGACCACTTTATACTACAATTAATTTACCAGTGTTTTCTGCTGGTGCTCAGTGTTGCATGACTGCACGCCAGTCCAATGCTCCTTCGTGTGACCCTAATGAATATTGCAATATTCCAAATCCCATCACCACGAATTACTTGAACTTCTTTGCACAATTTGACATTGAGCTGCTAATCGAGATACCTAATCGCAAATTGATGTGATAAAAGCCATATTCATGTAATGCATGTGCAGGTATTACGATTTACGATAAGTTAACTGTGAGTTAACTAAACGGTAGTAATGCGCACTTCTTAATTCATAAAACTATAACAGTAGGTGACGTGTATAGCGAATAGCGTTAAAATAATACTCTGACACAGTTCCGACGATCGCAAAAGAACTCTGATATTGGTGTCATTCGTGTAATGCAGCTGATACGGTATTTCTAAGCGCACTTGTCAATGCTTTCCTTACTAATGAGTATCATTGCCACGGTTGACTTTACCGCGGCATTGTATTTTGTAGTAAGTAACATAATAGCAGTAGTGACACCGATCTAGATACCCATATCTCGGTAGAAAGCAGCTTCGTGGGACCCTCGTTTACATTCGCCTTTTGTGGGAAATGTCGCTCAGCAATATGTGAAACTTTCCACTAAATATATGCTGTTTCACCCACACTTCTACCACAGATCAAACTGTTTTCCCTCCGTTGAATAGTAAATTAACTCCTGGCTGTACTTATTAATCGTCAATTGTTTCGCTTGTTACATTGAATACCGACGCTGAGTTGGACGGCGCTATCATAAAATATGTGATTTTTCATACTGTCCCATTGTTTCGCCGCGCGCAACGAGACACTTGTATGTTAATACGCATATTGCATTCATTATTTACGTTACAAGTTTTGCAATTAGGTACATTTCCATAAAGCATTCCTCTGTCGCTCTTGATCAGGGTGTGTTATTAGGGGCCATATAATCAGACAATGCCAAGTGCCAGACCGGGCTCGTGATTATCATAGCTGGATTTCAAAACGACGCCGCTATTAGAGAAGAAATGTTTCGCGAGCCACGACGCGCGTGCTATGCGCTAATGCCACCATTTTACAAACTAATGCGTTACCGTATGCGGCAATCAGCCGCGTGATGCAAACCCTTTAACAAGCTGGACATAGCCTCGTTTCCATTAAACAATAAAATAGTAGGTCCTAGAAATCACCCACAATGTCTTTCGCGTTGCGGCCCAGGAAACAGGAATAACAAACCATTGAACCCTGGTCCTGACTGATTTCAGTTGTTTTGCGTACTTTTAGTCTCTTTTCTTTCAGCATATTTACGCTCTCTGTTAAGACATAGTTATGTCTCCTCCATGAGTTTCATCGCCATTGAGCTCTCGTGGCCTTCCATTCTCGCGTTAGGACTTCCGTGTCCTTCCATTTGTTATCCAGAGCAGCGCTGGCGTCGTTCTAACCGGCCTATTGATTTCAGTCCATTCGCGAATATCCATGGAAGGGATACATGAGGACATGTGAGATAAATTTATGAGCCGTCACTGAGTGTGGGACAAACAACGAAACATCGACAGGAAACATACACCCAGGCTTTCTTTGTCCCATTTGTTCACTGAGCGTGGTGTGACATGTCCACTCTAATTAGTCGCTTTTATTTTAACAACTGACGTATTGTCATATTATTGCCAACCAAACGGTACCTACTACTTAATCTACATTACGGATGACGGTACTTTCTATCAACCGCTGGCTTTTTTGCATGACACCAATAACTTATATCTGATGCTGATTCATTGAAATGTATTTTTAGAACCCTGCAAAATTATTGAGAATTGTAACTAACAACACCGAATCCAATCACGTTTAACTAATCAATTAAAGTAAAGAGCACGAAGCCCGCTCACTCCCTTCACTCCTTCGATGGTCATCTAAAGCTCAGATAAAGTGAACGCACTAATGAAGTAAGAACGCCTGCATGCGAGCAATGCATCAGCGTGAAATCATTACATCACTTGAATGCAGGCTCGGCTGCTGGAAGCGATATTCAAACGTGATAAAGCCGTTGCCGAGAATCCCGCGCACGTTGCAATTTGATCAGATAGATAAAGCATGCAGGCATTGTACGTAGGTACCCAGGTAGGTACCAGTACCACGTCTAGTCGGTGCGAGTGGGGCGTTGATAACGATGCTTGCGATAACGGCGCGCGGCCGCGAGAGCGCGGCGGTCGCTCGCCCGCGGCACACACCAATTTTTCAACACTTTTTGCGCGTCTAACTGCAAGTGCTAGCGGTATTAAATATCACGGTGCACAGTGTCATAGTCATAGTGTAGGAGTGTACCGGTTAATAACAGCGATGGACAGTATGATTTAACCAGTTCTACTTAAACGGTTCTCCGACACGGACATCGTGCCTTACGTTCTTGATTAACCTTAATTGGTAAATTAACAAATTGACATAACTTTTGTTTTCTGGTTTCGTCGCCGTCTCGGGAGACGCTGTGTGGTGCGAACGTGTGTTTTCGGTGTTAAACGTTTGGTAAATTGCTAACCTTCCCATTTTTCACTTACGTTTTCTGATAAAGTAAACATCACGACTTAGTGAATCGCAATGAAAATGGTGCGATGAATCAGTGATTGAAAGTGTTAAGATGAAAGATTCGGCTGCGCGGTGCGAGGACGTGGCGGATAAGCTGGTGCGGCTGTTCGGATGGAGACAGACCTACCCGGTGCAGAAGTTGCAGAGGAACTTACTGCCGAAGCCTGATCAAGCGGTAAGATTACTTTTACGGATAATATCAACAAGCACTGTCGACAAGTTTTCTTCAACTTTACCTATTATTTTACTACCTAGTAACTTTTTCGTCTATTAATATCGCTTTTCATAAGATTGGTCACTTATCTAAGTATTCGGAATTTTGGGGGATTGTTTACTCTTACAAAAACTAGTTAGATATTCTCCAGTAGCGAACCAGTAGGTGTATATACATATAGGGTCGCTAGACCGGTTACGCGACCAGCGTCAGTTTGTGACCACCTGAAGAAAGAGGTTTTTTTTCAAAAGCTAGTGATTAAAGGCATATTACACATAGTGTTAGATATTTACCCGACCTAAGTCAGTTACTGATAACATTGCTAAATACCAATACTTACCTATTCAAATATTTAATAAACATCTAAATAGGCACCCTTACCCGTTACATACGAGTACTCCAACCTCGAGATATAATTAAGTATAAATATGCGTCTTAATGCCACTTGTCTACAACTCTTTCAGGGTTTAAGGACATATGATGTTAATGCAAATATTGTCGAATATTCTAAACAGTGTGTGACAGTAAAATAGCAACATTGGAAAATATTAAAACTCACTACATATCCTAATAAGAATTATCTAATCACTTATGTACGTACAGTACAGTGAAGTACAAAAAATATGCATCGAATGAATCATCTCATAATTATGTAGGTAACAATATAACAGTCAAGGGGCATATTTTTGAATAGCCATGTTATTGCACGTGACTACATGTACAGTCAGCAGCAAGGGTTGCTACGCGGGCGAGGTGCTCAAAATGATCTTCACACATCTTTATTATAAGGGAATAAGAGCGTGTGCAGATCATTTTGAACACCTCGCCCGCGTAGCAACCATTGCTGCTGACTGTACCAGCAATACAAGAACTCTTTCCGTCAAGTTACTGCAAAGATTGATCGACTTTGTTTCCTGGAAAGAAAAAAACATCGTATTAATGACAACCAAGGAACAATTGCTTCCTATCGTGCGCTAGTTAACAAAGGGATTGAAGCCGTAAGTTTTTTCAATATCAGTGCACATATGAGGCTTTTTTTCTATGTATTACATTAAAACATCGTATTATATCTTCAGTTAATTAGTAGACATAGTGTAGTACTAGCAATTGAAGTGAAGGGTACCTACGTAGCTGTTGTACGAAACGAAAGCGTGGCCTATCTTTATCAATCCATACTACACACAAACACACACGACTCACACACGACACACATACACACGCACGCACGCACGCACGCACGCACACACACACACACAGCACACAGCACCTTTAAGTAAATATACAGCTTTTAACTACTGATCAAAATTTTGACATCAGTGGTGCCAAAAATTAAGATCGTCGAAAAAATCTGGTCACAACGGTTATTTTATTTCGGAAAATTCTTGCAATATTTCAGACATGAAAATGACATATTATTGACTTTTTAATAATGTAACGGATTAAGCTGCGACAAATTGTGGGCGTGCCTTTGCTAAGTAACACTTTACAACAAGATTCTTTGACTGGGCTACGTAACGCTGTACGCAAAATACGGCAATACGTCAGTTCCCATTGTCGCCGACTTCACTTTCTCGCCTTGATCTGAAAGTGTTGGAAAGCACTGCATTAATTCAACTACACCGCAATTATGTTGTCGATGCCATATACACGCGAAAGGCCAATGAACCATTATTCAGATTAGTTTTTTGTACAAGTTACCACCATATTCATATTTTTTTTCCTTACGTTACGAACTATATGTTACTCTATAATACAACTATGTAATCAAAGCTAAAGAGGGTGAAAAGAGGATTGGAAATTTGTACGTGAGTGATTCAATAACTTTGTCTACGCCTAAAATAATAGAATAGAAATTATCCTCTTGCGATTAACTAGTTCTACGCGGGCGAAGTCGCAGGCTTAAAGCTTAAGCCACACACAGAGCGGGCGGGCGTGATGCGGGCGTCAGGCGGGCGTGAGACGGGCGTGAGGCGGGCGTGAGGCGCGCGGGCGTGAGGCGAGCGGGCGCGCAAAGGCAGTCTGTTTCTTGAAACCCGCCCACCGCACGCCGCGCCCGCCTCACGCCCGCCTGACTAATTATTAAAATGTGCCTCCATTAGGTAATACAGTAGGGTCAACAGTATCATACAGAAATTACTTTGACTCAATTGAATTTCTAGAATTGCTAGAGCGTATTAGATGATTTTCCAGCGTAGTGTCGTATTTATTGTAGTGAACTTTAAATTATTAAAAGGGCGTTAACTATTTATTCATTTAGCTAACGTTATGATAATTAAATTGTGACGCAGTAATAGTACTTAATTAATTAGTACAACCTTGATATAGTAATCTTCCACATTCCTAAACGATACGCTGGACCGCCTACTCAAAAGAATTTCTTAATAGGTTTGAAGTGATTAGTGAACCTATAAGATGTTCAGAGATGAGATTCGTTCGGAATCCTTGTTTCGGGTAAGTGCGTCTAAGCTAGACATTAACCTAACCCTAGTATAATAAATAATAATAAATAAATAAATATTTGTGGACAATCTTACACAAATCAACCTAGTCCCAAACTAAGCAAAGCTTGTACTATGGGTACTAAGCGACGATATACATACTTATATAGTTAAATAGATACATAAATACATAGAAAACATCCAAGACCCAAGAACAAATATTCGTGCTCATCACACAAATAAATGCCCTGGCCGGGATTCGAACCCGGGACCTCCAGCTTCGTAGGCAGGGTCACTACCAACTAAGCTAAAGCGGTCGTCAGATATTTTACATGTCATGGATTATTTATTATTATGTCAATTATTACTTCCTTATACTGATGTTGTAGAATTATTAGTCGAGATCTCGACCGAGATTTCGGAAGTCGAGATTTCTCACTAACGAGATTGAATCCCGAAAATTAGCACGAGATCTCGCGAGATCGAGATTGCATTCCCTGTCTATACCTAGGTCATACTACTGACAGTGACGTACCTATACTTAGATACGTGACGTATATAGAGTAGGTATATTTGCAATTAAATATAAGTACATAAAGGATCTGTAAAATACGTAATTCTGCTATAATTACCGTAATATACTAAATATGCCACAAGAAAAAAATACTTATTATACCTATTCTGATTCCGTAGCTCTGGATTTCATCTACAAAACATAGAAGCTGGCTTCCAATATCATTTAACCCTTTTCCAGGCCGCACCAACTTACGTTGTTTTGCGAAAATCAAAATATACAATATGTATAGGTATATTCAAAATAGTTGCCGTTAACTACATGCATTGTCACAGAACAGATATGAGGTACTTACTTTGCCTGGAAAAGGGTTCTAAAACATCGAATCACACAATTCACTGCACTAACTAGTTGGGTACATGTGTACGTACAGTCAAATAACGCACTCATAACGATGTTTACGGCGGAAGCGGTTTTGTGACCGAACAATAGCAGATCGTATGGCAAGCTATGTCACCATGGGCATGGGCATCAACCAGATTCGCATTGACACAATGGACTATGGCGGTCAATGGATACTCCCCATCGCCATCGTGTAGAATATACTATAATCAGCGTTAAAAATTACTAGATACTTAACACAAGTACACACTTAATAAAATTTAAAATAATTTTTGGAATAATTCATGTGTCTTATAATTTTAGAGGGTTGAATAAACTAACTATTTACTACGGCTTCCTATAAACGTTATTAAGGGGAGGTATCCCCAACGCAAATGTCCCGCTCTAACACGCGTGAGTTTACAATTAACCATCCCGCTCTCTATGCAAGCATATCCTGCGCGTAATTTCGTGCATTAAGCCAATCATTTTATCAAAGCAAACCCCAGCGAATTTGTGTATAACTATTTAGGATCTTTAATTGAGTAGGTACAAAAATTAAATGTTAATATCAGTATGTAATATAGCCGTAGTATTGAAAATACATTCCAAAAAGGGGTAACTTCGAGATTTGTTTCTATCGAGTGAAATTCATCAGGTCATGTAACTGACAGCGATTTTGACTAGACAAGATCCTTATGAAACACATATATTTTATTAGATTTTAAGACACTATATTATATATTCTATGTCTCAGATGGTTTTTATAAACTCAAAAGTGGTAATAACCGTACTTAGAACTTAGAATAAAAGGGTTTGTCATCATTTTAATGAAGTTGCAAAGTGGCGGGCGGACTATTAAGTAGCTACATCTTCCCACATTACTTGTCTTATCTTGAGATGGAGTATCTATAAGTACTTGTGTTATCTTATGTTACCTATTGTCATTTGTGAAGATATCATCTTGTCCGGGATTACACAATCACAAAATTTGTCTGATCTTGCGATAATTATAAAACCTTCTCACGGTTATCGGTTTCAAGCACTTAGGATTCAATAATCGAACATACCTGGTCTTTGTTGTTGCAAATGATGGGATTTATCTTCTTATCATATTGCTATCAACGATTAGTTTATCGGTCAATATTGTGGCAAGTTCTATTTGTCATCAAAGAACAATATCAATAGGTTGTACCCGGCGTGGTTCATATATGGCCAACAGCGCCATATTTGTTTTTACTCACCTGTCCCACATTCGTTTTTAGGGTTCCGTACCAAAAAGGTAAAAAAGGAACCCTATTGGTTTCACTTTGTCTGTCTGTCTGTCTGTCTGTCTGTCTGTCTGTCACATCGCTAAATATCTCAGGAACTACTTATCCTATCGATTTGAAATTTGGAATAGTTATAAACAAGGGTAACCCAGATACATAGAAGATGGTTTTTTAAATTATTTTATTTTATTTTCTGTGAATAATGACAGATAAAAGGGGGTTCAAAATTTTAAAGTCTGGCAACTATGTCAAGTGGGGTATCATATGAAAGGGCTTGACTTGTACATTCCAAAACAATTTTTAGTTTTTTTTTTTCGTTGGGGAAATTTCGATTTACGAGGGAAAATGTAAAAAAAAATACCATTCCCCCCCCCTTATCTCCGAAGTTTACGAAGAAAAAAATTTGAAATTATTACACAACATTAATATGCATGTATATTTTACAGGAAAATTATAGCCATAGCTCTATCTAGTTTTTCTTTTTTTTAATCATCAAAAAACTCTTCTATACTAAGTTTGTAATTTAATCACCTTTGTATATATTTTTGTTTTATATTTAAATTTACAAAATTACGTTGAAAATACCTTCTTTCAAATAAAAAAAACAATTATTGAAATCGGTTGATGTGATAAAGAATTATCCTTGAAAAACCAACATACGTACTAAGTTATTCAGTCGCGCAAATTAGTAACACAATGCGCCGATAGATGGTGCTGTCATGTTTTTTTTAGATTGTTCCTGAATTAATGGGGTCGGGACGGGTACACAACTACATATACAAGAACTGTGTACGGAACCCTCGGTGCGCGAGTCGGACTCGCACTTGACCGGTTTTTTTGTTCTTTCATTTGAAATATTTGAATGCGTAAGCAAAGGCTATTAAATATATCTGCAACCGTTTGTTTCGTAGGCAACCATTTCCATGTTTTAGTAACGGTTCGAATTTGCCGTTTGGTTTCATAGTAATGTAACTAGGTACGTATGCCCTTATTTGTTTACGCCTGGCTTTCTGATGGAATAATATAATTGTGATTTCTCTAATCTGTTATTGGTTTCTTAATGAGATTAAGTGTAAAAAAATATGATTGTATTAACTAATCATCTCATAGATTTGTATCGAAATCATAATTCGCCTACATAATAAGAACCATGGAACATGTTTTTAAGTAGGTAAGTTGTGAGCTTGCACCTATAGTTTTGGACCTGACTAAACCATATTAAATTAAAAATCTGCGTCTGCGCAGTATTTTGATCTTAACTATTTTTAGACGGAATCTGGTTAGAATATTGCAGAGAAGCCTTATAAATAGCACCCGTAGAGTATTCAGAATCATGTAGTAGTGAGGAATATTAAGATTACACGTGCTTCCATTTAACTCCAGAAAACTTTTTCCGATATTATATTAACCTTAATTAACTCGTCAGAACACTTGTTATGGATTGAGGCGGTTATGTTAATCGATCAAAAAGTACCAACACTAAATGTCCAATGGCCGAATGATTTTTTCTTGTTTGATAATCACTTCGCCTGATGAGATGACATAGAGTGGCGGAGCGTCCATACAACTCGATTCCCACCGGCTTGCCTGATTTTCGGCGAGTCCATTTGTTTTACTACGGCTCATGAAGAGCAAATTGTTTCCGGCTTCCCTAAAAATATTTTTGACGCGCCGCCACTGTGACATACCTAATTGTTTGAAATTAGGTAGGCACCTAGTCCTGGGAATCTTTCAATGTTTATTCACACAGTTCGTATTTGCGTTTTGCGTGCTTCACGAGCCTTGGATTGGCGAAAAAAAGAACCTGAGCAGCAATCATTTATTAGTATTATGTGATCTTTCTAATGCCGCCTCGACTCAGTCAGTCATGAACGAACCGCGCGCGAAGTCGGCCGACTTGCGGTTTTTCTTTTCTCGTCTTCCATAAAATGAAGTTAGTTTGCGAAAGTATATTGAAAAGAATAGTAAACTACAGAATGTTTTGGTGTTTATCGAAGAAAGGATTTGCAGTGAAATGTGCCAACTTATTTGTGAAACTAATTGAATTTGAAATTATGATTGATCGGTATTTTTTTACAACTGCATTCTGGTATTGTAGGTATTAATAAGACAGGTCTAGAAAACCTCTACATAGGTACCTACTAAACCAAGTCAATTACATTACTTCATGAATTGAATCTGAACGCTGCAAAAAGAGACAACAATTTGCTTGTGGTTGTTCTGGAGTCATAAACGTCCATAGGCTACAATGTCTTGTTACCATCAGGCGGCCATGCGTGTTTGCTACCGTCGTAGTATAAATGAAATAAAAATGCCTTGACAGTTATTATCACACAAACTCTGGTCAAGCTCTAATGCCTTTAAAAAACCGTTTTGCAACGTGAGAGGCGCACTCGCTGCATTTGCGATACAACTGATATTTGCATAACAATTTCACGTCAAACGGCCTTAAGGCATGTTCGCTTAGACACAACACAGTCGCTGATATAAATGACAGAGATTGATTGCCCAAACACCGCCTTTTAGAGTGTCCAAGCTATTGCTAAAACTGCTGAAAAGCGGACAGTTGTTTTAAGTTACAATTACATCTGTGTCCTACATTAAGATAAAAATTTACAGCCATCTGTTGTGAGCGGGTTATTCATCATATTAGGTAACAGACCTGCTATTTTAGGTAAATAGTGACTACGTTCTTAGTAGAAATTGGTTGTGGTAATGATTTTAATTGAATGATTTTAAGGTCAAGCATCAGTCATACATATAGAAGTTATACATACCTATATGCCTGTCATCGCGGTGTCGCTTTGCCTCCTCAAAGTTATTTTATATTCTGGTGAAAGAATTTTAGCTCATAATCTTACAGGCACTAAGAAAGTCGTTTACCACTTCGACTACGGCAGACCAGGTTACCATCCTTACCGGGTTGAAATTCTTCTTACTCGAACCAAGCGCATTTCTTCATCTTTTATAATGCGCACTGCTAAGGTTTGGAATTCCCTGGATCTATTTAAGGCAAGAGTGAATAGGCATTTTCTGGGTGAGCTCGCTTCACGTCGGCCTCATCTTTGCACCCTGGCTAGATGCTGGTCAAGAGCAATCCCATTAGTAATAAAAAAGACTATATAATATATATTTGTATATTAAGATTCAAAGGTGGGCCACTTTTTTGGCTGTGTCCTAACTAAATCGTCGCCTAAATTTTGCCAAACTCGCTTCTTGCAAAAACTTGCCAAAATCAGTATTTACTGAGGACTATTCTTAAACACAGTGTAGGTGAGTACTCTGTCGGATTAACTCATTGTATTATCCATGAAATATAACGTTAGGACACCAAATAAGTTCAACACTATTCATAACCGATCCTTATTGTAACTGGATCAATAAGGGCACCGGTTAGTATTGACGCATGGTCGTCACTTATCATTCAACACATAACTCAGTCCATAATTGCATTTCCGCTGCTTTGCCCGTTTTGGAAAGTGGACAAATTGGAGCCCTTGAATAAACATTTCTGTTATTTAAACTTACAATACCTTAAGTATCTTTGAGTACGGTTTAAACGTGCGTATTTATAATCATTATTTAGCAACATGTTTAATAAATAATTTATTTATTCAGACAACATGGGTCCATCGACTCGTTAGTTTCGTTACTTATCCTATGTTAGTTGAATAAATTAATTAATGAATACAATTAGGGGTTGCAATATCGGACGGTTTTCCAATTCCGGAATTGTATCCGATATTGGGCTCCAATTCCGGAATTCCGGAACTGGTTCCGGAATTGGGAAATTTACCTTTTTCAACTAAATTGATGTCACAAAAATGTACTAAAAATATAATCATTATCGTTTTATAGGCAATATCCAGATAAGGTAGCCTATATTTTAAATTTTAGTAAAAATATTAAGATATTTCGTACTTTCAATTTACTTTTTCACTTTACCTACTGAATTAACGGCTTTCCGGGATCAAATAAAGCAGAGTGCTAAATGTGATTCATTAGTAGTCATATATGGTCATTAATTCATTATCAGCACTAAACTCGTGATTTTCGAAAAAAATGCATGAAGTTTCATGTGGGTAAATTCCGTCTTACTGGGAGGCGGAACGCCAAAAGCATAAAACAGGCGAGGTGGCGCTGTTCTTCAAGAATGGTGACAACACACTACTGAACAACTACCGAACCATCACGCTTTTGAGCCATGTCTACAAACTGTTTCCAAGAGTCATTACGAGCCGTCTCGCACGCAGGCTAGATTAATTCCAGCCTCCCGAAAAAGCCGGTTTCCGAAGAGGCTTTAGTACCATAGACCACATGAACCACATCCATAGGCTCCGTTAAGTTATACAGAAGACTGAAGATTACCACTATACCGCGTGTTAGGCTACCACTATATCGAATTACTGAAGTGTTCGTACGAGGACGCCACCATGTCAGTCCGACTTCAGGACCGGAACTCGAAATCTAGCGGGGAGTCAGGCAGGAAGCTACAGCACATCTTTTCATCCAATATTCCACGTCTCAAGATGAGGGTCTTTGACCAATGTGTGTTGCCAGTGATAACATATGGCACTAAAAAGTGGTCGCTCACCATGGGCTTCATAAGAAGGCTCAGAAAGTGACTATGAGAGTGTACAATGCTCGCGGGAGTCCGATGGATGCGGGTGACATACTGACATAGGACTGGTCATTGTGGTGTGGCGGTATTTGCGGAGGTCTATGTCCAGCAGTTAGTCCACTGTGTGGGATAAGTTTAAAGCGCGACCACCGGCGGCGAAGCGGATCAGCTACAATTATGTCAATGGTGTGCTCACGGACCCACTGCGTCAGTGCACGGGTCTTCGTGGATAAGAACGGCTAGGTACGTAAGCCACACTAGAGCACACGAACGCAGCTAACGGCGGAGTTTAGTGATCGTCGTATCCAAAATACGGATAGGAGGAGTATACTATACGTGATGGAATACTAATACCAGTTTGAAATCTATTCACAAAATGTTTATGAATCTGGTGATAGGCGAACAATTCCTCAGTTTTACATTGTGAAATTTAAGAATAAACAAACAAAATACTCTATTTTCTCTCTCTAAATTCATCAAATCCAATTCCGGAATTTCCGATATTTCGAGTGTACCAATTCCGGAATTGTAATATCGGAAAAATTGGCCGAGATTCCGGAATTTCGAGATTCCGGAATTCCGGAATGCAAGCCCTAAATACAATTACTTAATACAATTACTTATGCATTAAATAATTAAATTTAATGCTTACCTCCTGATATTCATCATAAGGTTGGTTATTATATTACAGTCGAGGCGCATTCTTCACTGTTCATCTCGTGCGTTCGACTAATATGTATTAACATCATGAAGGAAGATCAGTCCGAAACATGTTACCAATAATGTCATACGTGAGGTCGACTGTAGTCGCGTGTGAACATGACTCATGATAGTTTAAATTTAGTTAGATTTAAATGTTCCGAATGAGAATTCCGGGTTTTGCAGTTAATGGCGGAAGTAAGGCATGTCGGCTGAAGATGGTTCTGAGAAAGCATGCGATCGCGTGCGCTTGCGCAGCTGTGGCTGCTGGAATGGACGCGTTCGCGGAATGCTATCCCATGTTGCATGAATGCTATAGCGTGTCGAGACTTGGACAACATTATATTTTTTATAGAAAACAGGCCAAGATTTATTACGTGTTTTAGTTTGCGTGCATGGTTTCTAATTAATAATCAAATACGGGCGATGATGAAGAATATGACGACCTAACCGAATTCGGTCACAGCGACTGCACCTATTTTACCTACTGGAATAGGTAGGTGGAAACAAGTTTGGATGTGTAATAATCAAATCCAAAAAGCATCGAGCTAATAGTTTTTCTATTGATCTTTGTCGAATGCTCATGACATTTGACCATGGATAGCAAAATGTGCATTGACCGTACGACAAGTGTATAGTATTAGTAATGAATCGCTTCTTTCAAGAGATCTGCAACGATTGACATGAGGCAGTGGAGCGTGAAGGCCGAGGTCTCATCTACGCTAACTTGCACCGGTTAAGGTTAGGTTTTAGTCATAGGTATCATTTGAGTTCGCACTGCATAGGCGGCAAAGTTCAGTAAGGCTAGTAGTTCAATTAGCTTCGCACATCTCTGGGCTGCTACCGCAAACGACATTCGAAATTTTCCCTCTCTGTCGCACTTGCAATTATGCACATAAGTGTGACAGAGAGAGAAAACTTCGTTTGTGGTTCGCGGTAGCACTCCTGGTCCAAATTCACCCATATTCACAGAGGAGGAAGGACCCTTCTTTGGGTATTGAACGATATGTAAAATTACGTATTCAACACGCACTAACTACCAGATTCAATGATGAATCAAGCTCGTTTCACGGCTTTGTGCAAAGTGAGTGAAAACGTGTAAAACGCAAGTGCGATTGCCGTGGTCGGACAATGTGACGATGAAAGATACGGGAGCGCCGGTGCCG
The DNA here is from genome assembly GCA_951800055.1 of Cenopis cana. Taxonomy (NCBI): domain Eukaryota; kingdom Metazoa; phylum Arthropoda; class Insecta; order Lepidoptera; family Tortricidae; genus Cenopis; species Cenopis cana. Next base: position 13,134,552 of record OX637478.1, read on the forward strand.
CCGCCCCGGTTCAAGAAAATCGCGCGACTGGCTGCGGCGAGGGAGCGTGACAAACGCCGAACTGTGACTTGGGTACGAGGTTATTTTTAAGTATTGCTAACCTGTAGGAAATTATTTGACTTTTTGATCGCAATAGTAGCACAAAATTCTATCGTGAATATTTTAATAAATAAGTACTCACTTATAAATTCTTCGCCATATAAATAGACATGTTGGAAAAGGTGATGTGAGTAAAACATATTTAACGTTGCGTTGACTATACTTACGTGATCAAAGATGCACCTACCTTTGATTAGAGATAGCTTTCGTACTGTAACTGTCATTGCAGAAAGCCTCCGCTCTTGTCGTATTTACATATAAAATTCTATACACATCTCGTCGTGAGTCGTGATTCAACAAACCATAACCTTTGTACGTACAAGACCATCATTGATGGTTCATTCTCGCCAGTTCTTCACAATTTAATCCATACATCTCGCAGATAGATGTTTTCGAATCCACCTTTTGAGATCATTCAAGATCTCGCTGACAACCAAACAAAAGCTGACAAGTTAGACAAAACGATCGGAACACCACACAATGCGAGCCCGCATTTACCTTTCTGAATAGGCAGGGCTATTCATAATGCTTTACCTCACTGCACTTCAGAAGAACTAGAAAACTCAAGACCTTCGAGTGCACGTTGTTATTACGAATCGCGCCATCAAGATGTAGGTACTAGGCGGCAGGCGGTGTTGAGGTAAAACAAGTTGTGAATAAGGTACACCTGGTTGTGCGTGGGAAAGTTTTCATGTCCCTGTTTGCTAAAGAAGTACAGAATTCGCGGGTACAAACGACAATGTGTATTTCGCACATTGCTAACTGTTGCCTTTTAATTCGCAACCCGCAACCGTTACGTCGTGATTGCACTTGGAGCACGCGATGTCATGCCGAGTGTGTAATGATAGTCAATAATAGGTAATCCGCTCAGATTAACGGTATCCAATCGGATGACGATACAATCTGGGATACATCTAAATGCGATGTTTTGTGCTAAACGATTATTAGATTTCTCTTCTAAGTAGCCTATAGATATTTCATTGTGGTGCTATAGTTAAGAAGAAATATTGTCCGTTGGGAAGATGGTGGTGTCAGGAGACTTTTAAAGCACGATACTGCTATATGACCTGTCAGCTCTCCCCAAAGACGTAGGCAAGAGTATCAGAAGTAGATACGTAACTGCCAACTCACCGGGCATTTGTTCCCGAAGGCCAAGGGACATGGCGTTCTACTAGGTCCTAGGAGTACAAAAGTGCCAATAATCTGTCACCTTTTTTCCGAAACGTGGGAACATTGGGTTCCTATATCTAGTAAACTGGCAGCTAACCTGTCATCTCTTTTCCCCCAGGGCCCCGAGACATGGGTGGGAGTGCGAGCGCTGCGCGCCAGCTCAGGCGGCATCCTGGATCCGGACGACCGCGTGCGCGATGTGGCGGACGACCGCGAGACGCTGACGGCGGAGTGCGCTGCGCAGGCGCCGGCCCGCGCCGCGCAGGCCGACGGCGCGAGCGGCTCCAGCGCAGGCACCGCCTCCCCGGATATGTTCCGAGTGAGTACCATTCCACTATAGTGCGTGCTGTCATCCACGAAGACGCGCTCCTCCACAGCGAATGTCATACTAATCTATGCGTAATTGTGGATTGGGCTGTGGAGGGGCGCGCCTCCGTGGATGACACGCACTATACCTACACCCCTACCACTACACAAAAAATTAGAGAAGAATTTTAAAAGTAAGATGTTCTCATTGTGTGGTTGTATGGAAAAGACCAAATATTCAAAATAAAAACGCGCATATCTTAGAAACAAGAAGACTTGGTATATAGCAAGTGTGGTCTAAAATATGTAAAATCACCTCCTCTATTACCCCTTAAAGGATTTGCAACTAGCTACCAAACACCCTGTATAGCGTATTTTTTCACACAGGAGTTGATTTTTCAAAATGCCCAATGTATGAAATGTTTTCATACAACAGTTTACCCCTTGTAATCTAATGTAGAGTTAAATCTTTTAAATCTTGATTTTTCAAAATGCCTAATGTATGAAATGTTTTCATACAACAGTTTTACCCCTTTAATCTAATGTAGCCTAAAAGGACACATTTGCTGCTTTTAACCATCCCGCTCTCTACGGAACTCTGCGCGTAGTTTTCGTGAATATTTAGTACATTTTGATTGACTTTTGGAATACTGGATCATTTATCAAAAATCTATCCGGTTATTTTGTTAGAAAGCTACCCTTTTTGTAAAAAAATAAACATATCACTGCCGTTGACAATTACGAAATAATCAGCATGAATGTTTATTTTTACAATGATAGGCGCGGGATGCGCGGTAGCGGGACGATGCGAAGGCGGTACTGCTTCGCTTCTGCGCATGATATTACTACTGCGCAAACGTTATACTGACAGTATTATATCAAGTGGGAATGTTTGCGACGTCAGTAAGTTTACGTCAAAGAAGAAAATGTCACATATCGATACCGCCCCGCCAAGTCAGGAAGTCGCCTAACTATCAAACACTGGTTTCAGTCGAGAGGAAATGACTGAATTTTAATTTTTTTTACGTCTTTGGGAGGCTACTGCTCCTCAACCCACCGATGGAAACGCGGCAGACGTCCACAGTCCTTCATAATAAAACTTTCTTAACCACTGTATGGTTCGTACAGTTCGTACAAAACTAAGGCAAAGTGCTGTCAAATTAACGCAAGCAAAAATCTACCTTACAGTCAGAGCTCTAAGTCTAGTTTTGCTTGCGTTCGTTTGACAGAATTTAGCCTTAAGAGTTGTGTCCGAACCACGTCCGAACATATAAGGTTTCTCGTGCGAGAGGAAATGAAAAATTAAACTGACTAACGATTTTAGCGCCTGGCTCACGGTAATAGTAGTTATTTTTAGAGTTATATGACTTCTTTTTTGTATTATACGTATTGCAAATAAAATGCGTTAATTTATTGTAATATTACCTGTACTAATGTAAAAATGCATGCTACTTTTAATAACTACGTACACGCGCGTTTTAAAAACACAATGCGTGAGACGAGTCTGGCTGTATGGGATAAAACCTTTGCCTTTGGTGGAAAAGTAAATTTGGCGGGAGCACGAGCGAACGCGCGAACACCTGAAAAAGTCAGAACCCATATTTAAACAAAATTAGGACACATGTTTGAACTTGTCATTCCACTGTTAGTAGTCTTATTTTGTAGTTGATAATCATTCCATGTCATGTGTGCGAACAGTAAAGAACTAAGGCTATCGTTTTGCTGTGATTTAAATATGGGTTTGTGTTATTCCGATTGTATCGGTGGGCGTCGACCGAAAACAGTGAGTGTTATTTATTAATAGTTTATCCGAAGATAGTTCAATCTGCTAAATCTACAATTATTCTTTGTAATTGTTATCTTAATTTTTAGATTCAAATCAATTTATTTAAGTAAGTAGTCTTAGAACATAATTCTAATATCTAAATAGATAGTTACTTGTCTGGAGAATATACATTCTAGCCCGGCTAGCCGGCGGATAAGAAATAAAACGAATTATTATATTTATACTACTGACAAGAAAAAAGGGGCTACAAGTATTTCATGGTTACGTGAAAATTGTATTCAACAGTATAATATATTTTTTATTAGACTTTAAAAATCAGTACGTCTTAATACTGAAGGATGGGGACATCATTAATGAGCAATTATATATTTGTTAATTTGTTTATTTATTTCGGGGATCTCGGAAACGGCTCTGCTAACAATTTCTATGAAATTTGGTAGGTAAGGGTTTTTGGCGGCGATCTTCGATGTAGTCTCAATCAAGGGAAACGCCGAGCAACTCTCGGTTTCCCAGGTCTTGAGTAGATACGAGTATTATAAACTAGTGCCTCTGTGAGCTGTAGACCTCGGAAGTGTTTTTTTTTTAATTTCTAAATACCATATTATCGAAATTTCACGAGAATCTGTTGAGAAATATGCGACCTGTGGAGGAAAACAAACCGAGATCCGGTCGGAGAAACACAAAACCATTAATAAAAAAACCAAAAGGTGACTCTACAAAAAAATTCTAGGTATATCGTTACCGAACCTGCTCACAAAATTGTACGAGAATCGGTGAAGAAATGCGACCTGTAGAGGAGAACAAACGGAATTACATACGAAAGCATTTTTGTCGAACCTGAAGCAGAGACCTTCGTTTCACTCGGTCAATTATTTAAGTTACGATACAAAATTTTGAAGTGCCTATCAATACCTATGTTATGATGTTCTACATTTTTGTTATCTAAAATTGCTTTTACCAAACGATACCTATTTCGGCTAACTATTTAAACCATTTTGCCGTACCTACGTATGAATCAGTCATTGGTCATAGTGAGTAAAACTATAGATAACGGAAAGTAGGCTAACAGGATTACGGCCCAGGCACGCAGTCGGCCGTTAGTATTAAGTAAGCTTATGTAATGGCAGTGGGATATTTAGGTACCCAATGCATAGTAATTGGGTTGTAAACGTGTAGGATATGAGTTCGATTATGCAAAGTCAAGGAAATTGAAACTTGTTACCTTTTTCGATCTTATCACAATGACAATAAGAGTTAAAAAGGTACGTGTTTAGTTTTCCCTCACGACCATCGTTCAGTTCTCGATGAAGCGCCCTACCACTTTTACTTTACTACGACGTGACAGCGATAATTTTAACTGACGGATAAAATTTATCGGGCGATTGAAAAATTTAGCTTTAGAATGAGATATATATATATATATATATATATATATATATATATATATATATCAGTACTTTCTGATTCAGAATACGAACCAAACTTAGTATAGATAGATGACGTCAAATTCTTTTCCACTTTGAAAAGGTAAGGAGTTCTTCAAACTTAACGATGTATATATTTGTTGCATTTGGCTGACCGATAGGGTTGCAGCTATTTCTTAGCTCATATTCTTGCCAGTACCTTATGCATCTCATTGTATCTATATAACTGCAAATGAGATCCCTTGGTTACAGAGATAAATAGCTACGCCTGTAGACTCCTTAACTCTCAATGGTAATGCCCTATTATATTTCTGTAGCGATTTGTAAGTGGTGATTTACGAATAGAATGCGTTTGCGGTGTGCTTATTGCACATTGCACCGCACGCCCCGAGCGCTCGTGCAAGTTCATTTGTCATATGGAAATCGCTGTAATGCAGTGTGAAATGGCTCTCGGGTGTTTGTACTGCGACATATAGGAGATATTCATGTTTATGGTAATCAGTTTATTTCTAAGTTTGCTTGTGGTTTGCTTGGCATTTTAATCTGTAGGAACAGCTGTAAGGCATTATTGTTGGCGTTGTTTACAAGGGTGACAGCACCAGTAAGGGTAATTGACAAGAGCTAATGAAGAGAAGAAGAAGTTGACGACCGCTTTAGCTTAGTTGGTAGTGAGTGTAGTGACCCTGTCTACGAAGCTGGAGGTCCCGGGTTCGAATCCCGGCCAGGGCATTTATTTTTGTGATGAACACGAATATTTGTTCTTGGGTCTTCGATGTTTTCTATGTATTTAAGTATCTATGTATTTATCTATATAAGTATGTATATCGTCACTTATTAGTACCCATACTACATCTTTGCTTAGTTTCGGACTAGGTAGATTTGTGTAAGATTGTCCAAAAATATTTATTTAGTAAAAAAAATAATGAAGCGATAAGGGTTTTTTTTTACCTTTTTAGTACGGAACCCTAAAAAGGGTTATTAATTTTTTATACAACACTCAAATTAAAACCGTATGAATTAAGTGTCCATTATTGGTACAAGTCAGCTTAAAGTGTCAAACACTGGTGCCGTCACCCGGTAACTTGGCATTGTACTCAATACGCGGCGGGTAGTTTTTGTATCGTGGTGACTCTTTAGTTTAACTAGGTCTAGTTTACACCGCTAGGATATTAAGGTGCATAAATAATTACTTCAGTTAAATGATCATCCATAAGCTAGTATCTATCTACTCTAACCAAGTTTTCAACGACTATGTATTATACTTACATACTTATGTCTATTATTCTAGTACCAGTAGTTATATTAGAATGGTTTTGCTAACTTGCTTTTATTTAAGAAAACGCTGTTAATTAAATTTATTATTATTTATTTATTATTTATTGAGACCCTTTCCCACAAACACAAATGCTAAGTCAGTAAATAAACGAATGATAACGGCGTTTTAACTAAAATAGGTTCAAAGGACGTTTGTAAGTAAGGATTTTTATTTTCAGGGCGGCGGCGGCGTGGGCGGGAGTATGCGTGTACCGAACTCCGAGTCTTGCGTGGAGGTGGGTGCCGCAGACCTGGAGGACGGCGCCAACGGGCTGCAAGTCCGGCGCGGAAGCGAGCCCACCCTGCACCAGGACACACTGCCGCCTCAGAGAACGGTACGGAAATACAGTGTTTCCTCACGTTAAAACGCTAAAACTATTTGACCCTACGTGACCCTTATTACAATGCGCAAAAAGTGCACGAATGGTCAATTAACTGTGATAGTATGCGTGTACCGAACTCCGAGTCTTGCGTGGAGGTGGGTGCCGAATCAATTTAGGTAAAAAACAATAATAAACCATTTTATTTTTCCAGGCCACAGAAAACACCAAGCGCTGGTCAGCAGCAGTAGTCTGTCGGGAAGATAGCAGCCGGACTCAAAAAGTACATCCACTGCCGGACGGCCGGCCGCCGGACCCCGACCGACTCAACCCAGGACATTTTCAGCGACAGACGAACAGGCTCTCCATGCAGTTCTCTGGACCAGGGTAAGTGCATAACTTTATGAAGTACTAGTCCGCTGGGTGGACAGCAGCTGGACGTAGAAAGTGCATCCACTGTCGGACGGCCGGTCGCCGGACCCCTCTCGGCTCAACCTAGGACACTTCTAGCGGCAGACTAACAAGCTCTCCTTGCAGTTCTCTGGACCGGGGTAAGTGCATACCTTCATGAAGTACTAGTCCGCTGGGTGGACAGCAGCTGGACAAAGAAAGTGCATCCACTACCGGACGGCCGACCGCCGGACCCCGACCGACTAAACCCAGGACATTTTCAGCGACAGACGAACAGGCTCTCCATGCAGTTCTCTGGACCTGGGTTAGTGCATACCTTTATGAAATACTACTCTGCTAGGTGGACAGCAGCTGGACATAGAAAGTGCATCCACTGCCGGACGGCTGGTCGCCGGACCCCGACAGACTCAACCCAGCACATTTTCAGCGACAAACGAACAGGCTCTCCATGCAATTCTCTGGGCCTGAGTAAGAACATACTTTCATGAAGGTTGCCGGGTCGACTGCCGCCGGACCCAAAAAGAGTATTCACCCCCGGACTGCCGGCTACGCAGTTCTTAAGACCTCTCCTGGGTTAGTGTGAACCTTATGAACTGGTAACTGTGGTCTACCGAAACTACAGCAGCAGCAGCAATTTGTACCGTGGAAAGATACTACTGCTACTATTACTACTGGCTTTGTAGCACGCACTGCTACAAAACTATGACTCTCACAGGCTTAGGCCATTGTCCTTCAGTATGCCTGCGTACAAAAAGACGGTTTATGAGCAATTATGATGAAAAAAAATAGACTATTCTCTCATAATTTCAGAAGTGGAGTATGGCTAGACGCAGCAGACCGTGTGCAGAGTTACGGCAGCAAGAGCCTGCCTCGGGACGCGCGGAGAGAGCCGCTGGGCCAGGACACGCCCGGCGACCAGAACCGGGTCGAGGACATGCTGCGCTGGGTGTCCGGAGTTAACAACGTCGCTAGTGTGCATCCGCAGGAGCGCCCGCTTGATCTCTTACCTGAAGGTACCTATAGTATGATTATGATTAAGGTATGATTCCGTTGCCGACTGCATAGTGCATACAGCAACAGCACGTTCCGCCGCACTCCAAATTGAACCGTAATGGTATGGGTAAAAAGCTCAATTTGAAATGAGCGGAGAAGTGTCGGAACAGGGGGTCGATTTTTGAATTTCGAACGCTCGAATTTTCACTCGACATCTCTGTCAAAACGTCATAGTATTTGGACAGATCTCGAGTAAAAAGTCGAGCGTTCGACACTCAAAAATCGGCTCCCAACACACGCCGCTTACTCTAAATTGGGACTTTTAGTCTTATGATTACGGTTCAGTTTGGAGTGCAGCGGAACGTGCAGTTGCTGCATGCAGTCGGCAGCGGAATCATAACTTTATTCTACCTATAGCAATGTAATAGAGTTTCAATACTTTCAATTACAAACATACGATTTTTAGACAGTGTGTATGTATTAAAAACTGTATTAATACATTAGTATCAATGTAGAATATCTAACAGTATAAGAGCATTTGTCAGTGTCATAATTAAAATAGTAATTTACCTGTAAGTTTACAACTATGAACATGCCTCTGGATGTTTGACCATCCTCAGGTCAGCGTTTCGCCACTAAAATATCCTAAATTCTAGTATTTATAGTTTGAAGCATACGGATGTTATTCAATGATTGACAGTTAAGATTTTGGGACATACCATTACCTTTTAAACATCCATGATTCTTTTTACCGATAATATCGGATGTTGTTTACCTCTTAAGTCTTTAGCGGCTTAGCGGCACATTACTTACAGAGGCCGGGAAGTAAGGGGTTGCCGGCCGAGTAGGGCGAGTACATATAGATAGTTACGAGGCTGGCGACCCCTTTTCACGCCGAGGTATGTAAGAATATTGTATTGTAATGACAGCGCCAATATTTTCAATTTGTACCCTTTCTTTCTAGTGGGCAGCACAGAACGCGCGATCTCCGGTCAAGAAGTGCCAGTGAGTCCGAGCAGTAAACCCGCGCACGCCACGCAACCTGTGTCCGTGACACTAGTTAAGGGCGAGAAGGGGCTCGGCTTCACCATCACCACCCGGGACAACCCCACGGGCGGACACTGCCCTATTTACATTAAGAATATTCTTCCTAAGGTTGGTTCAAATTTATTACCCCCATTCATAACCCCAGTGAGTCCGAGCAGTAAACCCGCGCACGCCACACAACCTGTGTCCGTGACACTAGTTAAGGGCGAGAAGGGGCTCGGCTTCACCATCACCACCCGGGACAACCCCACGGGCGGACACTGCCCTATTTACATTAAGAATATTCTTCCTAAGGTTGGTTCAAATTTATTACCCCCATTCATAACCCCAGTGAGTCCGAGCAGTAAACCCGCGCACGCCACGCAACCTGTGTCCGTGACACTAGTTAAGGGCGAGAAGGGGCTCGGCTTCACCATCACCACCCGGGACAACCCCACGGGCGGACACTGCCCTATTTACATTAAGAATATTCTTCCTAAGGTTGGTTCAAATTTATTACCCCCATTCATAACCCCAGTGAGTCCGAGCAGTAAACCCGCGCACGCCACACAACCTGAGTCCGTGACACTAGTTAAAGGCGAGAAGGGGCTCGGCTTCACCATCACCACCCGGGACAACCCCACGGGCGGACACTGCCCTATTTACATTAAGAATATTCTTCCTAAGGTTGGTTCAAATTTAATAATCAATCGTTCATTAAACCTATTTTTCACTTCTCATGCTCTAAAAGTGTGTCATATTAGACTTGTGAAGCGGGGCTAAAGTAGTACATTTAAGCCCTAGGGAAAATATGTATACTTATTTATTATTTACAAAACATTTTAATTTGACCAATCAAAATACTTCACCGATTAAATCCACCAATCACAGAAAAGTAATTTGACAGATTAAAACATATTTGGTAAAAATATCAACCAACCAGAACACAGCTGTACTAAAATCGACCAATCAGGAAAGACGTTTTTCAGTTCTTTAAAGATTTAGCGGTGTCTATGGTCAAAGCAATTACTCCTCTTAAAAGAAAAAAAAGCGCATGGTTCATCTCTTTCTTTAATATAGCAAAAGAAAGGGAGGCGAATTCGCAAAGCAAACACGCATAGCGAGGCATATGGTGCTGGCCTTAGAAAAAAAAACATGATGTCAAATTAGACATACACCCGCCAAGAGTTAAATTATTCATTTAAGACATTGAAATATATGTTACACTAGAACAGACATTTCAAACACAACACGTTGTCAGACTTGATTAAAGAATGAGCGCGCAACAGATGCGACATACAGTTTATCCTACCTACCTTATAGTGATTCACGGCGTATGTACAATGGGAAAATTAATAGTTATTTTTGTAATGGTGCATCATGAAAAACATTTAAAGCAGCAGTGTGGATTTTACAATAAGAGCATATTTTTTTAGGCCAAATTATGTGCATTTCATACTTTTACACCACTATTAATCCTAAACTTTCTTCAAAATCATTATAGAGGTTTTATGGCATTGGTGTAGATATAATAATATAAAATATTTTAAACTGTAGCACAATATTTGATTTCATTATCTCTATTAACATTGCACGTCTCTACTGTCCCGTCTGCGTAATCGTTCTTTCGTTACTCTATGATTTCATGGCGGCCACATGACGCGTCGGCATGACTTAAAATTGATACAACAAATATTATTATAGGCGAATTTAACGAAAATCCAGTAATATTACTACTGAGAAGTCACTCCTTGACTTTTATTTGATTTTCCTGAATGGTTTGTGCTGTGCTCCAGTACACAGGTAGCCATATTTACCCGCACGCTTTTTTAACGTCATCCGTCCAACTATCACAGCCGTCTGGCACAGACTGAGTGCACTTGTGTCACTTGACCCTAACTCATGCGACAAGAAATCAAGTTGAGATGTCTGCTCTATTAGTATTACCTCAGTGATTTAAGATGGATAATTTGTGTTTATGTGTTTTCTCGCAATCGAAGTGAAAAGTAGAGTGTATAACTCGGGCCTAAAAGCCATATGACCACTCGAACAATTTTCCCTCTCTACGTTCGGGAAAATAATCATCTCGTGGTAATATGGCTTACTTTAGACCCTTGTCAAACAATCTACTATTAGATTGCCGCTAAAATTAGTTTGTCCTTAGCTGTGATTTTGAAAATCTTTGTGAGAAAGGGATATATGAATAAGGGGGAGTTTTAGCCGTTAGTAGAAAACCTTAATATTTCCCTTCAGACAATCCAGAGGCAGTATTTTCATTAGCGCGAAATTAAATCTCCCTACCCCTTTTAGCATACCGGGAATGTGGGAATGTATGTTTCACGTCAATGACCTTACCCGAACATGTTTAACCCCCAGGGCGCGGCAGTAACGGACGGGCGGCTGCGCGCCGGCGACCGCCTGGTGTCCGTCAACGGCGTGTCCGTGTCGGGGCTCACGCAGCAACAGGTCGTCTCTCTACTGCGGAACACTCCCACCGACTCTACCGTCGACATCGTGGTCGAGCGGCCCGTGCCCAACCGGACACAGGTGACTACTGACTGAGATTTAGGGTGGGTTGCACCAACCTACAGTAACCCATAGAAACTTGTATAATTAATAGTACTTAAGTTCAGATGGGTTCTTAGCGGGATAAGGTCTCTGGATAATGCGGAGGTGTGCCAGAGCCAAGTTTAGCCGAAGCAGCAAGAGAAACTTGCAGCCTGTACCTACTCCTGTATTAGTCTGGATTAGATATGATAACTAATATTCCAAACTATGACGTGACCAATCTTCTTATTGCTTTCCTTATATAAACTAAGACTTGACTTGTTTCCAGAGGGTTGAACCCCAGCAAAGTCCACAGAAATACTCAGAAAAGGCGATACTCACGCCCAACGGCCAATCCAAACCCGTGGACATCGGCGAGAACGGCCGAGTGTCAAGCATGGTCAACGCCATCAACCAGGGCTCAGCTAGGGGCAGGATACCCAAGAGCTCCTCCAAGGATGACCTCATCAAGGACCAGGATAGTTCGCTGCAGGACGCCCTGAACTCAAGTTCTAACTCCGTAAGTGAAAGTTCAACCACATAAGAATAGTTTGTTTCAAGATTATTTTAAACATATTGGCGATCATGTCAAGTTCCTTCGAGTGAATTCCTCAATATTTAGGATCTCGCTTGGACTTTCAAGCGGTAGCCACTTAATTCACAAAATTTAAACAACGTGGTGTATTCTCAAAGGTTGGACCCCTGGATTCTTTTCAGCTATTCTTATTTTTTCAATGTTGTCGGTGAAATTAATGCCTGGTTTGTCCTCCAATTTTCACCTGACTTTGTCATATTCATAATTCCTAAATATAACTAGTGGTCTTCTGGGTTAGTATAATAAAATGTACGTATTTCCCATGTGTCCTATGAATTATGAATAATAACGCTAATCACCACTTTCTTCCAATTCCTTGACCCATGACTAAATCTTGCATTCCTCCTTTTCCAGATTCTTAGTCTTCGAAACCGCCTGATCCTCCGACTAGACGTGCCCGTTCACGACTCGGAGAAGGCGGGTCTGGGCATCAGCGTCAAGGGCAAAGTCACCGTGGGCCCTGACCCTCAGGACTTAGGGATCTTCATCAAGTCGGTGCTGCATGGTGGTGCGGCTTCTAGAGATGGCAGGTCAGTAGATACTTCTTATGATTGAGTTAACTATCTAGTCATATGGACGTGTGTGGTGAAAATTGGTTGGGCATTAGCATCAAGGGCAAGGTTACTGTCAAACCTGTCCTTCAGGACTAGAACACCTTCATCAAGTCTGTGTTGAATGATAGTGCGGCTTCTTAGAGACGGCAGGTAACCAGGATTATTGTACGACCGAGACAGTACATCAGTCACATCCGACGTAGCTGTTCGTTTGCACAGATACATAAGCAGCTAGGGTAACTCTCCGATCAGTACCTATAGTGACCATTATAGATCAGTGATTAGTGTTCATTATATATTTTATCAGTTAGTGTGGGTATATGGTTTATTGTATAGGTTTTTTAAACCTATACCGTTATTACGTTTCAGATTACACACGAATGATCAGCTGTTAAGCGTTAATGGGGTGTCCCTAGTGGGGCAATCGAACGCCGAAGCTATGGAGACATTGCGACGAGCGCTTTTACATGCACGGCCAAGTGTACGGGGTAGCATCTCGCTAACCATCGCCAGGAGAACAGGTAACCTACATTCTTAGCGACATGTACTATCCTTATAAATATTAGGTACTCAAATACAGTCGAAGTAATTGAATGTTCAATAGAAATAGAGTCCAAAAGTGACAAACTTTTAGTTTCCTCGACTGTACATCTGAATACTCTCAAATTAGACGATAATAATTCTATTGGAAGTTTACCCTGAAAACATTTGTTTACAGACAGTATGGACAGCATGGCGCGATGGAAAGACGACACTCCCCCTAACGGCAACGAGTCTTCTAACACCACGAACAGCGTCGAAAACAACTCGCAATTTAATACCGTCATATACACCGAGAAGGACAAACCCACCGATTACAACCAGAACAAATTCGACAAGGAACGGAGCATCGACAGCCAGGAAATCAGAGGCAGCAAGAAACACGCCTCGATCGTAACTATAAACAACAACACAAGCTGGGTCTCGAATCAATCCGATGACAGTAAAGGATATTTAGAGAGAGAGAAAGATACGGTTCCTCACGATCCGAAGAGGGATAGCTTCGAGTGGAGTCGACTTGATGGTTGGAACCCGGTGATAGACCGACTGACTGGCTTGAGGAATGAAAGTTACTATATGGCAACGCAGATAGATGCCCCGGTCACGAACGGACACTTTAGGCCTAATTTGGGACATGTGCATATGTCGAGGTCGCCGCCAGCGCACCATAATGTTATTATTGAAGAGGATTACGGAACAACGAGGTATATACTTTTCTACTGGTCCCAAAATAAATATGGGTAGTTAAGCTGCTATTTAAATTAATTTAAAGATTAGGTAATTTCTGAGATCTTCAGATAAAGAGATGATTTTACAAAATACGACTTTATTTTGTCTGTGACAGATGACTTTTGTGATACAATCTGTCCCGGGTTATTGTGTATTTGTCTCGTACTTGTTATCCCCATTTATTACGCCACACTTGGTACTGCAACAAATGTAGTAGCCAGGTGCCAAAATAGGGGAATATCGAATGCTCGGACGTGAAGTTATTTTCTATTATTTGGGAAATATTCATTGAGGAGCTACATTTTCTAAGCCAACACGTTATATAGGATGGTAACAAATTCGTCTCTGGCAGCAGTTTTCGAGAATTGGCCATTGTATTTGGATTATTAGGACTTTTTCCTTACCTCATGATATTTTTGACATCAGGGGCAGTACGAGTGGCCCAGGCGAGTCAGGCAGCGAGAGCGGCGCGGGGTTCAGTCGAGATGCGGTGGGACGCCGCTCCATGTCGGAGAAGCGACACGCCGCCATGGACGCCAAGACCACCGGCACTTACAAGAAGATCAAGGAGATCAAGGCGCAGCACTGTGAGTACTCACATTATATCTTAGGGCCAGTACTAGTGGCCCCAGAGCAAAGGAGTGAGAGCGGTGCTCTGGGCTCAGTTACAAATTTAAACCTGCAACAGTGGTCTAGGGAAAAAATTGTGAGAAGTATTTCGAAGTTTTCGGTCTAGACTGTGTACATTATGGGTCTGTATATATATTTCTAGACTTATTGGTCATTAAAAATATAAATACTAGGCTCATTAACACGACTCCGTCCTTGGTCTACGACGTTTGTTTGGCGGAAGCCCGCGTGTTGAAAATTCCAAATGTATAAGTTTCAAGTATAATTATTTTGTCAACAGCATTGCAAGTGGGTCCATCGCTAGGAATGCGAAAGTCATCCAGCTTAGAATCCCTACAGACAGCCATACAGGAAAACCAAAGGAATCCGCGGAACGAGCCGATATACGCGCGGGCTCATCCACGTAAGTGTTTATTATTGTACGCTATGCGAAATAATACTCGTATTACCTATATGTACATGTATTTCAAGCCTGGTTTTATACCATTCATTAGACTTTTACGTCGGTAAGTAATGGCGACATTGTATGTACGTGTAATTCATATTATTGAATTCGGTATTTAAAAAAAATATGAAATCGATTCTCACGACTAGTTCTAAAAGTCCGTAATATTTCTTTAAGGTCAAAGCTACAATGCCACATGAAAATCTATATGTTTTATGTGTCGACGGTGACTTTTCATGACGTTTCGCTCTGCTCAATGTGACCTGTGATGACGTTTTGCTCTACTCATAGTGACGTTTGATGGCGTTTTCCTCTACTCATTGTGACCTTTGATGACGTTTTGCTCTACTCATTGTGACCTTTGATGACGTTTTGCTGTACTAATTGTGACCTTTGATGACGTTTTGCTGTACTCATTCTGACCTTTGATGACGTTTTGCTCTACTCATAGTGACCTTTGATGACGTTGTGCTCTGCTCATTGTGACCTTTGATGACGTTGTGCTCTACTCATAGTGATCTTTGATGACGTTGTGCTCTACTCATAGTGATCTTTGATGACGTTGTGCTGTAGTCATAGTGAGGTTTGATGACGTAGTGGTTTATTCATGTTGTTAGCGCTGAAGCACTGGCTGACGGACGGCGGGCGCGGGCCGGGGCCGGGGCCGGGGCCGGAGGGCGTGGTGATGGTGCGCGGCTCGCCGCACCAGTCCTCGCTCTCGCACAAGAAGCCCTCGCTGCTCAAGTCCTTGTCTACCATGTTCCGGTAACTGACCATTTTTGTTCTGGTCACATCCAGTGTTTAATGACTGGTCGGAAAAAAGAGAGAATAAAGTATTTGACTGTCAACTAAATAGCGATTTGACATGACAAAAACGCTTTCCTTTTTTTTGACCGGTATAGGTATTAAAAGAAATAGTTTAGAGATTTGGGCCATTTTACGGAAAGTTGTACACTCGACTTTTTTTTTAATTTGGATAAAATTCGGGTTTTTCTACTCAGAATCGAAAGCACTTTCGAACCTAATAGGAGAAAAAAAAGTGTCCCAATTTTTTCATACAAAATCCAGATTTTCCATTCCTTTACAGTATACAAGCATTACAAGTTTAGTATGAGAACGGTAACGGAATGGAATAAAAAAATCTTGGAACACTTTTTCCCCTATATCATTCGAATGTGCTTTCGATTCTGAGTAGAAAAAACCCGATTTTATCAAAATTAATAAAAAGTCGAGTGTACAACTTTCTGTAAAATGGCCCATTTTCGTTAGTTATTGGTAAGACAATATAATTTTTACTGTTTTCAAAAATATTTTATATAAAACATCTCATAATAGTAGATAAAATAGTCTTATTTCAAGACAAAATCCCCACTGTTCTGTACCTAATTTTAATAGTTTGCTTTTTTTGTAGAATCGGCAAACCCCATAAAAAACCGGAAGACCCGATATACGGGAGATCTCAACCAGGCCGAGCCTCGGAGAAGTCACTGTCAAGGGAAGCGCTCGAACGGCACAATAGAGAACGGGATGAGAGGCTAGAAGAGAATTCGCATAAGTAAGTCATCGTTAGCACATAATAAGCAATAGTGCTACGTACAAAAGTCCCACTGTTAACAAATTTACAGTTTACAACCCCAAATTATAATAGGTAAATAACAAACTTTGACCACACCAAGCGAATGACGCGACGCGACGAGTAGCAATGCGCGGCAGCCACTGAATGGTACCATCTACGGATGTACTTGCAGCGGCGCAATATATCTTATATCTTTAAACGAGCAATTCTTGTATATTTATTTATATATTTATTTCGGGGATCTCGGAAACGGCTCTAACGATTTTGATGAAATTTGGTATGTGGGGGTTTTCGGGGACGAGCAATCGATCTAGCTAGGTCTCATGCCCGGGAAAACGCCGAGCAAAGCTCGGCCGCCCAGATATTCTTATATCTTTAAACGAGCAATTCTTGTATATTTATTTATTTATATATATATTTATTTCGGGGATCTCGGAAACGGCTCTAACGATTTTGATGAAATTTGGTATGTGGGGGTTTTCGGGGACGAGCAATCGATCTAGCTAGGTCTCATGCCCGGGAAAACACCGAGCAAAGCTCGGTCGCCCAGATATTTAACATCTATACGCTATATTTAGAAATAGTAATTACTAATTACAATTACACAAATGACTCGCATTAGAAACGGACACGCTATGAGAAAGCGAGTCTTTTTCAGGCTCGGGTTTCGGCCATCTTTATATACATCTCCTACTCTATGGAGCTGACCGAGCAGTGTTACATCTGGTTCCCACTTGTCGGATTGTCGAGCCCGAATTTTTATCGGGTGTCGGCGCCTCATACAAATTGGCGTCCGGCAAGTGTGAATAGCTTCATATAAATTATTCTGCCATTGGAACGTCCGATTAAAATCCGGGCCCGACTTGCGACAAATGGGAACCAGCTCTTAACCTATTCACCGCCACATTAGATTCTGTAATTGTGCCTCATACGCCAAAGTCTTCGTAGTGAAAATGAACCTTACTTGATAGCAACGTAGCTCGCCTTTACATAGACTTGATCGACTCGATATGAAGTCATTGGCACGTGGAGCACCTAATATCCTGACTTTATATCAAATCAATGGCGATGAAAAGCTAACCGTGTGGCGTCCCTCAGGCCGGAGGTCCACCACTCGCGGCAGAGCAGCGGCGAGCGCGCGCCGCCCTACCGCGCGCCGCCCGCGCGCACGCAGCCCGCGCCCGCGCACCAAGTGAGTCACACCCTCTCTACTACTCACTAAAGCGAGTGAGCCATGGTTGTGTGTTGAGATATACATGCACGTTGTTTATGTGCGTCAGCGTAAGAGCTATGAGATTACCCTGTCTGTGTGTTCCTATGTGTCACAACTACAACTGTGGCTATCCCGCGCTCGAGAGATAAAGTACTGTACCAGAGGGGCTAGCATAACATGCATCTCGTCGCTACTCGCGCGCGAGATAGGCTACCTGTCACTGTCTGATTAATGCTGTCAAAAAGTGACAGGTAGCTTATCTCGCGCGCGAGTAGATACGGAATGCATGTTGTGCTAGAGGGGCAGTATTACACAATTTAGACATACGGATCTGTGTAATAAACTTTTCTTCTCCTCCTTCTGTCTTTCTTCCTTCGAATACGCGTCTACACTCTGTCCGCGGCAACGATAGTACAGTCGAGGGCATAAATATGTATACATTTTTGCAGCATATTTCAATGGAATAAGGTGAAATCTGTATACATATTGGTGCCCTTGACTGTACTAGAAATCTGAGAAACCATGCAATTGGTCAGCGATAAGGGTAACGACTGCACATAGGATATTATATCTTGCATATTTTATGATTCGGCTTTTTACTTTCCACTTTTTATTTCCCACTTGCTCTGCGACACGGTTTGTGTAACGTAAATGAAATATTAAAATTATTAAAATGCCGTACGTCACGCCGGTATGTAAGCCTGCCCTGGCATTCAGCTTTTTATAAATAACGAGATAACTTTCCAAAGTCATTTATCTTGTATTCAAGGGCAAAATACCTGGCATATGGGTATTGACATAATTAAAATGAGTATTTTTTGCGAGTAAGTCGATAGCTATTTATTCATTGTGTATACTGTTGATGATAATAATAAGGTAATGTTCTTGACAGCGAAATCTGTGGATGCGGTTTTATAACTCCTACTCAAGTTTACGAACGTTTGTAAAAACATTATTTAAATTAGCTTTTTGCAGCTTTAATGCAGTTTTAAAATAACTATATTCTACAATTTAAATGTCTAGTCCACGGACTGCTAAGTTAAGTCTTCGAGGAATTAGTGGTCTGTGCTGTCACGAAGCAATGAGTTACAATTTTTCAAGTCTAAGGGCGGGTTGGGCCATTTTACGTAAAGTCGTACACAAGGCTTTTTTAATTTTGATAAAATCGGGGTATTTCTACTCAGAATCGAAAGCAATTTCGAACCTAATAGGAAAAAGTGTCCAAAATTTTACATATAGATTCGACACCGTTAAATGAGTCGTTTTCAAAAAATTTGTACACAGTTAAGGTCTTAATGAAAACAAAATTACGATCGCGTCCTTTGTGTAACGAAAGTTAGCCATACAAAATATATGAGTCATCATGACACAAAGGAATCAATAGTTAAGTTTTGTTTTAATTAAAGCCCTTAACTATATACATTTTTTTTGAAAACGACTCAAATATCGGTAAGTGGGAACACAGTATCAGTTGGTGCAACCCGCCCTAAATCGGCAACGCTGGTCAACTGGCCAGTCGTTATTGGTCAAGCGCATGTCAAACGCCAATATTGCCAGTTTAGACTTGAAATATTATCATTTATAGCTTCGGATCTAATATAAGTTATAACGTTAAAATGTTAAAATTACATTTCGTTAATTCTGTTAAAATGCACCTGATACTACGAAAAATATTTTTATGTTTTAACTTCTTGTATCCCTCGTACCATTCATTCAGCTTGCTTACCTTTAGTTGCCTTTAGTTGAAATAAGTCAATTTGCTTAAAAAACGTTGCGTTATATGTATTACTAACCAAAGAAATCAACTAGCAAAACTTCGTTAATTATAGTGATTAAAACTTGGCTTACAAAGTAAAGGGCTTACCTTAATGCTGATACTTTACAACTTTTAACTCTCTGTCTAAAGCTTAGTTAACTCACCACTGTGATAAACCGAACTTAACCGATATTATGTCTTTATTTAAAATCGTATTTAAGCGATAAATGTTATTTGTTTTTAAGGGTGAGTTGTTTCAAACTGTCACACATAATATAATACCTATTGTAAAAAGCTCTAACATATAAAGAAAGCCCTAGAGGCGTACTTGCAGAATAAATATTACATTTTGATTGATTGCTATGCTAACTTCTTTAGAATTTATGTAAGATATGATACAGTTTGATACAATGTGCCCGATATGATTGTTCGTCGTATTAATACAGAGTAAATTTCCACAGGGAATGGAAAGCGCCTGGGGCCCAACCGGACACTACGTCAATTACGACGAAATCCAACAAAACCTCAAGTAAGTCATACTCATACCCACAACACCTATACTCTATACTAAGATACCTACAACGACAGTTAAGTAAATGATACGTATTCGTCACGCACCTTTGATACGCGTATATTATGTACAGCGCAGTGATTTTTCCCGGGAAGCTGTATTTCTTCCCTTCGGATAATACCTGATGACAGGCGCCAAGTACACTGAGAAATTTGGAGACTTTGAAACGCTGTCCTGCCCAGACTAGCAAACAGTAGGGGCTGATTTTCAGATATATGATTCTCGACTATATGATTGTGGTACTGACAATAGCGAAACATGATTGCTTAAAATTTTCTCGATAGAAAATAAATCCAAAGTTGAGTCTATATTTTCCTTTTTTTCCTCAGCCTACTAAACCAACGCATTATTAAAAAAACACGATTAATTTAATATGATGATATTTTACCTCATCTAGGTACTGACAAGAGGAAATTTAATAAACCTGCACACAGTCGGATATTTAACGAGATTTGTCTAAAAAGCCATTCTCGGAGAGGGTTGCATCCCGTTTTGTCGTGAGCGAAAAACAAAGGTTGTCTCTTTCAATCGATATATCGCCTTAATACACAGCGTCATAAATCTTGATACACTTTAGCACCCTCTCAGTTTAAACCCTTTGATATTTCACTCTCAGTATATATACTTGACGAAATTTAATTTCCATTCTTTCGAATTGCCGCTCGCAAGATAAATAAATTGTATAAGAAACTCCTGTATAGTCCCAAGCTTCGCCTCCTCTCCTGACAGTGATTAATGTCCAGACAAATATCTTACTGACAGAACCCGCGGTGCGATTACAGAACGTCTTAGACCCTTATTACGATAGATCTAAATGTCAAATCCCATACGAAAAATTACATTAGAATATGCCTACCGTACGTTCGATAAGTTACGTGATTACCCCGCTGTTCTACTTAGTATCTATATGTTAACCTAACAATTCTACGTAACTAATATAATAAACTTACGCCTGTATTCCCACAAGGGGTATAGCCACAGCACGTTTTTAATACTTAATTGTAAGTTTAAAGATGAATAAAACGATTTGCGTGATCCTTTGCGTTCAAATTCATTACATTAGTCAGCACAATAAACAAATCGGTCCCTTAAACGTACAAATAGTAGAAACACTTTTTCCCCGTCACATATATTTACTCTTTCGAATTGAATGGAATTGAATACAAACCGTCTTTAATACAAAAGCTGCTTAAACGCCAATGTGTCTAATGTCTTTTACTGCGTTTGAGTTGTGAGACACGAGTAAATATTGACTGGTGCCTTTGCAGCGCGCGGCGTGAGAAGCTGAGCGAAGTGCAAATAGGCCAGATGAGGCGGCAAGTCCACGCGCAGAGGGCGAAAGTCGAGGAGGAGAGGTAAATATATACAGTAATTTATTTATTTTTCCTACCTCGAATTTAGTACTACGTATAAAGTTTTTGACGTGTTTTCTTGTGAAGCTTACACATTGCAAGATACCTATTTATTTATTTTCTTAGTTTTTGTTTTTTGTTGTTTTACATAGATACTCAGATTTATTTATCTAAAGTACGTTAATTATTTTCATTGTTAGAAGCATATTTTTGGGAAAAATGAATGACTGTCGAGTTTCTTTCGGCGTTTCTTCTCGGCAGTGGTTATTTGAGAAACGCTAGTAGATTTTGACTTGTAAAAGTGCCATTCCGGCCTACTTACAGAATTAGATCATTTTATTCCTTTTTTTATTATCTTTGGGTCTCTGGGTCTCTGATACATGTTTTTTGGACGTCTCAGTGCGAGTTGCGTATGTGTCTGAGTATGCATCATCATTGTCCTACTTTCCGCTATGGTTTTCTAAAAGAAAATAGCTTTTCATAAAAATGTGTTAGGCGTGAGCAAATATGTACCTACCTATAAAAACAGGTGCTATAACAACCAACCACCATTATTCATAAACGTACTTTCATCAATGAGACTATAATTTTCACTTTGTTCATCTCTATCCGTAATGGAATAATAATCGCCGTATAACTCTATAATCTCCTTCTATTTTTATGTTCCATCATTAAAATTGAACTTTATGTAACATTCTAAAAGGTTTCTTTTCAATGTTCCTGTTCCATTAGAAGAACCATAAGTGTTGAAGTAAAACAGCCGCTGTTAACACCCACGCGCAATTGAGCTTCACGCGACATTTCCTATTAAGTTGTCAAGAGACAAACACTTGAAACCATTGTTCTTTCTTTACGCTTTGAATCTTTTCACAGTAGAGTATTTAACCGACTATTCTTTATCGATATTTTCGCGATGTCGCAAAGTTTAATAAAAAACGCCACTAGTGTGGCAATACTAATGTACTCTTATAATGACCAAATGCCTAATTGTTGAGACTTTTATCTAATCAGCAATTTGAATGTTTTCATCGAAATGTTTTTACTAGGTATTTTTACATATAGTATTGTAACCTATATTTATTTCTCCATATAAGATGGATATATAAACACAATGACACTTCTAATTTTACCGCCACAGTGTTTACAGTCAAACAAATTAAATCGTCATTCATTTAAATTGACAGAGCGCTTGTCATGTGCTTCCTATTGTTAGCAAGTTACGCCTGTCTAAGTACAATTAAAATGTTTTAATCCTAATCGACTCTGGGAAATCCCTTCATTGGGTATAACTTCTTACGAGGATTGTATTAACTAGGCACGGCGATATACGGTTACTAATCTGAACAAATTATTAAAGGTACTTAACTTACTAATTAGTGATAACGATATGTCGCTAATCTCGCTATGAATTACTTATAATATTATATTTTTTTATGAACGGTATAGAAAAAGAAATACCCGTATATTTTCCGTAATTGAATTGAAGTTCTTTTATGACATAAATTAAGTAAATATTATTTGTTTTCCTGCTTCCCATCGATACTCAACATTGGTAAGATGCTTATGCTTCGTATGTTACACACATTCTTAAATCATTATGATATAGAATTCAATATATGCGACCAACTGTAGGCGTAATTATACCGCTCGTTATGTTTGTAACTTGATAATTCTTATAAAATATAATTTTCGATTAAGTATTTAAATTTTCCAGTTAAAACTTTTAACACTCCTACGTAAGTTGGATTTAGATGTAAATTTTAGTAAAGAAATTTATGTATTTTTGCACGTAGATTAATAATCTGTTTTAACTTTTTCTGCGGACAGGCATTTTCCAATCTAAACCCATTCCTATAATCTTACGATTTATTCTACCTCAGTATCGTTTTCCGGCGGAAATTACCAAGATCGAATTAATTCAATTAGATACCTACTTCCAGTGACTCATTCGCTCTGCTAACTTTATTAAAGTAGGCACTTATGTAACACTTGTTAGCTTTAAATTATGTTGTTACCTACTTGTTTTTTTTTGATATTATGCCACTATAATATGTTGTTGCTATGTTGCCGTCGTTGTTACAACCATGACTCACTTAGAATTAGCTAGCTATGTTATTTCAAAATTAGGCTAGTGTAGCGCTAGTGTACTTGTAGGCAGAAATGGGTAAGTCGCCATTATACATATATCGATACTCCCCCTCCACGTCTTGTCTCTCTAGTTGTCCATATCGAAGCGAACAATATTTGAAATAAGACCGTATTTTCAAGGTGTAGGCGGTAGAATTGCATGTTCAGATTTTCTCTGAAGAGTACAGATATATTTAGCGACTGTACAATATTCGAGAGTAAAATGTGTTGATAATAAACGGGTAGCTGTAGTTGTACAAAACAATGAACAGTTTTATTAAACTGCTTATTAAACGGTAACCTTGCTAAAGAATAAAGGGCTTCAAACTTGAGCAAAAACTTGAGATTAGTTATTTACTTTAGATTACTTAACTAAGTACGTGTCGCCACGGGCATCTAATATTTTCTTGAAAAGTGTATTGCGGGCTTATTACACAACTTAAATTGCTATCTCATCTCATAACTTCGTTATAACGATTTCGCTTGGCTATTAAATGTCAAAATAAAGTGTGTCCGCAATCTTTATGGGTGATGATGACATGTTTTTCAAAGAAATAACGAGCAGGCCATATCGTATAATATTAGCTAAACTAGACTAATAAAATATCTTATGAGGCTCGAAATAATACGTAGGTACTTGTGTTTTTAGTATATATCAAAACAGCATTTTTATCGTAGGTACACAAGTTTGAATATTTCATATCAAAAAGTCTTAGTAACTTTAAAAAAATCTGTACAAGATGAGACGTTTCTTTGAAACAGGAATCACAACATGTGCTAGAATTACTAAGAGTATCTACCTATATCAACGTAAGGGATTTTTCATACTAATTGATCTGGGCGATTGATTAATTTAGGTCTTACTCAGTACCCTTAACATGAGTTTGCAATGTTTGCATTACCGTACTCGCTAGCGACTGCGTAAACGATTTAGTTATGGACAAAAGTACAGCGTCTCTGGCGGTTACGCAATAGAACTAAGAATCGCCATACTAAATCGTTTACGCAGTCGCTAGCGAGTACGGTAATGCAAACATTGCAAACTTATGGTAAGGGTACAGTGCTGTGTCAAATATAAACGCTGTCACACTCCATTGACGAAGTCGAGCCCTATAGAAATGCATGTAGATTGATATCGCATTGGACATGTGTAGATAGCGTTGAAAAGTACGTTAACATTTGTGTCATGAATTTGTTACAGTATCATATGTTCTGTATATATATATTTTTTATTAATATTGGGATTGCTCTTGGCCAGCATCTAGCCAAGGGGCAAAGATGAGGCCGACGGTGAAGCGAGCTCACCGAGAAAATGCCTATTCACTCTGGTCTTAAATAGGGCCAGGTTATATGAACTCAGAAATACAGATGCCGGCAGGGAATTCCAAACCTTAGCAGTGCGCATCATAAAAGATGACGAAAAGCGCTTGGTTCGAGTAAGAGGAATTTGAACCAGGTAAGGATGGTAACCCGCCGTACGTCTGGATGTCCGATGGAGGAAGGGGGAAGGCGGTATGAGCTCATGGAGCTCCTGAGCACACTCACCAAAGTATATTGTATATACCTATGTATAGTGCGCGCCATCCACGAAGGCGCGCCCCTCCACAGCCCAAGCCGTACAACTGCGGACAAATTAGTTTGATATTCGCTGTGGAGGGGCGCGTCGTCGTGGATGGTGCGCACTATAAGTATATATCTTTAGTGTTTTCTTTTCTTAGCATTGATATTGTTGTGTGACCAGTATTGTTTGTCCCCAGTCGTCGGGTAGGCGCGGCTGGCTACCACTCGCAGCGCTCCTGTAGGGACGCGCCCGCCGCGCGCCCGCAGTCCAACTACTACGAGTACGAGAGCGCCCCGCCGAAACGACCCGGCAAGCTTTCACACTACCACTGAAAATATACTATACTAGTATAGTCTGTACACATTACAATATGATTCGGGACAATATTTCTCTCTCGCTTGCTCTTACACGTTTTTATGTCAAAATAAACGATTCCACCCGAAAACGAATACTGTTCTAAGAGTTAACGAACAGGGGGCCGATTTTTGAGTGAGGAACGCTCAAATTTTCACTCGACATCTGTGAAAACATCATAGTTTTTTTTTAACAGATTTCGAGTGAAAAGTCGAGCGTTCGACACTCAAAAATCGGACCCCTGTACGTACACAGCGGCAATTTTTTTTTTAAGTGTTGGACTCAATGTTGCAATGTTGAAGTATAATAAATGCATACCGACTCGGTTAAGTTTATCTAGATAACATAAAAACGGTTTGCCAAATAGTTCATTTCAATTTTTTAAAGGTTTGTTCTTAAATTTTATGTTTTTTGTACAGATGCTCTATGTACAAAACTGTAAGGCCAAGTGCTGTCAAATTAACGCAAGCAAAAATCTACCTTACAGTCAGAGCTCTAAGTCTAGTTTTGCTTGCGTTCGTGTGACAGAAAGAGCCTTAGAGTTATGTCCGAAATATACTACTATGTGCCTTTGGTATTTAAAATAACATTTTAGACTCAATCAAACGTAAAGGACGTTATATTTCTGTTAAATGAACCCTTTATGGGATATTGGTGCCCTTGTATCATTAAGTGTTCATATAGGTACATGCACATACATATATCACACTTAGGTACATATTTTGTTGATAAAACAATAATCAATACACAAATGACGTGATTAATAACGCTTTAAAAGCTACCACAGTGTCAATAGTTAAGAACTAGTTGATTACAGGCAAGGGCAACTGCACAGTATAGGTACTTAGTAATTAATCTGGATTCAGTCTGTTCTAACATTTGCTCCTTTTAAAAACGGCTACAACAAATACCGATACCGGATCTCCTTGAGCGGTCACTATTAATGTGGTCTCGTGCCTCGCAAGACCCACACGAGCGACAATTCCCCGCGTTTTCCTGCCGCAGGACCGTTATTAAAACGTTAATCGTCACCGTTTATTGATTAAATGGTCTGCAAACCTGACTATGAATAAGTGTAACCGCATAACGATTATGGAGGCGAGGTTGACCTAAGAATTGGCTCGTGACTAATGTGAGTTACGAGAATAGTAAGTACTTAAATAATCACTCAGACAATAATCATGTTTTTATTCAACTGCCGCAAATACACTCACGAGCAAAAATACTTTGTATTGAACTTCCATAGAAAGTGTACCCTTTATTTTTTCTCTTGACTGTATTAAATGTTATTGTTTTTATAGAAATAAATACAGAAATGTTTAAACAGGAAAGGGCGAGGTTTATTGTCGTTTTCTTAAACTCAAATGACGATAGACACCATCCTTTTCTGTATGGTACATATGGCGACCCTGACTTGTAGACACGTAATTTTCGTGTCCGCGAATGGTATCCAACCCCCACGGGACATGGTATAATAAAGGGACGACATGCTTTTTACGGGCTCCGTTGGGTGAGAGCGATCAATATGTTAGCAGTATAGTTCTTTTACCATGCTGTTGTCTACCGCGGTAATTTTTTATGAAGATATACCTATGTCTGGCTCGGTAGACGACAGGTACGCATGGCAGGAACTGTCTTAACGACTCTATAGAATCATCAGAGTAACACAAGTAATAAACGGTAATAAAATATACCCATTGAGGACTAGAATAACGTTGTAATAAAGGTAGTAGTCATTCGTGGCCGAATTTGATTAGAAAATTATATTTTCCACGTTAAAACGACTTTTTGAATTACATCAATGTAATTTAGTATTTAACTGCTTCTTATGACTGTAATATGACACCACGTGATCGCTTCCTGTTAGACACGTAATGGACGTCAACGTGTTTTTTTAAATAATTGGTCTGTTTTATTGCAATAACTGTCGTGGCAGTTCCTTCATACCTACGTAAAATACTACTTAGTATAGATAAATACGTTAAGGGGATTGTGTTATTCCAATTCTAACATTCCTAATAAAATTGTAATATGTATTTTTTAACAGAGAGAACTAGTGCTTTTGTTAAGTGATTCACATAGCCTAATGGATAAGTGTTTACAAATATCTCAGTGTTTTGCAAAGTACTTTCTGATAAGCAATACATATATGCATCACCTACTTACTTAGTTACATAGGTAAGTGTATATGAAGAAGCTTTAAATTCACGATTAGTCTTCAAACTTTAGAATAGTTTGAATACGCAATCTGAAACTACATAGTTACATAAAACTTGTATGACTGAATAATTTATTTATTTAACTCATATTTTCCATTGATGTATTTAGAATCATGGTGCGATCAATGTTATACTTAATTCGTCCATCATCCTAATTAACATGGTCGCGCTTATGTCGGCTATAAAGTATTTGTCCCTTACTGATTACCGACCAATTTAAAAGTGTAAGAGGGACGAATGCATGTACCGTAAGCGCGATTATGCTAGTTATAATAAGCACTCGACTTATGTCACTTAGTGCGTATTTATGTTTAGTACATTGGCCTGATGTCAGCGTCACAGTTTCCCTGTTTTTGTGATATCTTATATGTAATTCTAGTTATTATAATTTACTTAGAGTTAGACATAGTTCGAAGAAAGCTAGACAATTACAATTCCTAGTGTTGTATATAATTATGGATTTTTTACTGAGATTAAATTGTATATTATATAGATTGGATTATAATCAATTTCAGAAACGTGACAATTGTAATCGTGTTAGAAATATATTTGGTATGAATGAGAACAAACTATAGAGATTAGTTTTATTGCAAATGTGTTTGCATCGAAGTGCCCATAATTTTGTACATAAAGTAAAACGTTCTTTTCGTGTTTACACCTACGATATCATTGTAAATATTTAGGTACATAGCTATGTAGACAATATCACTTTTTAATTGTTAAATTGGCCATTTGTACCTTAAATAAAACAAAGTACTATCGTCATCTGATTTTTTTCTTTATCATTAACCTAACTACCTATAAGCCAAATGAATCGGTTCTTTTGTCGATATGGATCACGAGATCATATACCTATCGCATTACAATGATGACGTGTAAAAATATTTAAGTATACGGTATTGATTTGATTGAAAAGTAACGTGGAAAGGAGACGTGAAAAAATAAATAATATATATACCTACTTTTACGACACAGCTACATTTTTACACGACTGCCCAAAAAAAGGAGTGTAATTTTTTTGAAAGTATAAACAATATTATATTAGGTAACATTTTTTTTTTCACTTCGCCAAACCAATTGTGTCGCCTCTTTAACAACAAAAAAAAACAATCAATCTCCAATTAGTCATAAACGTTTGACGGTAAAAGTGTGAGGACCAAATTTTTGGCACATCGTTAAGTCATTTTAACAGAGGTACCTACATTTTAATTTTTCGTTGTGACACGGAAATTTGTCATACAATTTATATGTGTAACTTTCGAGTCACAACGGAAAATTAAAATTTAGTATGTTAAATGCCTTAACGATGTGCCAAAAATTTGGTCCTCACCCGAACATGTTTAAAAACGAGCTTGTTTTGACCTAACTACATAGCTTTTGTTTTTGACAGAGCGTTGAAAAGGTTTAGTGCTGGTGACTGTACAGAGTACTAGGATGTAAGTAGGTAAGTACCTACAGAGGGAGGGAACCATTCACTATCTACCTACCTAGTACATACATAAAACATTGTTATTTTTAGGTAAGTTAGATTTTTAGGGTTCTGAAACAGTCGATATCTGGTTATATAGGGGATGACGATTTTCCCATAGCGCTTTTACGGCATTTGAAAAGAATACCGACCATAAAATGATTTCTCTCGGCAAAGGTACCCTGCACCTACAGAATGCTCAGAACAAATGTAGCGTACCTAATTTGGTGCCATGCCGTTTATCTTGACAATGCTAAGCTGAGTCGTAAGAAAGGGCAAGGTCGCAGTTCGCGTGCCTGCCTCAGTTATCGCAAATTGTTTTAGTAGCCCCTACCTGCCCTTTGTTGTGACCTTGTTATCTCTGGATCGTGGCCGCCAAGACACCCACGTGAAAATTGTACTATCTATATATGTGCTTTGACATAATTAATAGGTTCTCCACGAGGGTGGGTATCCTTATTAAAAATACTACAAAGATCGTTACGAACGACTAGGCCTTTAAGTAGGTATGTTACTGTACCTAGTACAGAAAGGTAACAGAAAGTGCACCGATATGTTTCCTTTTAATATGGAAAAATACCCGAGGCCGGAGTGATCATGAATTCAGAGAACGACTTTCGAGGAAAAGTCACTGACGATAATAAAACTATTAAGTTACGCGTTCCACTGGAGTTTTGTAACTTTAGTCGTGAACTCAAATCAATTCCTTCTCTTTTGTCCTTTTGTTTGCATTATTAAAGGTTGTCTCGACATGTTCGGGATTTCACGCATAATTTACTTACTAGAAATTACTGATCTCACATAATTTATTCTGATGTGATTATATTCATTTGCATAAATAGTTGTTGTCCTCGTAAATGGTCTCGCTTGGGGAATATTCTTATTCAGGAAAACATTTCCAACAATGTTCAAAACAGTCCTCTGGAGCATAATGGTGTGATTTCACTAAGAGTCATGTTCACTATCACTTGGCCGTTAGATGTTAAGGCGGGTTGCACCAATTTACGGTTACAAACCGATTAACGTTAAACATGGCGGCTATACCAGCTGTTATCCCATACAATCTATAGTCATATGTTACCTACAAAACGTTTCATGCCTACAATAACTAAGAATATTCAACCGGTTTCTAACCCGCAGAACTCTTAGTCTCCCCTCATTTATAAAAACCTCTGCTACTTAACTATAATGTGCTTTGTCTCTTTCTCACAAACACAAATGTCAAAGTGACAGATAAAGACAAACGAATTTTAACGTCATTTTAGCTAAAAATAGGGTTGAAGAATGTTTATGTTATGAATAAGACCTTTCTTCTTTAAAGTAGGTACCTAGTACTCGTACCTATTCTACTAAAGCCCGAACCAAGCAGTTGAGTACCTAGGTAGAAGATTGTCCCCCTGTCTAGGGTAGGTAGGTACTACCTATCTACGGCTACGCAAGTGAGTCTTGTTTGTTTCTTTTCCGGGGGACACTAGACACTGGCACTACAACTACTTGCCTAATTAAATCCAACATTTCGAGAAATGAATATCTTTAAAAGGTAAAAAAACCCATGACGTCAATTGCGGTCGACCGAGTTAACCAAGATTAACATTTAAGTTAAAGTCTCCGTCTCCTTATTATGTCGCACGCTGTAAATGTAGGGTCATGTGGTATATACAGTGGGTCACTTTTTTTCGAAGAGCCATAGCTCCGAAATAAATGATCATAGGGTATTGTCACGAAGGATGTGTATAGCAAATTTAATCTATTTTCCATATGTGTTATTAGTTTTTTCAAATAGGCTATAGGTTTATTAAGAGGAATGCCTAGCTGACCAACTTTTCAAATCTTGAATTTTTGACATAATGTTTCTGTCGCGCTGCTGGGAGCGGGAGCGGGCGCTGTCTATGTGTGAGCGCACGCACACAGGCGCGAGACGCGAGCCCGCGAATTTACTTCCTGACCCAGCATACGATAAATTAGGCTGTAGGTACAGATCGCACCATAGAAAAAGTCCCCCCTTGAGCACTTTATGAAAACTGTACAATAATTTCGTCAACTAAAATGAATCCACTTTAGCTTAGACGTTAACATGGTTGACACGCAATCAAGAGGTTCATGGTTCAAATCCAGAGAATGACAGAACTTTTTGCTTTTTATTTTTCTTACCAAGTAAATTAATGTAATACTTTTATAATAAATGTTTATTTACGTCAATATATTAAGAGGAAAATGAATTAAAATAACGCCTAAACTTTTTTTTACTTTATTAACTTGAAATACTTAGCAATATCATATTGAAAATAATAGCGTTTTATCTTGGCATAAAAATTTTACACATCTAAACAAAATAATAAACAGAAATAAGAACAAATAACAATATTGGTTTTTTTTTGGTTAGCTAAAATTGTGGTATATTTATTTGGCTGCCCTGCCATAATATTATCTATACATATTATAAAACTTGCGTTACTTAGACAACTATTGACAGACAGTGCACAGCCTAAACCGCTGAAGATATAACCATGAAATTTGGAACATATATTCTTTAGCGTACCTACGTAGACGTGTACTAAGAAAGGATTTTTCGAAACTCAACCCCTAAGGGGGTGAAACAGGGGTTGAACCGTTGTATAGAAATCGTTCATTTGGAAAGTCTTAGACTTGAAACTTTGTACAAAGGTTACTTATTAAAAAACAAGATAAATGATATAGGGTTAGTATAAAAATTCATCCCCTAAAGGGTTCAAAAAAGGGATGAAAGTTTGTATGACAAAAATGTTGTTTTTCAAGTAAGAAGCTTGAAACTTCGGTCACAAGCTTCTTATATATAGTGAAAAACATTGATTATGGCATTTTTTTTAATTCATCCCCTAAAGGGTTTAAGCGAGGGTTGAAAGTTCACGTGCGCAATGTGTGATTCTTTTATAGTATGGGTTTCTTTTGAACCCATTTCAAGATTTCAAAAGAGGAGGTTCTCAATTCGGTTCATCAAAATGCAGATCAAATCAAAAATCAAAGTCCGACTCGCACTTGGCCGGTTTTTATTTCATTGTATGGAATCCAAGAGTGCACCATCTAAGTATAATAATCTTTCACCGGTCTCCCCGATTGAAGTCGGTTTTTTTTTATTTTTCATTATATAGGTAATATCAGAGACTAGGAATTATATAGACTGCCAATGCCTATACATTGTGGCGTAATTTTCAAATAATGGGCCTGCTGTAGCTAGTTTCACTATGGAGAGATCACTTTACCATTTAATTCGTATG
Source organism: Cenopis cana (assembly GCA_951800055.1). Classification (NCBI taxonomy): domain Eukaryota; kingdom Metazoa; phylum Arthropoda; class Insecta; order Lepidoptera; family Tortricidae; genus Cenopis; species Cenopis cana. Next base: position 13,166,892 of record OX637478.1, read on the forward strand.
CCACTAAGACCTCTGCTTAAAATATAGCGCCATCTATGAACACAACGTAGAAGCTCCCAACAGATGGCGCTATGTTTTAAGCAGAGGTCTTAGTCGCATACGAAGTAAATGGTAAAGTGATCTCTCCATAGTGAAACTAGCTACAGCAGGCCCATTATTTTAAAATTACGCCACAATGTATAGGCATTGGCAGTCTATATAATTCCTAGTCTCTGGTAATATGTAGATTTTTATTTCATTGTATGGAATTTAAGAGTGCACCATCTAAGTATAATCATCTTTCACCGGTCTCCCCCATTGAAGTCAGTTTTTTTTTTATTATATAATATATGTAGATCTATAAAAAAAAAATAGGTTTATTTCTATTACATGACATTTTTCTTACTCTTAATCGCCACGAGTTCTACGCGGACGAAGTCGCGGGCAAAAGCTAGTGGGTTATAAAAACCTATGATTCGTTAATAACTTTACCAGTAACTAAGTAGCATTTATTCCTATATCAAAGACAAGGGTTCCCAGGTCACATTCTATTCAATATTCTTCCATTGTGACTCAGGGTTCTTCTTGTGATGAATAACTTTTCTGGTAATAATGATTTATCGATAATTTTTCACCACTAGCGTATCGACAATATATGTCAACGACTGTTGCCCATCCCTATTCCTTCTGTGTACGTATATTTAGAAACTGACTCCACCACGAATTCGTGCGATAAGGACAACTGCAGCTCGGACTAAAATTCCCTTGCAAAAAACTGAAAAATCGAGGTTTCGTTCTCGACTGTTTCCTCATCCAAAACGCAACCAATCATTATAAAATTTTGGAAACTGCAAGAGCAAGAACTAATCTATGCCGCTACGTTTTGATTTTTTGGATATTTTTTGTCATATTTGTATACTGCGCCTTTTTATGGAGCCAATTCAACTAAGCCGTTTTTGCGATTTTTGGAGGGCTGTAACTTTCTTTAAAATAAAAATATCCAAAAAAACAAAACGTAGCGGCATAGATATTGATGATATTGATCTTATTTGAAAAAATCATTGCTCTAGGTTTAAAAACCAGGGAGGAAACAGTCGAGAGCGTTTGTATGGGAAAATCGCAGCTAGGCATTCCTCTTAATAAACGTTACTCGGGTTACTGAACAGAAATAATACAATTTTATTCATAAACAATCAGTCTTAGTTTTTATTTATTGTTATAATATATTAGGAACAAAAATTTAGTAACATATTTTAGTCATTATGGCGTTATATGAGATCACACAGTACAAATGAAAAAATATTCATTTCCTCTTTTTTTTAAATAGCCTTAAGGATGTAACGTCCCACTGCTGGGCAAAGGCCTCTCCCCATGTTGTCTAGGTATCCCTATTGAGCGCTGCTTCTTCCCAGTTACTGGCAAATGCATCCAGATCGTCCCGTCATCTCCGTCTGGGCCTGCCCCGTCTTTATCAATCCATATAACAAAAAAAAAACAAAAAAAATTAAAACCATTTCTTTCTTGTTTGGGTTATAATTATACAAAAGATTTAACTAATATCACGTCTTTCATGAAAACAAAATGCCAGGTAGTTAAAAGGTCAAAATAATTCAGCACATGCTCAACTGAGATAAGTCGAAATCATCATAAATTTGATGGAAAGCCATTTTTTTAAAAGAAGTGAAGAAGTCGAAGGAAAAGTCGAGCGTTCGACACTCAAAAATCAGCCGTTGGTTCGATATTGAACATAGTTTTGGAAAAAAAAAACACTCACGAGGTCTACAGCTCACAGAGCCACTACCTAGTTTATGGTGGTATTCCCCCGTGGTGGTCAAAAGTAGATGGAATACTTCTCCCGTCCAACCGGGTTAGGACTACCAGCTTAGATCCCATGACACCATCCTCGTGTAGGTACCGACCTCAACTGGAGCGGCGCCTCCCCCGCCGCGCCCGTGTCCCGCCCGCCTTCACTTCACCCCACCATGATCGCGACCTGTATGATTAGCCGCAGGTATTTCTGTACTTTCATGGTGCCCTGGTACTTTCGTCTTGTAAAATTTAACGATTAAAACGATTTGTAGGTATCATCTGGGAGTCTCTGAAGAGCAGCCGCTTATTACTCTTACTCTATGGTGCCCTGGTACTTTCTCATATTAAACTAAGAACATTCCTGCATCAATGCTTTGAGTTCGATTAAACAAATGGAAGTGTCATCAACAGGACTAGTGGGAACCACATATCAATGACATATCCCAGTAGTTCTATTAACATAACTAGGTACTCATCGACTAAACTAATGGGACAAAAAGTCTCACTAGTTCTGTGTACAGAACTACAGCACAAAACTAGTGGGAACATAAGTTTCCGTATGCATAGTATTTTGGAATGCTTCGGCCTCACATGAAAAAATGGTATTTACCACTATGCCAGCGTTTTACGGCAATAAATACCTACGAGTATATCTATGTTATACCAAGCAATCCCTTTTAAATGTTTAAGGCACTATTTCAAAACAATTTGTGTGTACCATGTTGATGCATGTCATTTTTTTTTTTCGCAAAAGAAAATGTGCCTAATTTGAGTACGTAGAATGCAAAGACTACAGTGCCCCATTTAAAACATCTAGTGGTACTCTAATAACGAGCTACTCTAATTATGCGACATCTAGTGTGGAAAAGCCAAACTATTTAGTGCGTTACTTGATCACTAGATGGCGCTAAGATTAATGCATAAGACCTGGACATCTAGCGGTGAAAAGCCAAACTATATAGTTTGTTTCTTCTTCACTAGATGGCGCTAAAATTAATGTATAAGACCTGACATCTAGCGAGAAAAAGCTGAACTATGTAGTTTGTCTTTAAGTCACTGGATGGCGCTAAAATTAATGAATGTGTCCTGACATCTAGCGGTGAATAGCCGAACTATTTAGTGTGTTAATTGATCACTAGATGGCGCTAAAACTAATGTATAAGACCTGACATCTAGCGGTGAAAAGCCAAACTATTTAGTATGGTACTTGATCACTAGATGGCGCTAAAATTAATGTATAAGACCTGACATCTAGCGGTGAAAAGCCAAACTATTTAGTGTGTTACTTTATCACTAGATGGCGCTAAAATTAATGTATAAGACCTGACATCTAGCGGTGAAAAGCCGAACTATGTAGTTTTTCTTGTTCACTAGATGGCGCTAATATTAAGTGGTGTGCTGACATCTAGCGATGAAAAGCCGTATACTTGTATCGTATACTTGTTTTCACGGGCACTAGGTGTCCAGACTCCAGACGAGGGGAGCGGTGTCATCCTTAAGGCGATATAATGATTGAAAAAGACGAGCGTATATTTTTCGTTCACGACAAAACGGGATGCAACACTCTCCGGAAATGACTTTTTTAGACAAATCTCGATAAATATCCGACTGTATGCAGGTTTATTAAATTTCCTCTTGTCAGAGTATAGATGAGGTAAAATACCATCATATTACTTAACTTAATCGTGTCTTTTAATAATGCGTTGTTTTAGTAGGCTGAGTAAAAAAAAGGAAAATATAGACTCAACTTTGGATTTCTTTTCTATCGAGAAAAATTTAAGCAATCATGTTTCGGCTATTGTAAGTACCACAATCATATAGTCAAGAATCATATATCTGAAAATCAGTCCCTATTGTTTCCTCGTCTGGGCAGAACAGCGTTTCAAAGTATCTAAATTTGTCGTTATAGTCGCACGAAGCGATTTTTTTCCTCTTTTCTATCGCGAACAGCAAAGGAAACACAGAACTTGCGTCTTCTGTATTTCCGTTAGAACCAGCCAGCTTTATAGACCTGGGTTCAAGGTATACTAATAGAGAATCTATACCAGGCACTACTTATGTGATTGATGTAGAGTTAGAGTAAAAGGCTTGAAAATAACTGGGGAACGTGTGAGAATTTGAACTTTTAGGTTTATATTGTCTGTGATGTACCCCAACTGCCATTACTCTACGACTAATAAACGCCAATTAATTAATTTGGGAAGTTTTAATTCAAGATACAATAATCAGCTTAGGCATGTCGTCGCTTTCAGGTCCATAAGTACATAAAAAAACATTAATATTTAACCAAGTGACATAATTGTTCGACCATTTCTTTTACACGATGTTTCAACTAACAGTTCGAATACCTTACTGTTCAACTCCAGCAATCATATTCACTCGACCTTAGCACAAAATAAAAAATATACAGAAGGTCCGTTCCCGCCGTTCTTGAAAATACATACCTAAACTTGCCCGACTCACAGGGTTGTTCTGTATTGATTCTGAATTTTAAAAAGGAGTAGTTATAATAAAAATTCTACAACATGACATTTAAATATGAACCAGCGTATCTTGGTAAAAAACCGGCCAAGTGCGAGTCGGACTTCGCACATTTAGGATCCGAATCAACCTCAAAAATATGATTTATCAATATATTAGTATTTGTTGTTAAAATATACGTAATATTGAACATTGTCACCAAATTTCAAGTTCATAGGTTAATGAGAAGTCTAAAAATTCTTCGGAACAAATTTTGTGACAGACGACGGACGGACGGACGGACGTCTGGGCGACACCAATAGGGTTCCGTTTTGACCCTTCGGGTACGGAACCCTAATAAATTGATACGTGACCCGCTGCGAGTTGTGACTTGTGACCGGCGGCGGTCGAGAGCGCCAACAAAGAATATAAGTACCTAATTAATTAGGTACCTACTTAACTAAACCATAGTACTTTAATACTGGCGTTTTACCAGCGAACGATAAGATGAATGTGTAATGGTTGATCGTCGTTATCAAAGATGCTAGTTTCAAAAAATCACCTACCTACCTAGGTATTGTAACTACCAAAATGAGAAAACCGTTTTATTTACCTTTCAATATCGTTTGAAAATTTGAAGAAAGTGTAGGCACAGTTTTTTGTACTCAAACAATAAAATACATTCCAACTGTAATAATATACGTGACACAAAGTACCTACGTAGGTAGCGGCGGCGACGTCAAGTGATCAACGCGCGCACAAAAACTACCTAGCACTCGCGACGCGACAGTGACAGTCGCGACTAAGCTCGTCCGAAATCAACCGAGAATGCCTGTACATGTTACGTCTGTGTGCGTGCGGCGAAAATGGCACTTTGTACTGAGCGGACTCTCTGCTCCGGCGCGCGCCGCCGCTATTTACTTTGTGACCTTAGTACGTTGTACGCAATATAGGCGCCTTGATTTATATGATGTTTAGGTAGGCCGTAGGCCACAGGCAGGCAATCATCTTACGAGCAATTTCCACCTATGATCAGTACCGTATACGACGTAATACGAGTAAATCTGTTACAGTGTTGCCTGTGTCATGCAAGACAAAATATGTCTAGCACGTGTCAGAGCAGGTGTATTGTGTATTACAGATGGACCACTAATTTGAAACAGATTTTGATTTTAAAACGTATACCTATATAGCAGACCTACGAAGACAATAGTAAGCTAATGAGTAATGATTAGGATAACAGTGGTGTCGAACCTAATATATCTGTAGGCATGCTGGAGCTAATAAGTGAATTCATCATAAAATAAGCAAACCAGTGAAAATCGACTTCTTAGCCTGTCCATATAAAACTAATCATAAAGGTCAAAAATAAAATCTAACACTTGGATACATCACGATTATTTATTTCAAAAGTGACGTGCATTGCATCAATGTCGCGGTCCGGTTAAGGCGCAGGGTAGGGCAAGGCCTTCCCCATACAAACTTTGTGCAGGTTTTCTTCGTCGGTTTTGGCACTAACAAATATAATATTTTTTTGGTTGTAAATATTAGATATGCGAAGATCGTGATGTGAAAATTTTCAATAATTTCAAAAAAATTCAAAACTAAAAAATTAAAAAAAAAAACATTTACATCACGAAATAGCTATGAGAAAAATAAGCATACTGACCAAAATTCATAACTTTAATGCAAACACAAACGAAGTAAATCCTGCACAAAGTTTGTATGGAGAGAGCTTGCCCTACCCCTCCTCTTAACTAACTAAGATATAACTATATAAGTTTCATTCGAAAATAGGAGCAAAAAGTGCACTGAGAGGTCAAAGTAGGTACACATATCTTCTTTTAAAAAGAAACAACATCCATAGATTCCAATTGGAGCAGTTATTAAAGCCTTTAATCATTTGCTTAACTCAAGGCAATGACCTAGATTGTCCTAGATGAAATTACTTAATATTATATGCGAAGTGTCTATTATGTGTGTCTAGAAAAAGTGTCTATTAGGTAACTATTCACGCTTAAATCACTGAACCGCTTTAGACGAAATTTGGTATGGATATTATTTGAGTTCCGGGGAAGGACGTATATCATGATACATTTTATTCCGGAAACCATCCCTTGTATCTATGTAAGAGCGATAACTAGGTAAGCGCTTGAAATAAATTAATAGCAATTAAATTCTAACGCGATTATCGAGTCCTACCTACGCGGACAAAGTCGCGGGCAAAACCTGGTCACTACATAGTATAAAACAAAGTCGCTTCCTCATGTCTGTCTGTCTGTCCCTATGTATGTTTAGATCTTTAAAACTACGCAACGGATTTTGCGGTTTTTTTTTTAAATATAGAGTGTTTCAAGAGGAAGGTTTATATGTATAATTTGCACCAGTGCGAAGTTGGGTCGGGTAGCTAGTATGCAATAAAGTGTTTATAACAACAATCACTTTTTATTTACAACTGGTGTTCTTATGTTCTATCAATTTTGTTTAAAATTGTATACCTATTACGTAGATAGAAGCCATAAAACGGTTATGTGTCAAGTGTTTTTTGTTGTTGTACCTATAGAAATAACTAATTATCACAATTCTTTTGACGCACACTATCGGGTATTAAGTCCGGCATCGGCACGTAGATGTCCTAAATCTGCTAGTACCTACTGCTGAATTGACTAAATAGAAACGCCCTTGACTGACGTCTATTAAGATCGCTGACCGTGGCTTATGCTCACGAACCATCTTTGTTAGGTTCAGCGTTATATATTGTGCGTTTGAGAATTATAAAACAATTAACTAGGTAGTTCATAAACAAACAAATATTAAGAAGTTGCGAGAACTAAGAATACTTACTCATCAGAAGTTTCTATGAGGCAGCCGAAGGTTAAATTACTTACAATACAATGCAAATACTCTTTATAACACACCTCAAAGAACAGTCGGTCTTATTGCTCAGGAGCAATCTCTTCCAAACAACCTTTGGGTAGCGGAGAATAGCGACAAAGCTTGATCTAAGAATACTTACTCATTAGAAGTTTCTATCAAGCAGCCGAAGGTTTAATTACTTACAATACAATACTCTATTTCACACCTCAAACAACAGTCGGTCGATCTCTTCCACGTTCCAGACAACCTTTGGGTAGCGGTGAATAGCGATAAATCTCACTAGCCTAGTACCTTTGTTTTTTTAAACGCTGAAGAATGCTTGATGCATACTGGCCTTCCTAGGGGTTTTAGGCGCGGTGATGTGGGACTCCTGTGTCAGGCTACCCACTAAAAATCAGCGGCTTTCCCTCATCGCCTTTGTGAGACGCCGCAGGATTCCACCGCTGACGTCTCGGCATAACTAGCCCAGTACATGGCTCGTGTCCGCGTATGGAGAATTATTTTTCGTGAAAAGGAGCCTTAGTAATTATTAATAGACTAGGGTAAAATATTTTTGGAATCAGCTCATGGAGCTCTTTCATTTGATACTCCTGTCGATAGGCTTTTGGAAAAATAGTCATAAAAAATGGTGACATCAGAGCTATAGAAAATGTACCAGGTGACAGATGTCCACCAGAGATTCCTACGCAGAATTCCCGTAAAAAAATTCTCCATGGGCGGATTTCCATACAGAAAACTCCCGAGGTACTGGAATACCTATGTAGATTTTTCTTCTCGTCAATGTATTGAGATCTATGGCTTCACAGACCTGAGCACTGAGCATATTGTGAAATGCTTAGACAGAGAAGCAGCTCTAAAATGGGGCACAGAAGAGCGAAAGTGCCTCAGTTGCTCACACTGGCACCAACAGCCGTTTCTAGGGCGGCTGTCAATATGCCTGGTTGGTCCGATAACTTGAGAGCGTTGGCATGCCCACCTCCGCTCGCCGGCCCACGGCGGAGGCACGACGCGGCCCGAGGTTCCGTCACACTTCGCAGTCAGTGTTGCACCGCCACGCGTTCGCCGCTTACGTATAGCTACCGCCAAACGCGACCTGCGCTTGAGCATCGCGCGCTGCGGATCAAAATATATAAAACAATCTTGGAATAAAAACAAATCAGCAGGCGCGTCTCTAGTACCTTTCGGTCCCAAAATCAATTGGCGAATATTCCACAGTGCGGGCGAGTGATCACCGGAGTGGCAGGAGGCTGTGCTGCAGTTTGCACACCGAGCGAAAGCGGTCAAGCGGGCCGCATTAACTCCGACTTCGGAATTTGGCTGTGTAGGTGTTTTCCTTGCGGTGTGGCGCAATGGAAATAAGTGTTAAAATGTCGAAATCTGGTTTATGAGGAGCTTGGTGAACGTGCATATACTTACGGAGGTTAAAAAACGGGCACACGTGCTTATGTAAGCCGGATTCCGCACATTAGACAAGTGAGTACATACTAGTGTTTATGACTTGTTGACATTTTCATCGAATTATTGGATGGGTGTTTACCGTTTGCGACGATATGCTCAGATGGTGGCGTTACAGACAGGTACCGATATCCGGTTTAAGTACGTAGTGTCGTACGTGTTGGCCTTTACAAGAAAATATTAAAGTTCTATGAATCTGAACTTACATCTAGTGTACTTAGGCTAAACATTCCAAAGGCCACCCTCACACCAATAGTTTACCCTCACCTTCATCCGAATAGTTATAAATTACCTAAGATTAGGTATCAAGGAACGTATCAAGTTTTGGGTCAGCGTCAACCACTGGGACGTTTTTTACTTTAGTACTTATACTTAGTAGGACTTACTTTTTGTAGATATCACATATTTATAACTATACTTAAAGCTGAACGCATGAATGTATTTAGTCCATTGTTTTTTGTTAGCAACATGATTTGCAATCCTACATACCTAATTAAAAACTTCAGGGAAACTGGCTGGCTGCAAGCCAGCTGTCATGTCGATTGTGTGTTGTGTTTACAAATATTGAGCGCGATGTACACAAGTCTAGCTGAGGGGACATTCGCCATCGTGCGATATTACCTACTTTCAGCCCATCTTCAAAGAGGATGTAAAACGGCTGTTTGCTACGAGTGCCGGCTGCTGTTGCTTAGGCCTGTCGTTAAACTTCGCAATGTTTACGACGGTGATATGAAATTCCGCTTCCACTCGCTTTTATTTGAAGGTCGGTTAATATTTATTGAACCTTATTACTTATTCAAAAATATGTATCAACGTTCGAACAACTAGAAATTGGCAGTCGTAAAGATTCGTTTTACGAGACGACTTTGTTGAAATCGGATCGGAGACTCCATAAACAAAAAGTATTTGTTATGTATAGGTGGTATATTAGGCTCTAAACATAAATAGCTCTGGCCCTATTAAGACTATATTAGTGGGATGAATCTTCTCATTTCGAAAATGTGGGTTCACACAGGTAACGCGCGTGTAAAATTGTCCTAAAATTTAATTTTAAGCGAAACCCGGCGACCTTTGTGTAAACTTCATAAAGACAAACGCGGAGCCCAGGCGTCGTACGTTAATAATTTTCCACCGAGAAAGCCCTGTGTGCCTCAAAGGAAACTACAAAGTGTGCCGAATAGCAGGTTGGGGCTGGAGTCTCCGTATGTTGGAATGTCAAACAGAATCTAACTCGAGCCATGTTCTACCTTATGTGATTATGAATAGACGTCGTTTGTCTTGATTTTTTTCCAAGAATATTTTGCGGCCAAAATTTATTTTGTTTGCAGATATTATATACCTAGAAAGTTTTTATTTAGTTTAGACAAATGATCTTTATTTTTATGTCAAAACAATCATAAAATACGAAACCCATTCATTCTTTGTTGGCCCATTTTAAGCACAAGTTACCTAAATCCCATAACGAATTTTATGGGATTTAGGTAACTCGTGTGAATGGGGTAATGGGAGAAGAACCACTTTTGCTTGAGCTCTTTTGATGAGCTCTTCAGGTGGCTGGTGTGCTCAATTTTACTCTAAAAAAAACTCTGAGCTCATAAATCATATGACATTACCTAAATATAATGTACCTACTGCTGCTTAAACCTAGTATTAGGTTTAAGCAGCAGTCTTGTGCTTAGCACCACTACTTTAGTTACCTACATATAACTACATACAGAGAATATTAAACCAAAATGATGAAATAATGTAGAACAAAAGTCAAGTAATTAAATAGACTACAGACATCCAATCGGATTTTGCCCGTCGCCGCGTTGGTGAACACACGTGCTCTTCGCGACGACGGGCTGAATTTACTACCGTACAAAACCAGTTGCCTACTGTCATGGCGTCGTTACCGAACAACGTCTTTGAACAAGTATTGATTGGCCAAATCATCATAAATTTGATGGAAAGCCATTTTTGAAGAGTGAAGTGAAGTGACAATCAGTCAATAACGATCCGGTTTTTTAAATTTTAAACAAATCTTACAAGTGCCACTTAACATGCTGACTAAAAGAGCAATACCTGGTGCCTAGTTGCCTAGGTAGATTGCTGTAGAAGTGTAGAATCACGCAACACGGTAATTGTGATAGCACTAAAGGCCAAGCATAATTACGTGACGTCTTAAGGAAGCGAATTACGAGGATAACCCTTAAGGTTAGGCAATCTAGCCTGAGGTTAGACCTGGGGTTAAACCTTCAACGCCTTCTAGAATAGTTTAAATCAATATTGTCGTTTATAGTTTATATTTAACGTAATAGTCGTCCTTCGCTTGGTCTTGACCTCCCCCTTTTTTTTTACGTGGAGATAACCTGCGTAACAGGTACCCAGGCATGGGGGGATGCCTGGGTTATGTGGTATTTCTAGCCACTAAAAACTCCACGGCGACCGCCATCTGCGCTCTCATGCGGGGGACTCCGGGATCTCATACTGAACGCACTGGAGCCCCCCTCGCGCTTTTCCGCCTTTTGGCTTGGGCCACCCTCGCTGGGGCTGATAAGTAAGTGCTGCGGCCCCTACCGCATTAAGCACTTGCAACCCCGATGACCCCCTTTAGTCGCCTTTTACGACAGGCGGGGGAGACCGTAGACCTATTCTAGTCCGAGTCTACACGGCTTGGTCTTACCTCCCTAGGTTAGCTCAATGACTTTGTTACAAGGTAGTGTTATTGAGAAACAAAAGAAACAATGTTACATTCAAATTTTTCATGGATTCTTCAAGATTTACAATATTCGCGTATCAGTTTTTGTTCATTGATATTTTACTACGCACTTAGTTTAGCGAGGCTGGTTTCATTTAAAAAAAAAAAACTAAAAAAAGTGTAATAATGATTTACTAGTTAGTTAGCTAGTTCATTGACGCGCTTGAACTCTATTAGCAATTCAAAAGATTAAATTTTGTTTTGTAACAAGACGTATCACCGAGTTGACCTCTCGTTAAATTATTCATACACCTTCACTGGTGGTGACAAGGATTTTTGATATGACAAACATTATACAAATAACACTTTACGTCCAAAAAAAACAAGCGAAGGATCACGTCGACGCACAAATTGTGAATGCTTTTATGATCCAGTTAATGAAGGATAACTTGGCGGAAATAATTCGTGTATAAGCAAATTTTTGCATACTTGTATGTGAATATGTCCTCAACAACATACTAAAATTCCTGAGGGATGGGGGTGGAGATAACGGGTAGAGGGGGGTGTAAAGGTCATTTCTTTAGTTTTTCGTATAAAACTCTTAAAAGGAGGCCGATAGCTAAAAATGTTCTTAGACATGAGTAATCTACATACAATTCTCTACAAGAAAAGGTTTACGCACTTTTTCGCTAGGATAAATATTTGATGAGATTTTAAAGGGGTGAATTTCCTTCCTTCCTTCGGTCCTTTAAGTGGTCTCATGGGTGGGTCTCATTCCTTTGTTCCCATACAGCTAAAGGGGGGCGCGAAAAAAAAATTGACTCATTGAGTGCATAAATACCTTATTTTTAGTTTTTAAAAATATTGCAGAGAAATAACGGAATAAGACCCACCCACATTTCTCCGACATAAGAGCTATGGGATTTCATTAGGTACGGTAATAGGCAAGATATTTGAGCGGCTGCTGCAGCCCGAGCTGCTCAAGGCTATCAGCATAGACGACGCACAGTTTGGTTTCCGTCCCGGCCTCTCGACCAGTTCGGCTATTCTAAGCCTCAAGCACTGTGTTAACCACTACGTGTCTAACGGCACATCGGTTTACGCGTGCTTTCTCGACTTGAGCCGAGCATTTGACCTTGTGAATTATGAAATTCTGTGGGGTAAAATGCGCGGCTCGGGAGTACCTGAAAGCCTGGTACGGGTCTTCGAGTTTTGGTACGGGAACCAAACAAATTGTGTGAAGTGGGGCGACACGACATCTAATAATTATATATTAGAATGCGGGGTACGCCAGGGCGGGCTTACTTCTCCGGACCTCTTTAACCTTTACGTTAATGACTTGATGGGAAGGCTCAGAGGCACCGGAGTCGGTTGTCACGTAGGTGATGTCTGTGTGAACAGCATCAGCTACGCTGACGATATGGTACTGCTGAGCCCCTCCATCAAGGGTCTACGAAAGTTGGTATCAGTTTGTGAGAGTTATGTATATACAATGTAGCAAAAACAGAATTGATGGTTTTTAAGGCAGGAAGGGGTCCGGATAATGTGCCAGAGGTAAGGCTGAATGACGAGGTAGTTCGGGTTGTGCAGCGGTTCAAATATCTAGGCCATATATTGACGGAAGAGCTGAGGGACGACCAGGACATGGAGCGCGAGAGAAGGGCGCTGGCGGTTCGTGGGAACATGATTGCTCGAAGGTTTGCCAAGTGTAGCAGGCAAGTCAAGTGCACGTTATTCAACGCATACTGTCTTTCCTTCTACACTTGTCAACTTTGGGTGAGGCACAGCAGAAAAGCGTATAGCTCCATCAGGGTTCAGTATAATAATATATTTCGAGCTCTGATGGGGCTGCCGCGTTCGTGCAGTGCCTCTGCCATGTTCGCAGAAGCCAGAATCCCCGACTTCTTCGCGGTGATGCGCGCTCGCATCGCCTCCTTCTGGGAGGGCATGCGCCGCTCACGGAACACTATTGTGGAGAATGTGTGTCGCGACTTTAACACTCCAATTTTTAGGTACTGGCTATCTGTGCACCAGACCGAGAACAAAAAATAGTAGCTTACTATTTTAGATCTATTTTAATTATTATTTTTTAGTTTCTGCTTATGACATGTACTTTGATATGGGTGATATGCCTGAAATAAAACTTTATTTATTTTATTTTATTTATTTATATCTTTTTGAGCAAGTTGTATGCACTGTACATAGTTGTTGTACATTTTTTGGTTTCTTTTCACATAAGAATCCTGATGGTAAATAGTATTTAAAATAGTTCAGTTTTCGTGATAATTAGATGATTTACTATCCATATAGTGACATTAGTGACGTACATCTTATTACTATTAAATCCCCATGTATATTGCCTATTCCTGGGAGAACCACTAAATGATTGATTAAAGAAATAATAAACGTCAGATAGAAAATAACTTGTTCTGTGTTAACGTCATCTAGGTATGTAATTCGATATACGTCATATACACAGTACACATTATAATGACGTGAATGATAACTTAAGAGTTAAGATGAATTCATGACAAGTAAATCATGGTCGATGTAAACTAAAAACGTTGTTCACCCCAAACAATCGAAATAAATGGCTGCCTCTCTGAGGCAGGACACGAAGACATGTACATTATTTTTACACCTTTGTAACTCATGACCCTGCAATAAATATTTTGATGATTTAGAGACATTAGGTGTAGAGACTTTTTTCTTAAGTATCTAACTTAGTACCTACTCAAATATCATCGCTGTTTTAGGAAAACATAAATAAACAATATAATATAATATTTATAATAACTACTCCCTATTACGAAAGTGACTTTTGACCATGTCTGTATTGCGAATGCTTGTTTTCTGCAAACAATATTGTTAATGTCAAATATCAACTGCTTGTGCTTACTTATGGTTGAAATTATAATATCCTCCATTTTATAAAACTGTCATTATAATTTAAATCTTCTTGTTTGGACAAGAAAGTAGCTGTTTGAATGGAGTAATTTGATACAACTCCGCCACTCAGCCAGTTCAAATGATTTAAACTTGAAGCATACCTACCTAGTCCGCAATAAGCGCTGGGAGTTCCACTGGCCGCGGAGTTTTGTTTGCCAGCTGCAATATTAAAATATTGCATGATATTTGATCATGACACAAATGAACATCACGTTTTCGTTTAGTCTTAATTTATATGGCAAAAAATAGTTACCACTTAAGGCCACCAGAGGCGCTGCTCGCGTTGCCTCACAAAATGAGACTATAATATATACGTAAACGCGTTCGTTTGTGTTTTGTTTCGAAAAAATGTATACTTGAGGTACAGAACTCCCGAGGATACGCTGTGTTGAGAGTAAGAGACGCACATGTCTCTAGCTGTCAACTCAACGAAACCTCAAGTCAATAAAGTGGTCGGCATCGCACTTCTGATTCATATTTCATTTATTGCAAAAAATCATGTCACTTGTCGGGTATCTGTGCTGGTCACAGTATTATGCCATACAGGAGCCATGCATGTGCAAATGCGAAATGTGCGGACAAACCGGTATCTAAGTTGGTACTGGCCTTCAAGACACTTAATGCGTAAGTAAAGCTGGATAATTTCGTTTTAGTAGTAGTGACAGTTTTGATTATAACAAATTACCTACTTTAAAAAAAACTGAAACCGACTTTTTACAATCTGTGCTTCTTTGGGTTTTAAATTGTACAACTTTTAGACGAATTAAATGAAACGTACCTATAATGTGAAAAAAAAGATTGATGTCTTATCATTTAAATATATAACGGTTTTAATATTTATTGAGATTATTTGACACTTTTACCGCAGAACGTGCCTGATAAAAAACCTCGTAAAACGTCATGTGTCAATCTTTCTAATGCTAAAAAACAAGGAATAGATAGGTAGATTTTAGATTGGCTGTTTGACCGGTTGGATATACTACCGAACACAACCAGTTGCCTACCGATAAGTTTATAATACTAGCCGTGTCTTATCCAACTTGACATTGGCAGAATCATCAAAGCCTTGATGGAGCCATACCATACAACACAAGATTGAATTGAAATATAATCTATGTGTATTCTAAACTGATGACATAGAATCTTGCATCAACTGTGACTAGTCTCTATGACGTTAATTAATAATAAGTAGGTTCGCCTACTTTAAATGCTTAGGCAGCTTGTAGAACATGTTTCGGATGGGTAGTATTATTTGCGAAATGATAACAATACCTGCATTGTGACTGACACGGTGACACGTGTAAGCTACCAAGAGAGCTAGTCTGTACGATCGGCCTCACAAGTTCACAAGGGGCTTAAAGACGTTTGTAGGTACCCCTTCCCTTTAAGGCGCAGGGGTGGGCAAGCTCTCTCCATACAAACTTTGTGCAAGTTTTCTTCGCTTTTTGCACTACACTTATGATTTTTGGTCAGTATGCTTATTTTTCTGTTAGCCATAACCTGGAGAAATATTTTTTTTTAATTTTGATTTTTTTTTCTTGAGTGATCCAATATTTACAACCCAAAAAAAATTATATTCGGGTTCACCGACGAATAAAACGTGCATAGAGTTTGTATGGAGACAGCCTTGCCATACCCTGCGCCTTAACGTCATATTTAAACTGGCAAATTGAATTTCTTACGGGTGAATGCGACAAGTAAGTACCAAAGTGTCCAGCTACTTATGACCGACTGTACCTAGGAGCCTATTAGGTATTTAACTTAGGTAGTACTGGAACAAATCAATTAAAGATAAACGTTAGCATGAATTTTCATACAGTTTTCAGACTAATGGGATAATATGGAATAAGTATAAATTTAATGTAGTTATAATTAGTCTATCCTATCATGTTTTTGATAACAGCGACTTAAGAAATAGGATCCAATTTGAAAAATAAATATTACAATGGTTTCTGTATTATTCATTTTCTATTAGAATGTTATTATCATAGCGTGCATAATAAAGTGCTCACTTTTCTCTGCAGTTGACAGTACATTACGTAGCTATTTTACAAAACGGTAAAACTCACGTGTAAATTGACAATCCGGGCAATAGGTAGGTATGTATTGTGATCCTCGGGGTTACCTATTCCTCAGGATGAGTAGGCAGTGCTGCCGGAACGAAAGCACGGTTTTACGTGTTTTTTTGAGACACGAAGGAACGTGCTTTTTACGTGCGCTACCCAAAAACGTGCTCACACCGTACATCTTTAAGTGATATGATGCTTTATAACTGTGTACTACTAAAAATTGGTTTGGTACTCCCTAAAACAGTAAACTTTTTGTAACGCCCCTTGTGTCAAACAATATCTCTTTTCTAACGCTTTCATCTTACCTGTGTTTGCAGGACAGTACAGTAACGTATCTACTATGCATTATGTATAAACCTCTCCTCTCTAAATAACGTTATCTAAGTTATCTTTCTAATCCCCGTGGAACTAACGTCAATTGTGCTACAAAACAAGACCCATTATTTCGTTAACCATCACAAACGGACATCACGTCAACAAAGCGACAATCGAGATCAATCATGTTCTTCAACCGGACCGGGCCCAGCGGCCGAAGACAATTGTTTTGACAACAGTTTTATGCTCTACCCCTGCTCTACCTATATGCAATGCATAACTGCGGTGCAACCCATTTAAAATATTTGTGGACAATCTTACACAAATAAACCTAAGCAAAGCTTGTACTATGGGTACTAAGCGACGATATACATACTTATATAGATAAATAGATACTTAAATACATAGAAAACATCCAAGACCCATGAACTAAATATTCGTGTTCATTGCTCATCACACAAATAAATACCCTGACCGGATTCGAACCCGGGACCTCCAGCTTCGTAGGCAGAGTCACTACCAAGTGTACAACTAAGCTAAAACGGTCGTCGATTTGATTTAACGGACGGACGTTAAAAGTTAAAACACATGTGTTTAAAACTACGAACCTACAAACAGTTTGGTTCAAAGCAACCCACCGGACCGATTATATAATTTAATTTCGCATTATAATTATAATATAAAGACCCATTTACACAGTGCAAGAACTTGACTGTAATTTTCATTACATTGCGGGGCTCAGGGCTACTGAGATGGGAGGAAAATCGCATGCAATTACTTGCATCGTGTAAATGGGGCTTTATATTATAACAATAATGCTAAATTAAATTATATATATCGCTGAAACCTTTATAAGCGCTATAAGCACATCAGTGAGAAAATGTGTTTCTTCGATTTTAACATATAAATTACCTAATCGACATTTAAAATTTCTAACTTTAACTTTTTTTATAATTGGGTAATTTTGCTTATTCAGAATATATGCGTACAAAAGAGTCAGTTTGGAAACTTTTTTTTCATAAACTTAGTTCGTTAGCTTGTCACAAAATGGAGAAATACGCAAAACATATGAATGATTATTACGAATTTAGGGAATATTTATTTATTTCTTTGAAGGCACTACTTAAAAACCATTTGTCTTTGTCCAAGAAGTACCTACCATTAAATCGTTTATTAATGAATACATATACATATATGTTTAATTATCTATCTGTTGATGTTATTGTCAGGGCAAATTTTTATCTTTATTATCATTACGCAAGTACCTAGTCATAATTCGGTAACGATAAACCGATAATACTGTTCTCGAATAAGCTAATAAATTATGCATAATGATAAGGTTTAAAGATTACAGTACAATCCATTGTCTATCAATTTTCGCAATAAAGTAATTGACTATGACACGTAGATTTAATGAAAAATAATCGCTCTCATGTCCTGAAGAAAATATACAGGGTGGAAAATATCTATGGGCCCTGGAGGGAAACTACCTTTAATACTTAAGACTCATTTTACTTAAAGGAAATATTATTTTATTTTTAAAAAGCAGTTTGCATTCCAAGGTTTTCTAAAATTTACTTGTACCCGAGAATCAAACCAGCTAAAATAACAAAAAATAAGCACTCGCTTTTTTATTCCACTAGTTGGTCGATACAGTCAATGTTAAAGATTTTTTGAAGTGAAAACTTCTTTAGCGGCGCTGAGCACTTTTGTACTGGGGAAAAATGTATAAACTCGCGATAAATTCTATGACCAGGTTAGTTGACCCCTCCTAGTATCGTGATTGCTATGTTACGAGGGGTCCCCAGCTGGTCTTCTTAGAAAGCCAAGGTTCTAACTGTTCTAAAACAATCCTAAGATTTTCCAATAAAGATCATATTTCAAATAAATTCTCATGGAAAGTAGCTCTTATTGTCCCTAAAAAAGCGTTTCCAAAGTCCAATATCGGATAGCCAGACTGACCGATTTCCGTAAAGATCATATTTCAAATAAATTCTCATGGAAAGTAGTTCTTATTGTCCCTAAATACGGTGACAGTTCCCTTCAAAATACCTAATGGCCAAGAGTGATGGATAAAATACCAAGGGCCTGACACGCTTTGTAAGAGAAAGATAGCCTTATTGCGATTCCTATGAGAGGAAGTAGAAAATAGTGCGATGTTTTGTCCTTATCACCGACCGAATTTTTTTTCACGGTCGGGTAAAGCCAATCTTTCATGAAGTGTCAAGAAGATTTCAAAACAAATTGGCAATATTTGGTAGTGCATTTTATAAATGGAGAATTAATGATAAGTTTGGTTTAAATGAATAATAATTTACCAATTATCAGATCCGTAGTGTTTGGGTGTTCAGTGCAAACATGGTGGGGTGTTCAGTGTTGGGCTGTAAAAGCAAACTCGACCGAAAAAAGGCGGATGTTACACTCCATGCGTAAGTACATTTTCTTTGCATTTTGGACCCGTGTTTATTTCTAAAATCTCACCGGAACCAAGTTACTGAGCTAAATCATTAGTTATATCATGAGACACTTGATGAAATAGGAAAAATATGTAAATTAATTCAAAAATAACCTCCAAACATTTCACATACAAACCGGTCAAAACGCGTAGTATAAATCTACCATAGAAGCCAGCTTAAAATTGATGTCCCATCATTCAGTCGGTTTATAATTCGATTTCGGGATACCAACAAATAATAAAAAAATCCCCTGAAGATTACCCCACGTTTCGGGAAATTCAAGTAATTTGATTTTTTCAGTTTTTCAACAGAGGATGAATTCCGAAAAAAATGGATTTCAGGACTAAGGGAACAGGAAAAGAGAATTGGGAAAAAGCTATCTATAAGTAGGTATTTGTTTATTTATTGTAAATAAAGTTATAAATATATTAAGTAAATTACTTGTTCTAATTTAAAGTTTATCCTTTTATTTCAACAACGACATACCTAATTTATCTATGAAAGACAAAAAGGAGCATGTAAGTATTAAGGTTACTTATTTTTACCCGACTGCAAGGCAGGGTTATGTGTTTCGCGCGTATCTTGTATGTATGTATGTATGTATGTAATATTCTTTATTACCTGACATCTTCCAATTACCTGAACGGATTTTAATGTTTGAGATATCGTTAGATTTGTCTTACCACCCCGAGTGTTCTTAGAAATGTGACGTCAAAAAAAAACAAAGATGGCGGCCACCAGACATCATTTTGTAAACAAATAATAAATAAAGTTGACGAACTATATCATGTGGGGTATCATTGAATAGGTATTTTAAAATCATTATAAGGTTTCTTTAGTCATTAGTTAGTGAAAACAGCCGTTTAGGATTTATAACTATTCAAAGTTGAATAGTCGGATCCGCTATCCGCTATGCGCAATCACTCATGTTTTCATTGTCATCGTCATTCGAGGTTTGCTTTACACACGTTTAACAATTGCAACAGTGGCGGAGCGCCCATACAACCCGATTCCCACCGGTTTGACTTACAAAATCTTGCTACAAACTACTTGCTGTTAATTTAATAAATCATCAATTTATGTATACAAAATATCCATGACCTAAATACAATTTGATAATACGATTTACTTTAGCGTCATAATAGATTTAAGCTAACCACTACGAAATCTACGCACGCGAATGCCAAACGCAACGCATTTCATAAAGCCAAACAAGCCGGCGGAGTTTAGCATGCCTCCTAGTATCGTGATTGCGATGCTAGGAGGGGTCAACACAGCTGGTCTTCCCATTCTTTCCAATCGTAAGACTTTAAACACCAAACCTGAGGAATGAAGTTTCCTCTTACTGACTTTTCCACTAAGTCCAATATCGGATAGCTAGACTGAAAGTAGTTCTTATTGTCCCTAAATACGGTGACAGTTCACGTCAAAATAGTGGCCAAGCGTGATGGTCAAAGTACGAATAATTTTGAATCTACTTTGTAATCGATGCTTGGTTTCCGATTTCAATTAAAACTTTAACTGTGCAGAAAATTATAATTAAATCCAAAATATACGTGCATGTGAAATGATAATTTATCTTTGTGTTAATTTGATAAATTATAACGTTTTATGCACTCAAAAACAGCACATTAAGGCATTTTGACGGAGCTCTTCACACGTCGGGAACGATTCTGAGACTGAAGTATAATCGATTAATGAAGTAGTTTTTAATAACGTGGCAGATTTTTCTCCTATGCTTTTGGCAGAGGGGTAAGTATATCAATGGCGGCTCCCGTCTATATAATGCTTAGATGTAATATGTGTAGATGGATTATTCGAATATGAATATGAATATCTTTGTTATTTATTTTCTTTAAATCATGTCATTGAATTTTCACTTCTAACGGCACTCCCGGAGTGCAACCCGTTTTTTTTTTTTGTCTTACACTACTTTCTTACAAGATATCCATTAAATCGAATATCCGTCCGTAGGTTATGGTTTCAGCTTAACATTAAGGCAGGTCGTAAACATGTTTGCTTGCTACCGACATTGTACCTATAGAAAATAAGAAATATGGGTATAACAACGACATATAGTCTCCATAAAAAAGTGTCGTATCTACCTAGTAAGTATGTAATTAAGTATACGAGGTTAATTCTTGTACAACATGGTATAAAAATGCCTTATTATAAAGATTTTATATGAGATTAGATAACGTAGTGGCACCAGTAATGGTCCTGGCTCCAGTAATGGACGCAAAAATCTTTCACGGTCGAAATTAAGCAACGGAAAAGTATTTTAGCCATGGCAACACTTTAAGTATAAAGAATAGGCTTCTATGTATCACATTGACAAATGACATACACCTCGGTCATTTTGTTTAAAAATGGCGCGGCGGCAAAAAGTGTGCTCCGGCATTTTTCACGAATAACCTAAGTTTCTTACAGAAATAATTAAGGAAGTAGGTAACGGTTTTGATTGTAAACTTTATTTTCTCTAAACAATATTAATTTGATATGATTTCGTGAGAAGCGTTACATATTTAACAATACTTTTTTAAAGTGTTTATATCATTAGAATCCAATTTGAATGATTTAGAGAGGATGTACATTACTGGTTCCTGTTTTTTGTTAATCTCCAATTATGGACAATTTCTCCATGATTGGTTTTCATACTGAATTCTGGTTACCCAATTATGGACACCCAATGTTGGACGGATTTATTGGCGAAGTAAATGTTTGAAAAATGCCACCCAGTTTTATTATAATAGTAGTTTATCTACACAACTATCATAATCCTCTAAAATGCGTTCAGAAACCGTAGGCAAAACGACCTTCACTTTAACATCAATGTACTTATGAAAATTTTCTTACCTGTGGTGAAGTTTACCAGCAGTAATATTATATTCATTATAATGTCCTATTTAGTACTATAATGTTTTTTTTTTAATTTAGATCAGGAAAATTAAAATTTAGTCGATACGAAAGGTCAGCTCGATATAGGTTATTTTTTTGGGATAAGGATTCAGGGAGAAGGATTTCAAATTTTACATTTATTTCAAATTTTAAGAAAAAAAATATTTTTTTCGAAAAAGGTCATTATACTCGATTTCGACTGATTCGGGGATGAGGATTTCATATTTTATACTAATTTTGAATTTACAGCGAAAAAAAAAATTATTGCGAAAAATCGTCATTATACTCGTTTTCGACTAATTCGGGGATAAGGATTTCAAATTTTATATTAATTTTGAATTTTAAGAAAAAAATTTTTTTTTCGAAAAATCATCTTTATACCTACTTGATTTCGACTATTTCGGGGATAAGGATTTCAAATGTTATATAATACCGGCTACTATAACCCATCTTAGAGTACTTATAATATGTGTGTAGATAATAGTACATTACTTACCAAGGGCGACAAAACAAAGAATGTCTTAGATCGCAGGTATTTTACGCCCGAGCCGATGGCAAGGGCGATAAATATGCGATCTGAGGCTTTCTTTATTATCGCCCGTGGTAAGTACAAAATTTTATGTCACCCCCTGGCCAGGAAGTGGGTTTTTTCGCGCGCGGAGCGTGCAGTAATGGCCACTTTATGGCTAGGTGTGACATAAAGTAATGTATGCAACTGTACATAATTAGGCATTAAAACACTCGTGTGACCTTATTATGAATAGCATAAACTACTATTATGCAACTGGTACATCATGAGGGGCATTAAAACACGATTATGTTTTATGAAACGAGCCGAAGGCGAGTTTCATAATAGGGTCACACGAGTGTTTTAATGCCTAATTATGTACAGTTGCATACATTACTTTATCTACACACATATTATAAGTACTCTAAGATGTGTTCAGAAGCCGAAGGCAAATGACCTGCATTGCTTACCAGTGCTACCGGTAACATATTTATAGATGCTCTAAATAGATATCAAATTTGAACTCCTTATCCCTGAATTCGTCGAAATCGAGTAAATTGACGATATTTGGAAAAAAAAAATTTTTACTTATAATCAAAATAAATGTAAAGTTTGAAATCCTTATCCCCGAATTAGTCGACATCGAGTATAATGACGATTTTTCGTAATTTTTTTTTTACTTAAAGTTCAAAATAAATGTAAAATTTGAAATCCTTATCCCCGAAGTAGTCGAAATCGAGTATAATGACGATATTTCGAAAAAAAAATTTTTTTTAACTTGAAATTCAAAATTAATTTAAAATTTGAAATCCTCATCCCCGAATTAGTCGAAATCGAGTATAATGACGATTTTTCGTAAAAAAAAATTTTACTTAAAATTCTAAAGAAATGTAAAATTTGAATTCCTTATCCATGAATCCTTATCCCGAAAAAAATAATACATTATTGCCGTGGCCGGGGAAAAAAGCAATTGCAGGCTGAGTATTTGTTTAAACGGACGAGCTTGCGAGTCCGTTTAATTATAATACGAACCCTGCAATTGCCATTCCGGCCGAGGCTAATATAGTACTTTTCTCAAAAATGGAGGAAATACGACAAAATTTGGATAAATATTTGATAAACATAACCTTAAAACGTCGAAAACATCATGCTCAATAAAAAAATAAACAGCGGGATGTTTATTTTTTTTAACAGAATCGCAAGTGTATGGTTTTACCGAAAAACGCAAATTATTCAAGACTGAAAAAGACGTCGCGTTTCCAACAGAAAAATACGAGCTGAATTGGCTGAATACGACCTGTGCCTCCTTTTATATGACAGTTTTTACTTTTTTTTAAAGTTTGGAATTCAACAAATAAAGGAATTTATATGTGAAATTGCAGGCGGTCTACAATGTTTTTAAACCTTAAGGTGTCCAAGATTGGGTGTCCATAATTGGATTTTGGCTTGTCCATCATAGGATTTTCGAAGATTTTCGACTTTTTCAGATTTGGAGCAAGTTTCTCGGAACTTACAAGTTTATCCAAAACTTTTGTATGTTTATTATAATTAGTGATTATTAAGCTACATTTACTTTGAAATAACTAACATCAAACTTATAAAATAAGAGAGTTATAGCCAAAAGATGTCGACGGAGTTCTTAAGCCGTCCATAATTGGTGCCATTACGTTATATATGTTAATGAAAAAAAAACAGAAACCTTTTTGAGTCAACTGATGAAGTTAAGAATTAAAATTACGATTAAAAAACGGGATTTTTACCATGTATTTATTCCGATATTTTTGTCGATTTAATGTCGCAATTAATGATAACCGTGATAATGGCGCTTGCAACGAAATATCGGAAACTCAATACAACAAATATCTATACATGGTAAATATCCCGATTTAAATCGTAATTCTAATGTAAAAGACCATGTGAGCTTGAAATCAGATACTTTCACCCCTTAACTGAAGCGTTCATAAACGGGAAATAAGGCCTCGTTTAAACATGGACATTGGACACGGACTTTTCCTTCAGTTAAGATAGGATATTGCTGTTTGGATGCGCTTCTCGTAACGGCCGTACAGACAAGGCTGAGCTCGCTACTCGATGCACTCGGCTCGGGTGTTCTCGGCACAGTTCGGCAGAATTAGCGGCAGCACAGCCGGTAGCCGAGCACTCCGCGCCAGTCGCGGCACGGAGAGTTACTCGCCTTCTCGCCAGTCCGCCGCCTCGCCTGACAGCCGGCCGCTCGCGTCGCGTTCTCCGCATCGTAAACAATAAAAAAAAAACTTGACTTTGTCAATGAAAACCACTGTAAAACCTATAAATTAAAACCTTCTTTCAATATCCGATTAAAATAAACGTAAATTCTAATAAATCTAGAAGGCCGGCCGCAATGACTTTGGAAATGTATTGTCAAGTGTTTTGGTGATCGAAGCGAAGTGAAAGGAGTTCTTTCGTGTAATTGTGATACTGAAGTGCTCTGTGTAACTGTGCCGTGTTCGGCCGATTATTAAGCATAAGTAGAACAGACTTCGAAGCATGCTCGATGATGTACCGGCGCGATAGAAACTTGATGAGTGTAATTGGTCGCTGTTTATCAATCAAAGTACTTCGCTGCATTTAATAGTCTATGGTTAATGTTCGTATGAATTGAAGCGTGAGTATAAATTATCGAATATAAATATTGTGCGTAGAAGTAGCGGTTTTCGTTATATGTATATTTATAAGTATCTACCTAAGTTAAATTTTAGACATACTTTTTCCTGGTTACACTTTTTCCTGGTTACACTTTTTTATGATTACACTTTTTTCTGGTTACTTACACTTTTTTCATCGGTAGGTACAGTCAACATCTACCCGCACTAAGTGACAAAAATGTGCAAACATGGCCTTAAAACGACGGCGGTGTAAAGCGTACATATATTTTGTCGGTTCGGTAAATTAAATATACCTATTTATGACTATAATACAACGACACCGTCGTATTCTTTGAAACCCGCGAACCTACGTCGTCGTTAATAAGTTATAAATTAATAAATAAATAGGCTCCTAGATGTGATCCATAATTTTTCAAGTACTTACCTATGTTCACGTACGAGTAGTGTTTTGTTATCAATAAATAAAAATAGAGTTATCTCTTAACAACACTACTTAGCACCGTGCCAAAAGTGTCACGCATAAAGATTTAAATTAGGTAGTAGGTACGGGTTTGCATATCAATGAGGCTGGAATGCCCGTTTATAGCTAGGCGAGCTAATAGATAATTATTATACAGAGTGGTTTTCGATAAACAGTAACAGTACATATTAAAAGGGGTGAAACTTCAATCCATTTTATCGGTTGAACTGTTTTTAATTTTTTTTTGTCTATTAGCATAACTATTAGTTCTATTAGTATTTTTTACAGATTTTAGAATTTTGTGATAAGATTTTTGGTTTTGTAGCTTTTTTTTAAATTACTTTTTCTATAGGTTGGAACGAATTAATTTAGACGGCTTTATGGTATAAAATTAAACAAGGAATAATAATAAAGTATTTGCAAGTTTTTAAGGCAAGAAATTTTAGTAGCCATTTTTCACAAATAATAATGATAATTGCGGAGTTTTTGTATTGGTTTTTTTTGATTGTCATTGATATCAGTAGGTACCTTTCCATTGAGATTACTCTGCATTTTCTTGGCATTTTTGATCGTCTAGATAAAAAGTAACACCGCCTCATTATCATTCAAAAAATTTACTACAAAGGCCATATAATCCAGTAACCTTGTAGCCTGAAAGTACGGGGTACTTTGTTTATGATGTTGGCCCAAAGAATAATCCAAGTTTGTGACCTCGACCGCCGAACGCAACTTTGTCAAAAATCTAAAAAAAAGATGATACTCGTAACCCTAAAGAACTAGTTGTTGACAATACCTTTAATTTTTTTAAAGTAGACTACATTTGCTACAATTCCAGATTAGAATTGTCTCTGTAGGTAGACTCAATAGTTTCCGAGATAAATCCTTTCAAAGTTAGAAGTTCGAAAAAGTGGTGAACATTGAAACTGCTGTCCGCGAAACAAACTACAACCACCGCTATAACCTAAGATAGGTAGTAGGTACCTACCTACCCAGAATAGTTACGAACGTTTTGCCAAAATCGCTTTCCCAGTATGGAAGACGTGCGCTCTCTCACACAGGGAAGGACTAGTTTTTGGGCTGCTAAGTCGAGCCTCTGTCACTTTTTAGGGTTTTAGTTTTAGAGGTGAAAAAAGTTTGAATTCAATCAAATTACTTCTTCTTGGAAAAGTTGGCTGTACTTTGTTTCGCAGAATTTTAATTTCATAGAAAACATTTTTTTACAAAAGGGTCGCAGTTCTAACCTAACCTACTTTTCAGGTAGATCTAAAACCCAATTTACAACATTTTTAAATAATGATGCCTAAATCGAAAACCATTTCGGTAAATATGCTACCTGAACGTAATAAAATAGTTTTTAGATTTTGTCTTCGCTGGATTTGAAGAAAATCGCCAAAATGTATAAGACGGAAGGGTGACGGCTGACGTCATTCCTACGACTGTTAAGGAGCAATGCTGTCAAACATTGGTAATTCATAAAAATTACATCGTAATCCACTTAAATATCGCTACTTTTAAATTAGATATTTTTGAATGAAAATTAGGACTTCGGGAGCAATAAAAAAATACGTGGACCTTAAAATTTAAGGATATAAAATGGTCAACTTGAAAATTTGAAATGTAGACAATTGGGGGTTCTACAAAATGGCAGTTTAGCTGTGCCTAAAAAGTTAATGGTTTCTGAAAAAAAAGGTTATGTGAAACGAAAATTCTGCGAAAAAATACATTCTATGTAACATTTATCTATCTGCAAACGAAGGGGACACCTATATGCGGTAGGTAAATCTAATTATAATTATCTGGTATATGTTTGCTAGATCTTATACCTGGAAAATGAATGAATTCACCGTTTCCTAATTAGCTCCATACGAGTACTAAACGAAAAAACGTTAATTGGTACTGTCAGCAGCACAAGTGCCTACTAAGAATATCATTCCTAAATTGATCTGGACAAGCTGCTCTTGCTTTTTCAGCACTAACTTCGTCAGATTATTTGCTACTTATGGCATAATCTTAACATTGTAGTGCGCAGAGCAAAACAGTAGATCTTGAACAGATATTTTGTACAACCGTTTCCATAGCTATTTCTACTGCTAACTGTATATAATAAATTCAGGAGAGCGTGCCAACTCGGTTGTACAAACGAATTATTTTTTAATAGAGCGTTAAAATAGTTTCTAGTTAACTTTTCAGTTTCAATGGACGCTTATATACTTTATCGTCGACGGCCACGGCACAATAAAACTCTATGGTTTTATTTATAAATAGACTTTAGGCTAATTATGAATGAAACGTCGAAGATAAATTATAAAAGCGTCCAATGCGTAATAGATAGACGCATCGTATTTGACTTGAATGGTGTGAGATCCTGATAGTCTCCATGAATAGCCGTCCTTCGTGGCACCTGTCGTGAATAGGGGCGATCATTTACCTACCGCGCTCAAACTATACTATTGTCACACAGGTTATAGTCTGATACTCAGTTGCTACGACTGCGAACTGTAGGTAAAGTTTCAAAGACATTCACCCAAATATGACAGATGCGATATTGAAGTCTGCAATTTCGATTGAATGCCTGTCTTTATTCATTTGCCAACCATTTTGAAAAAGTGAGAAGTAATGTGATATAAATATCACTCTTTTATGTACAGTCAAGGGCATAAATATTTATACAGTTTTGGACCTTATTTCAATGGAATAGGGTGAAAAAGTGTATACATATTGGTGCCCTTGACTGTACCTATTCAAAAATAATAATTTCTGTCGGAGCTTTGTTGAGCTTTCCAATTGTCCGCACCCCTCTAGTTGTGGATATCCAAAATAATTCCAAAGCAAACTTGGTGATAGAAACTAAGAGCCATCTGGATCTTTTATCCCGTTCTCGCTCGTTTTCATAACAATATCAGGTAGCTACCTACTATGTATCATTTTAATTGTTTAGGTTAGATCAGGAGGGGCTTACTACCGTGACGTCATCGCGCCGCGCAAAGTACATGCGGCCGCCGGTTCACACATTGTGTGACTATTCAATGGCTGCGGAGCAGCGTTACGGATCGCACGCGCACGCGCTTGTACGATCATAAAAAATAATTCTTTTCGTGTTAAATAATAATGTCAAAACCACAGCATTATTGTATTGCAGCAGGTTGCACCAATAATAATAAGAACGTAGACGTAAGAACGGTCATTGAGTTTGTTATTCACCAACGGTTGACATAAAAGAAAACGAAAATGAAAACGTTGGTTCTAAGAAACCTCTTTTATTTTTTAAAGTGATGCCTTTAAAAATTATATAAAACTTTGTATCCCCTGGTTACATGTATGGAGTGCCCCCTCCCCCTACTTTAATATTTTTTCGTCATTTCACATCACTTTTACGTAGCGGTTCATACGAGTAGAACACACCTTCCTGCTAAATGTTTTAATTGTATTTGTAGTGCTTATAGTCTCCGAGTACATCGGCTGTCACATACAGACGAAAAGACGGACGGACGGGTTCCGTTTTCACCATTTTGGCTACGGAACCTTAAAAGTACTATTCGTAATTGTATTGTAAACAACACTACTAATAATAAAGTACATATATTAAAATAGGTTCTCGCTGGTGGTAACCCTAGCGCTGAGGGCGGGGCCTCGAAAGAGCGCGTTGCGTGCGATAGAAAGAGATGGCCACGTTTAGGCACGTTTGGCATACCTAAACGGGGAATTTGTTAGCAGAGAAACTTCTGTACTTGTACTATTACTTATTCTGTGGTTAGATAGACATTTAGGTATCATTATGGATGCTTTTATTAGGCACTCCATCGTCCACGTATTAATAAATCTCATCATAACATTAATAAATATAGGTAGCAGTTGTTTGGAACCTTGCCTAATTGGATATTATTTATTAACACGTATTTACATGTGAGTACGCGGACTCGTGAGCCCTCAAAATGACATTCAGGTTTGGACGCAATCGTGTTGATTTTTCAGTTGTATAATTTCTGACAGAAGTAGTAATTGAAGGTGATATTCTCCATTTAAATTATAAGGAAGGAGGAATTCAAAAAATCTCACTCCAGTTTATTGAAATTATGACCAATCAAATTGCAATTAATTTATTAACCAAATACCATTACGTTAGGGTTTATTTAACATTGATGGTTATATTTTACTTAACTTTTAATGGTACGTGGCTTTAAAACATTGCGAGTTATTTTAAGTGGACAGCAGCAACAGCCTCCTGATGGAGTTGGCAGAGTGCTTGGACTGTCCGCTCCGCTCATTACATAGGATAATTAGGATACTACTACTGGGCGCGGGATGGGATGTAATTGGGAGGGCCAAATGATCTTATTTCATTATAGGACATTACTTACCAAGGGCGATAAAACAAAGAATGTCTCAGATCGCCGGTATTTTACGCCCGAGCTGAAGGCAAGGGCGATAAATATGCGATCTGAGGGTTTCTTTATTATCGCCCGTGGTAAGTAAAAAATTTATGTGACCCTCTGGCCAGGAAGTGGGTTTTTTCGCGCGCGGAGCGTGCGATAATGGCCACTTTATGGCCAGGTGTGACATAAAGTAATTTAATCTATTGTTTATTAACATAGAATAAGCTTTTTGTTGTTGCTAAGCATAGACGGATGAAAAAGTCTAAAAATGCTTTTTATTTTATTTAAGAAAGCAGTCTATGATGATCATATTTATCGCATGATAGACGACAAGATAAATCATCTTTCACATTCTGATATCACTTGACAGAAAGTGATAGATGATTTTATCTTGTCATGTATCACGCGATAACTTTCTGCGACCATATTACTTAATACGGGGCCAGGACAGAATATCAAATTCGGATTGTACATAATATTTACATATATGAGTAGTAGTAAATAGTGTATACCTACATAAGTATTTCTTCCATCTAACTTTATTACTGAAACACAGCGTATAGAATGAATTTCAAACCGTTCAAAGCATCTACGTCTAACTCAATGACAACAACAACACAACACTGGTATTCATATATTTCAAGTCTACCTACAGAGCTATTTAAATGTTATACACAATTTACTAACCATTTTAGTAATAAGAGTAATACAGAAAAGAATTACGTATATTATAAATTCCCTCGTGAAATACTGAAGTTCAATTTTACTCGCACGCTATAACACGGCTCAATGGATTGGGCACTTAGGTTTGATGGATTAAGCGACTACACATATTGGTATAGTAGGTAGTTAACTAATCGGCTAATTGCTATTAGTCGATGGTATACGGTCAACATCCTCGCGTTTTTCCGTTGTATTCTAAAGGAGTCCGCGGTCCTTTGGCATCTAATCCTAAGATTTGGCGTAGGCACACGTTAAAAATGAAAGGGGCTCTGGACAGCCCGAAAACTAGACGTTCCATGTCTGTCACTTTTATCTACGAAAACGACTGCGATCTGACCTTCCAACTCAAAGGAAACTTGACCTTGTTGGGTTTAGACCGATTTCCTCACGATGTTTTATTTCACCAAAAAGCCACATCTTAATATTAAAAAAATAATCATACATATTACATATGTTTTTGAAAGCACGTAGTTCGGCTTTTGACTGTACCGCTCGGCAACAGTGGTTCGCAAAGTTGAGTCCATATTTACAATTTTGATCACGTTCCATGGCGAGAGGACAAAGAAAATCCTTAGTGCCTTGTGCGTGGAAACTTTTTCGCTTTAGCCTTAGACATGGTATTAAATACTACGCCTGCCTTTAACTACTAAAAAGACTAACTACAGTACGGTCAGCATCAAAAGTAGCGAGACATATGAAGGTGTCAAAAGTCTTTATTACAAAGGAATAAGAACTTTTGACATCTTCATATGTCAAGCTACTTTTGATGCTGACTGTACCCGGCAATATATATTGCACGTCGGTCTTTGGAAAGAGTTTCGGCTAATTTCGGCTTCATAGACCGTTGTCTCACACTACCTACGTAACGTTTGTCAGTCGTCGTCAAAATATGTAATATAGCGTTACAGAAACCACCCAACTCCTAATTGTTCGATGTACAAAATTATACATGATTGTTTGACAATACCTTTTTCTAGTAGTTGTAACAGCTCTCTATAGATATCCAAAGTTTAGATGTCACCGATTTGACGTTAACAAATAAAGTCCATAAAGTGCTGTATTTATTTGATATGAAACGTCAATTAATAAATAAGATATGATGATCATGATGATGGACGTTCGCCAGTGTTCGGACATCGTCGTAAACAGCTAATTGTCTCTTTCCAAAGACCGACGTGCAATATATATTGCCGGGTACTGTACGTAAATAGTAAGTCACTAAAAAGAGGTAATCACATGTCTGTCTAGACGCCCAGACATTGTTATTTTTTACACAGCTCGTTTTACCTGTAGGAATAATTCCCGTAGTAGGTACAGTCAAGGGCACCAATATATATACACTTTTTCACCTCATTCCATTGAAATAAGGTCCAAAAATGTATACATATTTATGCCCGTGACTGTACCTGCCTACCTATTTTTTTATAACCCGTCGGTGGCAAAGACGCGTAAAACGGTCACCGCAGCCTATGGACGCTGCAACTTTTAAAAATGTATACACCTCTCTCTTGAAAATCTCCATAATGTATAATGTATACACTCCTTTCTTGAATAACCCCATACTGCAATCCCTCGGGAAAACTTTCTATACCTACTTAGTTTATACATAATTTTATGCACAAATCCAATAGTATACAATGGGTATCAAGTTGTTGCGGCTGGAGTGATTATTTTATTTTCAAGATGCGTATGGCTCTAATTTACCAGTGGTGGCGCGTCAAAAATATTCTTAGGGAAGCCGGAAATAAGTTGCCTTTCTTATTCTTCATGAGCCGTAGTAAAAGCACAGGACTGGTTGAAAATTAGGCAAGCCGGTGGGAATCGAGTTGCATGGACGCACCGCCACTGTAATTTAAATCATTGATAAATAAGCATAGTGACAAAGAGTTTCCACGTGCCAACTGAAATTCAATCACATCACATGCCAAAGTTACAGCTTTTCTCACTTTATATCTATATAAAAGTCAACTTTTTTCTAACAAAAGTTATATATATATATTATATTATGTTACCAAATCCTAAGGGAATAAAGAAGTATTGTTAATTGTCACATTTTAAACACTGTTGAAAAATTACAATAATCAATAAGCAAAGCAAAATATATTTACCGCCCTATTGTGCCTAATTCTATTGTGTTTGTTTACGTGCAGTGATGCACGCACACATCGTTGATGTCTTTTCGCTTGCCACCTGAATAAACATTAATTCGTTTACGAAAACATACGATACGCAGTTACATTCATACAACAAAATGAGGTATTATGTTACGTAAGCGTGATGGATGAAGCTATAATCTTAGAGAATATATCATTGTAATTTCGTTCATATTTGTATCACCCTTAGGGAAGTAAGTACCTCTACACAAGGTACATTTTGCAAGGTTCCGCAGTCATGCTAACAGCACTAGGTACTTGCTCTTACTAGTTTGCTACAGTGAGGTGATAGACCTGTATTTTTTTAAATCTTTTTTTTAGAAGCTTTCGTCAGAATGACGATGTCAGCTCCAGCAAGCCGCTATCTATGCTACTACATCGTCTTATTTTTTATTATAGCCTCTTGTTGTCCATCCAGGTTTTTCCGTTTTTTGTTAGTTTTCATTTCTATTTGTCCTGGATGTCCACTTGTCCACTTGCCAATCGGCAAAGGCCTCCTACAGCCTTCTCCACTCGTGCCTGTCTCTGGCGACCCTGCTCCATGTGACTCCAGTAACTGGCCTTATGTCGTCGTCCCACCTTTTGTGCCGCCTTCCTCTTTTCCTCTTTCAGCCCCTTGGGTACCACTGGGCCACTTGTCTTTGCCTCTTATAGTGTGGCCAGACCACTTCCATTTGAGTCTCCTGATTTTTGTGACTATGTCTTGTACCTTGGTCTGGTTCCTTACATCGTCTTATAAATCCATATCTAAAAATAAAAACTACAAAATTTAACGTATAGGTACAAACTTTGCAGCCTTTGACAAAGGCTCCACTAAGATAGATTGGAAAACCCCAACATCCAAAAAGGACTTTTCTCCTGAGTTCGTAGTTTCAGATACACTCCATCAACAAGTGTTGCACATCCTCGACGGTTCCGCACTCCTCGGACCTGTATTTGGACAGAGAGCTAGAGAGGAGAGCTGTCATTACAACTTAGCGTAAGATTAAGTAACTAGCGTAGAAAATACTACTCAGGCAGTCCGTAGGCTTGTTTGTTACCATTGTAGTATGAGAAAAATAAGTCGTGAATCATTATTACATATAATTACGTATATATAGGCGGGCAGCCATTGCCATCTGTATCATCGATTGGCAGTTACATCAGGCTAAAGTTGAGCAAAAAACGCATTTGAATAGACAGTCATTAAATTAGCTTCTGTTTGATATATAGGTATAAAATCTATTATAAAATGTTTGATGATTTATAAAAAACACACTTGTCCCAACGAATAATTACAATTTACTGCCAAGGCACATGGCGCGACTCAAGCAGGAGACTTCTGCTTCACTCGCACTCTGCTAATTAGAACGTCACGCGTCGCCTAGCCCTGCTAAGTTCACTTCTAGAGGATTGGATCTCAATTAGGTGGAGGAGACGGGCCAATAGTAACACGGCTCATTTGTAATGTGATACCTAGACTATTGGTGATAGCGGCGGGATCTCGATGAAGGAAATTTTCGTTATAGTGTCGGGACTTAACTAACAATTGTCTAGGGAGGTACTTGTAGAAATTGAAGTCAAACTCTAACACTATGTATCTCAGCCACGATCGCAATATACGTCCATTAAGGCAGGCTCGCATCATTCGCATAAATATAAAGATTCCTCCATATTAGGTCTGAGGATACAATTTCTCTACACCTGCGCACCGCAAGTACCTTGACTCGGTTCTACTTTTATGAGGTCGTTCCGAGTTATATGAAGATTTTTATGCTACAGTTGTACAGTCCTTGACTGAACTGGGGTATAATTAACGTTCGCAAGGGGCATTTAAAAAAATTCTCCCCGTGTTTGCATAATTATATTAATTAATATAAAAGTATTACGTTTGATCAACAATTATGAAATCGCAGTATAATATCATGAATTTTACAAGTAGTAGGTATATTTATTGCAAAATGAATGTTAATACATTTTCAATATCATGAATAAGAATAGTGTGTAGGATATACAATTTTATTTCTTAATGTTACCTCATTCGCGTGCCCTTTTCTTATTTATTTTGGGGTCGGTTCCATGTACATCTTTGTCACGCGTCATCTTGTTATTTACATTTTGATTTCTTACGTTATCAACATGATACAAAATTCATATTTCTCCTGAAAATAACGATAGAGGTATATACTCTATTTATTTCACTACAGCTTCCCGAAAATTCAGGTGCCGGGTACCTACTTAGCACTTCCCCCTTTCTTCCCGTGGGTGTCGTAAGAGTCGACTATTGGGAACCGGGTTGAAGAGTGTTGTGGGCGATGGGCTAGCAAGGGAACCGGGTTGAAGCGTTGTGGGCGATGGGCTATAGCAACCTAACACTGCAACATCATATTTTCGCCATCTTTAAACCTTGACTTACTTGACTTATGTGCCTCTGTCCCCTAGATGGGGCAGAGGGCTTCCACAGTGCGCCGCCATCCCGTTCGGTCTTGAGCTTCGCAAAGCTCAAGATCTTTAAACCCACTGAAATTAGATTTCATTTGCTCTGCCTACCCCTTTTGGGAGTACAGGCGTGAGTTTATGTATGTGATAATAAGTATCAATGGCGGAGCGTCCATATTAGTCCATATCTACTCGTGCAACTCGATTCCCACCGGATTCAAGCCGCCGGCTTGCCTAATTTTCAGCCAGTCCAGTTCTTCTACTACGGCTCATGAAGATTAAGAACGGCAAATTATTTCCGGAGGCCTTACAAGTTATAAATTATTTTGATTTCAATTTTTGACAAAAGTATTGATAATACCAATAAAGTGATAAAAGGATAAGATGATTTTATTAAAGTTTTAGATAGTAACATTGCCATTTTTTGATTTTATTGTGTATCGTAGAATTTAAGCGGGAAAAAGCAATTTTCAGCTCGAAAATTGTCGATTTGGAGTGATGTTAGAAACGATATTTCTTAATGAAAAAACCCAAAAATACACACACAATATATATGTATATGTATGTCATTAGGTCGCAATAGTCCTGTTCTAGATAGTAACATTGATAAATTTTTCAGATGCGTCAATTAAACAGAAAATCGCCTGAATAAAGGAGCCTTTTTTAACTGATAAGGACCCTTAAGAATATTTTTGACGCGCCGCCACTGATAAGTATCGTACCTATGTGTAATCCTAGGCATAATCTATCTGCGTGCTAAATTTCATCCAAATTCCCTGTCATTTTTGTGTAATTAATTGAGTAACAATCATTTCAACATGCAAACTTTGACATATTATAGTAATACTTAGTCGGATTATTTTCGCCCAGTTCCGCTTCAAATCATCATCATCATCATATCAGCCGAAAGACGTCCACTGCTGGACATAGGCCTCCCCCAAAGAGTGCCACAATGACCGCGCCGCTTCAAATAATGAAGTGCAGATTCAATATCCTATTCAGGCTAGACATACAACAGATACCTAATGACCGGTAGTCTTATATCAATTATATGTAATCTAATCGCGATCACTGGCATGCCAGTCACGTGGCGAGAGTGGCCGACATGAGTTAACTTGGTACGTGCGGGAATACGAATGGCACTCAACGAGGCCCGACTTCCTGCCGGGTTCCTAGTAAATTCCCAATCTTGTGACCGGAATTTTACGATATTCTGCAAATGATCGGGATTAACTTGTCAGGAGTATTTACGATACGGCCGTTATGTTTTACTACTTTTCACAGATTTCTAAGTTAAGTATCTAAGTCATTTAACTTAGCGATGTTCACTAAACTTTTAAGTATGCTATTTATATATATAAGGAATTTTGTATAGACATAAAATGCTTAGGTACTTATTATGTTGACAGTTAATAACTTTGATATTAACTGCGTCAACATAATAAGTGAAAATTGATAATTTTATCAGATAAGTGTCAATTAAACAGAAGATCGCCTGAATAGAGGAGCCTTTTTTAACTGATAAGGACCCTTAATGCCCAGTATTTGCTCCAAGACACATTTATTCGTCGTTTGATCTCGTCCGGGCAACTATTCGGGTCAGAGGATTTTTTTTTTCGAGATAAATGTACGAGCTTGCGTACTCTATTATTGTTCAGCCTACTTTAATGGCGAATTCCATAATATATATTATTACTTATAATAAAATTATTGTTTACGCTACCTACTAAATCTAATAATGTAGTAGGTGGCATTTAAACAATAGTTTTATTAGGTAGCGTAAACTACTAGTAATCTTTTAAAATGCCCCATTCACTGAAAATATTTGATTAATGTTGGAACAAAGCCAAACTAGTTTAGGTATATTCGTTCGTCATCAAACATGCACGACAATGAAATGTTTTCATTATTGTTTTAAACCGTGCGATAAAATCTAGCGCTCTAGAAACTATGTTTTTTGTCGTCCGGTTATTGCTACTAAACGTGACATCATGTTTTTTTACCGGACTGCAAGGCAGGGTTAATGTGTTTCGCGCGTATTTTATTAATATATTAACCTTTGATACCGGCACAATCAGTATCTGCGTTTAGAAATCAAGTGATAAGAAAAGGATGAAGGTATGTACCATACTATTCATGATACTTTTAATCTATGCGATTATTACCTAATTACGTTACAACCGGACCTGACTTTTTCATGCCCGAGCTTTCGCTATCCTAGTTTTTGTCACATGGAAAATTTAAACAATGTAGTCTGAGGGGGAAAAAGCGTGATTTAAATTTACAGCAAAGAAATATTTTCTAGTTTTACAATTTAACTATTTCACCGCCGAAAGTCAAAGAAGCTATTCGCAATTTCCAACTATGTCATAAATCAATAAGTTAATGTCACTTTGTCTCATAATATCAGACGATTGCGGTTAAAAGGTTAAACATTCGTAATGCCCATTGTCAGAATTGCATAATATGCCTATATCATCAACTCATATTTTATTACAATAACATGACTCCAACGGCAACAACGAACAGAATTACAAAAAAAATAAAGCTTTTCACAATTCACAACATACTACCTACGTCACGACTAACTACGACTTGTGAGTTGTGAGTCATGAGGTTGCAATATCTAATTCCAAAAATAGGTACTTACCTACAGTGAGTTTCGGAAGTGCGTATATGTATACGTCAAGTCTTTATAATAATCGAATAAGAGCTTTTAACGTCTTCATATGCGTAGATACTTCAAATAGAAATAAAGGCCTAAAGGCGGAGAGATGCATGTTGTTTTATCTTAAAATTTGCATCTTCCGATTAAGTGAGCGCTATTGTTACAAATAGTTAGCTACAAAGTAACAATATGAAGCTGTATAATTTTATAACTAGCCGCACGATTTAGATCGCTCCGCTCTGGAAATCCTTTTTTTATTATCAGTATAAAATCCAACAAACCGTAACAATGTCAGTACCTACATACCAGTGGCGGAGCGTCCATACAACTCCATTCCCACCGGCTTGCCTTATTTTCAGCCAGTCGAGTTCTTTTACTACGGCTCATGAAGAATAAGATAGGTAAATTATTTCCGGCTTCCCTTAGAATATTTTTGACCCGCCGCCACTGCTACATACTTAGTCCAAAATTTATGTAACGGCATGGCAATAGTACTTAGCGCACAGCGGCTATCGAATAGTTTTACTTTTGGACAAACTTTATCAAGCCAACCATCCGGTGTTTATGGTTCAGGATAATATAATAGTATTACACGCTTATCGTCAGGCGAAGGCGACGCGTAAATATATCAATTTTACTGCGTTTAAAATAGTGTGGTTTTTGAAGTGTTTGTGAGCATTTCCATGTTCGAGGTCGCGACATCGCGTGGCCTGATGCGGCTCCATGCGCCTTTTCTGACAACGACAAACCGGGACAGCTCTTTCTGGCGATTTCCTTTCCAGCCATTCCGTTAATTCGCTCGTCCGCTGTAATCGCCGACAATCAATTCCCATTCTATGCCCAGTTGGCATATCTGTAGGTTGTCCTTTGTGATGTGATCTCGACTATTCGGGTCACGGATTATGCTCCGACTAACTACCTAATTACGAGCACTAACTCTATTTGTGGCGACGTTTTTCCTTATGTTTTTGAATGAGCCAGTGAATAATATGCATTCTGGAAAAATACGTGTTATACCTACTTTAACAATATTTCTTTGATAATAAGTCTCGAATTTGTTGTCTAGAACATTACCTAACATAGGTTTGTGTCAAAAACTGTGTCAACTTAAGATTTGCTAGGTAACCATTTCTAATCCACAATTTCACGGTTCTTTCGAAGGAA
Organism: Cenopis cana; assembly: GCA_951800055.1. Taxonomy (NCBI): domain Eukaryota; kingdom Metazoa; phylum Arthropoda; class Insecta; order Lepidoptera; family Tortricidae; genus Cenopis; species Cenopis cana. The sequence continues at coordinate 13,205,951 of OX637478.1, forward strand.
ATTTATTTTTAATAAATCTTAGCATCGACATTTATCATAAGTATTGACAATACCTATGATTTTATTATCAAATTACACATTATAGTCCATAAAATCTTTTTCATTTCTCATACTCTGAAAGTTCATCTAAGTAGCGTGCTTAAAGTGGTCAATTTCTGCTCTAGAGCAGAAAAGTATTTAAAAAAATAGTATGGTGAATCGGAGTTAAATTGGGCAACGGCAGTAACCTATACAGCCACATAGTACAGATTCCACAGAGATCCTATACTTGTTTAAATGCCTGACTGCTTGCCATAAACAACCTCCTTAATTTGTTTGTTTGTTTTTTTGCCACAGTCGAAAGTCATATCAATTCAATAGTTTGTGGCAGATAAAAAAGGGAAACTATGACAAGGACAACAAATCTTTCTTTCTGTCGCTCTTATATAATGTTGTATACGACCATCTCGTTCAGTAGGTATTATTATTTTTGATGTCGACTCTAATTAGTCTGAGAGTGAGCCGATTATTTTTTTATTAAAAATAAATGAATAAAATGGTCCATATACAAACAACGTAACGTAACGTCAGTCAACAGTTCCCGCCAAAATGTTTCTTCACTGATTCAGAAAATGTTTGTGCAAATTTCTATTGTTATTGAATTTAACAAGTATTTCGCGTTTAATAACACAGTTCCCAATTTTTAGATCATGTCAATACTCGTATTGTTATACATCTTGTATTTTGTGAAAAATTAAACGAAAATGTGCACATTTGATTTTTTTGTCTACGAAGCTGGAGGTCCCGGGTTCGATTCCCGGTCAGGGCTTTTATTTGTATGATGAACACGTATAATTGTTCCTGACACGTATAGTTAATTGTTGCGGGTGTTTTCTATGTATTCAAGTATGCATTTATCCATGTATGTATATCGTCGCTTTAGTATATACAAGCTTTGCTTGGTTTGGGACTATTGTGCCCCGCGGATATGAAGTCAATCCTGACACATTACGCAACTATGAAGTTTCTGAATAATGACAATGTCAACAATAGGAAAAAAATACATATTTACTTATTGCGTGAGACAGAATAGTGAGTGGCAATAATGTCACAGACAATATATCGATACACGTTAAGAAGTTCGTATAGCCAAAAATATTAAAATATTTTATGATTTATGATGATGTCCATTAATGTAATTAAACGTAACTATTACTTAATTGTAAAATTAGTTATGTTAGTAATCTTCTCCTTCAGTTAATTATAAATATTAATAAATAAATGCGTTTGTTACTTTATTACTAACCTCTAGGAATGGAACTCTTTTTACCTAGAGAAAACTTTTTGAATTTGAATGCAAAGTTATTTTTTATTTACCATATTTCCTGTCAATAAATTCAATGAAACGTCAATAGGTATGATAAAACAATTTTAAGTTTTGATCGCCTCCAAACGTTGATAATGTTGATTGTGCTAAACTTATGCATGTTTTTGGCTATTAATACCTAGTGCCATCCCCCATCTCACCCATTGACCAAGGGGCAGATTGAAGCAAGGGCTTGTTAACTTGGAATTTGAAATGCTTACTATTTGGACTTTTTAAAATGCCGAAACGATGTTTTTTTTTTCACTTTCCTTCATATTCATCTGATAAATATTTTTTTATTACAATTAGTTTAGAGTTATTAGTTCGACTTAACTCACACTTGACTCGAATTTTATCGATACAATGATCAGACGTGTAACAACCCTAGAGGCATGTCTCAGGATTGACTTCATAGCCGCGGGGGACTGTAGGTCGATTTGTGTAAGTTTGTCCACAAATATTTATTTATTTTTAAATATTTTATTTTCCTCGTATTCGAAATGAAAAGTAGAGTGTTTAACTCGGGTGAAACCACCCATTTCAGCCTCGAACTATTGGCGCTCTCACTTCGTTCGAGCACCAAAATATCTCGGCAGAAATGGGTGCCTTTCAACCCTTGGTTAACAATCTACTATATTTTGTGTATTGAAATAAAATCCAATAACGCCTCCTTCGTACTTTGTGCAATGAGGTATCGATTCGCTCGCTTCCAGTAAATAACAGATTTATTTGTGTACCATCACGCTTTTATCTAGTGACGAGACATGTTTCTAGGATATTTTAGGATTGGTTGAGTCTTTAGAGTTTTTTATAATAAAAATACAATTTCCAATTTCCTTCGTCCTTCGAAGCCAAAAAAATAATGAATGAAACGATTAAATTCACTGTCTAGAACTCTAGACTAACGACAAAACCAAATAAAATTTCAGCAAATACTGAATCTAAAATCTAAAATACTGAAGCTGAAATACTAATGGAATCAAATAAAAACCGGCCAAGTGCGAGTCGGACTTCGCACATTTAGGGTTCCGAACCGACCGCAAAGTTAAGTTGGTTTTTATAGGAAAAATAAGGAAATTTCAAAGAAAACATCTAAGTTATCAATATATTAGTATTTGTTGGTAAAATATACGTAATAACAAACATTATTACCAAATTTTAAGTTTATAGGCATTTGGGAAGTTACAAAATTCTTCGGAACAAAATTTCGTAAAAAAAGCTGACTTTGGTGGCTTCTCATTCCTTTGCTTTCCAATATTCCATTGATTCCATGTCGTCTATAGTAAGGGGCCTAAACCCAGTAACAAGACATATGCTTTTATATATATTAGCTTTTGTAGGTATATATTTTTTGGTCAAAGTAAGAAATAATCGTAAATTTCTCGAGGCACATACTCTAGTGTACGCGGTCCCTAACAGCGTGGGCGGTTTTGTTTACTCGCAGAAAGTTTTTTCTTACGTGACTTGACGGCTTGTAGGAAATGGAAAACATTCCTATTTCAAATTCAATTAGGTACCTACGCAGAAGATTTGTTTGTTGATTTTTTCCCTGGGAGTTCAAGTGGCCATTCATCAATCATGACGTTGAAATGGTATTACGTTGCGGTTTGAACACGTGATATGGTACAGTCGAGGTCATTAATATGTATACACTTTTTTACATAATCGAATGCGGCCGCCTACAATTTGTACGCAAACGCATTCGATTAGGTTAAAAAGTGTATACATATTAATGCCCTCGACTGTACGTCGCTGTTGTTTTGTATTGGCCAAACATTGACCCAAATTATGTTTATCCGTTTTTCTTATTTCTAGCTCTTCTGAAACTGAATTCATGGTTAATTACTCGTAGACAGACGTAAAATTTGTTAAACGTGGTCTGGAGTAGGTAGTCTGGACTGAGGAACCATTCTGAAATTTCTAACAGCTTATTACAGTCTACTGAATACAGTCAATCGTTTCCACCTTAAGTAGCAATTACCTATATTATATATTGATCGACGACAAAATGTTACTTAGTTACATATTATAAGTTATAACTTATTGTATATTGATTTGATTGATTATCCTATTAACATTAATGATTGAAATTTTTTTCTTAAAAAAAAACACCCATACTCTTTCACTCAGAAACACACGAACAAACTTGGTATCTGCCAACGCGCTATGGAGAGGAGTATGCTGGGGATCCGGAAGTCTCAAAAACTGACATCGTTTAGCATAAGGAAGACAACAAAAGTCTATGACATTAGACATTACCCATAAAATAAAAAGGTCAAAATGACGATGACATATGCCAGGTGGTAGGAAAGACATAGCACAGAGTCGCACGCCACAGACATCAGTGGAAAAGGCTGGATGAGGCCTTTGCCAAGGGGCAATTGTAGAATTGTACAATTGTAGAATTGTAGAATATACGACTTAGGCTGGGTTGCACCAAACCGTCTGTATTCGTAAACGTTGTTCGTTAAATCTGATTGTATAGAAAGTTTGACAAGTTTCTATGGGATGACAGCTGCCGGCGCCATATTTGACGATGACCGGTCTGTGTTCGTACGTTGGTGCAACTGGCACTTAATGGAAAAAAAGTCTGAATACAAGGTTAAAATGATCTTTCACTTGGCAGTACACTTTCATTAGTCGTGTTAAAAAGTTGTCAATATGTGGCAAGATCAAATAAAATAAGTTAGTTGATAGCTTGGTTCATGGCATTAATTCACCTCATAAATATTTTTAACAACAAATCGGCTCCTTGACGTCACTCCAACTTCGTAATTAAGGCGAATATTGCGAATGTCAAAATACGTTTGGTTCGTATGGAAAGCGTCTTAAGTCTGGCGTGAAAGTGTTTTTGACGTCATTGCTGAAGAGTTTTAGGATACAAAGCGATTTCGGTTCCATCTTCCAAACAAGCGATTTAGGAAATTTTACTGCGATATCGTCATGTTTTTTGTTTCCTTCGAGAACGTTTTTGTCACGTGCATAGTACAAAATGCGTAGGTATAGTTCGTACAAAACTGTAAGGCCAAGCGCTGTCAAATCAAATTAACGCAAGCAAAAATCTACCTTATAGTCAAAGCTCTCAGTCGAGTTTTGCATGCGTTCGTTTGCGTGTAATGGGTGATTACTCTGATCTGATTACAGGCTGAAAATCATGATGACGATGATAAATTAAAGGGCACATCCAATATTACGAATAAATATTAATTTGTTACGAATTACGACGTCGATTGACGGCGCCATTTCGCATTTAGGAATACCAATTATGTTAATGTTGCTTCCAGGAAGCTAAGGTGGAATGTTTACCATAGTGATTAATGACAGTTTTAGCTAGCTCTTGTTACTACCGGCAGACATTGTTTTAATGTAAATACGGCATTTACGTTGTTTAGAAGTCGCTATATACCTACGTACTCGCACATACTTGATACCTACTTACAGGTAAATTACTTTCCAGACGTTTTTGCATTTGTAGTTGTGTATTTTCAAAATAAAAATGTGTGTAAATTATTTTTTAACCCTTTGACCGCCAAGAACCTATAAAGTGGTAAATAAATTTATTGAATAATAAGGTGTACTTTGATCATGAAAAAAATCATTTATGAACTGTTTTAATTTATTTTTATTGGTTTACACATTACACCAATTCAACAGTGGTTGGCGTGGTCGGCACGACGACACACTACCGCTTTGGCGGTCAAAGGGTTAAGTGTGTATAAATTTAAATGTAGAATCCCTTTAAAGTGTAAATATACAAATACTACTACAAATGCAAAAAAGTCTCGAAAGTAATTTACCTGTACCTATTTAATCGTTCGTAATATTATCACAACATCGTAAATTATGTCGAATGAACTTAGCTTCCACTACGTTTAACGACAATTTACGGGATATCGAATCTGTAATAAAAAACACAGCGTTGCCAAACCAAGTAAAAGAAAACATAAAAGTTATTTACGGTTTTCATTGAGAAAATCGCGTGATATAAATAAAGTAATCTCAACATATAGGCAACACCCACGCGGGGAAGCGCGGGAAAGTAAAATAATCTTCTGAAATTGATACCAAACCAAACGTAAAGGCTTGGTCACATAGCGTGCGCAACTTCCTTCCGCCAAGCGCGACCGCTGCGCACCGGAACGTATGGATGGTAACATGTTAGCGACGCCTCTCACAGGCTACGCGGCGCGAGTGGGTTATATTTATATCAAATTGTCATACATTCCGGCGCAGGGCAGGGGCAGGAGCGCTCGTGTCCCAGCGGCGCCTGCGTACCGCTTGCGGTATCTAAGGTTAAGCAACGTGGGCAGCGGTCAGGACTTGGATAGGTGACCGCTTTGAGTGGTAACAAACTGAGCGCTCCCGTGCTTTGGAAGGCACGTTAAGCCGTTGATCCCGGTTGCTGTCTATGGTAGCAGTCGTTAAGTCAAGTTGGAGGCCTTCGGGCGGCTTGAGAACTTCTAACAGTCAAGTTGCCCACTCACTTGACAAAGCCTAATCCCAATAAGGTCTATTAGTTTCCCCTCGGGTTTGGAAGGTCAGATGGCAGTCGCTTTCGTAAAAACTAGTGCCTATACGCCAAATCTTGGGATTAGGTAGCGGACCCCAGGCATCCTTCATGATGCAACTGTACTGGGATAACGCTAGGAGGAGCTATACATTCCGGCGCACAAAGGTCGCGTCGCGGCGTCCCGCACGCTGTGTGAACAACCTTTTTAGCTTTTACCTTGCTACGTAACGTTTGATTACCGCCGCCGGTATTCGCTGATCTCTCATTCAACGAGCTCAAGGGATTCGGCTTGTAAGACATCGAGATTATATATCTCAATCCAGATCTAGAAAATGTCTATGTGAACTAGAATTTTCTTTCGACCTTAATTTTAACAGCACATCTTTAAGAAATCTTGGTTCATTGCAAAACATGTCGTTGATAATTCTCTCTTTCAGAGCTTCAGGTATTTATTTCATTGTAATTCGTGTAAATGTTGAAACGAGATTGGAATTGTTATTATTATTAGATTCCTAATACATTTTCAGATGTATTCAATTCGGAGCAATAACTTGAGTCGGACGAGTGGCAACAATGTATAAAAAACGCGACGCAGACTGCAAGCGCAACAATATTGATTTTTAATTACTCTTCACTGACTCGACATTGGTTTGTAATAAAATGCATAAATTTAAGGTTATTACGGCCAACTGTCTGGTCAGGCCAGATGACCTTTTGTAACATCAACTGTCGACAATGTTGATCACATTCGTTCACCATTTTTGACGATTGGTTTCGGTAATCGATAAAAAGTCTCTGGTGTCCGAAGACCATAACTATTGGCTCATATTGCAACGATTGCCCATGCATGTAAAATGACATGTATTTTGTCATCAATCGTCATGCAATCAAGATATGGATACACGCAATGCCGGTAGAATTGCATGGGTTAGTGTGATTGCACTTGTCCCATACTTGTATACGGTCCAATGGTAAATGCGGTTTGTTAATCGGATGACCGTTTTTACAAGACATTTCAAAATTCAGTGAAAATGCTGTCATTTCGTTCGCTGGCCGTCACAAAATCAAAATCAGACATTTATTCTGCAAGTAGGCCTCAAGGGCTCGTTTACTTGTCATAAATTACAATACAATTACAACAATAATTTAGTAACATACATATTGTATACAAAGCGACATCGACCAACAGAAAAATACCTGGGCACATATTTGCTGAGCTTATTCCTGTAATACAGAGATGTAAATGGTCTCTGTGGTCACAAGATTATTTTACGCCTGTTTGCACGCACGGAGAGGAGCGGGAAGCAGTGAAGTGCATTTGAAACAAATGGTTTTTATTGTTTTATTTATTATATTTTTGTTATTTACCTCCTTATTTCACAAGAACGGTTAAGGGGAGGTATCCTCATTGCAAATGTCCCGCTCTAACACGCGTGACTTTGCAATTAACTATCCCGCTCTCTACGGGCGTACTGCGCGTAGTTTTCGCAAATATTTAGCTATTAGTCATTAAGCCAATCATTTTATCAAAGCAAACCCTGCGAATTTGTCAATAACTATTTAGGATCTTTATTTGAGTAAAAATTAAATGTAAAATATCAGTAATATAGTCGCAATATTGAAAACACATTCAAAAAAGGCGAAACTTGGCGATTTTTTTCTATCGAGTGAAATTCATCAGGTCATGTAACTGACTGCGATTTTGACTACCACTTTCGAGTTTTTTAAAATCATCTGAGACATAGAATATAGTGTCCTAGCTCCTAAATTAAAAAAAAAAAAATGTGTTACATAAGGATCTTGTCTAGTCAACAATGTGTGTGTGTGGCTATGCCCTTAATAGGTCATAATGGTGCCATAGTAATTTCAGAAAACCTACGATGATCGTATGCCCAAATTTCGCACATATTGAAAATAGAACTTGAAAGTACCTACTTCAAAAACATTTATTATAAGACATTCGATATATTTAGAGCCTTTATACACACGTACGGGACTCGCATACGAGCTTAACTACATTGCGCGGTTTAATAGAGCCGTTATACCTCCGTAACCCTCAATGTAATGAAACTCGCTTGCGAGTCTGGTACGTGTGTAAATAAGGCTTAAGGCACCTAACTTTCTGAACTAAAATCGGCACTCCAATTTGGCGTCAATAAATGTCACCCTTCGATGTTGAAAAAACGAATGAAACATCTGCTTGATTAAACGGCAAAGGTCACTGAACATGTCAGCGGTTGAAGCGAAGCAAGCAAAATTTTCGCCAAATGATAAAACCCGCTATCGAAGGAACATTCTCGATAATTCGGGATTTAGGGCGGTGTTTAAACTTGGACGGTAAAATGAAATTATTAAGTATGTCTTATTGCGCTGCTAAGCCTTTAATTTACATACTAATGACCCCTTGATGAAACCGTTATATTGAATAATCTTATATCTTTAAACGAGCAATTCTTGTATATTTCTATATATATTTATTTATTTATTTCGGGATCTCGGAAACGGCTCTTAACGATTTTGATGAAACTTGGTATGTGGGGGTTTTCGGGGACGAGCAATCGATCTAGCTAGGTCTCATGCCCGGGAAAACGCCGCCCAGATATTAGTATTCTAATACTTCGTCATATTTATTATTAAGTATGTGCCAAATTTATCATATTCATATTAATTTATTCGTATTAATCATACAACATCAGGTTACGGTAGTCAAAATACATACGAGTAATAATAGGAATAGTAGATTGTTTGACAAGGGTCTAAAGTAAGCCTTATTACCACGAGATGGTTATTTTCCCAAACATAGTGAGGAAAAATTGTTCGAGTGGTAATATGGCTTTTAGGCCCGAGTTATACACTCTACTTTTCACTTCGACTGCGAAAAAACACATAAACACTAATTATCCACATTAAATGAATAATTTATCTCTTGGCGGGCGTATGTCTACTTTGACGGCATGTTTTTTTCTAAGGCCAGGACCATGCCTCGCTATGCGTATTCGTACTACTACATAGATTTACTCACCAAGTCACCACCAGTCGCCGCTCTCCTCACAACTCACCACTGATATATCTTGACCCTGAAATTCATAAAGATTACTCATTGGAGGTCAGTTTAACACTAGTTCGTCGTTTCATGCGTGTGTCGGTAAGCGTACCTTGTAGTTGTGTACTCGCATTATTTGTAAACATATAGGTGTGAATATTGTTTATACATACCTGTAAAATCCCATATGACAACCTTACGAATTGGATTTCAGGTTTATTCACGGTCGTAACTTTTTTTTTTCAACTCTTTTGTTTCCAATCACGGCCTGTAGGTAATTGGATCGGTCGTTAAATGTCAATATCGCGCGTCATTGTTATACAATATTGTTCATCAACCATCATATATGAAGCAGCAGCAGTTAGCCTACATTTGCATGACGTAACTGATGAATGATTAAAATCATTCAAGTTTAGATGTGATCCGATTCTATCTATTCATATTCAACAAAGTTGTATTCGGTGCCGAGACTCCTATATTTGTTCGACTTTGCCTTTTCGGTCGCCTCTGCAGCCGCACCCGCTCTGACAGAAGAAAATTATTCTGTTTTTAGTATTTGTTGTTATAGCGGCAACAGAAATACATCATCTGTGAAAATTTCAACTGTCTAACTATCACGGTTCATGAGATACAGCCTGGTGATAGACGGACAAATAGACGGACAGCGGAGATTTAGTAATAGGGTCCCGTTTTACCCTTTGCGGTACGGAACCCTAAAACGGTCCCCGAGATCGGAGCCCTGTGGAAGGGTAGGGCCCATAAAGCTGGCATTCCCCCTTTGGATGGCTATGCCGATCTTCGACATATGGGTGGACATTATTAATCATATCTTATTTTGTAAGTAAGAGAACGTTGGCCTGTACCTGTTTATACTTTAATTTGATAGTTTAAAATTCCCGGCATACGACCTCGTGATGATCACACTATGTTTAAATATATAATAATTCCGAGAATACGACGTTGTGCACCCAAAACATGGGTCAACTAAACGGTTAGTTGACCCGAGCACACCATATTAATGAAAAACTGATTCCAATTCAGAATAATCCGTTTATAGGTATGTGCATCTCTGACAGATAAATTAAGATGTTTCGTGTGTTATATCGACTCTTTGACATGTCAGTGTCAGCTCGTTATTAAGCTCAAGCCACACAGAGAGCGGGCGGGCGGTGGCGGCGCGGGCGCCCGCGCCGCCGCCGCCCGCGCCCGCGCCGCTACCGCCCGCCCGCTCTCTGTGTGGCTTAAGCTTTAAATATACAGATACACCGCGTCCAATAAGTTCGCATACAGTTGCAAATCAAACAAATGCAATATAAAGTATATGAAAGATAATTATTTTAAGATATACAATAGTCATAATAGATGTTTTGGTATGACTTCACCTTTAACCTTCATCACCAGCTTTAAACGTTTTTCGAAATATAAGCATGATCTTTGCGTTGTATTAATGTTAGCTTAATTCGGTTTTCCATTCTGCCAGAAGCTAAATTATGCAAGACAATCCGATTACCCACCGACCTCCCAAACGATATTATGAATTTTATAACACCTTTGCCATCCAGTTCTCTTTGTCAGACAGAAGTTCGCAGACACGTTGCGCAAACAGTAGAATTAAATGAAATTAGTGCATAATAAGTTTTATACCCCGCGGCCACTGCTATACCATATGTGTACCTATATATTATAGGACGGGTTAAAAGGTTGCATTTTTGAGTTTTTTAAAACCATCTGAGACATGCATTTTAAATTCTAAAAAAATATATGTGTTTAGATAAGGATCTTTTCTAGTCAAAATCGTATTCAGTTACAAGACCTGATGAATTTCATTCGATAGAAAAGATCGCAAAGTTAGCCCTTTTTGGAATGTTTTTTCAATATTACGGATATTACTGAATATCTTACATTGAATTTTTGTACTCAATTAAAGGCACTAAATGGTTTGCTTTGACAAAATGATTGGCTCAATGACTATGATTGTTTAAATACTTGCGAAATCTACGCGCGGAGCTTCCGTAGAGAGCGGGATGGTTAATTGCAAACTCACTCACGCGTGTTAGAGCGGGACATTTGCAATCGAAGAACCTCCCCTTAAACCAAGTATTGTGAGAAAAAATACATAGACGTTTAGTAGGCATAGTATGGGTATAGAGCATTAATAATTAATAAGCGCTTTGTTCATAATTTTCACCCCTTTGCCATCTTCATGGATATGAGTATACATACATGCGATAAGTACCTACGTAGGTATCTAATTTATGAACTGTAAGTAAATGTAAATTGACTTGAAGCGAGCGTGAACAAACAACGCTCGCATACAAACACAGAAAGTCAAACAAACCAAGCTAAACCTCAAGTCCCTAGACAAGTAATCCCTTGATGGGGCAATAAAGCACAGTTTATCCTGTTATTGATGCGACGGAGCACCAGCCACTATAACTCCCACTCAAAAAGCTCACCGGGCAAACGGAACTTCGCAGAATAGTATTTACTTCGCAGAATAGTATTTACTTCGCAGAATAGTATTTAAGTGAAATGTCGCTTCCAGCGAGGCTTTCAACGGTAGTTTTGTTTTGTAGCGAAATTATACTGTTTGTTACGAAACGTTTTGTTATCATCCTTCACGAAGTTCGACGAATAATAAGTACATTTGGTATGTACATAAAACAACATGCATTTAATTAATTAAACGGATTTTTTAATTTAAATAAACGATATTTTTATTTGTGCGATGATAATAACAATAATCGTTTCTTTCGGATTTAAGGAAGATTCGGCATAAAAACCAGTTTTACGAAACCAAGAGGAAAAACTAGGCGTTGTTGGAATTAGACCGATTTCTTCACGCTGTTTTCATGCTGCGAAAAGCCACTGTTAAATATCAAATAATATTTCGTACCTACATAAGTTTTTTTTTTAAACTCAGTGGTACGAGCCGAAGTTCAAACCCGCGACCTCCACGACAGAATTGTAAGGCTGGTTTTCCACTAGAGCTATGCTATGCAATGTTTTCATACATTTGACACGTAGCTCGAGCTGGAGCTATGTGTCAAATGTATGGAAACATAGCATAGCATAGCTCTAGTGGAAAACCAGCCTTAGTCGCGTGCCACTAAAAGCATTGATTATAATGATTATTGTACCTAAAAAGACTAGTTCATGAATCGACGAAAATATTGAAGTTTGACGTTACAGTGTGAAGAAATAATGTAGAATTACGCCACCCAAAAATTACTTTTGAATGAAAATTAATTGAAGTAGCAAAATAACCGAACAATACTTATATTGAAAAAATGCCTTAGTAACTCTGTCAAAAAATCCACAATATCATCGTAAAAATAAACATACTGATTATTTCGTTATTGTGAACGACAGTGATGTTTTTTACTAAAAGGATTTTCTTTATTATTAATAATGGATAATGGGATTGCTCTTGGCCAGCATCTAGCCAGGGGGCAAAGATGAGGCCAACGGTGAAGCGAGCTGACCCAGAAAATGCCTATTCACTCTTGCCTTAAATAGTTCCATAGCATAGGATAGCTTTATTTTATAAATTTATTTAATATAATTTTATTTTATTATATTATAAATAACCGAATAGATATTTGATAAGTGATCCAGTATTCATTTACGAAGACTATGCGCGGAGGATTCCGATGAGAACGGGATGGTTAATTGTAAACTCACGCGTGTTAGAGCGGGACATTTGCAATGGGACTGCCTGGCCTTAACAACATTATGTCATATATAAAGCTTATTCAACTCCGCAATGCGTTTATCGTCAATCATGTTGGGTTGAGAGCTCCATGTGTTGTTTTCCTGTCAGCTGTTAGTTTTCCTCGAATAACAATCCCATTGGCAGGCAATCTGGATTACAGATTGTATGTGAGGAAATAGATCTGCTTTCGGGGCAGTGTGGGCGTTCTGCCTTCGTGTGACTAAGAATTATTGCAATATAGATATATTGCATTTTAATAGAATAAAATGGTGCTCATCCCATTTAACGACGGTAACTAACTACTTATGTAATCATATAAACAAAGACAATATTGGCAGGAAAAAATATCTTATCAGCATTCATGTAGTAGTAATAATTATAAATAATAGGTAGTAAAATAATACGCAAAATTGAAATGTTAGGCTGATTGTATACACTTGTGTACGCGCGGGCATCGGGAGACTTATCTGCATATCATTTGAATAATGCGCTATTATTTGAAATATTCTATAGTACTTTTATCTCACGAGCGCGGGTTGGACATTGTTGTAGTTGTGACTTGTGATGTGACGCATACGAACACCTGAACTGATAGTTCCTAATACGCTGACGCACACATAGACAATGTCCATCTATTGCTCAACACACAACCATGGCTCACCCGCGATCGTGAGATAAAATTACTCTATCTCTCTTTCAAATTGATTTTTAATGCAAGTTGTTACGACAGGAATTCGTGACGATTCTTAGGTTTTATGTATGGCATACCTCCAACACCCCCAAATCCACCCTTCATATTGTCATTTTCATTCGCTCATCAGTTATCACTCTTGCTAAAATGTCGTTGATAAATAAATTCATATATATAGCTTTTGAATTTGAATTACACTTTTACCGATCCAATACTGCACTGCCACGCAAATAAAACAAACGCTACCACACAAATATATTCCACGAATCGATTCGGTTAAGATCTACCGTAATGTGCCTAGATTACAAATAGATTTAGTTGCAATCGTACACCGTATCGCTTCATTCACAGCATTCACAGCCCCCGATTTAGATAACGCATGCATGAGGCAGTGTTTATTGACAAGCGGAGCGTAGGTACCGGCGCGAGATGGCAGTCAGGCGAGTCAGTAAATAGTGGCATAATTAGCATGGGTGGCACCCGGGGCTGAAATCGTGAGGGGGTCGCCCGGGAGGTCCCCATGGAAAGGTTGGAGTTAGAGCTAGCGCCATTCATGGTGACCCTCCCAGATATCATCCCCAGAATGTCACCCAACAGGGTGTGCAGGCCAACATAATTATGTTTGTAACGCATGTTCTGATGCACCGCTTCGCCGATAGCTCCGCATTACCATAAACACAACCTTCATTTTGTAACAGACAGCGTAGTGCGTAGGTAAGTCAATGTTAATATGTATTGCTGGTGTAAATCGGTTTCATCAGCGCTTCTAACTCCAAAGCAAACGGAACGAACAAGTTTCTGACCAGTTATAGTTCCCCCACGGCCATCGAATGTCAGCCAAGGTCAAAATTACCTAATGACAAACAAAATTTATTGCACCGATCGCAACCCGAGGTGTTTAAAGATCACGTGATGACTGGGTTCATATGTTAACTAGGAGGAGGTATACACTTATCCAGAGAGGCGCGCACAACATACTACATACTGCGCTAGGTATGGCATACCGGTACATCGCTTTCGCATTGGGCAAATTAGAAAGAGGTAGATTTCCTAGTGTCGCGCCGCGTCGCGGTGTCAGTTAATGCTAGCTACCCAGCAAAAACATGTATTACGTATTGCAATGCATAAATTTTGCACGCGGACTTCATTTTCTTTTGGGCGTCAACATAGTGCCTTCACCTCAAGTGCATAGTTAAATGCAGCAAAGTCGGCCGTCGACCCCGCAGTGACGTCAATCGGGATGCTGCATGTGCTCGCTCAGATCGTAATCTTCAGTCTAGCTGTACGCCGGATTTACTGTTACTGCCTTCGAGAGCTCTTCGCACTCGAACTAAAATAACCGCAAAACGGTACTTTACAACGGAAGTACCTACGTAAAGAGATACAAAAACGCACTAATGAGGAATGAGGATGACCAAGCAATCTCCAAACTAAAACGTCATCGTCAGTTGCATTTGCTAAGTGAAACATACGGGATATCTACAGACCTACACCTACTCGTTAATTCGCTGTTAATAACTACCTTCGAGAGCTCTTCGCGAAACTAAAATAACCGCAACGATACTTTACGACGGAAGTGAGTAATGAGATACAAAAATGCACTTATGAGGAATGAGGGAATGACCAAGCAAATCTTAAAAGTAAATCAGTCATCAGTAACATCAGTTGTATTTTCTACGTAGGTGGAATATACCATACGGGATACCTTACACTACACCTAATCGTTAATTCCGAGAATATTTACTTAACTAAATGTGTTTACTGATTACTAAACAAAATCAAAACAAACAGAAAGTATGTTATTGACCTATGATAACGCTGACTAACCGTAAAGATAATGTCACATGCAAACTGTATTCCGAAGCGATAAGTCGATGATATTATCTGCAACTGGAGGATAATTCTCATTGAGCTATCTATATTACGATTCAGAGTTGATTGTGTCGTTAACCTACCGATAAAGGTCGTTCATAAAAAAACATACATAATTTCACGTAGCATTTTTTGCTTCGCTGAACTCGCGCGATAGGAACGAAACGGAGAAAATAGGTGAAGGAAAACATTCTTTAAAAATACATTCCCTACTGACCGAACCCAATTTTAGGGGAGAACGGGTAAACATAGTCCACAATGCTGAATGCGTTTCGATCCCGAAATACCCGATCCGGGTTCAGTGGCCGAAGAAATGGACCAGCGAGACGAAACTGAGACGACATCGTGCTCACGCGCAGACACATACCTAGCAATAGTTACGTAAAACGTAGTTACCTATTAGTTACGTTTCAATGGGTGATGCCTCAATCAATCTACACCTCAGCCTCAACCGACCTTTATTCGGTTACAAGTTGTTTACCTAGTCTGTCGAGTGAGGGATCCCTTATTTGCTTTTGCCTACTATAACTTACATTGTTTAGTAAGCCAGACTTCGTGTAAATAGGTTATTTGCGGTAGAAACACTATTCCACTTGTGCCGATTGCCCGCCGCAAATAAATACTTTCGTTTCGCAAAGTATATGGCACGCTCCACTAACTCGCCGGACGATTGAGTGGCCGAATGACTCCGATTCCCGCTAAATATAATACGTTACTAATTCACTTTGTACCATCAATACCTTATAAGACCTTCTTTTGACTATAAAACTTGGAAACAGTATGCATTTACGCATTTTTATAAGCTTTAAAGGCATACCTAACACATAAATTGTTACTCGTTTGCGGTAACTTCGTTTGTCGCTGCTATAATATTATTAAACTTCACTATTATACGAAGCAATTAGGCGGATAGGTGTCAGACCGTCCTTAAATTAACAAAGGCCTTCATTTGAGTTTTATCTCTAATTCTATATTAATAAAAGCTCAAATGTCTTGTTTCAGAATGCCGGCGCTCCGGCTACTAGGGCGCAAATGGCTGGCCGCCTCCGACGATCTCGTGTTTCCGAGCATCTTCGAGCTACTGTTCCGTTTTGTATGGTAAGTATCCAATATAGCGCGTAAGTTTCACCGTCAGTTTTCACACGCTAATTTTATCCTCATTCTGTAGAATGAGGTGAATTCAATAGACGACCCGAATATCGGGCTCATTAATCACCCCGTCAGAACTAATCTCTTTTCGCGTAAATTAGCGGGATGTAAAATGTTTGGATACGATTTGTGAACATTTTGGATCACGTGAAGATTTCGACTAAATTGATTACGCTTCCCCTGTGAAATATCCATTCATCTGGAAAAATAGGCGAATAAAAACATACTAGATACCGCTTGGACAGAGGATGTGAAATAAATCAGAGCACCCCGCTCGATATTGCGGACCGCGGTGAAAGGTGAATAATATTACATTCGGGTAGAAAAAATCCGTAAATTACATTTTGAAATAATGTTTAGTAAATATTGGAACATCTCGAACATTTGTTAGGTATCCTTTTTATGAAGATAAATATTCATTTTAAAGATTAACAACGGTAACCGAATGATTTTGATTAGATCGTTTAGTTGATGTTCGAATTAATACCTACAAAGAAATCAAAGATCGTTATATCTGTTTATGGTTTAAAAATTCTGTTCTGTTTTCTGACCATGCTGACATCAGGTCCAAGGTTAGAAATGTAACAAAGTAATATAGGTAGGTATTTGTTCTGAATAGTCCTATTTTAGTATACGTAGCTCAATATCGGACGTAAATATGAATAACACCCTGAAGTGGTTTTTCCGAGGTTTTCCCAATGGCGCCTAATTTTCATAAAATTATTTTTAGCCCACAAACGCTGATGATGGCAAGATCTGGCACCAACATTAAAAAGGTGTTTATGTATTTAGACAACAATAGATTAGGTAGGTACACATAGGCGATGAATATATTTATTTACTTATTTAGACCGCATTTATCTCGTGCATACGACTTTCCCACTAATTTATTTAACCTTGGCTCTACATTGATTGTGGCGATTCTTCTTCAATTAAATTACGATAATGCAGTTTTGTGTTGTAAATGTCTAATTGTTATGCATTATTATACATACAACAATGAGTAATGCTATTCAGTCAGACAACAATTGCGTTGCGGAATCATAAATGTATTCGCTATATCATCGAGGTTAAAAATAACTCAACTGTGAAGAAACGGGGTCTAATCGTATCGTAAAGCGTACATTTTTCACCCAAAGACGCATATGAAGCGCAAATGAAACTAAAATCTTTTTTGTCACTCTTAGGATAATCTGATTGATGTAAATTACAGTGTAACTTTTTTCACATTAAAGACGAGTATCGTATGACGTGTAAATAAATAAAACTAAAATCTCATGTGCGTCACTTTTGGACCCAAACATTCAGCTTCCTTGACAGTTCAGTATAAAATCTTTCTCTGTCGATGGTTTCTTTCAAGCTCGATCCATTTCAAATTCAAACGAAATAAAGCAAATGCCGCAATAGTAATATATTTTATGTCACACCTGGCCATAAAGCGGCGATAACCGCACGCTCCGCGCGCGGGAAATCCCACTTCCTGGCCAGGGGGTGACATAAAATTTTGTACTTAACACGGGCGGTAATAAAGAAAGCCTCAGATCGCATATTTATCGCCCTTGCCTTCGGCTCGGGCGTCAAATACCTGCGATCTGAGACATTCTTTGTTTTACCGCCCTTGTTAAGTAATGTACTATAAAAACAGAATCAGCAAATGGCTGAATAGGTACGAGAGTACTCTGTATATTCAAATAGGATAATTAGGAATATCGTTAGCCGAAACTTCCAATGAATATGTATTGTTTATAAAATAATTACTTTGTACTTTTTCTGCCAGTGAGCCTTTCTAACAAATTATATTTGTTGAAATGCTATTTACAATGTTCACCTCACCGCTCACCCCTATTATGACGCCGGGATTCGTATTTATGTAAAACGTAATCGGAGATCTGACGCATTGTTTCACCTAAGGTGAGGTGAAGCGTTTCGTTTTACAGACTACTAGAATAACACTGCAGAGCGATTGCCAGTAGCTAAAAATTCGCTGTGATGTTGTTCTGGGTGGGTGATGTTCGCTGGGATGTTGCGCCCTCGGAATGGCACAGGCACAAGTTATATATTTCGATTCGATCACGGTTCAATTTATCTTTGTATGAAATGATAAGAAAAAAGTAATTTAAAATTACGGTCGGACTCACTAGCTAGGGGGCTTAACACTTTTTTACCTTGTCGCTTTGACATCATTTTTAAACTGGCATACTAAATTTCCAACGGGTGAATCAGACAAAGTACCAAATTGTCCAACTACTCAATAAATTCATTGTATCATTTCTAGTAACGCTTTACATCAAGCTCTAATTTCATTTGTTATCCGGGATTCCGGGATGCAAATAGGTTAGGTACTTAAGTTATTACAACACATAAAACTCATACGGATCGAGTAACTACAGCAGGTTAACTGTTACACCTAATTATGGCCGACTTTTTATTTTACGGAATTGGAAGGCGTTTTAGCCCATTAACAATTAAAATGCAATTAAGGTAATTATTACGAACACTGACAAATTATAGTATCTTAAGTTGTACATATGTAGGGCTCATATGTAGGGCTGGACAGAAAGTTAATATTTTCTAGACACACGGCAGTGTGACAGCCAAGTTTGCTAAGCAATAGTTATTTGTTATACAAGGGTGCAAAGTTGTATTTTAACCGCGAGTGTGGAATTGGAACACGAGCTAGCGAATGGATTCTAGGGTTGAACCACGAGCTAGCGAATGGATTCTATGGTTGAACCACGAGCGAAGCGAGTGGTTCGAAAATAGAATCCTGAGCGAAGCGAGTGGTTCAAAATTAGAATCCTGAGCATAGCGAGTGTTGCAACACACGAGGTAAAATAACTTTGCAGCCGTGTGTAACACAAATCTTTTCACCTCACTAAAGCGAGGAAATAGAAAAAGGAAAATACAAAAGTAAAACAATAAAAAAAATTGGGTTTCTTCCAATTTTTCATTTCATTAAAATAGGAAATAAAAACTAAATTTGAACAAAAAAACGCAAAAAAAATTAAGCAAAATTCAAAAACAAATGCTAAAGTAAATATATAAAGCAAAATTGCGTGAAAAATGAATTACTTTCAATTCAAATAAAAATATAATTTGAAATCTTTATTAGTCTAAAATTGAGTATAATCACGATTTATTGCAAAAAAAAATTTTCCAACTTAAAATTAAAAATAAATGTTAAATTTGAAATCCCTATCCCTAAATTAGTCGAAATCGAGTATAAAAAAAATTTTTTTTGCTTAATATTCAAAATAGTTATAAATTTTGAAATCCTTATCCTTGAATTAGCCGGAATCGAGTATAATGACGATTTTTTGCAAAAAAAATATTTTTTTTGCTTAAAATTCAAAATAAATATAAAATTTGAAATCCTTATCCTTGAATTAGTCGGAATCGAGTATAATGACGATTTTTTGCAAAAAAAAATTTTTTAGCTCAAAATTCAAAATATTTATAAAATTTGAAATCCTTATCCTTGAATTAGTCGGAATCGAGTATAATGACGATTTTTTGCCAAAAAAATATTTTTTTGCTTAAAATTCAAAATAAACATAAAATTTGAAATCCTTATCCTTGAATTAGTCGGAATCGAGTATAATGACGATTTTTTGCAAAAAAAAAATTTTTTTAGCTCAAAATTCAAAATATTTATAAAATTTGAAATCCTTATCCTTGAATTAGTCGGAATCGAGTATAATGACGATTTTTAGCAAAAAAAAAATTTTTTTTGCTTGTAATTCAAAATAATTATAAAAAAAAAAAATTCAAAATAAATATAAAATCTGAAATCCGAGGACTGATTTTTTTCACACTACCTGAAAAAAAAATCAGATGGGCGAAAATTGTCCTGGCTGTTTTGTGCCCACCCACACTAACCGATATCGGATCCAATACGAATCTGACCGATATCGGATCGGATAGTGTGAGCACTAAGCAGTTTTCCAAACATTTTTATCGGTAATGAATCCTACACCGATATTGTATCGGATAGTGGGAACACGGCCTTACATGTTATTATGTTAAAAAAGTAACTAGGAACACGTTCGGATTTCAAAATTACTTTGCACACATGTGGATAAAATGCAGTTTTGCTATCTGTTTTTAAAGAATAAAAAAGGGCTTTCCGAGCTAGTGAGGTGAAAAAAAAATTGTTATGCTGTGCTATTTGCTACTTCAGTGTGACTTGGCAAGTTTTTACCCAGCTTTAATCATTGTGTCTGAGAGTAATGTATGAAAAACAGATAACTTGCCAAGTCACGCTATTAAGTAGACCGAGGAGAGTAGAATGTGTTTTCAGTCTATCGTGCATTAATTATTAATGTTACGTTAAATGTTTATACGTAATTATTAAGAATACCTATAATTCCAGATTCCAGAAGTCGTGATAGTTCAAATCCCACCTGTGGTGTTGAATTTTTCAATTTTCACTTTGATTAAAACATTGAAATACCTACAATTATAATAATCTACATTTTCTTAAATTACACGAGTGACGAGCCAAACCACCATCACGAGGTAAACAACCTCAAAGGCTCAAAGCACAAAAAAAGAAACGTAAAATCATTGCATTCAGGCAACAGCCAACCATTAACATGGTCATAGCAAAAACTACCGACAGATTTATAGTCGCACTACCAAAAAATGTAGGTACTTACTAGGCAAGGTGTCTTGTATGGTCTTAGAAAATTGCTACCTAGTCATTTAGGCAGATCGTCAGTCACGTTTTATGGCCGTTTACGTTCTAAAAGGTCACATAAAACCTATCGTGCTAGCTGGGGCTAGTATGTGGAGGTACGTAGGTATTATGTAATATTTGGGTTCTGTCTCAAGATTCATGCAGACGTTGAGATCAAGTTGTGTTTATAAAACATTCAAATGTTATGTTTGAAAAGAGAAGGTTCTTCAATTTCGAATGTAAGCAAAGCGAGTAGGAAAATGAAAAGGCGCCTGCGCTTTTCGAGTATTTTTAAATTATCTCGGCTGAAGCTAATTGTAAGTTGGCTAATTCCGAAAATTACTGATTTATAGTACCTTAGTACCTACTAATCCTGGTATTCAACACTTCTTTTTGTCAACAGTTCTCTTTGTCGATGTTTTTATGCTTGCTGCTACAATTAACAATAGGTATTGCACAGTTAGACATAAACATAAATTTATCATTTTTGGAATTACCAGACGATGCACTTTTTGTAAGTTATTTCAAAATGTTAAGTGATTATTACGTTTGTATTTACCCGAAGTTACCTGAATTTATATGTAATAATAATATATAATGTCAATTTTAGGTAGGTACAAAACTTGAGTGTAATACACACATACAAACACGTGGAAGCGAGATAAAATGATGCTTAACGCGTAGGTATAAGGCATTTAGTATATTTTGTCACTGTCACCGGAAGGTCATCGATGAACTGCTATTGGTGTCACCACACACGACACGACTAATGATATCAGCCTTCTGATACTGCTCAACTTAGTCAGGTTGTCATTTATCCGTCTCTTTCAGTGATTATCCTAATACTTTGTCTATAGGATTATCTTTCTATAGCAGAGATGTTCGTGACCATTCAGGCTTTCGGGTTGTCCATGAGCGATGTTCTTTCCACTGAGGATGCTTCACATTGTGTCAACGAGCCCTTGAATGTTTGTTTGGCGTGTACAACGCTTGCCAACAGCTGGAGGCGAACCAGTATATTTCTGACCTCTGATTACGCGTAGTTTTAATGTATCTCGAAAGCTAGTTAATCTAGGGGCGAGTGGTGAGTTGTGTCTAGACAGGTTGTGAATCGCACCCCGTCCGACCTATGTCAACGCGGCCGGAGTCAAAGTGAATGGGGCTTCATTATTCAACCTTTTTCTCAATAGACAATTGTGTTGTTCAAATACAGTTTACACAAACCTTTGAACTGTAGGTACTTCTAATTACTCGATAAGCTAAAAGATGACGTGTACCTGCTTACCCAAAACCTTATTATATTCCAAAAAAATTTCTTTAACTGTTATAAGTGTGACCTATAATAAGTTTCTGTCAAAAATTTCATTTTTGGTACAGTCAAGGGCATAAATATCTATAAATTTTTGGACCTTATTTCAATGGAATAAGGTGAAAAAGTGTATACATATTGGTGCCCTTGACTGTACAAGCTTTTATTGCCGACTGTACTTTTTTTTCACAGTCATCAACTACTCGTGGAGACGGCCCCAATGAGCCCAAACACGATGGCTGCATCTTTTGTAGTTTAGGAGTTGCTATGGCCACCTTCTTTCTCCATCATCAGATCAGTTCGATGGTACCATAATATAACATTGTCACCCACCTAACAAAAGTATACCAAATTTCAGGTTGAGGAGAATTGGTCTTAAATTCAGTTGCAAGATTTCTCCCACACATAGGTACTAACTAACATGGAAGTCAAAAAAAAAAGCTTGTAACAAAGAAAGAAAATAAAACACGTATCGGAATACGTATGTGTTTCAAATTCCTTTACATAGCTTTACCGAGGCCCTGAAACTCGCTCATGCAAATGAAGTTTCAATTCATATTGTCATGAGTTTCCAAGTTTACGATCGATAACTCCTCCATTCACGTTTTACTGAATGGAGACTTTGATCATGAGTCTCGGGGCTTTATTATTAGCGATGGGCGTGGTATTTTCATGTTAAATAGGCCCCAAACATGGCGAATTTCATGTTGGAGCGCAATTTTATCAAGTTAAAACAATAAGGTTTTCAGAGTAGGATAAATCTCTGGTTTATTTTAAAAGATCAATCCGTTTCAGACGTAGCTCTATTCTACTATGACCATATTTAAATAGTACCTAATAATAGCGTAGGTACCCTTTATGCCAATGCAGTTAAGCGCACGGCCAATTTATATTTTTAATGGATAAAGACTTAAAATATTTATATTGATTCTAAGTATTTGTCGCTCTCGATCCCTGTTATTTTAAAAGTGTATTTTAGTAATTTGATCAATATTTAATTAATCTATTTTTTTAACAACTATTCCGTAACAATAACAGAAGGCGTACGTGACACTTATTTCCAACGGAGTGTTAGCAGACAATAGACACAAAGCTTTTCATTCGCTTCAACGCGTGCAGTTTCCAAAAGCAGATCCATCCATGTACGTCATTTATAGATCTACTTACTCGTATACAACCATACAACAACCTATACATGTAACATTACGAACAATGTAGCATTTTTGTATACATGTATACGGAAAAATAGAACTTACTTTCGCCATATACTGCGAAACCCGCAGGTCAGTAATGGGATTTCTATATAAAATGACATGCGAATTAGGAATTTGCAGGCACGAGTCAACAGAGGCATGTCGAGTTTTCTGAATAAGGGCATACATTTTCAGGACATGTGGGATGACGTCACTGCCCGCTTCCCCAACGGAGTAAGCTAATCGGATCAGCGTCAGCCCCCGCGCTGTCGCAAATGTGATACATCTCCTATTGCCTCGCTAATGTCGTAATTTGATCAGGGATACATTATACATCCCAACGTGTATCATTCGTATTTATTGTGTAGTCGAACTCGTAAATAGCTCGACACTTAGTACATACTGTCTCGCTGTCATCCGTTGAGAATTTAGTATGTGTTATGGTGCTTCTTGTGAAGTAGAGAGTTTAACAGTACAATAAATATTGTTTTTGCTTAAATAACCCTTTTGTTATTCTGTAAAATTCGATGTATATATAAGTGTACATATGCCTTCATTATACAGGGACTTAAACAAATCGGATCTAGAATTCTAGACCAAGCCAAGCCTAGCTTAGCGCACGACAAGGCAAGGTGGCGCGAATATACTCAACATTGGTTGGAAAACGGCTAAAATGATGGTGTTATATACGTATGTACAACTCATTCAAAAATATTATTTCTGATCCAATTTCTGATTAGGAAATTATAAATTTGTCACCTATTAAGAGCAAAAATTAATTAGAAATCACAGTTAGAAACTTACTGATGCCATCTGTTGTAGAAACTGGTTTCCAACTGGGCTATTTGATTACCTTAGTCACTGCTTGTACTAATGGTGTTAGTGCTAACCCATTTGAGGCCTAAGAACTATACGTGGGGTACGACTTTAGCATTTTTCCGTAATACAACCAGAATCGTTCATAAGACCCGTACACTGAGCGAAAAAAATACTAATTATTAGTAAGTTTTAGTGAATCCCAAGACAAGGAGATTACATACTAATGGTTACAAAACAGTTTATTAGATAATTAGTAGTTACAAGGGCAAATTTTTTGGTATTAGTAAATAACTACTATTATCAAAAACTGTTTTGTAACCGTTAGTATATAATCTCCTTGTCCTGGGATTCACTAAAACTTACTAATAATTAGTATTTTTTTTCGCTCAGTGTAGGTATAATGCATAATTGTGCCATTATGAGTCTCGATTAAGTTAAAAAAAAAAACGTTCCGAGAACAATACAGCTCAGAAAAAGGCAATGCAGACCAAATATATTAAAATGAAATTTTGCATTCGCTATTCCCCTGTTAGTATGAAACGGAAATTCTGTCACTCCAGTCAAAAAGGGTAGAAGTACCTATCTTTTACTTATAGACTTGTGCCCCTTTTCGCTAGAGCCACAGAATTAGAGACAGTGATAAAGCCTAGCTATTAAAGATCTAGCTCATTCGGGACGGGAAATCAGGCCACTGAGTCTATTTTTATTAGAACTATTAAGTTCTAATAAAAATAGACTCAGTGGCCTGTATTGTGTATTAACACTGGATGGTTCGTTTCAATTCCGTGCTTTTTTATACCACGTCGGTGGCAAAAAGGCGTACGGCTCGCCTAATGTTAAGCGGTCACCGTAGCTAATGGATGCTTTTGACTCCATGAGTGTCACATGCGCATTGGCAATTCTTTAAAAATGTATACAGTTCTTTCTTGAAGAACCCCATACTGTGTGTAGATTGTAGTCCCTCGACAAATCCCGGCAGGGACTGGCAGGGAGCTCACAAACGAAGCGGAGTATTTTTTAAATATTACTTTTCAAGTATGGGTTTATCCTGAAATCACGCGAGGCTCCGAAGGGGGGGTGTGGGGTAACCCAAAACCTCAAAAAAGATCACCAAGGGGGAGGGGGGTCTAAGTGGCCCAAAAACCTCGCGTGATTTCTGCAGGATAAGCCCTATCGGACGCGATACCTTACCGTTTCGATAGGTAAGGTACAAATCCCAAGAGTTTTAATGTTAGCTACATAAAATGTGTGCAAGGCCAAGTGTTGAATCAAACATATATGAACGCGACTTTATTGTTAAACGTATAAAGTTGCTCATATGTTTTTGTACAGTCAGCGTCATATAGTATGTAGCAGCCACAGTGGGCAAATAGTTCGGTACACCATATATTTTGTATGGTGTACCGAACTATTTGGCCACTTTGACTGCTACATACTATATGACGCTGACTGTACCTTTAGTAACCTAAATATATTTATAAACTCGACTATGACGCGACGTCAAAGCAGGCTTTCCCGTATATCCGGAGCCCCTCAGACCTTGACCCGACACTGGTCCATTGCGTTTTACAGCACATTTTTGGCAGGGCGAATAGGGCGATGCCGAGTCGTTAAGTAATAGGTATGCTATAAATAAGCATGCCAGGCCACTTTTCACGTAACTTGAATCCACACGGTGAGTCCTCAAATTTTATAAAGGGTCGGCAACGTGCACGTGACTGCTTTGGGGTTGCGGGCGTCTATGCGGTGTCCATTACCATCAGGTGGACCGTACGCTTAATTGTTTGTCACCGTCGTTGTATTTTAAAAAAACATCAATATTGAATGTTATGGTAAGTCTTACTGAGAGTATAAACTATAAAGAGGTTCCATATTGTTTGAAGACATATTGACTCCTACAGTCAGTTTAAACGCTCATCCATCCAGTGTCAGCCTAATTATGTTATATCGTTTACATTTAACGAGTTTTGAACTTGTAGCTCACCTATATGAAACAGCACCTATATAGTCTTGTAATCTGGTTTCAGTGAAGAGAACTGGCGCCGCTGTTCACAGTATTAAATATTCGAGATCAATATTTTGTGTTAAACATTCGCATAATAATTTCTTCTGTCCACACGTAGAAATAATCCCGGCTTAAAGCTGTCTCGCACGCTGTCCCTACTTATGCATCAATTTAAGGCTGGGTTTTACCACTTTTGAGTTTTTTAAAGCCATTTGAGACAGAGTATAGTGTCTTAAATTGTAAAAAATATATGTGTTACATAAGGATCTTGTCTAGTCGAGTCAGTAACAAGACCTGATGAATTTCACTCGATAGAAAAAAATCGCAAAGCTACCCCTTTTTGGAATGTTTTTTTTTCAATATTACGGCAATATTACTGATATTTTACATTTAATTTTTTTACTCAATTAATGGCCCTTAATAGTTACAGACAAATTCGTAGGGTTTAATGACTAGTTTAAATATTTACGAAAACTACGCGCAGAGCTTCCGTAGAGAGCGGGATAGTTAATTGCAAACTCAAGCGTGTTAGAGCGGGTCATTTGCAATGGGGATACCTCCCCTTAAACAAACAATAAAGCCAGCTAGCAACCTATTGCTATTGGTAGCTAGAAACCTATTCTAATATATAATATTCTGGATGTGTTAGTTTGTCAAGTTTCTATGCGATGACAGGTGCCAGCCATGTGCCGCGCCTTATTTAACGTTGATCGGTCTTTATTTTGTAAATTGGTACAACCCACCCTTACTCTTCGATTGAGTCATTAATTCAGTCTGGTCAAATCGGGCCCGGGCCCACAATCCGCTCGAAAAATGAGAAACAGTCTTAATGACAACGCCGTTAAAGTTAAACTGCATTTCATTTATCATAATTTTTTTTTTTTTCAAAATTCAAAAATTCAAACATTAATTCTGCAAATAGACCACAGGGGCACTTTTACATGTCAATCGGTAGTTATTAAGTAACAAAATTCACAAAGCTATAATGTAGGTAATTAATTAACAAATTTAATGTCATTTCAAAATTAAAATCGTTACAAAGGAAAAAAGAGATGTATATTTGTAATATGGTCTCTGTCAAACATGAATATTTAAAGCCTAATGTGTACCACTGCTGGGCAAAGGCCTCCCCTCTCTGTTTCAATTGGTCCGTGGAAAAGGTTCTTTCACTACACCTATATTACGGTGTAATATTTAATCAATGCACATGTTATTACCCTCTTTGCCTGCGCTAACGAGATTTGTGCTTACTAATTTAGTAAGGTACGGCGGGGCCACAATATATTCACAATTATATTACCTTCTCTAAAGGTCACAGAGATTTCTCTTTGCTTTATGTTAAAACTGCGTATGTTTCACAACCTTAAACAAACAGCAAGACAACAAACAGACTACGTAGGCGATGACAGTTTTGAGCACTACTAGGTTTTTACCTATCTATTTTTTGGCTTTATCCAAAGCATATAATATAACCGACCCACAAAACAGACGCCATTCAAAGAAACGTGTTTAAGTCATCAAATAATGTAACAAATGTAGGTACTCCCTAGGCGAATTGATTCTTGTAAACCAGACCCCCTTGTTACACACCTTTATGTCTCCTGCACTCGAGAGACTGAGATGCTGTATTTTTTGGCTTATTAGAACAATTGTCGCTATATAAGTATGTATTTGTATTTATTTGAAGTTTTAATCATACACATTATTTTTGTTTATGAGACTGTAGATGAGGTACAATAGGACTTGACCATTGTATTGCTTGAGTTAGCTGAAGTGAAAAAAAATAAAGACCAAAATTATATTTTTTCTATACCTATAGCACATTTTAAGCAATCGTATTTTGGCTCGCAATAAAAAACAAAACAACGAAATGAAAAATATGAGAATTAATTCGTTTCGTGTTCAGTACCAAAGTATATGTTTTTTCGAAACAAAACACAAACGGACGCGTTTGTATGTCTCATTTCGTAAGGCAGCGCGAGCAGCGTCTCTGGTGGAATTAGATGTTAACATTTTTTTATGTTTTTAGTCTTAAGTTTTATTTCAAAAAATATACATGCATCCCCGACACGTGTCACGATACAATTTTAATTCTTATTGTATTGTAGCGGCGCTATTGTATTGTATTGTATGTGAGTACTACGATCTCTCTTGCTTTGCTACGTCCATTGTTTCGTAGTGCTACAATGGTTTAGTAGTTTCTTATGCTCGGTTATATCCATAGATCGATACACAGTCTACATGTCCTTGGCTTTCACACGTGCTGTTCATACTCGTACACCGTAGCAGCATAAACTATAAGAAAACATCTAAATTTCAAGAGAATATCTAAACTTAAACAAAATATCTTAACTTGAGTAAAGAATGTTTTTAAACTTAATCATAATTTATTTCATTAAGTCATGCCGCTAAACACAATTTATAAATAAATATGGTGCTCATACAAAATGAAAGTATGTATATTCGGACTATAGGGTGTTTAGCTGGTAGATAATCACTTATAAAACCTTTATAGGTGATTACCTAAGCTAACGCATTTATAGCTACCAAGCTTGTTTCATAAAAGAGGTTAACTAGAGCCATGCACGAATATAAGAGTCAAATCCTTAGCCGCTTGTCAGTGGGCATAACTAAAGTTATTGGCTAGGCTAGCCTCATTTATGGTAACTAAAAGAACCATAACACATGCAAGTCGTTAAATATTGACCAGATGAAAGACGGCTGTATGACACATACCTAATCGAGATTAGTTACCCAATATTATCTTATCAATCATCAATAGAGTCTAGACTCTAGAGGCTATTCACGGTTCATCATTTTTAAAACTATTCCAACTAGGTATAACAATTTAAAGTTTCAATAATTCAGATTCGTTTTAATCTAACATTGTTGTACTATATTTTATCAATTTCTATAATGGTCACTGCATGGAAAAGTAATTTTAGTATACGTTTCTACGTATACTACAATCAACACTACAATTCACTACAATTCTGTTTAGTCAATGTCAAGCTCTGCACTAACATTGTGCTGTTACGTAGGTACGTGACCTTCGTAAGGCAGAGCAATTTAAAAGGAATCCGCATCGCATGCCTTAGCCTTCAATAACAACACGAACCCTTCCTAACAGCCCTTACACACCGAGGGTACAACCTTACATGTCCTCAAATCCCTCATAGTAATATAAACGTTGGTTGAAAATGTAATCTGTCTCCCAAATTGGTGTTTTCTTTTCAAAATATCAAATATTAATATTATACATAAGAAGTAATGAAACAAAACTTAGCCTATAAACATCTACACATTCTGAAGATTGAAGGTTCATTATTCATTTAGGTAAAATCAATTTTGAAAATATGAGGGAATGAAATTTAGGTACAGTCAACCAATTTGATTTCTGGGTCACTTTGTACCTTACCACATAAAAAAACAATATTAAAGTAAAGACGCTATAGATCTCATATTCATGTCACTGTTACAAGGTAATTACCACCACATTCTGAGATAGTTGTTACAAGGTACTTTACCACCACATTCTGAGATAGATACGCATCAAAAACTTTACCTACACTGGTTTTACTAAGTATATACTCCACAACTCGCGCAGTCGAGTAAAGATCTATAGTACCTAGAGAGGCCAATTCGTCGAAAGTGCCTTATTTACGATTTTCGTAGGACTGAAAAGGTTTATACCGACAAGTGGTACCGTTGGAATCAGCATCGTTTACTGATTATCAAAATGCATGTTGTCGCTTCCTAAAGTGGTGGAATGAGTTTTTATGACGTCATAAATTTTATGTATGAAAACTAATAATTTTTTGTTCAAAAACCTATCGAGTGGGGTATCAAACGAAAGGGCTACATGAGCTGATTCCAAAAATATACCACACCATTAGATTTCGGCAAGCGGTGCCGTAAAAAATAATGTTCATTTTCAAAACACACCAAGTTTGGTCTCTTCCTAACAGGTAACGGTTGAATGTTTTTTTTAAATATACGCTGAACGACTTACTGTATCCTTAATATCTAAACGCAATGAAAAGAGATCGGAAAAAAATCACCATACCGTGAACTGCAGTCTACAAAATCCTACTTTTGCTGCTTTAAAATAATGAAATGAATGGTAGGCATTCATATTTTCCGAACTCCTTTCATTGCGTTTAGATATTAAGGATACAGTGAGTCGTTCAGCATAAATTTAAGAAAAAATCATTCAAACATCTCCTGTTAGGAAGAGGCCAAACTTGGTGTGTTTTGAAAAGAATTTATTTTTTTACGCCACCAGTGGCAGAAATCTAAAGTTGCGGTATATTTTTGGAATCAGGTCATGGAGCTCTTTCGTTTGATACCCCACTCGATAGGTTTTTGAAGAAAATTTGATTATTTTTCATACATAAAACTTATGACGTCATAAAAACTCACTCCACCACTTTAGAAAGCGACAACATGCGTTTTCATAATCAGTAGAGCTTGCTGATTCCAACGATACCACTTGCCGGTATGAACCTTTTCAGTCCTACGGAAATTGCGTTTATTCAACTTGGCCTCTCTACTACTATGAGTTACATCTTTCATTCCACTTTTCACAACCTTACTTTCAGAATACTTAGTACCTACCTACTCAAAGAAAGCAACAAAAATAGAAGCACAAAAAGTGCCAATCCTCAGAAACTTCTAGCAAATTTTGTTTGTTATGCCTAAGTATAGGTAGTAGGCGGATCCAATTTCAGAAGTCGATCTCATAATAACCTTTCACGTTAATTACGTTGTGACGGTTATAGCGGTATGTCAAGGGATTTCCACAAAAATAAATCCTTGTTTTATTTCTATTATCGATCATATCGATTAAGAGGCAATTTGACTCCCATTAAGTTGACTGAACCTAATTAGTTGACGCTATAAAATAAAACCGCATTGAGAATTATTTGTAGTTGTTAGAAGTTTGGTCTCTGAAATTGGAGATTACCCAAATAGTGTGGAGCGTATTATCACTTGTTGCTTGGTACTTACATCAATATGAATGGGCTTTCTATATTGAATGGCACTTTCGCGGCCTCGGGTCCGCTCCCGACCTTCGCCTCTTCAGCGTGATTGCTTCCTAATGGATTTTAAATTGTAGCGACATGCCGGGTTTAATTGACAAAGTTGCTGCTAAATTATTGAATAAAAACCCTTCCTTTGAACGGAAACAATTTTATTCTGGTCACGGCTCCCTCAGTTCTATTTCAATTGAGGCAATAAAAACAAGAACATTCTAGGTTCCAATTTACGAATGAATTTGAATTTAAATGCATACGCTCTCCAATGAATCTCCATACCGTTTTAAAAGCGGGTGCAACGTGGGCGTGTTTATCTGCCTTCTAACAAATTTCTATCGAGCTTTATACGATGTGCTTATTGAAGCCTTTATTCCTGCCGGCACTTTAGAGCTATATTTAATTTTCTAATTTAAACTTGTCTCTTTGTCCCCAGGCTAGTATTAATAGCTCTCGTGGTAGAAGTGATATTCCCCGTGACATGGCGATGTCAGTCGGAGGGCTGGCACGGCGGAGCGTTCGTGCGGCTGTATCTATGCGGGACCCTGGTACTGCAAGCCGCATTGATGCTGCTCCTGGCAGCCCTGGCCCACCAGTCGGCGCGAGGCACCATCACGGAGGTTGACGCAAGAAAACTCGTCTCGCCGCTCCTTCTTATGAAGTAAGTGCATGGCAACTTTGCGAGTTAATTTTATCTGGTTGGAGAAAATATTGGCTTCCTGAGAAGTCTATCTAATAAAACTTGGTATTAGACGGAAACGATGTTATGATGTTTGATAACTCAACGAGTAGATTATTAAAAATCATCAAACTAGGTACGAGAGCAGGTAAGCATTTAGGTTTTAAATTGGCGTTACTGTTTATTATGTAGCTTACAGTGGCGGAGCGTCCATACAACTCGATTCCCACCGGCTTGCCCTATTTTCAGCCAGTCCAGTTCTTTTACTACGGCTCATGATCATGAAGAATAAGATAGGCAAATTATTTCCGGCTTCCCTTAGAATATTTTTGACGCGCCGCCACTGGTAACTTAGCCAATTTTAATTGAAGCCAAGCTTAATTCAGTTTTACATTACTTTTCTTTCGTCCTATAAAATTGATTTAGGGTGTAATAAAAATCCCAGCGGGAATTTCCACGCACGTCATTTTGACCTGTTTTTAATTCCCGTCTTTAATTATCTTAAAAGCAAAGGAGGATGTGAACTTTTACCTGGCTGAGCGACAATTTATTAGACGGTACCTAAATATTAGTTGTGAATTTATAGTACAATCATGTAGTATTTGTACATACCTAATAAATTTAGCTTTCAATGTGTTGATTGTTCTACAATTTTAGTTGTCATTATTTTATTTACAGCCTATAGTGTCTCACTGGTAAAAGGCAACTCCATTGTGATATTAATGGTTATAACGAAATACTTCATCCTACCTACCTAGTATAAGAGATTAGCTAAAAATTTATCATAAGTTTATGCTCACGCGGGCGTGTTCTATTATTTAGCGCTTTGTAAAGTAAGGTTTATTATAATATCGAAATTTCTGAAAGAAAATATTTTTGGCATCTTGAACAACTTTTCGTCAGTGTCAGATTCGTTCCTCTTAGATTTCTTCAGTTCATCGACAAACATTACACGCTTCACAAGAATCATAACCGCTTTATTTCAATATTTAATAAAAAACTTTATTTGCTGCTACGCTAGAGTTGGCGTCGATAATTGACGTATTGCGCAATCGTTGGCCTCTTGCCAGAGAAAACATTTAACAACACTGAGTAAGATAAATGTTCATTATTAACCGATAGTTATGTAGTGATTTCTGTATCAATGATAGGGATAAGTTCGCCATTGTACTTCAATCTTTTGTGACATGTGCGTGTGTTAACTTGATATTGACGATATATTGTGTACAATAACGTGCTTACATACATACAATTTGGAAATCAATCAAAAAAAAAATTACTATTATTATATCTATATTTTTTGTTATGAAATCATTTACTAACAGAAAAAGATATTCGCAATAAGCATGTAAACATTTTAGAGCGGATAAGCAAACTAACCCTACAAAGGCTACAAAGTAAGCCGTATCCATCTGCTTCATTTTATTTTGGATAGAAAATTATTTCTATTTGACTGATAAATACTGGACTTACTAATGAATCTGAAATTCCAAAGTCACTCAAATGACTTGGTGAAAACTGAGACCCGGCATCAAATTCCATTTAAACTGATCCCTCTTCAAACGGGGTAATTATAGGCCCGCGATAAGACGGCGACTAAGAGAAATTTCGTAAAGCGAGTGACAAAGTAGTAGTTATTAGTATAATCAAAGTAATCAATTAATTCGTTTATAATTGCGTATTTGAAATTTGCCACGTGTTATAATATAACATGGTCACACTCTTTGGATAATAAACCATCAAAATATCACAATAAATAGTAAATTATAAAAAGATAAGATATGAATTTAATTTCTTTTTAAATATAGTATGTCTTTTCTTTCAAAAAAAAAGAATAGATCGTATAATCTATATACCTTGACTCAGTATTTCACCTCTAAAACAGCAATATAGTGGGGCAGATTGCTAGAACAAATTGTCGTAAATGTGGACACGCTCGACAAAGGCACCAAATTTTTTCCAGGGTCTAGTTAGGTACCGACTCCTCCCTCCGGTGAAAAGTTTGTATGGAGAAAAAATATTTTTAAGATTGAAACTTGAAAATTCGCTAAATGTCTAAAAAAAATTAACCCCTTTTCGTTCCTTCAAAGGACAAATTTTGAGAAACGCTTATTTATTTATCGTATGGCATTTATTTCGAACCGTGAGATCTTCGAGAAGACAGTACGGTTGCCAGTTTTTGTTGCACTTTTAGAACCACCCAGGGGTCACGTGTAGGGTAGCGGTGGGTACTTTCCCTACGGACGTGGTGCAACTTCGACCCCCCTTTGTCAAGTGAGTGGGCAATTTGACTAAGAAGTTTTTAAGCCGCCCGAAGGCCTCCAACTTGGCTTAAAAACGACTGCTGCCATAGATAGCAGCCGGGATCAACGGTTTAACGTGCCTTCCAAAGCACGGGAGCGCTCAGTTAGTAAGCACTCAAAGCGGTCACCCATCCATGTACTGACCGCTGCCCACGTTGCTTAACTTTGCTTAACGCTTGCGGCACGCAGGCGCCGATGGGCCACGAGCGCTCCATGAGAAGCGCTGAAAACAGTTTTCTTCCATTTTAATACCTGGAGCCCACAAACAGACGTTTCGCAAAATTTTATTGTGAAATACGGCTCGCTTAGATGAATAAAAAGCGCGGATCGGTTGCGGCCATATACTCGTAGTATAATTGTGATTTATAGTCCGAGTATTGGTGCCACGGTAAACATATTACCCCTTATACATATTAACCTGGAGGGTTTCTGCGAGTGGCGCGCCATAAATGGGGAGACGTTAAAGGATGGGGACTGAGCTGCCCCGGTTCCGGTAGGCCTATAGTTAGTTGGGAGTCGTAGATATAGTATATACAAGTAGTTATAGATACACGATCGAGCGACCGGGAGAAGAAAAACTACACAGTTTGACCGGTTTGCATGCCCAATGTATTGCTTATGGAAGTGTGCCTCTGCCTATAACCCGACCATGAAAAAATGTTCAGTTGGTGATAGGGACAAAACATGGTACTCTTTTCTATTTGCTCTTATAGGAATCGCAAAAAAGCTATCTTTCTCTGTCAAAGCGTGTGGCCTGGTTGGCGTACTCTGATCATCTGATACACGTGTGCTAAGGAGTATGTTATACGTACATGGAGAGATCGCTTGCCGAAGACCCACCTGCTTGACTTGAATTGAACCATGTCAAGCCGGCATCCGACAATAATTTCCATTTTCCAGGATAAGATATATCCAGTTCGTTCGCCGCACTTTAATTACACGTTTAACACACCACAAAACATATCACAAGACTCTTTTCTGTTTTCTCCTTATCATATACGTATATTGAATAGCTGATTTTACACCACAAACTACTAAGGAGATACTGTTTTACACTAGCAAAGCTTTGACACTTACTGTCATAATAATTTGACTTAGGTATAGGTATTTTTCTTCTTTTTTCGTCTCACGGTAAATGAGGTTGAATAAGGTATGTCAGACGACGATGCCAACGTGACGCTATAGGCTGGGCTGTGCTGGAGTCATAGATATAATATATTATACTGTTCGCTGAAGTACTTTATTCTCATACTGGAACAAATTGTTTTTTTTTTTTTTTTACGTTGGGAAAATACATTTACGTATCCCACCCAGTGAAAGGAACAAATTGTACCTACCTATAAACTGTTGTCAGCGTCATGTTTAGAGCCCCATATAAAATCCAAGCGTAAAATGGGGTACTTATTCCACGATCGATCGCATTATACCTCAGCTTAAATCCTACTGGACGGAGTGGCATAGATTTACTATGGTGGCTTGGTGGCTTTCAAATTCAAAGACCTTATTGCAACGTCACCTCGTTTCTGTGATGGTGTTAACGCTGAAGGAGTTATTTATTATTTCCGGTGATACCGAACAAGCATTGATTGGCGAAATCATCGCGAAAAAAAATAGAAGGAGTTATGCTTAATGTGATAATGTCTAAATTGGCTTGCATTTCAACTTTAAAATTGAAGTTTAGGTACAATAAAGTTCTATAATTTTTGAGGACAAGTAGGTACCTAAAGTTAATCTCGTCATACAATTAGCTAACTGTACTGTACCTAGCTATATTTTTTAATACCTATTGTTTTGTAGTTCTAATGGCCCCTTTAATCCTTTCTATGTCACGAAAAAAATGATTCATGATTAATGCACGTATTTACAAAGCACAAACATTTCTGAACAACCGACCTTGACCGCCAAGTCCTTTGATAAGATAACCCGAATGACAGATTAGCCGAGGAAGGCGTCTGGTAAGTTGAGTGGACAAAGTTTTCTTTAATAGAAACCGAGCGATTATGAACTCTATGCGTAAGAATTAAGGTCTCTAATAATTTGTTCGAGAAGTTGGTCGGCGCTACGTCACTTTTGACGTCGTTTCGCAGGCTTTGTAAATGCAAACAGTACTGCAGCAAGCCTCCTAGATTCAAAATATCCTTATAGGGTGACACCACCAATTATGGACACTTTAAGCACAAGCACCAATAATGGACACTTCAACCCTTATTCAAAGATCATACGGTTTTAAATTGATTGTTCTATAAAAAAGGGATGACTCTTATTTTCTTTTACATAAGAGGCAATGTACATCATTGGGCCTTGTCCATCAGCTGGTGGTGTCACCCTATGTGACTAATAAATAACCCGTTTTCTGTGGGACTTCACATCGCTCCGTAAAAAACTTAAGTAGTTAATAAACCACAACGTAGTTAAGTGCTGTTAAGTTCTTATCAACGGGGTTAGAATTTTTCAGCCAACAGCGTACTTAAATGAATAAAATGAAACTGTTAAATAGGTGCTGGTTCTCTTAACATTTCGCCTTCTTCAGGTGGAAACGGTCCATTTTCACTGAGAATTCTATGACTGATTTCGATGCAATAAAATTACTCAATGTTTGCGTTTGAAATCATTATTGACTTTAATATTCTTTCTCTTGGCCGTGGGCAAACATGTTCGTGTATTTTATCATCTTACTAGTTTTCTCTTTGTTAGATCGGAGTCAAATCGAAATCATCATTGTCATACAAAATAGTGACACCACTTTCCAATTGAAGTAGCTAGTGTTAAAGGTGTAGGCTTAATTGTGACATTAAAATAAATGCTAATAATTAACAAAGAAAAGTACAATAAAATTACTTCGAATATACCACTGCCAGATAGTGATAAGCCATTTGATTGTCTACCTCAACATCAAAACTAATATAATACGTCCTTGTTACAAATATTTCCTATACTACGTAGTACAGTCAGCATCAAAAGTAGCTTGACATAATGAAGTTGTCAAAAGTTCTTATTCCTTTATGACCGATACTATGAGAAGATTGAATCTACGTAAATTTACATTTATACTATCGACTGAGGCCTGGCCCCTATACCACAAAACTTAAGAAGTCTTATAAAAGTGGTATATCTTGACATAGTTGTCGGATTGTATGCTTGTAAAGTTTCGTGGTACAGGCCCCTGAACACACAAGACAAGATTAGGTAACGATGTCCTGTCCGCTGCCGCGAGATCTTTTGCTAACGCCGAGTATTATTTAGCACTCGATACGCGGTCATACAATAATGTCAATAATGAACACGTAAGAGGGTTAGGTCACGTCTTAGTGCGAGGTAAATATATACGAGTACGGGGCGCCTTTTAAGTTATGTCGTTTGTAAAATCTAAAGACAATTTGAATCACAAATACCATTTATTGTTTTTCGAAGAATTCGCCATGATGTTTAATACACTTTTTCATACGATCAAACCAATTTTCGAAGCACTTATTCCACTCCGAAGTGGGGGTGTCCAAAATAGCCGTTTTGTAGGCGTCAACCGCCTCTTCAGGAGTTGGATACCGTTGACCACGAAGGAGTTGCTTCATTTTTCGGAAAGTGAAGAAATCATTAGGGCTTAGGTCAGGACTGTACGGCGGATGATCTAAAATTTCGACGTTTTGGCTATTTAAAAACGCAATTGTTAGCCGGGCGGTGTGTGAGCTCGCATTGTCATGGTGCAGTATCATGCGACGTGTTCGGTTATTTTTACGGAACTCTCTAATGACTTCTGGTAAGCAAACTGTGGTATACCAGTCAGCGTTAACTGTTTTACGATCCTCTAGCACTATGGTGGCAACGTGACCAGTTTTTGCCACAAACGAGGCGACCATTTTTTTCGATGTGCTTCGTGAACGTATGACTTTAGTCGGTTTTGGCTCGTCTTGAAATATCCAAACGGTCGCTTGCTGTTTGGAATCTGGATCATAGGCATAAATCCATGATTCATCACCACTGACAATATCATAAACGTGTTTTGAGTCTCCTCGGTCGAAGCGCTGCAGAGTTTTGCGACACCACCTAACGCGAGCCGCTTTTTGGTCATCACTGAGCAAATGAGGTATCCAGCGAGATATCAGTTTTTTTACACCTAACTCTTCATGTAAGATTTTGTGAATTGTCGTCCCTGAAATGCCTACGGACGCCTCTATTTCACGGTATGTAACATGGCGATCTTGAAGGATCAGCTGCCGTACAGCGTCAATGTTATCCTGGTTCAGGGCGGTTTTTGGACGACCTTCACGCGGTCTATCAAGGAGACTAGAGTGCCCTCGTTGAAATTCTAAATACCAACGTTCTACAGTCCGAAGGCACGGTGCTTTGTTACTAAAAACAGTAGTCAACTCTTCAAAGCACTGAAGTCGCGTTAATCCTCTTTTAAAGTTATAGAAAATGATCGCCCGTAAATTTTCCTTCGAAATTTCCATTTTCGCAACCGACTTTTCAACTTTGACCTGACGCTGCACTAAAACGGTTCGGCCAAACGTGACGCGTTCTTTTGTTTTCGAATTCAAAATTCAAATAGTTCAAGCTGATACTAGTTTTTTTTTTAAATTATTGCCGTAAGTTTGCATACGACAATACTTAAAGGGCGCCCCTCGATATACATATATTATGTTATGCACAGTAGTTTGAGTAACGAAGACCACTAACTGCCAATTGGGGGAAATAATTCGTGTATAAGCAAATTTTGGCATAGTTGTAGGTCAAGATGTCCTTAACAACATAGGTACTAATAGTCCTGGGGGATGGGGGTGGAGATAGTGGGTAGAGGGGGGTGTAAAGGTAACTTTTTTAGGATTTCGTAAAAATCTCTTAAACGGTGCCCTATAGCAAAAAATGTTCTTAGACATGAGTAATAATTAATAATCTACATAAAATTGTCTACAAGAAAGGTTGTACGCACTATTTCGCTAGGATGAATATTTAGGTAATGAGATTTTAAAAGGGGAAAGTTAATTAGGGTGGGTCTCCCGTCTCATTACTTTGTCTCTAAATTTTTGAATTGTCATGAAAATTGCCCTAAGATTGAAACACTCGCCACCATTCTAGCCTGATGTTAATCCAATGGATTATAATTTTTAGTCTATGTAACAGACAAGTTCCTGTACTACTAACTAAACATAGAAATTTAGATGTTTCTGAAAGCTACACATACCATAATATAATAGGTAAAATAACATTTTAGGACGTGCGGCATTTTGCTAGTCAGTTTAACGTACGTTTGCAATTGTGTATCAAAGACATAAAGGGATATAAGGCAGATAACTAGTGTTTTGTTTAGTTTAAAGATTGCTTTTTATTAAGGTCGCGTAATCTTGTCGTAGGTAATAAAAAATATCCACTAAATTCAATGTATTTTTGGGCCACGTGTACAGTCAGGAACAAAAGTAGCACGCTCTTGTTCCCTTATAATAAAGATATGTGTAGATAGTTTTGTTTTGACCTCTTCGAACGCGTATAGCTATTTATATTACATCTGCTGCTGACTATAAGTATATGAGTCGTATCCAAAAATTTTAGCAGTTGTTTTGTGATTTATGCCACATTTTTTTCTACTATAACTATTGTATTGAATTAATAGTCTGTAGGTAATCGTGATTTTTTTTAATTTGTTACAGAGTGCTGTTAGTGCTACCAGAGATAGCCTTGAACGTGATGGGAACAATGTGGATGTTCTGTGACGTCATAGAGTGCTCCGTCTCCGATAAGTTTTCCAGTATAGTCATACAGAGTAAGTACATACACACACACAGACACATACACAGTCAGTCAGTAGTACATTAACTAGAATATTATTGATACAAAGTATAGTCATTGCACCGGTTACGTGTCAGTTTGCGACCACCTGGAGGAGAAGGTCTTTTTTTCATTCAAAGCTATAAACATTTCGAGAGACACAAAAAAAACCGTGAGGCAAATTATCGTTTTTTTTATTGACGCGCAGCCTTAAAATGTTTAATTCTTTTTATTTTAGATATAATTCAGTTTTATACTAACATAGGCTAAGATCAACTAACTGATTGGACTATCTGATTTGTCCTTGTCTTGAGTGACTGGTTGGACTGGTGGTGGTGGAACCTAGTGATTAATGTGACAGTGTGTATAGGTGAAATAATTAAGTCCATGTAATTGTGTACCGTTCGAAAAGGCATTTCTTTGTTTTTTTTTACAAATTGTACATATGTAATGTTTATTCGAACACGCCACAAATATCTTACATACAAAAAGGGCCTAACAAGTTTTTTTTTTATGTAAGTAGATGTCAGAGTTGCTTTTTTAAAAATTTCATAAGTTTCACCACCTAATTCTTCTGTTCTCTTTATTCAGGTATAGTACTATTCAACTGGGTGCAACTCGGGCTCACCGTGTTCGGCCTCTTCATGGTGTTCGACCCGCTCGGCTCGGTCAGCTACGGGGACATGCAGGACACGCCCAACCAGGTGCGGCACCACCGCAAGGTCACCGGGCTCTGGTCCAGGCGGTTCCGGTGGGCCTTCTGCTGGCTCAAACGTGATGAGCACGGGAAGGAGGCCTTTCAACAAGTTGCAGGTGAGGAATTACACCTACTCTGTTTTAGCTATGCGCTCCTAGTACTCGTAGGTAGTACTCGCTGAAAAAAGTCACTTGTGTAATACTAATAATAATAAGAACAACGAATAGCCAATATACACGACTGATGTGATCAAAATGTTCTCCGAGATCTCGCTGTGGATGGCACATTTCAACAATTTTGCATGTTTATGTAACACACATCCAGTTGAATACTTATTATGCAATAATTTGAATGTGTGAATGCTGAGTACTGTAGAACTCTTATACCCCGGCCACACACTCGACGAGTGGTATGGAAAGTAGGCCAGAGACGTATATACCCCGTTTTTTTAACGATAGAATTTTAATGGTTATTTCCGTCTACAATTCTACGTTTCCCTGAGACATCAGAGGATAATATTGTACAAATTTCACTTATTTCAGTAGCTTATCACGTCTCAAAGATAGCACGCCGCATATTTTCCCGTTTCAAGAATTGTTTCCCTGAAATTGCACGATTTTTCTATTTTGAAAATAAAAACGTAGTATAAGTGTGGCCACGTTACTCAGCATGCCGCGGATTTTTGGCGCAAGTCAAAGAGCCATAATCATAATCGCGCGAATAGGGCAGTGTGTGGCCGGGTACTATTACTTATTCTGTGGCTACGTCGCACCAGCACGAGGAGTAACTAGTATGACAATTTTCGAATAAATCACTATTATTTCAAACGTTAGAAAGTACTCCTAAAAGCCCCATTTAAGATTTAATGAAGACTTATTTCGCAGCACTCCTCAGCGCCCTATTTAGATCAACAGACCTGGTCCCATCCGACGTCGTAGCAGGCTGCGTCCTGCTCAGAGTCCGCCAAAAGAGGGAGACGAGAGAAATGCGCCGCATACAAATGCTCAACGATGAAGAACCGATATACACGACGGATGTGAACAAGATCTTCTCAGAGACACCGCCGTGGATGAATCTCAAGGACGCGCAGCATTATCTGAAGCTGTCAATAGCGGCGTATGGGTGGCCCTACGTATTGTATCGACACTGCTTCACTGGTTTCTGTAAATTAGCGAGGCATTTGACGTGCTGCTGTTGCCGGTGAGTTTTTAATCTTATGTTGCCAAAAAAATATGTTAAATGTAGTATTTTGCAAGTTACACATTGGTTCTTGTGCCCGCGACTTAGTATGTTATCTTCTAAACTTTAGAATCTAAAGTATAAGCAATATTACTGGAAAGTTCTATCAAAGAGATGCATGTGTATAAATAAACTTTTCGCGTTTAAGCTAGTACACATTACGAGGAAATCCTACTTTGGAAAATAAACGTTATCGTACAACAATACTACCGTTTCCGTTAGAGTTTACATCGGTGGATAAAATATCTGTATTATTTAATCTAATCATTACGTTCGTATACTGTAACTATCGATTTCATAATTCTTATCTAACATATAAATGGAGTTTGGAGTACTGCACTTTGTGTTCAAGTACCCTATATAGGCCTATTTGACTCGACGTACCTAA
The DNA here is from genome assembly GCA_951800055.1 of Cenopis cana. Lineage (NCBI taxonomy): Eukaryota > Metazoa > Arthropoda > Insecta > Lepidoptera > Tortricidae > Cenopis > Cenopis cana. The sequence continues at coordinate 13,248,382 of OX637478.1, forward strand.
CTATTGTGATTTATGATATCTGTCGATATCGTCCCCTCGGGGTTTCGGGATAGCAACGCCTTATTCTTACCGTAAGTGTCATAACTGTCGACTAAGTATAGGGTTGGATTGTGTTATGGGAAATCGATTAAACCGTATTAACATATATTCTCCATCTTTAAATCTACTTTTGCCAGAAGGAGCACTTAAAATTAAATTACTTATCGTCGCAAAGTTAAAAGGTGTGCAACTTTAGCCGATGTTATAGAGAACACCCCGCGTGACACCATTTCAAGACATCCACGCTGGGCGCCACCCATGCTAGCTACGCCACTACCATTACGGGATAAGAAAGAAAGGAGGAAAAAATTTGATAAAAAAAATATTAAAAAATTATATACTGTTTATTTCATATTATATCCAATAATTACATTTTTCACCTTAACTGCTAATCTTAAATAGTTATAAAAGATTCAGTTATAAACGATTAGTTTATATTTTGATATATTTTTCTCGTCGCCACTGTAGGATTCTGGGGTTCCGAAGAGTAGGAGGCCAGGGAAACGGCTTTTTGGGATGAATCCATTTATTAGACAGCTCGTCACATTGACATGCCGCAGCCGCGGTCAAGTGGTTGCTGGCCGGAGGAGGTCGCATACACCACACTGTTTATTTCATATTATATCCAATAATTACATTTTTCACCTTAACTGCTAATCTTAAATAGTTATAAAAGATTCAGAACATACATGGAGCATGATACAAGTATTTAATTTAATACCGAAATGGGTGCCGCTCAGTAGTGTCGTGAAGCTGATTTTCAGGGCAACAAAGCACAAAATACAGACATGAGCTTGTTATCTATGGAATGAGCTGCAACAAATGTCATATAAATTTGATACCAGTACAGTACACTGAGCCAGATAGACCCCTAATTGTTCTTGCTTGCTAAATATGATTCACTGCTACCGGTTTCGCTTAATGAGAAAAGCAATTATAACATGTTGGCGTTCCACTTAAATTGAGATGACAATATAATTTATGTCACACCTGGCCATAAAGCGGCCATTATCGCACGCTCCGCGCGCGAAAAAACCCACTTCCTGGCCAGGGGGTGACATAAAATTTTGTACTTAACACGGGCGGTAATAAAGAAAGCCTCAGATCGCATATTTATCGCCCTTGCCTTCGGCTCGGGCGTCAAATACCTGCGATCTGAGACATTCTTTGTTTTACCGCCCTTGTTAAGTAATGTACTATTTAATATTTGTACCTAAATATAGTTTACGAGCTCATTAAATCTGCTTACGTGGGTTGGTAAAGCAATTTTCATTTACCTCGACCTTTCCCTACGACGTTATCACAATCTCATTTCCCGTTTACTTTTACTTAGATCAATTTGCCTTGTGGTTTATTAATGAAATTATCGTTATAGATAGACTTCCGGATTGCCCTGTATGGGTAGGACTTTCCATTTGTTCCATATACGTGCCTTTACGTGAGTAAATAGGCTATTAAAATAGCCAAATTCTGAATAATGTTCTCTTTCGGCCTTAATACCTCTTTTATCATCAAGATTTGGCGTGGACACTAGTTTTTACGAAAGCGACTGCCATCTGACCTTTCAACCCCGAGGGGAAACTAGACCTTATTGGGATTAGGCTTTGTCAAGTGAGTGGGCAACTTGACTGTTAGAAGTTCTCAAGCCGCCCGAAGGCCTCCAACTTGGCTTAACGACTGCTGCCATAGACAGCAACCGGGATCAACGGCTTACGGCTTACGTGCCTTCCAAAGCACGGGAGCGCACGGGGGCCTTAATACCTCTTTAAGTTTAGTAAAAGTTGTAGGTACATATTTAGTTGAGTATTATGCTAAGCAATGCCAGGCTTTCCATCGCTGTTATACAGACATATCTAAGCGTTTAAACATGTGCCCAAATCTTTTACTCAAACTTTTTTAACATGAATTGTGTTACTTGTGACAGCCTAGCACCAATATTCTGCCATAGTCCCAAGGAAATCTACATACGACATTAAAAAACGTTATCCTAGGGCCTAGGCGGTAATGTAGTGTGTGGTGTTAATTGAGGTGTGCAATAAAGAGTATTTGTATTGTATTGTATTGTAGCCAGTAGGTAGCCACCCTATCAATCTGACCTTCTAGTATAAGTTTTTTCGAAACAAAAAACAAAAAGAACGCGTTTGCGTTTAGTCTCATTTTGTAGGGCAACGCGATCAGCGCCTCTGGTGGCCTTAGGTTGTAACTATTTTTTGTTTCGAAAAAACTTATACTAGAGGTACTGATCTCAAGATAGCCGAGACGTGATACAGAACATTCTTTCTCTCTTTCCAGCCCCAAGAACTCGATAGTGACAGATGACAACTGCTGCATGTGTCACTTTGCCGGCGTCAAATACATGTCGAAGCTAGAGGCCGATGACATCATCTTCGCATCATTCAACAATCACGTCTTTGAGGTATTTACCTACTCGTGAAATAAGTAGTCTCTAAAAATAACTTGACTTTCAGGGTACCTAGTTTAAAATATTTTATAATTAAACAAGCGTGTTTTGCTTGTAACTGAGATGACGATTAATTTAAAATGTTGATTACCCATCTTAGTAGGGTCAGATGCGACTGTTAAACAACCTGCTTTAATAAGGGACCACCTTAAGAAAAAGTTTTCAATACCTAAATATAATTTTTATAGACTGACTCTAAAAATAGTCAACCATATAGAATTTATTTATTTAGTAGTGTATTTATTTATTTATCGCATGGCATTATGTAGAACGCATTTATTTAGAAATTTTCGAGAAGACAGTACGGTTGCCAGTTTTTGTTGCACTTTTAGAACCACCCAGGGGTCACGTGTAGGGTAGCGGTGCCGGTAGGTACTTTTCCTACGGACCTGGTGCGACCCCCCCTTTGTCAAGTTAGTGGGCAACTTGACTGTGAAAAGTTCTTAAGCCGCCCGAGGGCCTCCAACTTGGCTTAACGACTCCTGCCATGGACAGCAGCCGGGATCAAATGAACAAAAATTATCTCTGGTCGCTTTATAATAATAATAAAAATATATAAATTGAACCATTGCGCCGGTTGGCAGCCACAATCCACCTAATTTAGTGTGCCAGTTTTCAAATTCAGGCAACACACATTCACACAGGCGACCAGAGATATTTTTTGTTCATTTGTGCCTGCCAGACAGCTGCCTGTTTCCTTGTATTATTATAATTGTCAAGCATAAAATCTGCGCGCATAAGCCACAATGTAAACCCAAATAAATCACCCTACTTATGTTATGTGTCATATCTTTCGATATTATGTCCAGAGTATAGTGGGTCAACAGTATATATTGTTTTGTAAATGGGTAATTCTATACAAGCCTGACTTCTTTTGCAGAAATTGCACATTCATAAATATGATGATAACTACAGTCAGGATGATTAATTGATTATCCGCTATGTGATCTTTGTTCGCGCGTTATCAGTTATTATTATTACTCATAAAACGGTAATAAAATGTGATTCAATTACTCTTATTATGGGTATATATTTTAGTTCTGGCCATTCATATTTTATACAGAAGCCTGTATCGTGCTGTCACATCGGCAAGACTTTTTTATCAACCGTATTTGTCAAATAGCGAGCGAAGTTCTCCGAGTCTACTAGATCAATCCAGCGTATAGTACTCTCTCTGTACGTACAGTACGATAACATTGATTTTGACACTGACATAATTATGCTCTTATGCTTATTTATACCATTGGACATTACTTTTTGATGCTTAAATGGCTAAAGTAGTGAGAACGGAAAGTAGAAAGGTAGCGCAGTTTTGAAACGCAGTTATTTATAAATTTAAAAATAAAATATATCTACCTATATTATATGTAGATTTTTCACTTTTGTCCTTAATTTGTACTTGTAAATTATTTATATATGTAGGTAGGTACCTTACCTCGAGCAAAATATAACGTAGAATTCAATATTATTTTTGTTTACATAACATTAGTAACAGCCAAAACAGCCATAAACTCCCAACGCACCCCAAAAACAATCCTGCCTTTCACGAACGTAGAAAGGTTAAACTTGCAGCATTTTTCCTGTTTTGTTATAGGTACGCCTCTTTGCAATACCTATACAAATCGCAAGAGGGAACTTTTGCGGCGCCACTCGATCTCCTTGATTTGTTGTTTCGGTGTCGCTTGTTATCAAATAAGTTTAGATATTGCACTTATTTATTTCTCGTGTGGCAATTAGAACCGTTATATTGCACTGATACACAACGATGGGCTATTCAAGGAAGTTACCTATGTTTTTCATTTTTTAAAACCAACCAACCAACTTTATAACGAGTACAATCCGCAAAAAAAACATTCCTAAGAATCCACTAGCATTTTCATTTGTTTAAAACTAATCAATCACGCAAAAATACCTATCTCGTTTCATAACTAACATTAGGTACTATTTTTTTTACGTTTCAAAGTGGTTTTCCTTGGAGCCGCATGACGCACGATTTTATTATGCAACTAGCTTTTGCCCGCGACTTCGTCTGCGCAGAACTCGCGTCATCGCTTTAGAATGTTATTTCATTCTTCTATTTCATGCGCTTACCTAGTTATCACCCTTCCATTCTAACTTAAACCCCGTTAAGGGATGATTTCCGGGATAAAAGTATCCTATGTCCTTCCCTAAGACTCAAACTATATCCATACCAAATTTCATCTAAATAGGTTGAGCGTTTTAAGGGGAAGCAGGCAGACAGAGTTACTTTCACATTTATAACCCGCCCCGGTTTCGCACGGGTAATCCAGTTTTAAATTCATTTATCTAAGCTTTTGCCCGCGACTTCATTCGCGTGAATATTCATTATCCATATCAACTTCTACACCGTATTTCGCCGGGTTGTCTCGCCAAACATTGCGCACGCCGGCTCAATGCGCCCACATGAAACATGACAGAGGACTAAATATATTTTATTATAGATGCAGATGGAAACGCTCGCGAGCGAAGCGAGCGCGAAATTTTTCGGATATTCTGATACGGGTGTGGAAAATACTTCATACGCATCAAGTAATAAAGATGAAAACGCGAGCGCAGCGAGCGCGAATTCTTTCAAACATTACGATGCAGGTGCGGAAAATACTTCATACGCATCAAATAGTGTAGATGAAAACGCGAGCGCAGCGAGCGCGAAATGTTTCGAACATTATGATGCAGGTGTGGAAAATACTCATCAAGTAATGTTGATGTAAACGCGAGCGCAGCGAGCGCGAAATTTTTCGAACATTCTGATGCAGGCGCGGAAAAGACTTCATACGCATCAACTATAATGTAGATGAAAACGCGAGCGTACGGCGCGCGAATATTTTCGAACATTATGATGTAGGTGCGGAAAATGCTCACCAAGTAATGTAGAAGAAAACACGAACGCAGCGAGCGCGAAATTTTTCGAACATTATGATGCAGGTGCGGAAAATACTTCATACTCATCAAGTAATGTGTATGAAAACGCGAGCGCAGCGAGCGCGAAATATTTCGAACATTATGATGCCGGTGCGGAAAATAATTCATACGCATCAAGTCATGCAGATGAAAACGCGAGCGTAGCGAACGCGAAATTTTTACGAACATTAGGATGCGAAAAATAGTTCATACTCATGAAGTTATGTAGATGAAAACGCGAGCGTATAGTGAGAGCGAAATGTTTCGAACATTATGATGCAGGTGCGGAAAAGACTTCATAAGCATCAACTATAATGCAGATGAAAACGCGAGCGTAGGGCGCGCGAAAATTACGAACATTATGATGTAGGTGCGGAAAATACTCATCAAGTAATGTAGATGAAAACGCGAGCGCAGCGAGTGCGAAATGATTCGAACATTCTGATGCAGGTGCGGAAAAGACATCATTCGCATTAACTATAATGTAGATGAAAACGCGACCGTACGGCGCGCGAAAATTTTCGAACATTATGATGCAGGTGCGGAAAATACTTCATACTCATGAAGTTATGCACATGAAAACGCGAGCGCAGCGAGCGCGAATTTTTTCGAACATTATGATGTAGTTACGGAAATTAATTCCTACGCGTCAAGTAATGTAGATAAAAAAGCGAGTGCGAAATGATTCGAACATTATGATGCAGGTACGGAAAATACTTCATACGCACCAAGCAATGTAGATGAAAACGCGAGCGCAGCGAGCGCGAAATATTGAACAAAATAAGATTGTTGACCTATCAAGTGGCTTTGTAAAGAGGTAGTTGAATAGATATTTTTTTGTTCATAAATTATTGGAATACCTTTCAAAGTTCAAAGTGCTTTATTGTAAAACATTGGTATAACTGAATACCTACTTTGGTCTGTGCTTTCACTTTCGAAGAAGGAGTAGAGGCCTAGGTTGATAGCGCACCCACCCTGGTTGCTTCTGAGAGTTGTTTTTAGGGTTCCGAACCCGAAGGGTCCAAACGGAACACTACTGGTGACGCCCAGATGTCCGTCCATCGTCTGTCACACAGGTTTTTCAGCCAAACTGTTGGAGCTACAGTTTTCAAATTTACACAGTATAAGCATCTTGTTGGCCCGAAGCCATACAAATAGTCACAAATTATTTTAAAATGTTCCCATACAGCTAAAGGGGGGGCGCGAAAAATTTTTTTTATCCTACCCTATCGAGTGGGGTATTGTTGTTTAGAGCTTATTGAGTAGATACTTACTATATTTTTTATTGAAAATAATATTGGAAAACAAAGGAATGAGAAGCCACCAAAGTCAGCTTATTTACGAAATTTCCGGTGAATTTTTTAACTTCCTGGACTGGACTGGAAACTGGACGAGTTACAGTGTGTACTTAAGGGAATCTCAAGCACCACTCATGTAGTAATAATAACCGAAACTTGGATGAAGTCGGAGGAGGATGCGAAATTGCTAGAACTATGCACATTAAACAACTATATACTTTTAAAACCTACCTCCTAATTCATAAAATTATAAAAAGACAAGTACACACACAAATAACATTTAAGACAAAAATACACAAATACAGCAAGGGAAAAAAATATCTTTACCACTTGAATATGTCTAAATCTCGAACAGAGTCCTATGGCAAAAGGACTTTAACGCATGGAGGAGTAAAACTTTATAATAATCTGCCACTAGAAATAAAAACTTTAAATTCCATGAATGTTTAATCTTTTAAAAACATGTCTGTGATATCATAGACATTGTATAACAACATTTGCACGAGCAGTCCTAGAAAGGTTTTGATCTACTTACCTACTTATACTAATGTAAATATATTACTATTTAATTTAGTCCCTCACTTGTTGTACTCGTTTTCTATACAAGGGATGAACGCTCATATATATTTTTATAAGATTGTTTTATATCAATGCATGTTACCTGTACTTACGTTCAATCACTGTTATTTAGCTTGTATTGTAAGTTCTCATTTAAGTGAACATGTACTTTTGTTCTTATGGGAATAAATTCTTTAAACCGAAACCGACTTCCCAAATACCTATAAACTTAAAATTTGGTAATAATGATTGTTATTACGTATATTTTACCAACAAATACTAATATATATTGATAAATTAGACTTTTATCTTTGAAATTTCCTTATTTTTCCTATAAAAACCCACTTAACTTTGCGGTCGGTTCGGAACCCTAAATGTGCGAAGTCCGACTCGCACTTGGCCGGTTTTTTTGCTTCCAATCCGCCTGTGACTTTCGAATTTGGTCATACTTGATGTTTATTATTACGTAGGTATGTATGTTTTAATAACGAATACCAATATACCCTAAATTTATGTCTGTTACGCGCTGAACGTATTTTATACATTTTGCTGACGGAAAACGCAACTAATCGGCACCTCGAAGAACCTCAAAGATGACTGACACACATGTCGATTATTAACAAAAGTAAATAAGTAAATGTCCGCCATCTTCGATTTGAAAATGGATAAGTATCATTCTTGTAATGAGCACCTCAAAAAACAATATTTTATACAAAAATACGCATACCTAATATATAGGTACATGTCGCAAGTGCTACCATGCAACCGAGAGCCCGCCGCTCTGCTCGTAGGTAGTAGGTACCCTCCATCGAAAACAAAAAAAAAAACCGAGGTTGCGTAGTAAGGTTTGTGAATATTGATAGCGACTGACTGACCAACATAATTAGATCTCTCATTTCAAACAGTTAATATGGTTTGAGGGACTTTTGTATTTTTGTCTATAGCCTTGAGAGGCAGAGGTATTGTTATTTCAACCCCCATTTTTTCAAATACTATCTGTTTATTATACAATGTTTGAATGAGGTTCTATTTACTTTGAGTCCATATATATACTTACCAATTTTCAAGCCTGTAAATCATGAACTGAAAGACTTCTCATACAAAGTTTAACCCCTCTTTTCACCCCCTTTCATCCCTAACCTGTATGATTTTTATAACCTATAACCTGGCCGAAGATCCAATAAACATATTAGTGAAGGCTGTATTAAAATCCATTCGCTAGTTTTCGCGTGATAGTTAGACAAATAAACAGACAGACAAACAGACAAACAGACACGAATTCTAAAAACAGTTGAAACGTGTTCTGTTATCGATTCTTAGACCCCTCCATCGATTTTTTTACTAATATCTTCAATGTACAGATTTTCGACCCTCTTCTGCTTTATTATATGTATAGATAGGGTAAAATGTGGAACTGAAACTATTGTTATACCTAATTATGAACTGTTTTGCTCATAAATCAATCGTAGTTAATACCATAGGCAACCAAGTTAATTACCTAATACGTCATATTAATAGGCGTAGGCAATTTATTAGTAGGTACGGAGTAGGCAAGCAAAACACTCGTGCACCATTTAGAAGTTTGCCGTCTCGGCCCTCATCTCTATTCGACACTCGTTCAGTGTTAACCTAACTTATTTGTGTGCCTAAAGTACTATGTGTGTGTTCAGAATCGTATTTTTTTTTCCCATTTCGGGTCTAAAATTAATAAGAGCGATTGAAGAACCAATAGTAAATTGCACATTAGATCATCATCATCATCATCATCATCATCATCATATCAGCCGAAAGACGTCCACTGCTGGACATAGGCCTCCCCCAAAGAGTGCCACAATGACCGGTCTTGCGCCACCCGCATCCAGCGGACTCCCGCGACCTTTACCAGGTCATCAGTCCACCTTGTGGGGGGTCTACCCACGCTGCGCACATTAGATACATGCGTTTAAAGGATACCTAAGATAAGCTCTGAGAATAAAGAGCTGACAGATATTTTTGCACGCCTTTGCTACGTCACCTGTTATTGCAGGTGACTGTACAAGTGTTACATATATTCAGAAGTGGGCATCTAAACTAAAGTGGCGTGCGATATTACTAGTGTACCTACTACTTTCGAATTTAGCCGCAGTTATACGCTCGACGTAATGTAATGAACGTAGGACGCTGAAATGTTAAACTGCGAAGTTCATGCTTCAGACAGTTTTCAAACAAGTTTAGTTCTACTAATGGTATTCCAGCTTCATAACTACAGTGAAAATTAAAAGTTAGACGGAATACCTAGTTCATTTATAGATGTACATATAGCCTCGCAACCGAAACAAGTAATAAGACTCCGCTTTCCGGCCGTCTGTCCGTCTGTATCTCATGAAACGTGATACCTAATTAGACAGTTGAAATTTTCACAGATGATGTATTTCTGTTGCCGTTATACTCATACTCATACTCATTTATTTGCAATGGATCATACACATTACACGTCAGAAACAATGATAATATGTCAAGGTATAAATGATTTACAAAATATGTTAACTGTCACAGTAAAGTTTCAATTAAATTAGAATTTTAAAAATTACTATAAAATAAACATATTATTTAACTAGCTTTTGCCCGCGACTTCGTCTGCGTAGAACTCGGTCATCACGTTAGAATGTTATTTCCCTGGCTAGATGCTGGCCAAGAGCAATCCCATTATTAATAAAAAAAAAAAACTTCTATTTCTTGCGCTTACCTAGTTATCTCTCTTCCATTCTAACTTAAACCCCGTTAAGGGATGATTTCCGGGATAAAAGTATCCTATGTCCTTCCCTAGGACACATACTATATCCATACCAAATTTCATCTAAATCGGTTGAGCATTTTAAGGGGAAACAGGCAGACAGAGTTACTTTCGCATGTATAACCCGCCCCGGTTTCGCACGGGTAGTCCAGTTTTAAACAACAACAAACAACAACAAATACCTACTCTTTATTGCACACCTCAATTAAAGGACACAGATCAGGATCACAGGGAGAGGATTTTTAATGATTTAAATTTATTTATCTAAGCTTTTTCCCGCGACTTTATTCGCGTGAATATCCATATCAACTTCTACACCGGCTGTCTCGCCAAACATTGCGCACGCCGGCTCAATGCGCCCACATGAAACACATGACAGAGGACAAAATATGTATATATTAAGAAGGTAGTAGATGAAAATGATGATAAAAAAAATTTCGGATATTCTGATACGGGTGTGGAAAATACTTCACACGCATCAAGTACCTAATGAAGATGAAAACGCGAGCGCAGCGAGCGCGAATTCTTTCAAACATTACGATGCAGGTGTGCAAAATACTTCATACGCATCAACTATAATGTCGATGAAAACGCGAGCGCAGGGCGCGCGAAAATTATCGAACATTATGACGTAGGTGCGGAAAATAGTCATCAAGTAATGTAGATGAAAACGCGAGCGCAGCGAGCGCGAAATTTTTCGAACATTCTGATGCAGGGGCCCGATTTTTGAGTGTCGAACGCTCGAATTCTCACTCGACATCTGTCAAAACATCATAGTATTTTGACAGATCTCGAGTGAAAATTCGAGCGTTCGACACTCAAAAATCGGTCCCCAGGTGCCGAAAAGACTTCATACGCATCAACTATAATGTAGATGAAAACGCGAGCGTACGGCGCGCGAAAATTTTCGAACATTATGATGTAGGTGCGGAAAATGCTCATCAAGTAATGTAGAAGAAAACGCGAGCGCAGCGAGCGCGAAATTTTTCGAACATTTTGATGCAGGTGCGGGAAACACTTCATAGTCATCAAGTAATGTGTATGAAAACGCGAGCGTAGCGAGCGCGAAATATTTCGAACATTATGATGCCGGTGCGGAAAATAATTCATACGCATCAAGTCATGCAGATGAAAACGCGAGCGTAGCGAACGCGAAATTTTTACGAACATTATGATGCAGGTGCGGAAAAGACTTCAAACGCATCAAGTAATGTAGATGATAAAGCGAGCGTAGCGCGCGCTAAAGTTTTTGAACATTATTATGTAGGTGCGGAAAATGCTCATCAAGTAATGTAGAAGAAAACGCGAACGCAGCGAGCGTGAAATTTTTCGAACATTATGATGCAATTGCGGAAAATACTTCATACTCATCAAGTAATGTGTATGAAAACGCGAGCGTAGTGAGCGCGAAATGTTTCGAACATTATGATGCAGGTGCGGAAAATATTTCATACGCCTCAACTATAATGTAGATGATAACGCGAGTGTAAGGCGCGCGAAAATTATCGAACATTATGATGTAGATGCGAAAAATGCTCATCAAGTAATGTAGAAGAACACGCGAGCGCTGCGAGCGCGAAATTTTTCGAACATTATGATGCAGGTGCGGAAAATACTTCATACTCATCAAGTAATGTGTATGAAAACGCGAGCGTAGCGAGCGCGAAATTTCGAACATTATGATGCCGGTGCGGAAAATAATTCATACGCATCAAGTCATGCAGATGAAAACGCGAGCGTAGCGAACGCGAAATTTTTACAAACATTTTGATGCAGGTGCGGAAAAGACTTCAAACGCATCAAGTAATGTAGATGAAAAAGCGAGCGTAGCGCGCGCTAACGTTTTTGAACTTTATGATGCAGGTGCGGAAAATAATTCCTACGCGTCAAGTAATGTAGATAAAAAAGCGAGTGCGAAATGATTCGAACATTATGATGCAGGTACGGAAAATACTTCATACACATCAAGCAATGTAGATGATTGAACAAAAAGAAATTGTTGACCTATCAAATGGCTTTGTAAAGAGGTGGTTGAATAGATATTTTTTTGTTCATAAATTAGTGGAATACCTTTCAAAGTTCAAAGTGCTTTATTGTAAAACATAGGTATAACTGAATACCTACTTTGGTCTGTTCTTTCACTTTCGAAGATGGAGTAGAGGCCTTGGTTGATAGCGCACCCACCCTGGTTGCTTCTAAGAGTTATGTGATTTTCTGAGAATTGTTTTTTTTGCTTCCTATCCGCCTATAACTTTCGAATTTGGTCATACTTGATGTTTATTGTTACGTAGGTATATTTTACTAACGAATACCAATATACCCTAAATTTATGTCTGTTACGCGCTGAACGTATTTTATACATTTTGCTGACGGAAAACGCAACTAATCGGCACCTCGAAGAACCTCAATGACACCCATATCGATTATTAAGAAAAGTAAATAAGTAAATGTCCGCCATCTTCGATTTGAAAATGGATATCATTCTTGTAATGAGCACCTCAAAAAACAATATTTTATACAAAAATGCGCATACCTAATATATAGGTACATGTCGCAAGTGCTACCATGCAACCGAGAGCCCGCCGCTCTGCGTAGGTACCGTCCATCGAAAACAAAAAAAAAACCGAGGTTTCGTAGTAAAGTTTGTGAATATTGATAGAGACTGACTGACCAACATAATTAGATCTCTCATTTCAAACAGTTAATATGGTTTGAGGGACTTTTGTATTTTTGTCTTTAGCCCTGAGAGGCAGAGGTATTGTTATTTCACCCCCCATTTTTTCACATACTATCTGTTTATTATAAAATGTTTGAATGGGGTTCTATTTACTTTGCGTCCATGTATATACTTACCAATTTTCAAGCCTGTAAATCATGAACTGAAAGACTTCTCATACAAAGTTTAACCCCTCTTTTCACCCCCTTTCATCCCTAACCTATATGATTTTTATAGCCTATAACCTGGCCGAAGATCCAATAAACATATTAGTGAAGGCTGTATTAAAATCCATTCGCTAGTTTTCGCGTGATAGTTAGACATATAAACAGACAGACAAACAGACAAACAGACAAACAGACACGAATTCTAAAAACAGTTGAAACGTGTTCTGTTATCGATTCTTAGACCCCTCCATCGATTTTTTTACTTATATCTTCAATGTACAGATTTTCGACCCTCTCCTGCTTTATTATATGTATAGATATTTAAATGTCGCATAATTCAGCATCGCATATAACAACAAATATTAAAAAACAGAATAAAATAAATATTGACGGGGGCTCCCAAATAACAGACATGTCTTTTTTGCCGTTTTTATAGATCAAAACTCAAAAAACTCAAAACTCAAAATATTCTTTATCAAATAGGCCTAGCAACAAGCACTTTTAAACCGTCAGTTTTATATTACATCAAACAGAATATAACAAATTCACAATAAGTTATATAAGGTAAAAATCTAATACAATGGAGATGTAAAAGGTCTCATAATGACAAATAATAATAATATAAAAATAAAATAATGTCAGTCTTAAAATAATATTCCTGGCCTATTTTCTAAAAATCGAATATAATGGAGATGTAAAAGGTCTCATAATGTCAAATAATAATAATATAAAAATAAAATAATGTCAGTCTTAAAATAATATTTCTGGCAATTAGGTGCAGGGAGCCGATTTTTGAGTGTCGAACGCTCGACTTTTCACTCGAGATCTGTCAAAAAACTATGATGTTTTGACAGATGTCGAGTGAAAATTCGAGCGTTCGACACTCAAAAATCGGCCCCCAGTTTGGTGCGGCAGAGCAAATTACCTGTGTCTATACATTTTTGTCATTAATGTAATCTTCTATTTTATAGTATGCTTTTTTTACTAAGCAATTTTTTACAGTAACTTTAAATTTAGTTTCAGGTAAGTCAATCACATTTTGTGGTAATTTATTAAACAATTTTATGCTTAAGCCTACAAATGAACGACTGGTTTTACGTAGTCGAAGGCATGGAACGGCAAGTCTATGTTTGTTTCTGGTGTTAAAACTATGACGGTCAGAATTTTTGGGGAAAGTGGTGTAGTATTTGCGTACATACATAATGCAGTCAAAAATATACTGAGACGCAGCTGTTAATATGTTAATTTCCTTAAATAAATCTCTCAGCGAGTCTCGTGGTTTGATGCCGTATAAGGCACGAATCGCTCTTTTTTGAAGTACAAAAATTGTTTGAATATCTGCAGCGGAACCCCACAGCAGAATACCGTATGACATCACACTGTGAAAATAACCAAAATAAACTAGCCTCGCCGTTTCAACGTCAGTAATATGCCTTATTTTTTTAACTGCATACGCAGCTGAACTAAGCCTTCCTGCCAGGGAAGCAATATGAGGCCCCCATTGCAATTTTGAATCTATAGTGACTCCAAGGAAAGTAGTAGAGTTGACTAATTCTATGGGCTCATTGTTGACTTTAATACAAGTGTTGACCAGTTTCACGTTGGGCAATGTAAATTTAACAAATTTAGTTTTCTTTGAATTAAGTAAGAGATTGTTGGCTGTGAACCAATCTAATACTTTAGACAGGGTATTGTTTACCACTTCGGACACCTCTTTACACCTATCTACATTGAAAATTAAAGAGGTGTCGTCAGCAAACAAGACTATATCGCAGAGCCCAGAAGTGAAGTACGGCAAGTCGTTTATATAAATTAGAAACAACAAGGGGCCCAATATTGAGCCCTGGGGTACTCCCATTTGCAGAGGGGCGCCAGAAGAATTAGTTCCATTAATGCTAACCTTTTGGATTCTATCAACTAAATATGATCCTATAAGGCTTAGAGCATTATTTGAAGCACCATAATGTTTTAATTTTATTAGTAAAGTCTGATGGTCGACACAATCGAAGGCTTTCGATAAATCACAGAAAATACCCACTGCATCCTGTTTCTTTTCCCAAGCATTTAATATATGCTTAATGAGAGCCACACCCGCGTCTGTAGTAGACCTGCCTTTTGTGAAACCAAATTGTTTTTCATGTAACAGTCCCTTAGTATTGAAATGTGATAATATCTGCTGAAACATTATTTTTTCAAAGATCTTACTTAAGGCCGGTAAAATTGAAATTGGTCTAAAGTTCGATGGATCACTCTTTTCACGAGACTTAAAAAGTGGTATTATTTTGCTATACTTCATTAAGTCGGGAAACTGTCCTGTGTCAATGCATTTATTAAAAATGAAAGCTAAAAAGGGTGAAAGTGTATGAATAATTGATTTAAGAAGATCAGTTGAAATACCCCATAAATCTTTAGTTTTCTTAATATTTAATTTTTATTTAAATAATTATAATTTGCTGTGAGGTTACATGACTAAAATTAAACGGGATTTGACACTCCTCAACACTAGTAACAAGTAGAGATTCGGCTACACTGGCATTAGAATTAAATTGCTTAGTTGTTACGACTGCAATATTGGAAAAAAAATATTCAAAGGCACATCTCTATCAGATTTAAAAATATTATTGTTAAGTTTTATGCGAAATGATCTATCTTGAGGTTTTTGTTCTCGAGTCTCTTTATTAATGATAGTCCAGGTAGTTTTAGCTTTGTTGCGGGAGTTAAATATTTTATCACGTAGAAACTTAGATTTGGCTATGTTACATACTTTCTTAAATAATTTAGAATAATTTCTGACATATTCAATAATATTCGGATCGTTGGTAGTTGCCTTTATACCATACAATTCATATAGCTTATTCCTACTTTTAAGAATGCCTGGTGTTGCCCAATCACTGAACTTGCTTTTATTACCATTAATTGTAATTTTATTTTCGGTAAAAATGGAATCATATTCATTTTTTATTAGGGAAAATAGATTTTCATTCAAATCATTTACACTTTTATCATCACAAAAAGGCAAATAACGAAGTTTTCGATCAATATTATCCTTAAAAATGACTAAACGACGTTTTGTAACTGGTCTGCAGTGAATATCTAATGTGTTAGAAATATGATGGTGCCTTAACTTCACTAATTGTCCAGTGTGGTCCGATTGTAAACAATTTACGATAGACTTATTGCATGAGTCAACATTTTCACAGAAAATGTTATCTATGCAGGTAGCTGTTGACGCAGTGATTCTAGTAGGTTCTAAGAAAATAGGTGATAAATTGAAAGATTTAAAAAGGTTCAAAAAACGTACAGTGTTCTGCGAATTATCCAAAATATTAATATTAAGATACTTACGGAACCCTTCGTGCGCGAGTCCGACTCGCACTTGGCCGGGGTTTTTTTAACCTGAATGTGACTTATAGGCCGGGCCAAATAAAGCCATAGGAGTGCGCGGTTGGAGAGTGTTTGGAGAGGGGAAAATCCAGGCGAAACATCCGACAGGACCACACGGGCGGTTTAAACACTAGAGTACTCTAAGAGTTCGCGCTCCAGTGAGATTGGTTGAGCGGCTTTAACCGAATCTTAGGTGTCAGTAGAATCGAGCTACTGGGAGTTTTGTGGCTGGTTCACTAAACCTAGCCTAGCTGAGAATAAGAGTCCAGCAAGAAACTCAGCTAGGCCCGACCTGGGTCGGACTGACTCTACCTACTCGGTATGCGGAGGTACTACAATTACCGGGACGAATAGGGACTACATTATGTGTCTGTGTTGCCGAGCTCGCGCGGATGACACCTCCCGTGACCTACCGTGTAGGTACTAGGTAGGTAGTTTTATTGAGATTGCCAAAGTCTACCTATAACTTACTCGTACCTCTCCGGAATTGGTACAGAGAAAGAAAGGGCGGTGTACGATGATTTTTAATCGGTGATCAGGACTTGAAAAATATTATTAAACCAACTAAAGTAGATTCGAATGGGCGAGGTGTTATGCAATTATGTTGCTGCTTAATGAATTAAATTAATGAAAATGTAAAATACTAATTATTACAGTAGGTAATTTTATCTCACGAGTTATTCTAACACGATATTAGGAAGC
Source organism: Cenopis cana (assembly GCA_951800055.1). Taxonomy (NCBI): domain Eukaryota; kingdom Metazoa; phylum Arthropoda; class Insecta; order Lepidoptera; family Tortricidae; genus Cenopis; species Cenopis cana. Next base: position 13,265,402 of record OX637478.1, read on the forward strand.
AGATTTAGCCATATATTACAGACTTTCACATTGTACCAAGGTATTTCGTGTGGGTTCATTAGGTCATTAGCTCTGGCCTAGAATGCGAAGAATACTTTTACTTACCCCTCGCAGTGCACGTACATTAGCTTTATTGCGATGAACTATAAACGGTACGTGTTGAAAGTGCTCACATGGAAAACCTCTTTACGCAGTCGCTCATACACTGCATGGCATACATTCAAAAATAAAACCGGTCAAGTCCGAGTTATACTCTGAGGGTTCCGTCCAAAGGGCCCCTTATTCATAAAAATTAACAAGCCTCTGCTAAGTAACTAGAATTTGTTTTTCACATCACCTATTTGGATAAGGGCTTTTTCTTCCCTGCTAGGAGGGATCAAAGTGGCACTTTTCTGTTCAAGGACACTGTGTTGCCAGTATAAAATATTTAATAATATATAATGAAATAATTCAAATTTGAAGCATCATACAAAACCAACAAAATTCTAGTATCACTGAAAATTCAAATTCAGTCGATACGAAACGTCAGCTCAATTCAATGTCTTTGATTGCGAAAAATTCTTTTATGTCACACCTGGCCATAAAGTGGCCATTATCGCACGCTCCGCGCGCGAAAAAACCCACTTCCTGGCCAGGGGGTGACATAAAATTTTGTACTTACCACGGGCGATAATAAAGAAAGCCTCAGATCGCATATTTATCGCCCTTGCCTTCGGCTCGGGCGTAAAATTCCTGCGATCTGAGACATTCTTTGTTTTATCGCCCTTGGTAAGTAATGTACTATTTTATTTTAAATTATAAGTAAAAATTTTTTTACGAAAAATCGTCATTATACTCGATTTTGACTAATTTGGGGATGAGGATTTCAAATTTTATAATTAGTTTGAATTTTAAGTAAAAAAAATACGAAAAATCATCATTATACTCGATTACGACTAATTCGGGGATAAGGATTTCAAATAGTACACTTATTTTTAATTTTAAGTTGAAAAAAAATTTTTTTGTGAAACATTTTCATTATACTCGATTTCGACTAATTTGGGAATAAGGATTTCAAATTTTACACTAATTTTTAATTTTAAGTTTAAAAAATTACTTTTTGCGAAAAATGGTCATTATACTCGATTTCGACTAATTCGGGGATAAGGATTTCAAATTTTACACTTATTTTTAATTTCAAGGTGAAAAAAATTTTTTTTTTGCTTAAATCGTCAATATACTCTATTTCGACTAATTCAGGGAACAGGTTTTCAAATTTGATATATATAAGAGCATCTATAAATATGTTATCGGTAGCACTTCAGATCTTTCATTATCCTCAATAGGTGATGTGAAAAGCAGTATGTGTCACATGGAAGCAAAATCATTTCCACCTTGGGCGTTTATACTTGAATCCCTCACTACGCTCAGGATTCTATTTTAGAATCTTCGCTTCGTTCAGGATTCAATGTTGTTCACGCCGTAAATATGGCATTTTGCTCCCTTGTGACACAATTGTCACTGTCTCACAAACACAAATGTCGAAGTAACAGATACCTACCTATAGAAAATCTCTAAGGCAAACTAGGTACGCGTCTAAGGCGCAAGGTACTATCAAAAGGGTCGCGCGCGGATTTTTTGTACGTTTGGTTTGCTTTTTTTGATATTCATATTTTTATTAGCGCTAGGTTATTTCAAACAGTGTATAAGACGGCCCAATAATATAATCTGCAAACACAAACCTAGTATATAAACAGCCCGATACAGTCATATTTTCTTTCCATAGAGTTTCCAAAAATTCGTTACGATTAGTTTTAAGTTTCGGAGAAGGAAACAGTCGTGCTCGTGAACGAAATCTCGATTTTGATTTTTTTGCTTAAGTTGGATTTTTAGTTGTCCTTTTCGCACTCATTTTCGGTAATTGAACGAAACATTGGTTTAGAAATCTCAATTCTGTGGCAGTACCGAATAATCTGAATGGGTTATGTTTCCTCTTAATCCGCCTCTGGTATGGGAATTCAATGTCTTCTCACTTGGTCTACTCTTTTTTTGCTGCCTGTTGCTCCCTGTGGAGCCAGTGTGCATCGAGAGATTCGAGAGGTTAAATATAAGCAAGTACATAATTGTCCTCAGCTCCCGTTCTGCGTGATAGCGGACCACGAACGAGAGAGCGTGGTGGTGGCGGTGCGCGGATCCATCTCGCTGCGAGACATTTTCACAGACTTCACCGCCGGCTCCGAGCGCTTCGAGGCTGATGGTAACTTGACCTCTTGGACGTGTTGTTGTCATTGTACCGACCATACCTACAGCCCTGTAGTAGGCAGGTAGGTGTAGGTGGAATGCCTATTGCCTATGTAAGAGAATGCTGATCAACTTAAAGAGTAACTAGAAGAAACAGTTACCTACGGCTTTTGTTCCGGAGTAAAATTTATCTACTTCACACGTCGCAGTCCACGCTGACATTATGTATGATTCGAATCATAATGTCCATGGTAATTTTTTTTCCCTTATTCACAAGCTTTTATTTAACTTGCAATGGTAACCTAGAAACTAAAATCTAATTATAAAACTAAATTACATAATAAAAAATTAAATCTATATACATGTGAACTACGTCCGGCTCAGACCTGGTCCAAAAGTGCCAAGTACGCTGGCTGCGTTGCCACGCTGTATGGCGACAGAAATTTGTTGGACCAGGTAAGAGCCGGAACGTGGGTCACAGCCCCTGTCCGTCATGCGCCTCCCTACATTTTTAATCAGGTCCCGCCGTTTCGACGGCGACCGGAACAAAATCATACGCTGGTGTTAGGTTTGCATATTTGCTATGCTTTAATTTAGCTGCGTTGTCAGCGGCTGCGCCTGCTACTCTACTTGTGTGGGTAAGGTGGGAGGGTGTCCATGGCAATTAAGATAATAATATATAGGATATATCTACATACCTCATTACTTATCGTCTTAGCGGTTGCGGTAGTATTGTTATAGTCGTACATTGGCGTATTTACACCTTTGTCGCCTGTACGAGGGGCGTTCAATAAATTCTCGGTATTGATATCTTTTAAACCTTTTTAGTAAACTTTTTAATACTGGCCGGTAAGTGTCATTCATTAACATAAAAAAAGGTAAAATTCAAACGGCGATGTTCTTTTGTTTTTCTGCAACTGCCGAACAAACGTGATCACAATGAGCGATTTTTCAATGTTAATTAAATTAGAGCACCGAGCGGTAATAAAATTCTTGACCAAACAAGGAAAAAATCAAAAAGCTATAAAAGAAGAAATGGATTATGTTTACCGAGAGTCTGCTCCTTCTTTATCAACAATTCAAAAGTGGTCAAGTGAATTTAAGTGTGGGAGAGAGAGTATCGAAGACGACCCCAGACCTGGTCGGCCCGTCGAAGCTTCTTCACAAGAAAATATAAAAAAAGTGGAGAAAATTATATTGGAAGATGCTCGAGTGAAGGTGACAGCAATAGCTCAAATAACCAAGCTTTCTATTGGTACTATACACAATATAATCCATGACAATCTTAATATGTCAAAAGTCAGTGCGAGATGGGTACCGCGAATGCTGACGCCGCTTCAGAAAAATACGCGCGTTGCTTGTTGTTCCGAATTTATTAAGCTGTGTGGTGAAAATCCTGATGAGATACTGCAAAAGATTGTTACCGGAGATGAAACCTGGGTTCATCATTATGACTCTGAGAGCAAACAAGAGTCCATGCAGTGGCACATTAAAGGAACTCCTCACCCTAAGAAGTTCAAGGTCATGCCTTCAGCTGGAAAGGTCATGGCCACAATATTCTGGGATTGTGATGGAATATTGCTGATCGATTATAAAGAAAAGGGTGTAAATATCACAGGAAGGTACTACGCTTATATTCTACGCCAATTAAGAGAAGCAATCAAAGAGAAGAGAAGGGGAAAATTAGCCAAGGGAGTTCTGCTTCTGCACGACAACGCCCCTGTGCATACTGTTCATATTGCCAAAGCTGCTGTTCGGGAATCTGGGTTCGAAACTATTACACACCCACCGTATAGTCCAGACTTAGCCCCGAGTGACTTCTTTTTGTTTCCCAACCTCAAAAAGGACCTACGAGGAAATCGATTTTCTGACGATGAAGCTTTGAAGACAGCACTGGAGGAGCATTTTGACACTAAAGATAAAAAATATTTTTATGAGGGGTTAAAAAAACTAATTGACCGATCTTATAAGTGCATAAACATAGGGGGGGAGTATATTAAAAAATAAAATAAAAAAACCTATCGTATTCTTTTGTTTTCATTCTCATACCGAGAATTTATTGAACGGCCCTCGTATATTACTACAGTTTTGTACCTCGAATTTATGCTAATATAAAAGACATTTTGGCTCCAAATTAGCCGCTCGCTCCTAAAATCTGCCGCCAATAATCTTAGGCTTAATTAGTAAAACTATTGGTAAATCCGTCACTGGCTACAAAAGCTAGTTTTGGCTTGACATGCATAGGTATTATGATCACATCATAATTAGATAAATAACCTAAACTAAACCAACCTAACCTAACAAGATGCATTTACAATAGCTAACCGTTCTCTAATGTTCAGGCTTGCCAGAAGGCACGGCAGCGCACAAGGGCATGTCGATGGGCGCCGCCAAAATGCTGAAACGACTCATGCCCGTATTGGACCGCGCCTTCCAGCAGTACCCTCATTATGACCTCGTTCTCACAGGTACTGCAACTGAAATTATACAATTAAGTTCGTAGCCGAGAGCAGACAGCAACTGCAGGTTCCGCCGCGCACGAAGTTGAACCGTAATCATAAGACTCTCTTCAGATTGAGCATTATAGCACTACCGTTACGGTTCAATTTGGAGTGCGGTGGAACGTGCTGCTGCTGTAGGTATGCAGCCGGCTGCGAACTTATGCGTTAATTCTCTAATGCTTTAGCCCTTCGAAGGTCACCTCTAGTCATTAGCTATATCATTGAAATTTTGAATTTCAATAAAAAATTAAATAATGAAAAAATTGAAATTTCAGGTCACAGTCTGGGCGCTGGCGTAGCAGTATTAGTAGCCTTAAAACTAAGGCCCAGATATCCACACCTAAAAGTATTCGCGTTTTCTACGCCTGGTGAGTAATCAACGTGCATTAATTACCTATTACATTTTGTATAGTTTTGTTGTGCGTTTTTAACAAGCAAATAAATGTTTTGACAGATGTCGAGTGAAAAGTCGAGCGTTCGACACTCAAAAATCGGCCCCCTGACGAGGGCCTGCTGCGAACCGAAAACGAAGTATCTGCCTCTCTGTCGCACTTGCCTATTAGAGCAACAGAGAGGGAGATACTTAGTTTTCGGTTCCCAGTAGGCCCTTTAATATCAATCCATTATGGCTCTATATTACAAATCTTTCTGGGGCTTGACTCGTGCAGCGACTTTTTTATCTCAGTTTTTACTCGTATCATTTCCCTGTGACATATTAGGTAAGGTAGAGTACTTTTATCTCACGAGCGCGGGTGGTTGCCTGTTGAGCTATGCATGCACATTGTCTATGTGTGCATCAGCGTAGGAGCTATGAGTTCACGTTGTCTCTATGTGTTCGTATGTGTCACAACTACAACAAAGGCCAACCCGCGCTCTTGATATAAAAGTATTATACGCAATTATTAATGGGTCCTGAATAAGACTGACCCTTAATTGTTTCCAGCTGGCCTCATTAGTCGGGAAGCCGCCCGCTACACGGAGAGTTTCGTGCTGACGGTAGGCGTCGGTGACGACCTGGTGATGCGGCTGAGCGTGCACAGCATCGAGAACCTGCGCACCAAGGTCATACAGACCATACACGCCACCAAGCTGCCCAAGGTCAGTCCTGACTCTGTCAGTTTGTCTTAACGCTTTAATACCGTAAAATCCCTTAGCAATCACTACTTATTTTCGGATTTTAACAGTTTCACTGCCAGACTGAATGTACCCCAGAAACCGATGTCCGCCTAGGACCTGGCCTGTATTATGGTCTCATTTATCGCGTACCACCCCACCCCTAGTACAAGCTTTGCTTAATTTGGGACTAGTATGCTTTGCGTAAGATTGTCCACGAATATTTATTATATATTTATACTTGGAATATTTATTATATATTACTACTTACTATACGATAAGACCGCCTGTTGTTGCCTTATTATAGTCATAAGTTTTTTTTGTAATATTTCCACTTTGTAGTGCGCAATAAAGAGTTTATGTCACACCTGGCCATAAAGCGGCAATTATCGCACGCTCCGCGCGCGGGAAATCCCACTTCCTGGCCAGGGGGTGACATACAATTTTGTACTTAACACGGGCGGTAATAAAGAAAGTCTCAGATCACATATTTATCGCCCTTGCCTTCGGCTCGGGCGTCAAATACCTGCGATCTGAGACATTCCTTGTTTTACCGCCCTTGTTAAGTAATGTACTAATATCTATCTATCTTGTTCCAGTACCGGATAATGCTGAACGGCTTCGGCTACGCGTTGTTCGGCGTCCCCGCCCGGGACCTGGAGTCCACGTGGCGGCGGCCGGAGGAGCTGGAGGCGAACCACTCGGACGACTCCGCGGACGCCCTGCTGGTCCCGGGCGTCTCCACCGTGAGTGCTGTCAGTAAACTTTATACAGGTCTCCGGGTCCAGCTTGTGTTGATGTGTGGCGTCTGTAATGCTGTTTCACCATAGATGTAATATTATATATAGAACTAGATTCACAATTAGCGGAAAAAATTGCCCCCGTAAAAGTACCGCTCCGCGACTCGGGCGGTATTATATTGGTATTTGTATTTACAAATTTGACACTTGAGACTAACAGCTGTAAGTCTTTTTTGTGCGAAATTATTGGAATGTAAATGACGGTGTCAAATTGGGTCAAATTTTTCGCAATTTCTGTTCTGCATTATGTCTATTTCTATATTTTAAAGCGGCAATTACACTTCGTCGTTCACCTAATGCGGTCGCCGAATTCATTTTAAAGTACTTAGGCCAACGGACGTCATCTTTACTAGTCTGTTCGCCTACTACGGCGACTTGGCAGTTGTCGATCGCCGAATGCGGCCGATTAACGTGTTCTTTACACTTCGTCGTTCGACGCATGCGGCGAACGCTGCATGCGTCGAACGACGAAGTCTAATTGCCGCTCTCAGACTAACAGCTGTAAGTCTTTTTTGTACGAAACTATTGGAATGTAAATGACAGTGTCAAATTGGGCCACATTTTCCGCCATTTCTGTTCTGCATTGTGTCTATTTCTATATTTTAAGTCAATTATGTTTCACTGATTGTTTTAGTTGTTATAGTTACGACGACGCGCCCCTCCACGGCGAATCTCATAAATCTATGCGCAATTATACCTACAGATTGAGCTGTAGAGGGGCGATTCACGAAGGCGCGTGAATGACACGTACGGTCACGTGCATTAATTTAGGACCCATTTCGCAAACTTTTTCTTTGAATTTCTATACTGTTTGACAGTAATGTCAACCTTAAGGGGGTCCCAAATTAAAACTCGTGACTGTACTATGGTAGGGTAAGGGTAGATTCTATGTATGGTCGGCCTCAATGGGCAAACACCTTTGTAGCTTGTCGCTTTAACGTCATGATTGAACCGTCATACAAATTACCAGCCCTAACTTATGAGGCCAACTGTACATTGTTCATGTTCACACACGGAATTATGGTCCCCGATAGGTAAGACACGAGCTTCAGTCACGAAAATCAAAATCCGAAGTGGAAGGTCGATCCCTTATTTAGGTACAGAGAAAAGGGATGCCCCCCGTGCATTACGTGCATACAAAGCTTCTATAAAGGGGGGGGGGGACCTTTTCTCTGTAGTAGCTGACTGTACTCGAGCCACAGATGACACGAACTTCGTTTTTTTTGCGCCGGTGTCATTGTGATCACTAGTTAATTTACGAGACAAATAGGACTTTTGGTGGTTCTCGTCGGTTTTATGACCAGTTAACCTGCGATCAGAATATTTACTAGCTAAATGTTAAAGAGAACTGTTCCAGTTTGGCACCCTGTTTGTAATGTAACCCACTTGGATTGCGTGTCGCACGCAGGTAAGTACCTACTGTGTCTAACCGTCACGGGTGTCTGCACCACTAGTTTAATTAATATTACGATAATTAATAGTTTGCTGTCCCTTTAGAAAATGTTAGCAGGCAGGTACTAGTGTACCTATCGTAACAATCCATGCTGTAGAATAACTAGGTACTGTCCGACCAAAGTTTCGGTTCGATCGGCTAAAATGTTTGTTTTTGGCGAATGCACTTGCCTACCTATCTATATATCAGAAACAAACTCTAAAGCATTACTTTAATAGCTAAAAACGTGGTTTGACGTCAAAAGTAGGGGAATTCGGATTAGCTTCCCAATAACGAAAGTATTATGACGTACATTAGGTACCTATCATTGATCATCGTGCACTGCGGTTGTGGCAATAATAAGATTCATCTATCTAATTATATAACAATATGAGTATATTTAATTATTTATATATAATGTCCATTAGCAGCAGTTGAGAGTGTACAGGCCCATCATTTCGAAGCAAGCAAGGTGCTCGTATCTATCTGAGCACGACTTTATTGTTAAGGCATTAGAGTGCATATTTACATATATTGCTAGACAGATATATATTCGGGCGACTGTAAGAGTTTTTTTTTTTTATGTTTAAGTGTTTTGTGGTGTTCCGCAGCTTTTCAATGTTTATACGTGAGAACTATAATATATTTATTATATAGATAATTATTATAAATATTAGAATCATTAGTAATTTCCATTTCCCTAAGATCCCTAATGCCCATGTAGCACCAACTCCCGTTACAATCGGACGCTTTACGCTCGAAGTTGTAGACGATTATGTATACCTAGGACAGACTGTCCAGCTAGGTAGGTCCAACTTTGAGAAAGAGGTCAATCGTCGAATCCGACTCGGCTGGGCAGCGTTCGGGAAGCTACGGCATATCTTTTCGTCCAATATTCCGCAGTGTCTCAAGACGAGAGTCTTTGACCAGTGTGTGTTGCCAGTGATGACATATGGTACGGAAACGTGGTCGCTCACCATGGGCCTCATAAGAAGGCTCAAAGTCACTCAGAGGGCAATGGAGAGGGCTATGCTGGGAGTTTCTCTGCGTGATCGCATCAGAAATGAGGCCATCCGTAGCAGAACCAAAGTAACCGATATAGCCTTTCGAATCGCTAAACTTAAGTGGCAGTGGGCGGGGCACATTGCACGTAGAACCGATGGCCGTTGGGGCCGAAAGGTTCTCGAGTGGCGACCACGGACCGGAAGGCGCAGCGTGGGTAGACCCCCCACAAGGTGGACTGATGACCTGGTAAAGGTCACGGGAGTCCGCTGGATGCGGGTGGCGCAAGACCGGTCATTGTGGCACTCTTTGGGGGAGGCCTATGTCCAGCAGTGGACGTCTTTCGGCTGATATGATGATGATGATATGATGAAGATCCCTAATCAAGTTTGCCTGATGTACTGAAAATACTTGACTTTAATCTCGGGGCAAGGAATAGCTAACTGCTCCACGAGGCGCATGAGTGTAAAAAACGCAAGAAAGCTTCAAACCGCATAATAAGTAATTTCAAACTCAAAAAATAATGAGCAAATCTTACAAGCCAAGCTAGGAACTAAACCAGTATTTACGGGTATGAAAAACCTTTTCCTCAGGTCACGTGAACTTTTTCCAAAAATATGTTAATTAATCTCATAAAGGCTTTGACGGTGCAAAACTTTTCTCACTTCATCAGGTGGACCGTACGCTTGATTACCACTGTCGTTAATATAAAAGAAAGGTATAGTTGAAATTATTTTCGTTGACCGAATTTCTATAAACATGTTATTGGATTTTGAACCCTAATGTCTGAACAGTAAAATAGCTTTTTAAACAAATAAAGTTGATGCAACTCGGCCAACTCAAATTATTTCAATCATAACAGCATTTCCCCATTACAGGAGGCGGCGCTAGTGTCGCGCAACGTGTTTGTGCGCCGTTTCTCAACCGCGCGGCTCTTTACCGCGGGCCGCATTCTGCACATCGTGCGACGCAAGCGCATGGGGATCGAGAAGTAAGTATAGTGCGTCTGCTGCACTACTCTATTGTAAAAGGAGTTTTTTTTACCTGACTGATAGGCCGGGCCCAATAAAACGATAGGAGTGCGCGGTTGGAGCCTGTGGAAAATCCAGTGAAAACCGTCGAAACGACCACTCGGGCGGTTTAAAAACTGGAATACTTTATGAGTTCGCGCTCGAGTGAGACTGGTTGAGCGGCTTCAACCGAATCTGAGGTGTCAGTGGAATCGAGCTACTGGGAATGTCGCTCCCAGCTCTATTGCAACAGGAGTCTATAGACGATTAATCGATTATCTTCAAAACAAATACAAACAAATTGCACACGCCACACTGGCATTATTTGATAACAAAGTATTTTATTATTTAGGTATACGATAACCGGAGCTTCACTCCAAGTTGTAAATACTATAACACCCTTAAATGCCCCCCTTCTATAACGTAAAAGAGCCATTTTCAAAAAAAAAATTAAGTACCTAGTTAAGGGCTTAATGAAAACAAAACTACGATCGCGTCCTTTGTGTAACGAAAGTTAGCCATATGAGTCATCGTTACACAAAGGAATCAATAGTTAAGTTTTGTTTGAATTAAAGCCCTTAACTATGTACAATTTTTTTGAAAACGACTCAAGGTTTTTTTTTATTTTTTTTTTTTATTAAAAATGGGATCGCTCTTGGCCAGCATCTAGCCAGGGGGCAAAGATGAGGCCGACGATGAAGCGAGCTCACCCAGAAGATGCCTATTCACTCGTGCCTTAAAAAGGTCTAGGTTATATGAGCTCGGAAACACAAACGCCGGCAGAGAATTCCAAACCTTAGAAGTGCGCATTATAAAAGATGATGCAAAGCGCTTGGTTCGAATAAGAGGAATTTCGACCAAGTAAGGATGGTATCCAGCCGTACGTCTGGATGTCCGATGGAAGAAGGGGGAAGGCGGTATGAGCTCATGGAGCTCCTGAGCACACTCTCCGAAGTACAATTTGTAGAAGACGCACAGACATGCTACTTTGCGTCTATGTGCTAGGCTCTGTAGCTTGTTTCCTACTACCTGACCGTCGCCAATGAGCCTCCTGGCTCTGCGGTCCACCGAGTCGAGTGCGGCAAGTCGAGTGCGGTACCATTCATTTCTACAGAAATGTTACTGTACTGTACCTATCTAATGTTGATTACGATTACCTCATCAGCACTTTGAACAAGCATATTAGAATTGTATATTTTTTAAATCTCACTGTACTGTTAGGTACTGCACCTCACTGTAAATAAGGCTTGTTATATGCTTATCTGCAATTTAAATCCAGAATTTGTCTAATAAAATTAGTGTAATATCTGAATTTAAATACCTAGGTATTGGAGTTTTAAGGAAAGGTCATGCTGAGCTCTGCCATATCTACAGACTATAGTTCTACATTAGTGTACCTACAGTCCTACACGCACTAACATATGTACATATAACAGTGTCCAGTGTACATACATTATAGTCTTACAGAGCCTTGGCAAACATGTAAATGATTATCGAATAAAACTAATTTTCTTTTGCGCATGTCTTGTCAAAGCAATGTGGATGAGGATGAAAATGAAAGGTAAACGATAACATTTAACATGATCTGATTTCCAGTTCTTGACTGAGATAGGTACCTACTTTGAGCAGATAGAAAGGAAAAGCATTCTCAAATCTTATTTATACAAGATATTAATATAACATATAAGGTGGGCTGTCAGCTTGTTTGCCTCCGACGTAGTATAAAAAAAAACGACAAGTTCGACCTCGCAATGATGACAAAACATTGAGGTCTTCGTAACAAAGTCTAATCAAACAAAAGATAGCTTTCCAAATAGGTACTTAATATCTACATTATCCACTATTCAGACTTGTAAAAATGATATAAAAGCTATTTTGAGAATAAATTGAACGTTGAAGGACGTAGATTTAAAATTAAACTTAAATCGCAGCTTGTTTTTGTTCTTTTTTCTGTACCTTTTATGGTCTGTTTAAATTAAATCGTTCGACCCCGGCACCCCTAGCCGAAATACACATTCCTGTTCTTTCTGCTCAAAGTGAAATAATGCATGCACGGAAAAGGTTGCAGATAAAGGAAAAGGGAAATAGTATAATAATTTCATAAACAAGACTAGATTTCATAACTTAATGATATTTACAATGCATGCCTAGTTCCTAATATTGGTGGCGGTGGGGATTGGGACGGGTAATGGATATTGAAGAGCATCAGGAAATTTATCGATAACAGTGGTGGTTGTTTTATTCGACAGATTTTCTGTGCGTATATTCGTGAGAGTAGGATGTTTTACGGGATAGTGGTATTAGGTTGAGGAAATTTAACAATGATTTAAGGTAAGGTTCAATAAATACTTAATAATACCTATGTTATTCGGTCTTTCCAAAATGTCAACTTTCATCGTGCTCGAAGTTTCATAAATCATTGTAATTTACCAGGAAAGTGCGCACACAAGAGCCAACGTACGAGATGCGGTGGGCGTGTCCCGAGGATTTCATGGAGCTGCAGGTGATGCCGCGAATGCTGCTCGACCACCTGCCCGAGAACGTGCACCGCACCATCCAAACCGTGCTCGACGAGCGGCATACCTATCGCGTCACGCAACACCTCTAGATGGCGCTGTTATCAACTTTCAAACTTCAAATCTCAACAGCCGTTGACTTCCTCAAGGCACTATACTGTGCCCAAGTTATTATAAGCTAAAGTGTCAAATCAGAACAACGTAACGAGTCTTATGCGTAAGCCAAGTTATCGAACAATTTACTTGCCTAGCCAAGCCTTTTTATTAAGTAAGTATACGTAAACGTCTTGCGCACTACTGGACTTAAAAGTCACGTTTGATATTATATCAGCAAGATTAATAAATAACTAAATAACAATTGGAATCATGATATTATAACACTGGATACTGTAATCTCATACCTATTAGTACCTACACATCTCGAAAGCACTCCGCTTCAGAGCAAACTCATGACACGATAAGATGCATTTCGTTCCTAAACCTAGAGAAGTACATGACTCAGATATGAACAATTTCTACGAGACTTTTGTATATATTTTTTCAGAATTTATATTGATAAACCAGTGTGAATTGGTTTTATAATTAGAAGAGTTAGTTTAAGTAATGTGAGAAGACTGTGATGATGTTAGAATGAAAATATTGTTAAAGTAGATAAGTGAAATGTTAGTAGTAACAGAGACTATTAAATAATATAGACTGCCAGTCACATTTCGCGTATAGACATTGGCAGGCTGTATAATTTCCTAGTCTCTGATAGTAGCATGGATCGTGTGTACATGGGTGAGGGTCGGGGCGCGCCCAGGGTGACGCCCCTCATTAGGTGCATTACATATCAACGTTCAAAACGTTCTCATTTCGCCCGGTCGCTGGTCATCAATTTCGGCATTTTATTAATCACTTAACCAAAGACAGAAATAGGGAGAAGTTGTTTGAACCTAGTTTAACTCCACTTTAGTTATTACTCGTTAATTTGCTCAAATTGATAAGCAATTTGTTTGTCAATGTTCCGTGTCAGTACTCTAAAAGCAAAGTTTCTTAAATTCGGTTAGACACTAAGTAAGACTTGCAAAGCTACCACTAAGTACAATAACTAGATGATAGATAGCGCGTTACCGGAGTCAATTAATATTGTAGATACAGCATACTGGCTATGTCGACTATGTCGTGTAACATAAGTACATAGTGCTGACAGTTCAAATTACATACTTCAAATGCCACTCACTCTATTAAAATCACTAAATTCATTAATATAATTGAGCACGTGGCCAAATCAATATTTTGAATATTATAAGTACCTAGGTTCGTCATAAAGACTATTGATAACATTCAACCATTCTAATAGCATTTCTACAGAATAACTTTCATACTTCGGGAACAAGATCTTGATAAAAATAAATTTACCTAACATAGAGTTTTTAAGCGATTTACATGTACATAAAAATAGCATTTATTTAAAATTATAATACATTCCAATTTGTATTCAAGTTCCCTCAGTCCCTTGCCAGTACGTGTCAGGTATGATTGAATATTAGTTCATTCGAAGTGAGCCTTTCTACTTATCTTCAACACAAAGACTTTGTATTTAAGCAATAGTATTGTGTACTCAGCGCGAACCATTTTTTGCCACTACATTAAAATACAATGTATTTCGAATTATGATCGCGATCACACTATACCATTGTTTAAATACTAACCCCCTTATTTCATTAAACATATTTAAGTTAAATTGAAGTTAAAATTTGTTTGTCCTTTATCTATCACTTTGACATTTGTTTGTGATAAAAGGACAAAACACGTTTGTTTTAGATTAGAAACGCTAACTTCTAATGGTAAAAACTATGCCAATGACGCACGGTGCTTTTCCTAATAACCTTATTCCTTTGTACGAATAATACCTTTTGGTAATGGTCGTGAATTCGTTGATCACAAAGTTTGTCCCTCACTTTCTACTCCTTATAGTTGACAAAAGGGTAAAACAGTAAATAAAGAAACAAACCGTTACTATACAACTAGGTACAAGCACCAGAAATTTCGTATTATTGATATAGTATTCACAGAATAAGGTATAAGTTGCAATGCTCGACATTAATGTAATAATGTCCAATAGTTGACAACTATTGATCTCTGTCACTATGACATAAGATTGACATAAGTATGTATTGGTTTAGTGTCGAGCACTGGGACATTTACCTTATATTGCTATGACTGTATGAGAGATTGCCATTATTCAATGTATGATGATGTATATAGTATTTATCAATTCATAACATGCCTAAATTTGTATCGATCAATTGTTTTTAATTTACACGATATTTAATTTTGTTATTGTTTTACGGGGTTTTTTTGTATTATGTATGGTTAATATATTGCCAGATGTTGAGTACCTATTTATGTTGCGACTTTATGGATTGGTTGTTTCATTTTTTACACAGGTACTGAGCAGGTGTTGTTGAAGTATTCGAAGGACTGAGGTTCTTTTCATTTGTACCCTAAATTAGGGCTCTATAATCTCTCACTTAATGTAGCTCTAAGATAGCCAATGTCTTGTGTTGGGTTTGTGTTAATTTATATTAAAATATATTTTAAGTAAATCTGCTTGTTTCTTTTGAAGTAAATCGGGGTTTTGTATAGGCATAATCCAGCAAAAACTTTCAACAGAGGGAAGGTAGCATACTAAGTGACCCATTTTTAGGGTACGCACCTGCTACATTTCGTAAATTAAAGCACCAAATTAACATGACAAGCCAGAAGTTTGTTCTAATCTCTCTCTGATATGACTTTCTCTCTCTGATATGAAATCTGATATGACTTTTTCAAAGTTGGAATGTGTTAAAACAACTTTTGGTTAATGAACTGTTTCAAATTGAGGAGTACCAGGATACCATAAAAGGTTAGCAGTTTGTACCTATAAGTTTTTTTAGATGTGATTATTTCAAAGTTCGAATGCGTACGTCAAAACAACTGAAAGTTGATTTGAATTGCTACGATTTGTTTTACGATCTGTGGGATAAAGTGCTAGGCAAAGAGTAAAGTATAGTGCTAGGGTAGCATAGAATGAGTAGTCATATGATCGTTAATTCATAAATAAATAAATATAAATTCAACGTTTCAAATTTTTGTTCCGCGTTCCCGGTCGATTTTTCCGTTTATTTTGCTATGATTGTTATTATATTTAGTGACTAAAGCAAATAAGTAGACAACGTATGAAGCAAGTATTCACTTAAGGTGGGACGATTTCCATACTAACTGTATTTTGACATTCGCAGGCTAACGGCGTGATATTTTAAGAAACTTATGTAACAAACTTTCATAAATTCGCTTTCCATTTGCGCGAAATTCCCCCTTTCCTAGAATAAACTTATATAAACTAGAATAATTTGAAAAAATTGATGTCACGTGACAAACTACTTTCTCACGTTTTGTATGGAAATCGAACCACCTTAATATTATTGTATCCCCGATACAACCCGCTGGTTTTTTACCTCGTCACTAAATTAATACAAAAAACATTTAAGCTTTGACTATATTTAATGTCACTTTAATATTGCCATGAGTCCGGCACTTAAATATAAAAATATTACAGATAGATTACAATTTTCGATTTCTTACAAAATATATAACAATCTGATAATCAGTCGAGAATATATCACAGTAATGACTTAATTATACTTAAATCTATTAAGCTTTATAAATCTGTAAACATTATTATTGACCCGCCCTCTCCCAGCGAAAAAAATAAACAATATCATTCTTTTGTAATGACCCCGGAGCATATATATTATTACCTAACATATATACTATTTGCCCCGGAGATATCCATAACCAGTAGAGGACGGCTTAGTTGCTAACTTAACAAGGAGCATATACATATAATCTAACTTGTTAATATTGCATCAATGCACATGATTACAAAACCAAACCCTTTGAACGCTATTCACAAAGCACATTTGCTACAAAAGATAGAATTTAAGTAAACTGACAGATGTCAGCATGAATATTTCGTAATTTATATATATTTGTGGACAATCTTACACAAATCAACCTAGTTCCAAACTAAGCAACGCTTGTACTATGGGTACTAAGCGACGATATACATACTTCATACTTATATAGATAAATCAATACTTAAATACATAGAAAACATCCAAGACCCAAGAACAAATATTCGTGCTCATCACACAAATAAATGCCCCGGCCGGGATTCGAACCCGGGACCTCCAGCTTCGTAAGCAGGGTCACTGTCACTACCAACTAAGCTAAAGCAGTCGTCAAACATTATTTCACAATAAAAATACAGTTCCCGGCTATATATATTGCATTGCACATCGGTCTTTGGAAAGAGACAATTGGTTGTTTACGATGATCAAATAAATACTGCTCTTTATCGAATTAATTAGTTTATGTCAAATCGATGATAAACTTTATATTTTGAAGACGACTGACAAACGTCACATATAAAAGGTAGTATGCGACAACGCTCTACGAAACCGAAATTAACCGAGTATCTTTCCCAAGACCGGTGTGCAATATTTATCGCCAGGTGCTGTGAATAAATGTAACCGGTGATAAGGGAGAGTTTAATTCATAAAAAGTACTGTACTTTGACGTTTATGGAATAATCACGACCGATGTGTGCCTGTAAACGTCAGTTTACTTACTCTACTTAAAAATATGAGTATAGCTTGAAGATAACTTTAAGACGGACCGAACCTTGCGTCAGGGACATGACAATACACTACATCTATTCTATAGGTATTCTTAGCGTTCAAACGTCAGGGACAAGACAATACACTACATCTATTCTATAGGTATTCTTAGCGTTCAAACGCCAGGGACATGACAATACACTACATCTATTCTATAGGTATTCTTAGCGTTCAAACGTCAGGGACATGACAATACACTACATCTATTCTATAGGTATTCTTAGCGTTCAAACGTCAGGGACATGACAATACACTACATCTATTCTATAGGTATTCTTAGCGTTCAAACGTCAGGGACATGACCCTATACACTACATCTATTCTATAGGTATTCCTTGCGTTCAAAGACAAAATTCAAGTCCTATAAAATTTACTTTTTTGACAAACGCCTACAAGTCAACATAATTACAGAACCTTAATACTCGTATTTTTTCATTTTTGTTTAACTTTAGAGTTGCTTTAGAGTATGTGCGGGAAATCTCTTTCTAACACAGATGCGTGCATATGCAACTAAAATGTAGGTACTGTATAAAAACCAAAAGTGAATCATTATACGTTCTAGAAATAGTTTGGAAGTATACTTTATTTACAAATATACAGTCGAAGCTCCCAAATGATAGACGTAAAGCATTGTATACGGAAGAAATCTAAAGTCACTTGGTTTTTAATTATTCCGAGGTCTAACTTTTCAGTCATATTATTTATGTCACACCTAGCCATAAAGTGGCAATTACCGTGCGGAAAATCCCACTTCCTGGCCAGGGAAGATATACAATTTTGTACTTACCACAGGCGGTAATAAAGAAAGCTTTAAGGTGGTTCGCTTTCAATACAAAACGTCTTTTGACATTCGCAGGCTAGCGGAGTGATATTTTAAGAAACTTAAGTAATAAACATTCATAAATTGGCTTTCCATTTGCGCGAAATTCCCCCTTTCCTAGAATAAACTTGTATAAACTAGAATAATTTGAGAAATCAGTTTGTCACGTGAGTATCACGTGACATCAATTTTTTCGAATTATTCTAGGTTATACAAGTTTATTCTAGGAAAGGGGGAAATTCGCGCAAATGAAAAGCCAATCTATGAAAATTTGTTATATAAGTTTCTTAAAATATCACTCTGCTAGCCTGCGAATGTCAAAAGTCATTTTGTATGGAAAGCGAACCACCTTAATTTAAAAAATACCTGCGGTCTGAGACTTTCTTTTAGGTAGGTAAGTAATGTATTATTATCGGATTCATTCTAATTTAGATATTGATTTCTATTTTAGCAAAATTCACTATAATCGCAGATTGTGATAGGTAGTGGTGAACGAAATAATCTATTAACTGACACATCACCGCAGAAGATTGCGAAGCTCCGTCATGGCTGCTTGCGATACGGAAGTCTTATTCTTTTCAGACTTGTACCTGTTAAATAGAGTAACATGTCGTTGTTAAAACCTTCTAGACGAACAGAAAACTTAGATTTTTGGTGAAGAATGACAGACCTGAATGTTCCGTTTACTACGACGTTATCTTAATTAAACAGTGCACTTGACTTAGTAAATTTAATTTTGCAGTTAATTCACATAATTATGATTTTCTAATACAGGGAATTAAATGCTAATAGAACAAAGATAATAATCAGTACCAATAAATGCCCACGTGCCGGTAACGCACTGTAAATTTAAAAAAAACTGTTTATGCCTGCCTGAAAAATGAGGCGCGAGGCCCCTCGCACCACGAGGCCGTGGGCGCTGGCCCATGCCGCCCACGCTTACTAATGATGAACATACTCGTACCTGGCAAGGAAGGTGTGCGCCACGTCGGGCCGGTAGGCGGCGCAGTCCCGCAGGTACGCCTGGTCGTTGCCGAGCGCGCGCCGGTACGCCAGCTCGCGCCACGCAGCGCTGTGCCGCCATGACAGTAGCACAAGGCCCTCCATGAAACTGTACAGAGGAAAAAAAATCCATAGGTGTTTCTAGCTTGATGATATTTGTCACTGTGGGACACAAGTTTATATTACAATAGATCGTTCATAGTCGTACGATCGGCGAGGGTACGAGGGTACGATCATCGGCATAGTCGTACGATCTGCAATCCAAGCAAGTCTGTATTTGGTCCATTGCTGTCAAGTCATATCTCGCGCTTTTCCTCACTCAGCTATTTCTTGTCTCTCTCAAACTGTGCAAATTTGAAAGAGCAGGGTAGAATTGTCTCTACTTGCGTCGCGTCGCAGCGGCAGTTGCTAGCCTAAAGATATGATTCCGTCCATCATACCATTACGGTTCAATTTGGAGTGCGGCGAAACGTGCTGTTGCTGTATGCAGTCGGCAACGGAATCATACCTTAACTGTAAAAACGACAAAACGTGTATATAAACCTCAGGTACTCCGAGACGAACTTGTACATCTGCTCAGTGCTCTTGTTGAGCACGAGCCGCGTGGGCGAGGCGTTGAGTCGTGACATCTGCAGGTCTGCGCTAGTGCGTCCCTGTACACTCGTGTGTTACCTCAGGTACTCGGAGACGAGCTTGAACATCTGCTCAGTGCTCTTGTTGAGTACGAGCCGCGTGGGCGAGGCGTTGAGTACTGACATCTTCAGCTCTGCGCTAGTGCGTCCCTGTACACTCGTGTGTTACCTCAGGTACTCGGAGACGAGCTTGTACATCTTCTCAGTGCTCTTGTTGAGCACGAGCCGCGTGGGCGAGGCGTTGAGTCGTGACATCTGCAGCTCTGCGCTAGTGCGTCCCTGTACACTCGTGTGTTACCTCAGGTACTCGGCGACGAGCTTGTACATGTTCCCAGTGCTCTTGTTGAGCACGAGCCGCGTGGGCGAGGCGTTGAGCAGCGACATCTGCAGCTCTGCGCTAGTGCGTCCCTGTACACTCGTGTGTTACCTCAGGTACTCGGCGACGAGCTTGTACATCTGCTCAGTGCTCTTGTTGAGCACGAGCCGCGTGGGCGAGGCGTTGAGCAGTGACATCTGCAGTTCTGCGCTAGTACGTCCCTGTACACTCGTGTGTTACCTCAGGTACTCGGCGACGAGCTTGTACATCTGCTCAGTGCTCTTGTTGAGCACGAGCCGCGTGGGCGAGGCGTTGAGCAGCGACGTCTGCAGCGCTATGTTCTGCGCTAGTGCCGCCATCTCGCCCGCAAAGCCCGTACAACCGCCCTGAAGGTAAAGTTCGGCCGCGTCCGTGCTGTGGTTGAGGGCGGTTTCCAACATCGACCTGTGGTACAAATCGGTTATGTATTTCATATTAGCTATTGCCCGCGACTTCGTCCGCGTGAAACTCGTTTATCACGATAGAATTTAAGGAATTGCTATTAACTTATATCAGGCGCTTACCTAGTCATCGTTCATTCATACAAACTTCCAACCCCTTAAGGGATGATTTCCAGGATAAAAATCTCCATACCAAATTTCATGAAAATCGGTTCAGCGGCTTAAGCGTAAAGAGGTAACAGACAGACAGACAGACACACTCTCGCATTTATAACATTAGTATGGATTAAGGGCCGATTTTTCAATCCCTAGATAGAAGTCTGTCAGATAAATGTTAGCTCTGTCATTTTCTTTCATTTAAAATTAGAAAGTACAGCGGTAATTTTAACTGACGGATTATTTTATCCGGCGATTGAAAAATCGACCCTAAGCCCCCGGTTCGCACGAGCGCTTTTTCAACGCGCGTTAAAAAAACGTTGAAATTACACAAATTGATAACCATGTATTTATTCACACGAAGGCGGTTTTAAAGCGCGGCGTATACAATACAATACAAATACTCTTTATTGTACACCTCACACAAATGGATCAGTTACATATAGAAACAATACAGCAACATGTAGGTAAAGGTAGACAACAGGCGGCCTTACCCTTATTTATGCCTTATTTATACATTCTCTTGAATCATTTTTTATCATAGTTACATTCTGATCAACCAACCCAACTAGCACTTTCTCATCGACATTATTGGAAAATATTTACGCCTTTATATAAACTATAAAATTTAAATAGCTACTTGAAATTTACTGCAACGGGAAACCACTTTAACGATCCAATACTTCAGAGCCAGTAAAGCCACAATGGTCCCAAAAAGAAACACAATTTAAGGAAGGGAGGTTGCCAGAGCTCCCGAGGTTGCACTGTGTTAAGAGTGAGGGAGCTAAATTGGTCCCTTCTGCTATCAACACAGTGCATCCTCAAATTTTATAAAGGGTCGGCAACGCGCACGTGACTCCTTCATAGTTGCTAGCGTCTATAGGCTGCGGTGTCCGCTTACCATCAGGTGGACCGTATGCTTGTTTGCCACCGTCGTAGTATTAAAAAAAACCATTTACCTCGTCACCATATTGTCGTGTATCAACACCCACTCAGGTTTAGTGGGTTTCTTGGAGGTCCCCTTGGGCGCCGACTCGATAGCCAACTTCTCCAAGTCGGAAATGAGATCGAGAGCCTGTTTTCTCTTTACGTTGGCGGCTTCGGAGTACATGTTGAAATGGAGGGCCACCATTATGTAGGTGTCAGTGTCGCCGGGGCAGTGGGTTTTTAGGTAGTCCAGTAAACCCTGGAAATAAATTAAATGGGTCAATCAACTGTCCCGTCAGCCAGGAGACAGCAGTAACCGAGTTTCATAGTTTTTTTTTTATAATATGGAGTTCTAGCATGCTCAAGAGATGAGCAACGTCAGAATGGGTTTAATAATCATCGCTAAAAATCATGTTTAGTAGGATTAAAATCGATAAAATCACAGTTTTTAAGTTACCCAGGAGACGTAACCATGGTAACGAGTGACAAGAAATAGTTGATTCACCCAAATACTTTACATTCTCTACAATCTTACAATCAATCAGAATTATCATGTTGGCGTCTGTCACAAACGATTTTGAACAGATGTAAATATGGGCCTTGTTTCCTGATCTAAATCTGGGCCTTGTTGCCTGATGTAATTATGGGCCTTGTTGCCTGATGTATTTATGGGCCTTGTTGCCCGATGTAATTATGTTCCTTGTTGCCTGATGTATGGGCCTTTTTGCCTGATATTAAAATGGGCCTTGTCGCCTGATATAATTATGGGCCTTGTTGCCTGATGTTAATATGGGCCTTGTGGCCTAATGTAGATATGTTCCTTGTTGCCTAATGTAATTATGGGCCTTGTTGCCTGATGTTAATATGGGCCTTATCACCTGATATAATTATGGGACTTGTTGGCTGATGTTAATATGGGCCTTGTGGCCTGATGTAAATATGTTCCTTGTTGCCTGATGTAATTATAGGCCTTGTTGCCTGATGTAATTATAGGCCTTGTTGCCTGATGTAATTATAGGCCTTGTTGCCTGATGTAGGTAATTATGGGCCTTGTTGCCTGATGCAAATAAATAAACTGGTACTAACCTGCTTAAACTCCGTGATCTTGTCTTTATGCTGTCCCAGCATGAAGTCGAACTGTCCGAGCAGAAACTCGAACTGATGCTTATCTCGAAGAGCTTGGAACACGTACGCCATCTCCGTATAGCGCGCCAGCCCTGTCAGTAGACGTACCCTGCAATGTTGTACATAAAACATAAGACCGTACATAAATGTGTTTTATTTTTTGTTATCGTATGCAGATGTCAAAAATCAGTCAGTGTCAGCGTAGGAGCTATGAGTTCACGTTGTCTATGTGTTCGTATGTGTCACAAGTCACAAGTACAACCATGGCCAACCCGCGCTCGTGAGATAAAAGTAGTATAACAGAGTACATTACATGAGGCGCCAGGAGCGCGCCGCGAGCAGCTGCGCGGTGAGCGCCTGCGCCGAGCGCAGCACCACGGCCACGCCCTCCGTGTCGCACGCGCACGAGAAACACTCGTGCGCCACTACCAACAGCTCGATCGATATTATGTTCACCTGCAAACGTTATAAGGAATTAATTTTAAAAAAAAGTTTGTATTTTTTTTATGGTAACTAGTTTATTTTCGTTTGTTTAGGGCTACGCCGGACTCAATTCCTAAGCAATTAAACCTTTCACTACTCGAGAAAATTTACAGAAATCTTTGGAACCTAAAGCAAAAATTTAAGTCGTATTTTCCTATCACATTTTTGAAATTTCCCCTTATTTACGTTAATTAGTGAATATCTGGGCGGCCGAGCTTTGCTCGGCGTTTTCCCTGTCATGAGACCTAGCTAGATCATTTGTTCGTCCCCGAAAATCCCCACATACCAAATTTTATCAAAATCGTTACAGCCGTTTCCGAGATCCCCGAAATATATAAATAAATATACAAGAATTGCTCGTTTAAAGATATAAGATATATAAACAATAAAACAATCATACCAACCTGTTTCGTCGACAGCTTAGCGCCCTTAGTAATCTTCCTGATATTGGACTTGACCTCATATCGTATGTGGATATTGCTCCTCGATATCACATCGAACAGATTTCTTCTAGTATCCTTCGTCATTTTACTCCCTACGGTATAAACGGTCGACACCGTAGAGTACATCGAGCCAGTCTCCGCCGAATTCAGAGTACCGCCATCAGTTATAGCAGATTCTACTTCCTCGCCGTCTACGTTTGAATATTCTTCATCGATCAAAGTGTCCAAGTCGAGAGAGCTATCGTCTAAAGTACTATCCGGTACAGGAGTGGCTCCGGACTTGTATATCTTCCTAAAGGCCATCAAATGGTCGAGGATGAGACGACCGACGTGACTACAGCAGTCGGGCCGCATGTTTAGAAACATTTCGATGTCAGAATTGAGCGCGTAGCCCCAGAGTGTGTACTGGAAATGCTCCTTTTGACGGAATGTGGAAGTCTTCACTAGATGCGGGCAGATTATCGCTGCCACCATTTCGTGACAGAGGTATTCTGCAATCTGAAAAATAAATACCATACAGCTTTCCGGCAACCAAAATTGCAGCTAGCCTAGAGTAGAGATTAAACGTTTACGTATTTGAAAAAAAATAAAAATTTGGGACACTTTTTTCCCCTATATCATGCGAAAGTGCTTTCGATTCTGAGTAGAAAGAACCCGATTTTATCCAAATAAAAAAAAGTCGAGTGTACAACTTTCCGTAAAATAATAACCTAGCATCATTGCAGACAGCTTTTTCGCCGGATTTTGAAGTCGTTTGATATACGGTAGCAAATTTTATTAAAGTCATTGAATTCCTTACCTGCTTAGAAGGAATATTAAAAGTCCTAAACACGAGGTTCGCGAGCGACATCCGAGTGCGACCGCTAACCAAATTTATAAAATCCACCGAGAGCCCCCTATACTTCAGCACCGCCGTATATTGCCAGCCGATATGCAACGCTATACGGTAGTAAGCTGCTATGTGCTTCGCTATAGAAAGTCCGCTGCGGGCCGCTAACGCTTCTAGAGCAGTAAGCCGATCAGCTTCCTCTCTGGCTGCTAACTGGCAACCGCCTTCTGTCGCGTTTTCTTGTTTTTCTTGGATAATTACTAACTCTTCGAAGCTAGTGTCTGACATGCCTGATGCTGAAAGAATGATTAAAGGCGTATTAGTAGTGTTTAATAATTGGATTAGCATGAGATAATTTCTGGTGGACTTTCGCCTGTACATTGGAGGCACTCAGTATGTATGAGACTTTATTGCACATAAGAAAAACATTGTCAAAAAACAAAATTCTAAAATAAAAAGTACAAAGGCGAACTTATCCCTCTAAGGGTTCTCTTGATGATGAGTTGATGACATTTGAATCATTTACTCGCCTGAATACTCCTATTAACAAATATAATTTAACGAAGAAACAGTTATATTCTCGTTTACAGATTTTGGAATCTTCCAGCACATAAACAACAATGTAATAAGCAAAATATGTTGAGTAAACTCAGTAACTCACTTGTCAATCTATTTTGCAAGTAGGGCGACGAGATGACCAATCTCAGTTCTTGGGGCAAATCGTACGGCAAGCACGTGCCTTCGGCTAGCTTCAAACACGTCCTTATTATCTGTACCGGGCACGGCGGGCTCCTATACATGTGCTCAGAAGGCGCCTTGAATAAAGCAGACAGGCGGAAAGCATCTACAAGCAACTTTAACTCAAGGAGTTGGTTAATAACCTTCCTCCAATTCTCCACAGCTTCAACATCCTCCAACAAAACCACATCTTCAATATTCCCCACGTCAGACTCCACTTCAATCTCGCGCAACTCCATTGAGAATGGCTTCTCCGCATCAACGATCCCTATCTTCCTAGACAAACTCGGGTCTTTCTGTCCATTGAGTATAAAATGCAGAGTACTTTGATAGCTGTTCAGAAACACTTCATATTGAGTCTCGCTCTTGAAGTACGCGTCCCACATTAAGTGCTCGATGCGCTCTCTTTTCCTTCCATACTCTAAGTTTTCCTCGAACCAGCTCATTATGATTCTGTAGGCGTAGAATTTCTGCACAGTATCATTGATCTCGTTGACGTAATAGACTAAGAAATCTGTAGCGTCGTTGAAAGTGACTGCTGCTTTTTTAAAGGCCTCGCTGCAACGGGCAATAAAAACCGTCCATTCTTTGTTGTCTACGGCATCTTCTTTCATCAAAAGAATTTCGTGTTTGTGCGCCCATTCGGCCATTAAAATGTCGTTGACGGGAACGCTTGCTAGTTTGGCTATCTTCAGGGCTACGTCATAGTTTCTGCTGGCGGTGTAACTCTCCACGCACTGGAGCAAGTACTGTCCCGAATCGTCTTGCAGCATTTTAGACACGTCCACGACACTTGGTGTCTCCATTGATATCTGGAGGATCTCGTGTAGGGTCACAAAGTTCGGAGAGGGCACTGGAAAGCAGAAGCTAATTTAATTATGATAAAATATTAGACAAAAGGTTTAATAAAAAACACTTCTATCCCTTCCAAAAAAGCCTATATTTTCATGAGAAAGATTCTCGCAAATTTATATTGTACACTCGCCGTGTGTCGCCAAAGAAAAACGCTATCATTGTCCGTTAAAATGAAAAATCGAAATGTTACTCTAGCGTTGACCATAAAGCTTGTAAGCCCATAGAACTCTTGCAAGTTATGATTCAAATTATAGTCAAGTTTTGACCAAAGCGGGCCAACAAATTCTATACTTACCCGAGAATCCTTTTCCAAACTGTGCCACCGCCAAGCACTTAAGAAACTCTGTCTGATGGAAGGCGCTATCAAATCCCTCGCTGAGCGCTATCTTCACTAACGCCGTAGCAATCCTCTGATACGACTCCTTGGACAAACGGCTCGGTAGACCGTTGGCATCTACACTGTATCGTCGTTGACAAAGCTGGAGGAAGCTGGCTAGCTGCTTACTGGTCTGACAGTCGAATATACGCTGTTTCAGGGAGCGGCATAGGAACGCTGTCAGTAGTGTTAATGGGCTTTCCTGCAATGCGACAAATAACAAATGTTGAACCGTTGACCGTGATAAAACATAATGAAAGATTAGGGTAACATACGCGGGTTACGCTGAGGAAAAAGGAAGACTTCTGAACCTGGGTCACATACCTTTTACAAATTAAGGAAGGTTTGAGGACAGACTCGCTAAAGATTGACAACGGGCTATTTGATGAAGAATATGAGAAAGCTTCTAGAAGTCCGGTGATACTTCTAGAAGTGTTCTCATATCATATTCTTCATGAAGATGAGCATGGCCAAGATAGTAACTTACACAACAAACGCGACTTCGATTTGTTGGAACTGTTCGACGGAAACGTACCGTTATATGAAGAGCAACGCGTTGTCACATGGAGAATATAAGGAAGCTTCTAGAAGCTTCACCATTTTGTTCAGTTGATGCTCGCGGAGACAATACGATGACTTATTGGAACTGGTCGTCAAAGATGTCCTGCTTAATAAGGAAGTCTCACCGGCATGAAGACCAGCATAGCCTCGTGTAGTGTGGTGACGTAGCCCTCGCGGAGACATAACTCAGCGACTTGTTGGAACTGGTCGGCGGAGACTTGTTGCTGCGTTGCGTGGAGAGCGCTGTCAGGCGCCGGTGTTACCAGCGAGGACAACAGCCATTGCGCCCACAGTACGAACACTGCGTTTGGCTGGAACAAAAAATACGTTTATCTACATCCATATCATAAATGCTCTATGTGTTCAAGTACGATAAGCAAATGATCACCATTACAACACTAAATACATCATTTCATCAAGCGATGTCGTAATGAAATTGCCTGTAAGGTAATTTTGATATTACGTTACAGGTTTGTGCTTACAAAAGAGATCCACGCGCGCGACTTCTGTATTGAACACATGATAGAAGATTTATGAATATGCATGTATAGGTAGATAAAGTAGTGTATTAAAGTGTGTAGTATAAAAGGCTAGCAACGATTTTCTACTGCAAGTTTTGCTACAGTATGAACGGATCCGCGCAGAGGAAGAGTTAACTTGAAAATTGGTGAATAATACCGCCTCACAGAAAAAGTAACTAACCCATATGACCAATATTAAATTTTGATAGCTGCACTTGGAGCGCCGTGGCGCCAACCGGTGAGCACAAAAACGGTAACCGCATAGTAAAAGCTAAACTCTTTGCCCCCTGGCTAAATGCTAGTCAAGAGGAATCCGATTTATAATAAAAATAAAAAAATCACCTCGTAGCAGCAGGCCACCAGTACTAACAGCGGCTCGCGGCACAGGTGCGCCGCGCGGATGAGCGCCGCGGGCGGGTCCTCGGGCCCGTGGCACGCCGCCGCCACCTCCCACAGCTCGCGCGACACGCCGCGCGCCGGGAACTCGAATGTGATGCTGCCGCTTGGACTCTAAAACAACATCATGAGGTCGCAAATCGCGTGGCAAACATGAAAAGTAAATTCATCATCATTTTCAGCCTGTAATCGCCCACTTCTGAGCATAGGCCTCTCTTCGAGTACGCCACTAGTCCCGGTCTTGAGCCAGTCTTATCCAAAGTTAAATTACGTTAAAAAAATTAGTATTATAATCATTATCATCATATGAACCGACAGACATCCGCTGATAGACCTATAAACCTCCCCTAAAGAGTGTCACAATGAATGGTCCTGCGCCACCCGCCCCTACAAAAATCAAAACGCTTCTAAGTAAATGTGAAAGTATTCTTGTGTAAAACACTTTTCTTGTTTGACGGCTGTCTCAGCACGCACACATGCGTTGGGAGTCTTGGTGGGGCTTTATAATAGTACATTACTTAACAAGGGCAGTAAAACAAAGAATGTCTTAGATCGCAGGTATTTGACGCCCGAGCCGAAGGCAAGGGCGATAAATATGCGATCTGAGGCTTTCTTTTTTACCGCCCGTGTTAAGCACAAAATTTTATGTCACCCCCTGGCCAGGAAGTGGGATTTCCCGCGCGCGGAGCGTGCGGTAATTGCCACTTTATGGCCAGATGTGGCATAAATACTTTTATGTCACACCTGGCTATAAAGTGGCCATTATCGCACGCTCCGCGCGCGAAAAAACCCACTTCCTGGCCAGGGGGTGACATAAAATTTTGTACTTACCACGGGCGATAATAAAGAAAGCCTCAGATCGCATATTTATCGCCCTTGCCTTCGGCTCGGGCGTAAAATACCTGCGACCTGAGACATTCTTTGTTTTATCGCCCTTGGTAAGTAATGTACTATTACCAATACGCAATGCGTTTTGAATTTTAGAGGGGCGGGACATGTTATCGTAGTTTATCTCTACTACCATTGCATTGTGAATGACTAACTGAAAGGCATAAAAGTAAACAACTTACCACGTCAGAAGAACTCAATCTGGTCAGCCTCCGTCCATTAGTAGAGTTGGTCTTGGAATCCTTCTCTGAGCCTTCTTCCACGTTCCTATTCATCATGATGTACTTTAAATGCTCAGCATAAGATTTCTGCTCGAATTCTTGTGAGAGCTTCAGCATTTGACTCAAAGGGTAACGAAATACGTCACCAAATAATAAGAAGTTGAACCAAGCGCCGCGCTTTACGAATTCTCTGAGTAAAACTTCGGGCAACGGCAGATTGTGAAGCATCGCGAATTTTATCATCGTCTGCGATTCGAATAACGCAACTGACATTTCTACATCACCATCCTCATTCTCTTTGCTCTTCAGCGTGTGCATGGTTATTTCCTCAAGGTTCTCCAAAATAACCTTCGCGGCATCGTCGCTGCTCTGTATGAGTTGGGACATGTAATCGTTCACCGTTTTGTTAGCTTTGTCTTCATTCAGTCCTTTCTGATACGTCAAATATTGTTTGATCATGCGCGCTGCACTCATGTGAACCCTGCATCTAGTTGGGTTACAGCCAATCATGGCCACGAATGATATGGCGCACGCTACCATGGCTGGGTCATCCCAGTGTTGCAGGGCTAAAGCGTGGGCCTCGCAGCAAGCGCTCTTTATACTCTTGTCTTGCAAGCGATTATACATCTGATATTGCTGGACAACAAACGCCTGACTAGCGTTACATGGACGGTATTGCTTCAAATAGTAAATATGGCTCAATTTCGCCACGTAACCATATCTTTTCATCAGTTTTTCATTAGCGAAATCCGGCATTTCTACAGACTTTTGGGACAAAGCTTTCACGCAACTGGCATTGACCTGGACATCATTGGCTAAAAGACTGCCCAAACTGCGCCGGTCCGCCTTATCACTTACCACGGTGGATGTATTCTGATTAATCAATTGGAATTCGAATATTTTCGATACATCTAAACCGCGATAGCCAGAAAGCAGCTGATATACATTGACATCTTTAGATTCGTAAAATGGATTCATATCTAAATATTTCTTATAAACATTGTGTAAATGAGGAAGCTTCTCTTTGTAACCCTTATTTGGCAATTTAAAGTCTTTGAAAGTTATGAATTCATCATCTGAAAACACGTCGAATAAGTTCGCGCCATCTTCGAGAAGGATCATCCCTAGGACTAGATGTGGGTTGGAGCAAATATAATTGTCTATGTCATCTTTGGCTATTTGCTGGCAAGTTTTATACACAGGTACCACATGGCTCTGTCTGTCTGAAGTCTGTTCAATGCTTTTAAACAACAACCAGAGATTGATGCAATCTTTGGCTTCTTGCTCCACATTGGAGAGATCTGTGTCCAATATATTGCCCTCAACACACATTGTCAACACTTTATACAACTTATTTTTAACACAATACTTAGCCAATTCTACATAGAAGTGTTGTTTAGTTATATTAGAGCAAGATTCTGTGAAAATATCATCAATAAGTTTCAAGTTTTTAGTCCTAGCTAATCTGGCTATGATTTTGTTCAAGTCATTGGTTTCATTTTCATTGACTATGCCGTAGGAACACAGTGTATCGTAAATACACATTTTAGTGTATTCGAAACAACTACTGTTAGCGATGCTTGCTATCATCTCATTGGTAATGGGCCATTTACGAAAAATTTCATCCAATGTATCAAGCACTTCGTCCGGGAAGCCCTTAGTGTCAACATTTAGGAGTTTTTTTACAAAGCTGTCATTGTTGAAGAAATTGTACCGAGCATTCATGTCCCTCACCACTTCAGACATTTGCAAGTTGATCCAGCGGATTAAGATCATCGCCTTATTTTGTTCCACCAGATGATTCCACATTTCTAAAGGTGTTGAGAAATCCAATAGACAAAATTCTGCAATAAATAATACATTTGATAAATAATTAGAAACATAGAAACCTTTAATAAACATAGCATTGTGTTGATTTCTATTTTGTTCTATAAATATACCTTAGATGTCATACTATAATGAATAAGTAAAGCGACTCCTTGAATAATTAATGCCATACAACTAAATAAATAAATATACCTACCTATATTATAAGTCAAACATCAAGCCAAGTGCAAAAATCTGGGTGTATACAACTTAATGTTTCATTATGTATCTATTAATGAGAGGACTAATTCAATACTTACATATTTTTGTACTTGACTGTACATGTACAACTAGGAATAAAGTTCTTACAGCCACACCTAGAATAGAATCTAGGTCTAGATAGACAAATAGTTCAATTGTATGATGGTATTTAATTTTTCATTAGATCCAGAATAATGAATGTAGGATACTGTGAATAAAATATATTTATGTCACACCTGGCCATAAAGCGGCAATTACCGCACGCTCCGCGCGGGGGAAATCCCACTTTCTGGCCAGGGGGTGACATAAAATTTTGTACTTAACACGGGCGGTAATAAAGAAAGCCTCAGATCGCATATTTATCGCCCTTGCCTTCGGCTCGGGCGTCAAATACCTGCGATCTGAGACATTCTTTGTTTTACCGCCCTTGTTAGGTAATGTACTATTATTCACTCCACCACCAAATACATAGTTTAGTTAGAGAATGGATAACCCTTCAGACCAAAATCAAATAAAATATATTGAAATATATTCCACATGATGACCGCTTTAGCTTAGTTGGTAGTGACCCTACCTACAAAGCTGGAGGTCCCAGGTTCGAATCCCGGCCGGGGCATTTATTTGTGTGATGAGCACGAATATTTGTTCTTGGGTCTTGGATGTTTTCTATGTATTTAAGTATCTATTTATCTATATTAGTATGTATATTGTCGCTTAGTACCCATAGTACAAGCTTTGCTTAGTTTGGGACTAGGTTGATTTGTGTAAGATTGTCCACAAATATATATTGTCCACAAATATACATACTTACGTAAGTATGTCATATGCATCATCAACACATGTTATTGAACATACTACAATACAATACTGTGCAAACTGATTTATCATTCTTATCAAAGTAGCATAGTAACAATTTATTGACACCAATTAAATGGTAATTAGATAATGAAAATGAGGTCCTCACCAAATGAGTCCAGAAAGAGAGCAGAAGCTATTTTGCTTTTCCATTGTGGTGAATAATTCTGTATCTTCTCTATTGTCAACGCTTTTATTTCACTCTCATTTACAAAGATTCTGTCTTTGCCTACACCAAACACTTTATTTTGTTTGAATGTGCCTTCAATTTCAAATGATTTTTCTAAGTTTTGCAGCAACATCCAGTGCCTTTTGAAGTCTTGCCACCTTGTGACTGTATCTCCTTTCATGTCTAACGATAGTTTCTCTAAATGTTGCACTATGAAGTCTCTATATTCTATATCTGGCGAAGATTGAGCGAGGGTCATGAGATGTTCGGCTGGGTTTATCTCGACTTTATTCAGGACATGAAGTACTTTGAATATTTGTTTTCTCACCAGAAGCTGAATCGTCCAGGCTCTGACCTAGATACAACATTGTACATGTAAGATAACCAATGTAACATAATTATAGCAGATATTTAAATGTTATTATAATGTTTACTAAAAATCAGAGTAATTAAGATCTTTATAGGGAGCATCTAAAGGAGGCAAAGGGTCACCCGAGCGTGAAAAAAAAGACAAATATCAGAAGTTCTCTTGAATAAGAAAGGAAGATAACAAAAAATATGTACTTCAACATAAACTAACACTTACTTCAGCCATGAACCAGTCCCTTGCAATGTCCTCACTCCAGCCATTCTTGTGCATCAAGTACTTAACAGCGAGATTTATGTGACTTCCTTTATTAGCGGCCTCTCGGACTACATCTCTAGCAGACTTCTCTTCCCAACACGACCAAATAGTCTTCTCATTTTGAGTCAACCCTTCCATTTTCTCGCGAAAGTACTAGCGTGTAACATTAGAATAAGAGAATCTCTCGATGTAATTAACTTAAGCTATAATTTTATAATAATGTACATAACAAGGGAAATTTGATACAGGATTTATTTATTTAACTTTACGTCAAAACAAACGTCAGTGTCAACAAACTGTGCTGTCAACTTCGATTTAGGGTGGTCGGGCAAAAAATACGGCAGATGGTGTGGCCACTAAATGAAATCGCGATTTTCAACGCGCGTTAAAATTATACGTCTCCTAAGATTTTGCGTAGCATGGGTAAAGGAACAAGCAATAGATAGTTTTTAAAACAAGAATTTTATTTATTAACGTCTTGTTTTAAAAAGCGAGGTCTCTCAGCGTCAGCGTCTGGACTGGACAAAATAGCCGATGGGTGACCACCCACAGTTGCTCACTGAATGGGTTAACGAGGACGACTGCAGACGGTTGCCATCACTGCCCATCAACATCACATCACTAGTAATTGGTTGCCATGCAACGACTGGTAAGAGGCAAACAAAATTGATTTGTTCTCCACTGTAAATAATACTGGATTGAATATCTAGATCAGGTTATACTTGAAAGAAAATGGCAGAGGAACTACAAAAAGCTCATCTTTACTACGATGACATTAACAAAATAAGAGTATTAGAACCTACTGTCCTAAAAGAGACAGAAGATGTAAGGGATACTTGCAAAGATTATGAGACCAGTAAGTACCAGCTTTAATAAACCAGACTGACTCTGCCCTGCCTATACTAATGCTACGGTCTCCAATCTTATTGGCAGCAGAAGCTGAAACAGAACTCTTTCTTCCCTTTCCCGGTGCTATTGTTAGAAAGGTATAATGTATCGGTCCTGGACAAGGTAAAATCTATGTTCCCTGGGACATGAAAAGCTGGCCACTTGTTCGACCGATGTATGATGATACCGGTGCAGCGTAGGCAAGTCCTACAGTGTCCGCTTGCCATGATGCAGGCCGTAAATTTGTTTACCATTGTGGCAAATCGTGGTACAGTTTTTTTTACCTTTTGGGCGCCAACGACAAAGTAACCATACTTATTATACTCTTTGGCAACCTGTACCTTGACGACGTTGACAAATAAGGTCTATCTTCGCTCCTCCGCAAAAAAAGTTTGGCGTGTGCGGCCGATTGGCAGGCGTTCAAAGGGTTACACCATTCGTTTCATCATAAACTCCCTAATTTGCTAATTTCAGAGATACAAGACTTTGGAAAGATTATAAACTCTTTGCTGGCGATGCTCACAGAACTAGGCGAAAACGTAGAGAAGCAAAAAATGGCTGCGATTGGATCGATGAACCTTCTGCAATCGATTGCTAAGGAACGGGAATCTGAACAAGCCAAATTACAAGTAATTAGCAGTGTTCTGTTACGTCATAACGCGTAACCTGTGGCATAAAATGAACCGAAAACGCAGTTTTCTGTTGCTCAAATTTGCTAGTGTGACAGAGAGGGAGATTATCGAACTTCGTTCGTTTTCGGTTCACGGTAAGCCCTCTGCAGGATAGTTCCTACTTCACTTCCATGAATAGTAGGAGCCACAATGACCTTGCAAATGCAGACAATTCCGATGTGAGATCATCACGTCAGCATATATATAATTTATCAGCATAATAAAACTAATAAATCAAGATAAGACACTATTAGACTCTAGACTACCGAGTACTGACTGACATCGGAGCGAAGACGCCATACCTGTAAACTACTCTTGAGTTAAATAATCTACAAAACCCATGAAGTAAGTATAAAGATGGAGCTGGTGATACACACATACAAAGGTGTGTGAAGGAGATGTAAGCATAGACGATAACACACGTGGGAACGAGATACAACGTCATATTTTCTGTCCCTCATCGCGTATAAGGCAGCATTTGTCTGCCACCAGCCGGTGCCACCAAAGTGTCATCGATGAACCAGTGGCCAGAGTATAAAAAAATGTTACCCATAATATTGGGTAAACCAGACCGGCTCGAACGTTAAAAATAACAGATTAAAAATTGAATCCTGACGTGATTAGAATACTACTGTGAATTTCATTATTATAATGGCTGAATAACTAAGACGTATTAATCTAATCGTGATTTTGTTACCTATAATGTAGGTATTAAATTAGTAAACATTTTTATATCGTAATTGGGAGGACATCGGATGTTTTGTGTTTGTCCGCTAATATTTACTAAGAGTTTATTTTGAAGATTCTCAATAATTAAACACCTACTTGTCAGTAAAAATGGGGAGTTTATTCTTTTTGTGGTAACCCCAGAAGAAACTGTCACATTATCTCCGTCCCTGTGTGTGATTCGCTAACCCTCCTTCTATAGATCCTCTTTCTACGACAAAACCCTATTTAATTTCAGGCTCAAATAAACGAAAAAACAGTCATTCTTGAGCAGTTGGACAGTGAATATGACGCCCTTCAGATTCTAGAGGCGACGCAAATGGAAACTGTGGAGTACTTGACACAACTACGATAAGTAAGGAGAAGTAAGAGAATTAGTTTGTGTATAATTAACAAGAAAAACTAAAATACTGTCTGTAAAAATGTATTTTCTTTGAAACACGTGAAATGTAGTATAAATGGGGTTATGAACATAATTATATTCCTGCTTCATAAATTAATTAAACAGTCTTTCCTGATACGATGTATTGATTGAAAAGTAACCCGTGATCATCTAACAATAACAGTCCAGCCACAATCACTAGACTATCCAACGAATTAAGGCAACAAAATTCGAATACACCGTATGGAATAAATCGTACACCAACTAACCTTACATAGTGCCTAAATGTTGTTTATAAACACCTGTGATTACAAAAATATACTACTTATTATATAAAGCAATTAACAAAGGCAATTAAATTTCGACATTTCATTCCAAACCGCATTAATACACAATTATTAATCCAAACACCAAAACATCATTTTGTTTCCACTAACAATATTTTACACGCGAGAACCAGCATGCTTATTGACAATTTTATGTATCATAATCATGAGGAAAGTTCCGACCATGTCAATCTATTTAAATTACCATTGAAGTCTATAACATTAAAACTTGCCTCCTCTAGCAACAAAAAAAAACATGTGAAAAGATCTTTAGGTACGTAATATTCATCGAAAAATGAATATAAATACTCGTAAATTATATATTGAATACACTTATCTTAGCTGCTTACAAGCTACTTGCAATTGTCAAAAAGACGATGTGGATAATAAAGATCTCGTTTGACTACTTTCCGTCTACAATTACAATGAAATCGATTATTTTAAAAAAGATGTAGTTATAATGGAGAACTTAATGATTTTTTTGTTTATTTTATTCCCAAAACTATGCACCAGATGAGAAATTCACTGGGGATGTACCCAGAGGGAGCATAGAAACCAAAACATATTGGATTCCAATGAACCAAAAAGACTACGATCTCTTAAAGCATTAATATTAGAGAAAAGAAATTAAATAGCTTCAACAGGCCTTTATCCAAGGCGTTCCGTCCAAAGTTCACAACTTACAGTCTCAATCAAACATTATCACAATACTATGTTGTAGCCTGAACACTTGTCCTTACATTAACGTTAAGTCTTAGACACTGGACGTCACTAAACTGTCGTCATCGGTCTTTTGCCGCTTGGACTCCTGTTGTTCTGCGTCGTCCTCGGCGGCGCGTTTCTTGGGGCCCTCGACTTGCACCGCCTCGCTCACGAGCCCGTCCTTGAAGCGGACAATAATGGCCGTCATATTGTCGCAGCCGGTGCCATCGCCCATTGTGCCCGGCGCCAAACAGTGATCGAACATCTACAACACAGATCAATTATAAATAATTATAATTTATTCACTCGCACATTTAAATTTCCGATTCCAGCCAATGTTACATATCCCCAACTCATGACAAAGGAGGATGGGCAGTTTTATATGGACACTGGCCTAAAAACCAATAATGTCAAGTCATATGTCATTTGAAAGGTTTTTTTATATTCTACAACTTTTTGTATGGCGGGAAATCTTAAATCGCTGTGTGAAAAAACCTTCATAGTCAAGAAAACCTTCATACTCTAAAGCGATATATAGGAACTTAGTATCAAAAAAGTGGCATAGTAACTTTTTTCACACAAAGATTTGGGATTACCTGCCATAGTAAAAGTTTTAGAACTTAGAATAAGCTATCCAGTGACATATCGCTTGTCCTTATTGGTCAATAGGCCAATCTGCCCACCCTCCTTTCTCTAAGGTTTCATTAATTGGTGGTCAAATGATGTCACTGTACAAAAATAATAAGGGGTGACACGACACTAATCTTAGGACGGTACGGACAAATAATGAACAGACAAACTCAAAGGCTAATTATATTACACTAAACGGTTAACCTCACGAATTAATTGTCACTCCGGGCGACATGTTTCGAACTCTTCGGGAGTCCTTCCTCAGGTTGAGCGCGTTCGCCCATGAAACATGTCGCCCGAAGTGACAATTAATACGTGAGTTTAACCGTTTAGTGTAATATATTTGTAACATGACTAACGAAAGTTGAAATTCAAAGGCTAATTAACTTACCTCCTCACAAATTTGAGACAATCGCTCCCTCCCTTCCGCCAGCCTCGGCAGAATAAAATCGCATACATCTTGACTAGACATGAAGTTCCAAATTCCGTCGCAAGCGAGAACCATGAACTGATCATTGGTGGGGTCGATCGTCAACGTTTTAACGTCTGGCAGAGCCGTGATCATTTGCTCCTTAGCATCTAAGTCTTTGTTTTGCTTGTAGGAGTGGTCGCCGATCGCTCGGGACAGATTGAGGCCACCATTGATGCGTCCGTCGTTGGACACTTTGCCGCCCGCCTTTGTGATTCGCTCTAGTTCAGGGGCATCTTCGGGTTTGTGATCTATCGACATGTCAATGGCTTTGCCTTCTCTGCAGATGATGCAGCGGGAGTCTCCAGCGTTCGCGACGTACAGCTCATTACCTGTAAGATTAAGCGTATGGGTATGGTCTTTCATACAAAAGCTTAGCGCATTCACTGCCACCAACGCATATATGCGTTTCCGTTACTTTCACCCAGTGCCTTAAACGCACAGATGCGTTCATAATATTTAGTGACTTTCACCCTGTGCCTTAGTCTTTTGGGGCACACAGCAAAGTGCGGCACCTGCCGATAGTCCAGCAAAAGAGGGTGGCAGTGAATGCGTTAACGCGCCGCGTCGCGACATTATCGGCGTATGTTTTTCCGCGTCAGCGTATCCTAGCATAAGTGTGGGGTGTGGGACCTTAGTAATATTTATAAAAATGTCATATCTATTCCAAATTCCATACAATTTTTTTACGACTGTGAACTTACCTTTGAGTAACGCGACCACAGCAGTGCAGCCGCTGTCGTTGCCGGGTTCCTCCGTCATGGAGAGGTCCTCCTCTACATCTTCGTCACTGGACTCCGCGTCATAATCCTCCTCTTCATCCTCCTCCTCTTCCTCCTCACCTGTACGGAAAAATATAGAATGTTATCCACTCTTTCTATTTCTCTGTATGTTATCTCAAGGTTTGCTGCTTCTTGAAGACTTGGATTGCTAAGAATAGTAAAAAGAACCTATCATGATTAATAGGAGTAAACCCAAACCGCAAAAAATGTAACCCTTCTCCCTATAGAAAAAGAAGGAAAGATACTTTCACAAAATATCTACCACGTACAAGTTCTGCACGACTCATAGACAGAAAGTAGAGGTGGTACTCAAATACTTCAAGTCTTTAAAAAATAAGCAACATGCTACACCAGCATTACAATTCCAAAGCAGAAAAATAGTTTTTAAAAATGTGAAAATAGACATTGTAAGAAATAGAAGTCTGCCTGAACACTAACCTTCATTGGAGGAATCCTCAACTCGATTAACGTTCTCTTCATCAGACGAGTTGATCTCGCTGCCCTCGAACGTCTGCGTCATTGGAGTCGATCTCATCATCGTCCTCTTCAACATTGTAAGAAATAAAAGTATGCCTGAACACTAACCTTCATTGGAGGAATCCTCAACTCCATTAACGTTCTCTTCATCAGACGAGTTGATCTCGCTGCCCTCGAACGTCTCATCATTGGAGTCGCTCTCATCATCGTCCTCTTCAACATTGTAAGAAATAGAAGTCCGCCTGTACACTAACCTTCATTGGAGGAATCCTCAACTCCATTAACGTTCTCTTCATCAGACGAGTTGATCTCGCCGCCCTCGAACGTCTCATCATTGGAGTCGCTCTCGTCATCGTCCTCTTCAACATTGTAAGAAATAGAAGTCTGCCTGAACACTAACCTTCATTGGAGGAATCCTCAACTCCATTAACGTTCTCTTCATCAGACGAGTTGATCTCGCCGCCCTCGAACGTCTCATCATTGGAGTCGCTCTCGTCATCGTCCTCTTCAACATTGTAAGAAATAGAAGTCTGCCTGAACACTAACCTTCATTGGAGGAATCCTCAACTCCATTAACGTTCTCTTCATCAGACGAGTTGATCTCGCCGCCCTCGAACGTCTCATCATTGGAGTCGCTCTCGTCATCGTCCTCTTCGGCGGCCTGCCGCATCAGGCTCTCATAGACGGCGGCCGCTGCGCGACGAAGCTTTGACTTCTTGGGCCTCTCCGGAACCTTGTCTGTGCTGGACACTGGAGACAGTTTGGCTGAAACAAATAAACAAGTTTGTATTACTTTTTGAAATTCAACAATATTCCTTTGCTATTATTCCGCTGAAAGTTCGTGTAGGTCTATCAGTGATAATGAGATGCACCAACTTGCCTATTTGTACCTACACGTACTTTTAGCGGAATAGCAAAGGAATATTGTTGAATTTATCATGGAATTCCGCAAAGTAACGCCTGATTCAATCAACTTTTTGAATAAAAAAAAAAAATGAATAAAATGAACTTTATTCTGTAAGTAGGCCGCAATGGCACTTTTACAAGTCAAACCCTACTAGCGTTTCACAGAGGCCACTGCCGAGAAGAAACGCCGAAAGAAACTCGACAGTCAGCAATTTTCTCACAAAAATATGCTTATTACAATGATAAATGATAATACTTAACCTACTTAAGATCAAGAAATCTAAGTATCTATATAAAGCAACACAAAAACAAAGAATAAAATGAGGAAAAAAACCAGTTATGTGCAGTGTGTAATTCTGCAAGAAAACATTTCGAAACTGTATACCTTAGCATTATCAAATTCTATTTAGGAAAAAAAAAAAAAATCCTTTAGACTATAAATTTAGTTATAAATCTTTTGATATGTTTTCTTGCAAGAACTGCGTCAACTAGATAAAATTAAAAAATACACAATATATGAATCTTTACTCTATTTAAGTATCTGGTTTGGGCCATGCTTTTCTGTCTGTTAGATAGTCCTCAACCTTGTAATAAGCCTTCGACATCAATGATTTTTTCAAGTACTTTTTAAGAGCTGGAAAAGGTAAATTCAAAACTTCATCAGGTAACTTATTATAAAAACGGACACATTGACCTACAAAAGATTTGTATACTTTACGGACACGAAATTTTTTAGTGGCAATTTTATTTTTATTTCTAGTATTAAAATTATGTATATCAGAATTTTTACAGAAGGAGTCTATGTTCTTAAGGACATAAACAATATTCTCATAGATGTACTGGGACGCTACAGTTAAAATGTTGATTTCTTTAAAGAGTTCTCTTAAAGATTCACGTGAGCCTAGGTTATATATGGAGCGAATGGCTCTTTTTTGTAACACAAAAATTGTCTGTATGTCAGCTGCTTTACCCCAAACCAGGATACCATACGACATAACACTATGAAAATAGCTATGATAAACTAGGCGAGCTGTTTCTACATTGGTAAGTTGCCTGATTTTTCTCATAGCATATGCGGCTGAACTTAATTTACGCGCCATAACGGCTATGTGGGGACTCCATTGTAGATTTTTGTCTAATGTTATACCTAAGAATATTGCTTTATCTACTATTTCTAAGCACTCGTTATTTAAGAGTATACTAGTTTCCACCGGTCTAACATTAGGCAAAGAAAATCTGACACATTTAGTTTTCTTAGCATTAAGTAACAGATTGTTAACGGTAAACCAGTCAAGTACTTTGTCCAGTGTGCCATTAACTCTACTATAGTCAACTGATTTTCGGTCAACCTTAAAGATTAAAGATGTATCATCCGCGAATAAAACTATATCACAAAGATTACTTACTATAGACGGCAAGTCATTTATATAAACCAAAAATAAAAATGGACCTAAGATAGAGCCCTGAGGCACTCCTAACGTTACTATTGCCCCACTAGACTGGGTTCCATTTACAACAACTGCTTGAGTTCTATTGCTGAGATATGAAGACATAAGACTTAACGCATTAGCAGACAAACCATAATGTTTAAGTTTCAAAACGAGCGTCCCATGATCCACGCAATCGAAAGCTTTAGAAAGGTTTGAAATTGTTTATCATTTTCATGAACTCCAATCCAAATCAGGTTACAGCGCAGCGGCACATTGACTAGGTATTTAGGTCATAAAGTTTATTTTTCAACGGCAGATAGAACACGAACGGCGTCGCTAAACAGAATGAGTCACAATGAAGTTATGAACATGTAAGTGTGCTCACCTTTGTTTTTCCCCTTCAAAGGCGACGTAGAGCCATTAGAAGATGTGATATTACTTTCTTCTCCGTCCACCTGCTTGGAATCCGTGACCTCTCCATTGCAGGCATCACCGGACCCATTACTGGCCACGGCCGGTTTAGCGTCCTCACTCTGATTGGGCTGCGTGCAGTTGTCCCCTGAACTATCTGGAGCTGTGGATTTGTCTACTTCCATGGACTCTTTTGCTGTCCCTTGAGGTTCGCTTGTGGAAACCTGTAGAATTATGCTTTTATTCATAAACATTCATGAAACCTATTTTATTGAAAAATCCTATCATTATCTGCCACTACATTTGTATGTGACAAAGGTACAAAATACCTTTTAATAAATAAAGGTTTACTAATTTTATGAATGAAGGAGTAGTTCGGTGTCAAATCGGACCCAGGACCCCTTGAGTACAACCGGGAAAAACACAGACAGCAGGAGCGCAAGGAGAACGAGTTTAGGCAGTAGTCCTACTGCCAGCGAGTAGCGACTACTCTCATGGTAATTCTACTCGCTTGAGCTAGAAAAGTTACTATGAGTACTCGCTCCGCGCCGGCGGTGGGACGAGTGCCATATGCATGAACTAATTTCCTTGCAAGATGCATCTTGGGTTGATGACTTGTTAATTTGAATTACTTTTCATCCTATATGGTATGTATGACATATCATGTAGATAGGACAAAAATAGGCATTGTCCTTGGGTGTTTCGATAGGCACAACGACTTCCTCTGCCATACGTCAATCTCGGAATAGGTTCTATAACACGGTGTTGGGTAAATGCGAGTCCGAATTCGCGATTAGGTAAAGGTTTAATTCCACAGCCGACAGCAGACAGCAACTGCACGTTCCGCCACATTCCTAATTGAACCGTAATGATAAGACTAAAAGTCCTAATTAAGAGTAAGCGGCGTGTGCTGTTGCGACAATTCTCCGCTCATTTCAAATTGAGCTTTTTATGAATACCATTACGGTTCAATTTGGGGTGCAGCGGAACGTGCAGTTGCTGTATGCAGTCGGCAGCGGAATCATATCTTTACGCATTCATACGTTCTTTACGTAATCATAAAACTGTCCTGGAACTGGATTCGTCAACTTGACATCGGCGTGACCTAGACTGTACACGATAAAATCTGGCCATGCATGATCTGATATATTTTCCTATTTGGTGCCTATTAATTTTGAACCATAAGCAATAATCTATAAATACCATATTATAAAATAATAATATCATGATATTAAAACGTATAGTATGAGCGTATATGAAACATCACTTCATACATTCCAACCTACTTGTATTTTTTTGTCCAACTGTATTTTAACAGCCTTTACTAGTTTTTGCCTATATACATCCATTTTCTTAAATGTTTGACGAGCTATTTTATACTTTATTTAGTTGTCTTTTAGCACTGGCAATTTCTTTTTTGGGGCAGTTAGTATGTATTTTCTACTTCGGTCCATTTGCCTTTTTGACAGAAAATTGCCTTCCATAGAAACGTTACTTTCAGTGCTTAGATTAGAGCATCTTCCTGACTATCCTGAATAGAAACCAGTTAACTACTTTTTGGTAAGATGATATTCTAAAAAAACGTAAAACAGCCTGTAAAAATGTCAATACCATCATGTAGTTGTAGTAGAAAGCGGATTAAGATAGTCAAATAATGTTGGACAAAAAAATATAAGTAGGTTGGAATTACTTGGAATATGCATACATATAACCCGAAATTTCATATACGCTCCTACGTTTTAATATGATGGTATTGATGGTATCTTCATTTTATAGTGTTAATATAGATTTGTATATATAGATTTATTTCAAAAAAGTGCTGGTTCAAAATTAATACGTAATAGGAAAATATATCAGTTCATTCATGGGCAGATTTTATTTTATCGTGTTTTATCGTGTGTGTGTTTTGTCTGTGTGTGTGTGTGTGTGTGTGTGTGTGTGTGTGTCGTTTTATGATAATATTGTTAATATAGTACCTACTAAAAATTATCTCATCAATATTACGTTGTATTTGATTGAGGAAAAATAATATCGCTAATCCCCGTTTATGTCCTTAGAAACCACAATTTATCACCAAGCCAAACTCTTTCTTAGATAAACTCCCTCTTTCTTAGATCAAGTATTTAAAGACTTACCTCTCCATTGACATCTTTATCTTGGTCATTCGAGTTTGTCGAGGACACGCCTCCAGTGTCTTCGTCTGGTTTGGTCTCAGGGTTGGAACATGAAGGGCCCTCTGCAGCAGCGTCAGCACTACTAGACCCGGAACCGGATGCGCCAGAATTCGAGGCACCAAGACCTGAATAAAAAATATTAATTTTTACTTTTTATTAAATCTTGGGATTAGGTAGCGGACCCCAGGCATCCTTCAGGATGCAACTGTAACTGTACTGGGATAACGCTAGGAGTATGATGATGATGATACTTTTTAGTTAAGCTTGGGCTCTGATCAAAGATCCTGACCCATCAAAAAGGACATGAAAAATGTAGTATTAACCCTTCGCATGCTTCTGACGACATTTTGTTATTGAACCAGAGACATGTGGGCTACTCGAGCTTGGCTTCACAATTGCGATGTCTGATTTCATAACAATATTTGGAATCAGCAAAGTAGAGAAAACCTAGTGGCCCAAAATCCTTAAGGGCTGATTTGACCACACAGGAATATGGACTTAATCTGAGATTAAACATAAATATTACAGTCATATAAAATATAAAAATTGCCTCTTATTCAGACATATCATTAAAAAGTTCGATATAATTGCCATACGATATATAAATAAATTAAAAAATAATAAAAAGGAAACTATTTAGACTGGTTTAATCGAATT
This sequence comes from Cenopis cana, assembly GCA_951800055.1. NCBI lineage: Eukaryota > Metazoa > Arthropoda > Insecta > Lepidoptera > Tortricidae > Cenopis > Cenopis cana. Next base: position 13,309,778 of record OX637478.1, read on the forward strand.
GTCTATTTGTAAAACTCAACATTTACTCGCATAGTACTGTTATGGTTTATGCATTGGCGTCATGGTTATTGACTTTGTTTTAATTTTTTACGTTGTCTAGCGTCATACGAATATGACGTTAAAGTTCGAGGCCACGATCTGAGAACACGGAACTAATATTGGCTATTTATTACTTAGTACAGTCAGGAAAACAAAATTAGTCCTCCTTTCGAACTTGTCAGAATGAGAATAAGGCGTAAAATGGTACGTTAAACGTTTCCTTTACTATAAATAATAACTCATGTCACACATAAAATGTTGTAACTTTTATCGCCTTATATGGTGAGTATGGTGACATCCCGGGTAGATTTCGCCATTGTAGGGTCGACGCCATAAATACATTTACACTTTTGCACCTTATTTCATTGCAATAATGCTATGGCGTCGAGTGTAGAGAGAGAGAGTCGGCACGGCACTGTCGGCATTATTATCTATCACCCTCAGAAGAGTACAAATACTCTTTAGTGCACACCTCAATTAAAGGACACAATACATTACAAAAAAACACAAGTAGAGGCAAACAACAGAAATCAGAATCTTCTTGGCGAGAGCGCAATGTGTTCTCGTGCTTGGCTAGCTCTTTAAATAACGTGATACAGTTGCCACCTCAGATTTGCTTGAAGCCGCTCACTCAACCAATCTCACTGGAGCGCAATCTCTTAGTGTAAGGCCTGAGTGGACGCTCGAAGAGGAGCGTTCGGCGGCGCATGCAGCGGGGCGGGCGAGCGTGCATAATATTTGTGCAGCGGCGACTCAGGCAGGACACACAGTTTCAATTATTTAACATGCACGCCCAACTCGAGCGTCCACTCAGGCCTTACACTTGCGAGTATTCCAGCGTTTAAACCGCCCGCGTGGTTGTGTCGGAGGTTTCCCCTGGATTTTCCTCAGACCACTCTCCAACCGCGCACTCCTATCGCTTTAGACTGCGTTTCCACCAGAGATGTGCGAGGATGTGTTTTCATGTATTTGACACCTCGCAACGCGCCGAGCGAGCCCGGCGTTTATAGTCACAGCCACACCATTGTGGCTTTTGCCACAGTCAGGTAAAAAAAAGTTGTCATAATTACCTGATCCCCCGGCGTCGTCGGGGTTCTTCTTGGCACGCAGGCACGGCGAGAGCGGCGTGGCGGTGTCGCCGAGCCGCGCGCGATGCAACGAGCTCAACTTGTTCTCGTACTTGGCTAGCACTTCCTGTGTAGAAAAAAACCTCAGAATTATGATAATAATTCATTTATTTTCGACCAACCCCGCCTCATTGTCGGCCTCATCTTTGCCCCCTGGCTGGATGCTGGCCAAGAGCAACCTCATTTTAAATAAAGAAAACCGGCCAAGTGCGAGACGGACTCGCGCACGAAGCGTTCCGTACCATTATCTATAAAAATGGCAAAAAAATCATGTTTATTGTATGGGAGCCCCCTTAAATATTTACTTTATTTTGTTTCTTAGTATTTGTTGTTATAGCGGAAACAGAAATACATCATCATCCTCCTAGCGTTATCCCAGTATGGTTGCATCCTGAAGGATGCCTGGGGTCCGCTACCTAATCCCAAGATTTGGCGTAGGCACTAGTTTTTACGAAAGCGACTGCCATCTGACCTTCCAACCCCGAGGGGAAACTAGACACACAACAGAAACAGAAATACATCATCTGTGAAAATTTCAACTGTCTAACTATCACGGTTTTTGAGATACAGCCTGGTGACAGACGGACAGCGGAGCCTAGGGTCCCGTTTCACCCTGTGGGTATGCAACCCTAAAAAAACTAGGATCATACATTATACAAATTTAGAAAAAAAAAATATAAATATAAAATTAACAATACCCTATGCCTGGTGTATTAATACTTACACCATGCATATAGTATACTAGTTTTGTCCCGCGACTTCGTCCACGTGGAACTTGTTCATCGCGATAAATTTAATTGCAATTTTGTTTATATCCGGCGGTTTTCTAGTTATCGCTCTTCTACATAAACTTCCAATCCCTTAATTGATGATTTCTGGGATAAAAAGTATCCTATGTCCTTTCCCAGGACTCTTAACTGACTCCATGCCAAATTTCACCGAAATCGGTTCAGCGGTAACAGACAGACACACTTTCGCATTTATAATATTATAGTATGGATAGAGTAGAGAGACATGTTACAAAGTTGTGTTTTCAACATTTGTGGTACAAAGGTGTGGTAATGGTCGAAGTGTACAAAAGAAATTTTCAAAGGCATGGCTGGTGTAATATGAATATTGGCGTTCAATAAGGAACACCAATCCTTTTTGTTGGCTTTCGTAAACATGTATCACTTATCTTGCGTAACTATTCAGTGACGTACCGCTCGTTAAAAGTCACACTAACGTGACGTAAGGCGCGGGCGATAACCGATAAAATTGGACTTGAATTTTGCTATATTTTGTTAAACACACAAAAATAAAGTTTATTCCTAAATAAGATCATACAATTTAGATGTTTAACTCAAGATTAAGTCCAATGTATTAAGTCAAATAGGCATGATGATTGATTAGTTATTGAGTTCGTTTTTAGACAATCAAAGTTTTTTAATGGGACCACCTACAATACAATTAGAGCAACACAATTGGCTACTTGACAGTTTTCGGAAATGTATTTTAAATTATACGTAGGTTTATTTTATGCCTGTAACAATCATCTTTTTCCCCAAAAGAGCTTAATTTCTTTCAAAAAAAATATTTTTTCTTTAAGTAATTTGAATTTCGCGCGAAAACAGCCGATCACGTGACTGTGAGTACTGTGACGTCGCACTTGATAAACAACTAAAGGTTTACTTCCGCAGCCGACAGCAGACGGCAACTGATGTTACACCGCACTCCAAATTGTACAGTAACTTGTGCTGTTGCGACACTTCTCCGCTCATTTTAAATAGAGCTTTTTACGAATACCGCTACGGTTCAATTTGGAGTGCGGGGAAACATAACGTGCAGCAAGTGCAGTTGCGGTCTGTTGCGGAATTAAACCGTAACTTTGAAATGTGACGTCACACGCGTTTCGGTTTTTGTAATCCACCGATAAAAAAACTCTTAATTTATTCTTCAAAAATAAAATGTTTTCAATTCATTTTAAAGCACGAAACCTATTGTATGAGTATTGTAAACCTATAAGCTACTGTATCCAACACATTAATTATTTTATCTTTACAACTGTCAAATAGCGAATTGACAAAAATGAGAGGCTAAAATACAGAATAGCAGACAACCAGTGAAAACGCCACATACTGCTTGACTGATGGTTTTCGATCCATGACACTGTTATAAAAAGTCATCTACCAACTTTGGCCTTAGTGAAGAACTTGCACAAAAGAATAGAGACGAAATTAGGACAAGTATAAAAACCTGGAGAGGGAGATGAGCTTCTTGGTATAAGTTGCTAACATTTTCATCTTCAGATTCTTCATTGTCGCTGGGTCCAGGCGGATTTATTTCACCTAGAAAAAAAAGGAATATTTATTATTTATTTAGTGGTGAGTGTTCCTCCATGCGGATTTATTTCACCTAGAAAAAAAGGATATTTTAATTACTCATTGAGTGTACCTACCTTGTAGATATTTTATAAGGAACAGTATCAACACAATACTGATAATATCGCATAGCAACGATGAAAGATAGTCAAATCAGCATCTTTTAATAAAACCTCAAGAACACTGTTTAGTATGACATTTGTAGGGAAATACATTGTGATGTATTTTAAAATAACTGAAGACGGATTTACGTGGTTGCATGTTGCATATGTAATTTTGATTACATTGCGGGTGGCAGACTACCAAGGTAAGAAGAGGACGATCAAACCCGGCGATGTAATGAAAATCGCAATGCTAGTTCTTGCACCATGTACAATAAATACTTTTTCTAATAATCCATTCATTTTTCTGGCCATTTTATTATTATTTTTATGTCATAGGGGGCAAACAAGCATTACAAAACAAATATAGCAAGTCTTACTCTTTTGAATTAAGGTGGAATGTTTCATATCACATTCCATACAAACATTTCTGGACTACATTTTCATATACAGTACTTTTATCTCACAACTCTCACAAGCGCGGGTGAACCATGGTTGTGTGTTGAGCTATACATGCACATTGTCTATGTGGCCGCAATGAAGTCCGAAAAACATGAAAATACACTGTGATGTTTATCCTTAATATATATAAATTCTCATATATAGATATCTTGCACTATAATCGTAATATTAATACAGTGTCTAATTTAAATAAGATATACATACCCGCCAATTCTTTCAACACAGCCATAACCTCTTTGGTAGCAATGTTGGCATCAAATCCCAAGAAGGCATCTTCCAGTGCCTTTGTCAAATCCCCATTTTTGTATGCTTCGGTGTTTTTAATGTAGTCCGGGAGATTCTTGGAGCAATATGTAGCAACTTCCGCGCCCCCGTGCCCATCATAAACGGCGAACAGAGATGTATTCACATCAAAATCCAACACTGTGTTGTGTGCATCCTATGAACAAAGACAACATCATAAAAATCGCTCCTACCTTGAACGTTGAACGACTATTCAGATCTTTATTCTCCATAGCTGACATGAAAAACACCACAAAACAATCTTTGACATATCTATTCGTTGACTTGTAATGTAATAGGTTATAACTATGAAAAAGTAGGTACAATAGATGCATAATAGATAATACACATGAAATAACGTATAAGGCTGTAAATGTAATCGAAATTGCAATAAATAACTCGCTATTGAATGCCTGGATAGAATAATAATTATCAATGATACAATTACATATAATATGCTTACCTCCTGATTGACACGCCATCCCTGCATGGAGCTAGCTCCGCATTCAAGTTTACTGTTTGATTCATCGCTGGACACTTTTTCAGTAACCGGTTCTGATAAATATGCACCCATATTGGAATGTCACATGAAAATGTAAAACATACAATAGATGAGGCGCGAAAATCTCTAGGAAATCGCGCAGGCGGCAAGCTATCAAGCCGAGTCAATCAACCGCTCTGAACAGGGCTGCCATAAATAAAAATAGTTTCACTTCACACTGTTGTTACCAGTATTTTATTTTAAAATACCCCAATTTGGCCACTGGTTCCCAAACTTTGTTATGTATCACCCCTACTATTGAAAAAGAGAATTAGAGACAATCAAATATGTTTCCATGATCTAAACTAAGTCTCAAGTTAGAATAATAAACTTTTTAAGTCAAGACTAAAAAAGTCCTAAGTACTAGTTGTGAAACGTTATTTTATGAAAAAACAACACTAATTTAATAGAAACTAAATTAAGAAAGTTGTTTTGAGAGGCCAATTAATTATATTATACACACAAAATATTGTTTTGTTTTCTATGTCGGTAGAGGACAGGTTTTTATGATCCTGCACAACAGGATTAAATTTGGCTTTTCTCTTATTTTTCATGAGCTTCAATGTGCCTCAATACAATAGCGATCATAGGGGAAAAAAATTGAACACACACATGAATAAATAACTTTTTTATTGAATAGCCCAATAATTTTACTCTTTGCATATTGCAGGGTTACTTTTTATATCGATGTTTATTATAAAACTATTCAGTAATTTTATCTTATAAAATTTTGGTCCGAATCTCATAATCTAATCAGCCAAAACATTGTGCCGTCTGTCAACGCAGTGAATCCTCAAATTTTGTAATGGGTCGGCAACACGCACGTGATTGCTTTTGACTTGCGGGCGTCTATAGGCTGCGTTGTCTACTTACCATCAGGTGTACGTACGCTTATTTGCCACCGTCATAGTATAAAAATCTCTAATCAACGTTTTCTGCATGTCACGCGTGATGTTATGAATAACTTATGATTGATCGTCGATGAAACTGTGGTAGCCTATTGCTTGCGTCGTTACCTTTTTGTGTGAATGAATGCACTTAACTACCTATATTTCGTTTGATTTTAAAGTCTAGTGAATCAACGCCCCTTGTATTAATGTACCATCATTCCCCCTAACTATACAATTTTACAGTAAGGTTTCTGTGTCATACAGATAGACATTCTATTTTTTTGAAAAAAAAACAGCATTACAGCAAAATATTTATTTATTTAATATTTATTGCACAGTAACAAGTATAGATACAAAAGGCGAACTTAATGCCAAAGGTTTGATGTGGTATTAAGTTCCATTCTCTACCAGTCAACCTTCAGGCCAAACAGAATAATCATAGTAGGTGCGAGACATAAATACAATAATGAAATGTGAAAGAGCCGACAAATTATTGGTCTATCTTTATAAATATGTAAAATTATTATTTGTTTTGTATTATGTAATATTGTATATAAATTAAGTTTTTAGTCGCAGGTACTATACATATGTATTGTAATACATATGTATAGTACCTGCGACTAAAAACTATGAGGAACCTTAGTCTCGAGAGGTTTCAAGTAGATGTTTTCGCAACTTGCGCTTGAATGAGAATTTACACTGAACCCGACGAATAGTTTTGAAAATATGTAATTTGAATGTATAGGCTTTATTTTTATCTTATTAGAATTCAGTGGGGTCCAACTTATTCATAATTAGGGCAGCACTAGGGATATTCCCGAGGTCATTATTATTATAAATCGGCTTTATTCAACGGTTGAGCAGTAGATAATGCTCTATGGCATTAAATCTGTCTTTTGCATTATAAGTTATTCTTTTATTCAACAAATAAAAGATAGAAGCGATGGGAGCCGATTTCTTTGGACACCTCAGCACGTCACTGATTGGAAACGTTAAATATTTGGGAGAACTAGGAAAATAAAATAAACACAAATTATGTCGGTCATGGCGACAGTTATATTTAAGAACTTCCATTCAGCTCCTTATTTACATATGCCACTAGAACAAAGATAAGATCTGATATTGGGTAGACAACTATGGAACAGTATTGCTGATGCTGCCAGTAGGCATACTTTTCCCGCAGTATCACATCCCAAACTATTTCACTCATATTATAATTTGGCACAAAATAATTAGTCAAAACAGCTTATTGCAATAGGAAAGGCGGCGCAAAGCTATACATGGCACTATAGAGTTTGAGACATCTCGTTGCATTTAGCTCAATAACCGTTAGTTCTAAAAAGCTGTGATTTAGCATGAGTATACACATCAATTACGCCGACAAACTATAAAATATTTAAAAAAAATGTTTACAGTACCTCTCGTATACGTAAGGGTGATTTTTTTAAAACCCCATCGTGTGCGTTTTCTTTAGATAGTTCGTGCAAAAATATTGTGGGGTTAAACCACTTTTTGATTAATAAATCTATTTGCGTGATATTAAGCTTTAAAGTTATAATTATTGTTATGGTTAAGATGTGGCCTAATGTCCATAATCCTCCACTGTAGCTCTAGTATAAGTTTTTTCGAAACATTAACTAATTCGAACGCGTTTGCGTTTTGTCTCAAAATGTATGAAACCGCTCTCACCGAGTTTGAAATACGTGCGTTCATCGGTAGCTCTAGTATGTTTTTTCGAAACATTAACTAATTCGAACGCGTTTGCGTTTTGTCTCAAAATGTATGAAAGTGGTATGAAAACGTGAACAGCGCCTCTGCTGGTCACAAGTGGAAACTAAAACAGCGAGTATAACATTTGTTGCTAACCGATGAACGCGCGTATTTCAAACTCGGTGAGAGCGTTTTCATACATTTTGAGACAAAACGCAAACGCGTTCGAATTAGTTAATGTTTCGAAAAAACTTATACTAAAGCTACGGATAGCAACAAATGTTATACTCGCTATTTTAGTTTCCACTAGTGACCACCAGAGGCGGTGTTCACGTTTTCATACCACTTTCATACATTTTGAGACAAAACGCAAACGCGGTCGAATTAGTTAATGTTTGGAAAAAACTTATACTAGAGCTACTGAAAAAAATTATGTTAGTAGATTATAAACAATGTATTTAAAAGGAATACTTTAAAAACTAACTAGACATTGCAAGTTAACTAATAGTAGCCGAACTTAAAGTATGTATTTAGAAAAGCAATCTTTAGTATAATTTTTCGTTGCTTACTTAGATAATGTTGTTAGTTGTATCAGGGGCGGCCCACTCCGCGATTGCGTCGCGCCGCAACAAGTAGGTATCCCTTCGGCGGCCGCTTCATACGATAGAAAGTGCTGAAGCATGTGATTTGCATGCGATAGAAAGAAATGGCCACGTTTAGGCACGTTGGCTTGCCTCGCGCGGATTTGTTAACAGTGAGGCTTCTATACGTAGTACTATTACTTATTCTGTGGTTGTATCAAAGACATAGTCAACATAAGTTAGCGAATTTTTAAGTTCGCATGATGTAACGGTTGAACAACTACGGAACTCTTGGCCGTTTTTTGTTTCTATATTTATTTGTTACCTATATTTAAGTTATTTTTCCAAAAATAAATTAAAAAGAAAATATTTAACGACATTTCCTTAAAAGTACCAAGTTTTTAAACTTATTTTACGCAAACGTCCACGAGATAACGTTTTCGTAACATTAGACAGCCCGTATGCTTGATTAGAGTACAAATAATGAAGATAAAGCTGCTTGTATTATATATGCTTAGTGTATTTGATAAATGCGCAGATGACTTTACATTGAGAAACTAAACACTGCATGTTCATTTTAGTTACGAGTAAGTGTTCTCTTACGGAAACTAGCCAATCTAGGCTCAAATATTATTTGCTAGTTTAGTAACTTGTATCAATTATGGATACAGTTTATGATCGTGCACTATTAGAAGTAGGTGATAATGGTCCCTTTCAAAAAAAGTTTGATTTGGTTTATAACATAATATTGCCATTTTTTTGGGTTATGGCATATATGAACATTATGTCCGTTCTGGCTATTATTCCTCATACCTGTGAGCTCCCTAAAAGATCTGAAAATGTGAGTGAACTTGCTTGGAAATCTAAGTTTATACCTACGTAAGTTATACGCTAATATTTTACGTTATGTACGCTAATATTTTACGTTATAAATATAATTACCTATTTGAAACTTGTATTATGCAGGTATGAAGACACTTTGGGACAAACCCAAATGAATAGTTGTTCCATTTTTGTTAATCCTGATACAAACAACGAAACCAAAAGTAAGTAACCTGCGTGTAATATCTAATAACTTATTTTAATGTTTTGTGTATTTTTTGTTTGGCGGCAATAAATTTACTTTAAAAAAAAACATTGTTTGAGCATTTCTTAATCTTTCATGTTATTATTCAAGTAATTTTATTCGCAGATTGTGATAAATATGCTTATGACAAGACTTGGTATGAATCGACGGTAGCTTCGGACAATAATTGGGTTTGTGATGATGAACTCTATGTGGCGAATGTTTTCTCAGCTAGCAGATTTGGGGAAATAGCCGGGGCTCTCATTTTTGGTTGGTTTGGAGATGTGTAAGTAAATCTTTTAAATGCATTTATTATATAACATAACTATCGTCTAATTACTACCTTTTTTTTAGGTATGGCCGTCGACTGACTTACATAGTTTCTTTAGCTTTAATTATTGTTGGAAGGATTGTCACACTTTTGGGAAGTAATTCCTTTATTTTCTTTGTAAGTGGTGCCCTAATCACATGTCTATCAACATGGACAGTTGTGCAATGTACATATGTGATATCAATGGAAATCTCAGCCTCAAAAAGACGCGCTGTGGTCACTACACTGCGAAATGCGTCGTTGAGCATAGGCCTGTGCATTATGCCATTGTTCTATTGGTGGCTAAGGGACTGGAAATTATTCATGGCTATAACCACTGCATCCCAGCTGCCATTTATATTTGTTTCTTGGTAAGTCGTCTATTTAAAGTAATTGATTAAGAACTGAGTTATATTGTACTACGTCTATTTAAAGTAACTGAATATGAACTGAGTTATATTGGATTTAATTATTTTAGGCACATCATAGAATCTCCTCGTTGGTTGTGGATATCCGGTAAATCAGATAAACTTATTGATCATCTCCGGAGGATTGCTACTACTAATAAAACTACATTAAGTTCTGAAACTGAGAACGAGATTCGTCAAGCGTCAGCAGTTGGGAAAATACAATCACTGGGCCTTTTTGCCCTATTTACGCATTGGAGATTGGCCGTAAATACATTATTACAATTAGTTATATCGTGAGTTGTACTTTATTTAATTCATCTGACTATAGTACCAGTTAACCAATAGGTATTTGGTATTTACCGTCCATGACTTATCACTATTGCATTATTTTTTGGCTCAAGGCGAAGGTAAAGAAACCACGGTAAATAGAAAACCGGTCAAGTGCGGGTTGAAATTCAGACGCTGAAGATCCAAGTAATCCTAAGCCTATACTATTCAAAGTAGTAATCATACCATTGAGCTGATCTGATAATTGAGACTGAAGACTGCCAGAGGAACTCCTTGTCATCAAATTTAACTTTCTCTACGCCAAAATTTGTCTAGCCAACCATTGGATAGGATAATTTCACTCGACTCGCGGGTGACTCGCAGCCTTTTTAAACCCTGACAACCCCATGGTAGTCCAGGTTGCAAGTAGCCAACCCCCATTTTTAGGGTTCCGTAGTAAACAAGGAACCCTTATAGTTTCGCCATGTCCGTCCGTCCGTCCGTCCGTCCGTCCGTCCGTCCGACCCCCGTTTTTCTCAGTAACCGTTAGGACTAGAAAGCTGTAATTTGGCATGAGTATACATGACGCCGACAAAACGGTAGAATAAAATCTTTAAAAAAATTTTTTTTTAGGGTACCTCCCCTACATGTAAAGTGGTGGTGCAATTTTTTTTTCTGCCAAACCCCATCGTGTGGGGTATCGTTGGATAGCTCTTTTAAAAATATTATTAGGTTTCTAAAAGCATTTTTTGATTAAAGAATTGGTTAGCGTGATATTAAGCTTTGAAGTGATAATTTTAGCTATGGTCAAGTGTCCCCCCCCCCTGCCAGCTAAACGGTGGCTACTAGGCATGTGAAAAAAATCATGGTAGTAGTAAATACGATGAATTTAAAAGGAAAACTATCACAGCTAAGTAGGCATTACTAGTTAACGAGTAATAGTCGAACTTCAGAAATGTACTTTGTAAAAGCAAACTTTCGTACAATTTCCATTGATACCTTAGATAATGTTGTTAATTCTGTCAAAAACATAGTAAATATAAGTTTGCGAACTTTTTAGTCCATATCATGTAACGGGTAGACGACTACGGAACCCTACCTTGCGCGTGGCCCGACACGCACTTGGCCGGTTTTTTTCTAATTCCTTTTATTATATTCTTTCACTCACTACTCTTTTTTTACGAATAACATATGAGGATGTTTGAGCCAGAAAAGGCAATAAGTATTTTTATTTTTTAACAGGGGCAGCCCAGGTTTCAGATTGCTAACCACTGTGCGATTTATCAATCTATATATTATCTAACATGTAATGTGTTTTTGCCTATCGTGTTTTAGACCATAATATTATTGCTACTGCACAAAAAAAACATTGCTCATAACTAATTAAAAAGAGTGACTTAAATTCGTAAATTGAGTGTGACTCTAACGTATACATTTATGTTCGCAGATTGAGTGTAACTTTAACTTACACATTTCTTCTTATGAGTCCCGGTGAGAAATCTGATGGCAATCCTTTCCTAGAAGCCTCCTGGCAAGCCTTCGCCGAATTACCGGGATATTTTATAGGCGCTTTTCTGGCAGACCGTTTTGGCCGTCGCTATACTGCAGCCGCCTCCTTTACGGGCTCGTTATTTTTGTGGACATCGGTCGCAATTCGCGAAAATAGTGAGTTTGCACCTATACACATACCTAGTATGTCTGGAAAATATTTTATACACTTACTTATTATAATATTCAATTTTAGGTTCATATAAATGGATTAAAAGTCATTGGACTAGAGCGACGTTATTATTTTTCAACCGGCTTTTTACTACATCTGCATTTTACACAAGCGGCATATTTAATATGGAATTATTTCCTACGTGTGTGCGGCAATCTGGAATGTCATTGGGAAGCGTAGTCGCAAGTGGAGGTGCAGCTACTGCACCGTACATTTTGTACTTGGTAAGATGATGGCTTTCTTATGAATGAAACAAAAGTTTATAGAATGAGTTTTTGTAAGTACTTAATATATACCAGTGAATTAAAAAAACCCCTTCCCCAGTATTGACCTTTACGGTGGACACCGATAAAATATAGTTGCATTTTATGAAACTTGCAGGTATCGCGAGAGTGTAAGATATCTATATACCTAGTAATAAAATTAACTCTAAACTATTTAGATATACCTAACCTGTGATGATTATCATGAACTAAACCGAAAACGATAATATTGTATGACATGCAAAGATCACCGTGTATTTAAAAATAAATAAAATAAAACTGTTTGCTGTTTCGAGTTTAGCATAGTTAGTTCCAAAAAATTGTAATTTCTTACTTCAAATATTTGACACATCACAACGTCCATAGAACGTAAACAACAATGAGTCATCGAAAGTATAAATAATATCATGTAATAATAATAGGACTTCTCAAGTAAATAAAAATAATATTTTACTTTTCTCAAACATAATTTAATACCATGTTACATTTTTTCAGATCATAGTTGTTAAGTATTTTACGATAATCATAAGTATATTTGTGCAGTTCCTATGTTTGTTCTTCATAGTGTGTCGGAAACTGTAGCGTAGAAATGTTAATTGTAGGATTTTTTAGTACATTTACCATACTATGCAAAGTCTCGTATGATTTTTGTAACACACATTTTTATTTATAATAATAAGAAATATTTATACGGGACAAAAACAACGCAATAATTCTCGCATTCATTATAATGATATACATATAGCTACAGTCAGAGATATTGTATGCGCTACTTATTGTACACTTTGTCTTGGGATACACTGTATGAATGACAGACCACGGTAGGTAGTAGCGCCCCTTCCGATGTTTTTTGTCGCGATTCTATTTAATAACGTACTTTTTTGACATAAATCTCAAGTCAAGATTTTTGAAGGTATGCCATTATATAAAAAAACAAGTGCGGAAATTCATAATAGCTATAGCCTTTATTTCAAATTGTAATAATAATAACGTATATTCATTATACAAAAAAATAAAGAGCATAAATATCGGCACTTTTTTAGTTTATATTTTAATATATTTCTGTAGTATAAAAGTGCAAAAAAAAGTGTATCTAAGTGTTTTTAAAATGTAAAAATATGAATCCTGGTATTCGAAATAAACGATTAATAATATTAATAAAGTCGAATTTGAAAAGTAAAAAAACTGTTATATACTATACATATTATGAAAAACCTAGCCTAAGTCTAAATAAAGATAAAAATAGATAAAGAGAAAATAGTTAATAAATAAACGTGGTAAAAAATCAGCATGTAGATTAATATAATAAATATGATATTTGATTTTCAGGGGCGTCATGTAGACCCTAGATGGCCAGGGGCACTTTTGGCTGGAGTTTCTTTGCTTGGTATGATCAGTTCGCTTTTGCTCCCTGAGACATTAAACGCAAAACTTCCTGAAACTCTGGAAGATGCACAAAACTTTGGCAAGAAATATTCACCGGTTTCGTTGCAAAAGCAAGAAGACATTCACACTGGTCAATAAATGGATCTGATTTTTACCTGTTGTCAACTTATTTTTCCTGTGTTCCACAAAATTAAGAATAAAAGTATTTATTTATTGTATTTTAAAATCAGTTTTCCAGTTGGATATTTGTGCCTTAGTGTTACCAGTTACAAAACTCTTTCAAAATCGGGGTAATTTATAATTCATATCGTTATGTTATTTTAGGCCCCAAAAAATCGATTTTCAAAATACGCATCTTTTAAGCCGAGTCCACGTCTGATTTTCAGCAGGGACCCGCCCGGTATCCCCTTCGAGGGTTTTTGAACGGGTTTTTAGTAAGGCTTTGCTTACCCAATCCGTTGCCCTTCAAACCCATTCATTTGGCTTTTAAAGCGCTTTTAATACGGTATCCCCTTCAAGGGGTTTTTGAAAGGGTTTTTAGTAAGACTTCGCTTACCGAAGTCGTTGCTCTAAAAAAACCCATTCATTCGGCTTTTAAAGCGCTTTAAATATGGGTAAGCCGTTCAGTTAACGAATATCAGATATTTTTACTAAGCGCTTAAAAAGCCTTTCGAAAAGGCAACAGTTTGAAGGGGTTTCCCTTTCCACGCTTATGCAATTTTCATCCTTTTACTGATGACAATAAGAGCAGTATTGCAAATTTACGTTTGTCGACTGGATGACTGCCGGCGCTGTCGGCACAGGTGCCATAAAACGCCGGCGCCTTTGAAATACCGCTAAGTTGCGATTTGAAAATACCTTATCACATTGCAATACGGTTTCCTTTGGCATGGCGAAGGGCCGGAACAAGTTGAAGCGTGCAATTTATCGAACGGGCCGACTTTTCTGCAGTTGTAACATATTTAAAAAGTAGTGTTCAAAAAACAAATGCTGATTCTGTTAATGCAAATACTTTTTAGGGTTCCGAAACCGAAGGCTCTAATCGGAGCCCTATTGCTGTCACTCACGCATCCGTCCGTCCGTCGTTTGCTGTGGTCGTTTGTCACAAAATTTTGTTCCAAACAATTTTTTAACTTCCCGTTGACCTATGAACTTGAAATTTGGTGATAATGTTTATTATTTTACCAACAAATACTAATATATATATTGATAAATGAGGTTTTTCCTTTGAAATTTTGCGGATGGTTCGGAACCCTAAATGTGCGAGTGCAACAAGCACTTAGCTGGGTTTATTATGTTAATTAATTATTAAGGTACCTAAAAAATATAGATATACTCACGGATTAATGCTTGGATTTAGCAAAAAAAAATCGGATGAATATGTTAATCTCGGTACCGATACCGATGTTCCCATGAGTGACGAAATTGAAATTAATAAAATGGTTGTTTAAAATACGATAATGAATATATTTTTCCCTAAATTATGAATATAGACTACAACAATATTCAAAATACAAAAAACATTGCATATATAGCAAAACCTTTTAAAATAAAGACATTTTAATTTCCACTGAGTTACATTTTGTACAAGGTGTACGTATACGTACACTATTATTTAAGTAACATAATTTACCTAAAAAACGAGAAGAAGGTACATTTTTTTTTAGTAAAGTGCCATGTAATAGACCGGTTCTATTTGCATGCATTATAAACGAAGAAAAACATTATATTCCACAAAAATATTTTTTGTGAGTTGTTAGTAATACCAATGACGTATAATGTACAGTGTTGCCAAATCTTATGTCTTTAAACGAGCAATTCTTGTATATATATTTATTTATTTTGGGGATCTCGGAAACGGCTCTAACGATTTTGATGAAATGTGGTATGTGCGAGTTTTCGAGGACTAGCAATCGATCTAGCTAGGTCTCATGCCCAGGAAAACGCTGAGCAAAGCTCGGCCGCCCAGATATTTTATATCTTTATACGAGCAATTCTTGTATATATCTTTATTTCGGGGATCTCGGAAACGGCTCTATCGATTTTGATGAAATTTGTTAAGTGGGGGTTTTCGGGGACGAGCAATCGATCCAGCTAGGTCTAGTAGGTCTCATCCCCGGGAAAAGGCCGAGCAAAGCTCGGTCACCCAGATATTTATATTTGTTTGACAGCTCATTTTCATGGAAGAGTTAACGTAGTAAAATTGAAGTTTGAGCTTCCAGTGTGAAGAAATAATGTAGAATTACACTACACAAAAAACTATTTAGACTGAAAAAGAACACAGTTAGTAAAATAACCGAAGAAAACATTGAAAAATGCCTTAGCTAACTCTGTCATAAATCCTAATATCATCGTAAAAATCAACTTTAGTGCTGATTATTTCGTAATTTTCAACGTCAGTTATAATTATGTTCTTTTTTTACGAAACCGGTAAAGTGCGTGTCGGGCCACGCACAATGTAGGGTTCCGTAGTTGGTCACCCGTTACATTATGTGGACTAAAAAGTTTGCAAACTTATATTTACCTACTATGTTTTTGAAATACTTAATTAAAAACATTATCTGAGGTACCTACCTCAATGGAAATTGTATGAAAGTTCGGCTTTTAGTCGTTAACTAGTAATGTCTACTCAGCTGTGATCATTTTACTTGTAATTTCATTATATAGGGTGTAACATTTAAATCGGTCAGTATGGGAAGTCTGAAACTATAAGACATACGAAGATCTGTTCTTAGGAACGATGTCATAGATTTCAGTAACAAGAAAAACGCAATAGTAAAATCATCACCTAAACGAGTTTAATATTGCATTGAAAACCATATTTGCCATTTCAAACATCAACTTAATGAAGGGTTATGTTATGAATTTATGATGCATTTTATTCATTTTAGATAGCATCATAGTAACTTTTACTTATGAAGTTATGACCATACCTGTGCTAACTCGGAAGAAGTTCTAGGGATTTGATATCGATTAAATTAAAATTTTAATTGCCAGCAATGTATTGCAAAGTAAATTGACAACTCAGTACAAATGACAGCCCTTAGTGTTCTGTTTACTATGACGTTCTCTTAGGCAGTGCACGTAGTACATTGAAGGTGCGGAGTTAGGAAATTTAATTTCGCAGTTTTTGGGTTTTTGCTACTCCTCAGCTTAGTGAATCCTCAAATTTTATAAAGGGTCGGCAATGCGCACGTTACTCCTTTAGAGTCGCGAGCGTTTATAGGCTGCGGTGTCGGCTTACCATCAGGTGGACCGCACGCTTGTTTGACACCATCGTAGTATAAATTCTAGTCGACGTAGAATGGCTAATGGAACATATTAATATCAGTTTAAAATTAATTCAATTCAATTCAATCATTTTATTTCAGATAATATATAATCCATACAATTTGTTAGTAATACACCAAGAACCTTGCCTGAAATACCTACCTGCTTCCCGGTAACGCACTGTATCAATACGTATGCTCATTGAAAATTCTACTTACGTCACCATGAAAAAAGTAATCAGTCAGTAACAGGAAATTTCAATAACCAACACTTGGTAGCTTAATATCACGCCAACAGCTTCTTGAATCAAAAAACGGTTTGAGTAACCTCACAATATTTAGACAGCACCAACATGATGCGGTTTGAATGAAACAAAAATAAATTCACCAACACTTGATGTCTAGGGAAGGTACCCTAAAAAAACATGTTTTTCAAGATGTTGTTCTATATTCGTCCGTTTATATTTAGTCCCCGGGCCAAATTACAGCTTTATAGTACTAACGGTTTTTGAGCTAAGCTGGAACCGGACGGACGGTTCGACGGACATGGCGAAACTATAAGGGTTCCTTGTTTATTACGAAAACATGACAAGCAAGGATAGCTTTTTTATTGTTCTAACACAATTGGTAACCGGATAGATTGTTGATAAGTGGATACTGATGGAAATACTGGATAGTATTCCAAAAAACGATCAAAATAAATATTTACGAAAACTACGCGCAGAGTTCCTTAAAGAGCGGGATGGTTAATTGCAAACTCACGCGTGTTAGAGCAAGACATCTGTAATGGCTGCAGTGCCATAACTGGTACAGAATTCATATTTTAATTATTATCCTTCTTTATGCACTTATAACGCGGCTTTACCGTTACATAAAACTGAGTAACTTTTCGATCCAATGAGAAACAAAATTTCTCAGTGGAACTTCACGCTTGTACCTTGAGATACAAAATTTAAGTTATTTTATTATGAAAAGTAACGGTAATTTCTATATCAATGAATGATGTTATTAATAACACCACATATAAGAAATACGATAAAATACGATAATTACCTTCTAAAACTCCGTCACTAAATGGAACTAAAAATAGTCAACCAAAAACTCTGCAATGTAGCCTCCTTTTGCAACGAAAGCTTTTAGTATACTGACTAACCAACAAAACCAACACGGCATGGATAAAAGAATGTAGCCTTACCAAAATAAAATTGTCTTTTTGGAAGAATTAATCAAAATATCATCGAATAACATTCGTTATTCAATAGGAATCTCTACAGCGCTACTTTTTTGAGCAATATTATACACTAAACATTTAAATTAAAACCATTACAATGATGTAAATATCGATGTATCTATAAACTTTATTGCTAGTCAAATCATATACTCTTACCATACAAAAATCTGCATCTGCAATAAAATGCTGGGACATGGAAAAAATGGCAGTGTACTACCTTGTAAATATATTATTAAAAAAAGTTCCTACGCATTATTGATGCAAAATTATCTATGAACGTATTTAATAGCACAAAAGATACGCAACTACTTTAAAAACATGTCTAAAGTGATAAAAATAATGGTAGGACATACCAAAAATGCCGCTATACAACGGTAGAAAAATCGCCCGAACACGAAACAAAACAAAACTTCGGCGTCGGCTACCCAAATATTAAAAACTAAGGTAAACTATTAATTCACGCCGCTCTACGCGAGTTGCAAGTACTTACGCGATCTTCCAAAGGGTAAGCGCTAAACTCGTTATGGTTAGCCTTTCCCGAAACTATTCATTGAATGGGCAACCAGCGCTTAAAATTGTCGGAAAGGGATACCCTTATAAAAACGGTGGTAGCCTCTTTCCTAGTTCTAAGCAAAATGAAGGGGTTACCCCTTCGATTGGGTTAGCAAGACGTTAGGGCTATTCATTGAACGACTAAGCCGTTCAAAGGCTTTTTTCTGGGAAGGGGTGGTCGGGTCCCTGATTTTCAGGCATTTCATTTAAGAACCATATCACTAGTGACAACCTTCAGCCTATACTGATCGCGTTTAATGTCGAACATCATTGGTCAAGGGTGGTCAAGGTCAGGCTCGCTACCGGTGTTATGTGGCAAACATGATATATAATGATACATGATACATAAGAAACATTGTATCTACTGACGGACATAAGTGTATCTCTGTATACCTATATGGGAAATAAATAAATATAAATATAAATATAAATATTGCAAAATATATCTTTATCTCGTATAGGTATAACAGAAATATGTATAGCACGACTGAAAGCTGGAACTGCCTTTCATGCATTAAGCGCTCGTCTGCACTGTGTTTTTTTTATTGTTGGTCACACTGAAAATAGACAAGATAGAGTAAGACTGAGTATATAAATGTCAAAGTGATAGCATAGATTTCATGTACCTACAATTAAATTAATAAAATATTAATTTGATATTACTCATTTCATGTGCGATTGATTGTGTCGTGTTGAAATTAAGAGCTAAATCTAGGCTTTCCTGTGCCATATATATTTAATTCATCATTAGTACCCTTAAATTATGCGTAGATAGTACCTTCCTCATCAAGTACTTAGGAGATCAGCAAATCTAATTTATCGGCATTTTGTGAACTGTAGGCTTAAAATCGTTTCGCTTTGTCTCCGCTGGATACTGACCCGACGGCAAACATGTCGGGTGACCATAAAACTTTGATAAAAGGGAGCCCATCCCAATACGTGAAGCTAAATGTGGGCGGGACGCTTTTTTACACCACAATTGGTACCCTGACGAAGAGCGATAATATGCTCAGAACTATGTTCAGTGGCAGGATGGAAGTGCTTACGGATTCAGAGGGTAAGTAATTTTTTTTTTATAATCATTTACTTCCATTTTATATTTTGAATAACTAATCAAAAAATGCCTAGGTGTTTGTAGGCCTACATGTTTCAGATGCCTAGTATTTTCTTTACGGACATTCATTTTAATTTCGCCTCAATGTTTTAAAACCCTTTTTTATTCTTAGGAACAGAGCAGTGCTCATATTTTAAAAACATATGCCATTCCACATTAAAAGTGAATTGTCAGTTTTTTGTATTTCAACAACAAATTACTAGGTTAACAATATATGCCTGGCAAAATAATTTATTTCCATCCAGACTAGTTGGGCTAAGACAATCACTTCTATGTTGGTCAAGGACATATAGCATTTGTCCCTTACTGTAAAGTATGTTGGTGCAAGTAAGTGGAAGACAAGCCGTCCTCTCCTGGCGAAAAAAATAAACAATGCCATTCTTTTGTTATCTGCCCTGGGATCCCAGGCACTCGTAGCCGACGGGACAATCATCTTAGCCCCTCTGAAAGATTCCCGGTACTCGCTTAAAAGAAGAATATTGACATGTTTTTGCTCACTCCATTTACACTCCACTTGATCAAAACCATTTATCACTCCACTTAATCAAAACAATCTGTGGAAGTAGTATTATGGAATTTTGAGAATGAGGCATTAGCTGAAGCAGGTGTTTTCAGGGGCATATTTTTATATATGGCCCCCTAGACCAATTTGTTTTGCCACCCCATAAGTCTAGGAATATAACAAACACATGCCAATGAATAAACCTTCATACAAATATTCTGAAATTGTGCTTCTTGTATGTCTTTTGCAGTTAAATATGAACAACATATTTAACCCTTTGCCACATGACATAAAAAAATTATAAGTTTAAAATTAAATAATGTGATGCTTTTTATGTGATGGCAGACTTATTTATTTCTTCTGAGAATTAATATTCTTTAACAACCAAACATTTAAAATATATCAGGTTTATTTTTCTTCACTTCAACATTAAACACCTTGTTTATTTTCTCAGTAGTGAATATTTCTTCTGAGAATAATAAAATTCTTTAACTGAACCAAACATTCTAAAATAGGTCAGGTTTATTTTGGTTCACATTAACACTAACGCCCCATTTCTTTTTCTAGGCTGGATATTGATTGACCGCTGTGGGAAGCACTTTGGTACTATACTGAATTATCTGCGTGATGGCACGGTGGCACTGCCAGACAGCTACCGCGAAATCATGGAGCTCCTAGCTGAAGCAAAGTATTTCCTTATTGAAGAGCTAACCGAGTCTTGCCAGCAGGCTCTAACAAAGAAGGAGAGGGAAGCTGAACCCATTTGCAGAGTGCCTCTCATCACTTCACAGAAAGAGGAACAGCTTCTAATAATGTCTACTTCTAAGGTTTGTACAAATGTTTAAACTTTAAAAAAGTGCAAAATGGCAACTCACATGCTCAAATTAATTAGTAAGGATTTCTATTTTATATATGAAAGTCTATAATGTCATAATCATAAATAAATAAAATAAAAATGTAATAATCATAATGGTCCAAAATCATATTTTTATTAATTTATTGCATATCGTGAGCGACTCCCAACCATCGTGTCTCTTGAAGCTTGAATAAAAAAAGAATAAAAACACGACTGCACTAAAAAGATAAAAACAAGTTTCCTAATAAAAACTCAAGGAAATATATTTTGTTTGCGGTTGTGGGACCTAATATTTTGGTTTTACTTGTACGTAGTAGGTCCCCCGACTGCAAACAAAATATATTTCCTCAAGTTTTTACAAATACAAATAATTTATTGCCAAAAAAACACAGTTACAGTTACATTAAAAAATGACTTAAACATAATTAATATTTGTATTGTATTTTATTAGGAAACTTGTTTTTATCTTTTTAGTGCAGTCGTGTTTTTAATTTTTATAATTATTATTTTATTTCGAACTTTTTTTGCTTGAAACACATACATTATACAATATTTTTGGAATCTTCAAATGCTTCACTTTGATACCCCACTTGCTAGGATAGATTCTTTTTTTACCGAACTCTCAAAATGGAGTCTACAGTCCGCCATATTGTTTTTATTGCAACGTCACATATCCTATGTTACCCGGGATGATGTAAGGATTCCAACGATACCTCACACATCTAAATCGGTTAAGGCGTTGAGAAGTTCTGGGGGAACAAAAAAATTCACATACATACATACATACATGAAACCTGAAAACATTACACTCCTTGTTTTGGGCAGTCGTGTAAAAATTTATCTTAATCTAAATTTTTTCAGCCTGTTGTGAAACTGCTGATAAATCGTCACAACAACAAGTACTCGTATACAAATACGTCCGATGACAACCTACTGAAGAACATAGAACTGTTTGACAAGCTTTCACTGCGCTTCAGTGGGAGAGTGCTCTTCATTAAAGATGTAATTGGCTCGAATGAAATATGCTGCTGGTCTTTCTTCGGCCACGGCAAGAAATGTGCTGAAGTGTGCTGCACATCTATTGTGTATGCTACTGATAAGAAGCATACAAAAGTCGAGTTCCCTGAAGCTAGAATTTATGAGGAGTCTCTTGGCATTTTACTGTACGAGAGTAGGAATGGTCCCGATCAGGACTTGATTCAAGCGACATCGTCGCGGGGCGCCGTCGGGGGTCTCTCTTGCACCAGCGACGAGGAGGAGGAGCGCTCAGGGCTCGCGCGACTCAGATCAAATAAACAGAATAATCAATCTTAGCGGTTACAGTCAGGCTTGGCGCGCCTTCGTAGCTCTAAACGGACGAACGTCTGATACCAAGCCGGTTTCTTCTTGCCCTTTTGCTGGCTGCCGTGCTTTGGTCTTTAGGACAACAGTTGTAAGCTGCGCCCATCACCATGGGCCCTTTCTACTTGTGAGCTCTCTCTTGGAGATGTGAATGCAGTGACAAGGAATGATTATAGCAAAAGAGGCAATTTTATGATATTTCAAATAAACTGGCAATTATTTGATGGACTACTTTCTGTGTCTACATGTCTGTTTTGTGTTAGTGAATATAAAGTATAAAGAAATAGTATGTTTTGAATGATGAAATAGTGCAAAGTGACAGATTAATAATTATTAGGCAGTCCACATATAAATAGTGTAATAAAATGTCCAGTATACGATTTTAAATAATTATAGTGTGAAAAGTACCTATTTGTTGGATGCTTTAGTGTGTATGTTTGTTGTCTCGTAATGATACCTTTTCCATTTCACTTTAAGTGTCTAAATATGTATGTCTAGGTGTGCCTGATTTGACTATCATGGTGCAGTGGAAATACGCGACTGTATTATTGTCTCTTTCATACAACAAATTTGCTATAGGGTTTACACTTGTACAACTGACAATGATGTGTATTAGAGTTTATAATAGGTGGCAAGTGTACAATCGATTGTCCTACATACCATAACAGTATAAATTATATGTTACGCATAAATGTCACTTACACAGCTCAAATGTATTGCCAAATGGATGTTTAGAAATTAAGACCCTGTTCCTGAAAAAAGAAAATAATATAGAAATGGCTTGCTTTGTCACCCAAGTCTTTGTGGGCCATATCATGG
Source organism: Cenopis cana (assembly GCA_951800055.1). Classification (NCBI taxonomy): domain Eukaryota; kingdom Metazoa; phylum Arthropoda; class Insecta; order Lepidoptera; family Tortricidae; genus Cenopis; species Cenopis cana. Next base: position 13,332,977 of record OX637478.1, read on the forward strand.
GGGTTTGATTCACCATCAATGTCGTTTTCAATCAAATTAAACAAGATACATTTTTAATGACTTGGCAGTGTTTGGAAACTTATAGGCTGTGGAATTTGCGTCATCTTATTCGAAAAGCGATCATATTGGTATGGAATAATTAGTAAGAAACATGATACGATCGCAAACTTGCCAGTTAACTGAAGGGGTAATTGCTAATTGACATGTGAACACATAAGATTTTGCCCACATAATTAAAGTGCCTCAGCACAAGTTAGTTGTAAGTAATATAATAATAACATTCAACACCGACAGAGTTGCAATATCCTAAGGCACAATATTGTATGGATTAATTAAACAGTCTAGTCGATTTGTGTTTCACATCTTGAAGACAATATTTATGAAATAATAAATATATGTGATGCTTGTTTCGTAGAAACAAAGTAGGAACAGCCCCTATTTATGATGCATTAAATGGCCAAATTTTATCAGCCCAATTGTATTAAATATTAAACTGTATATGAGTTGTCTTACTCAGATTTATACTTAGAATTTTAATGAGGATTACATAATGAAGGAAGAACTTGGAGTTTTGCAATGGATTTCTTCTTACTTTCATTTTGTAACTGTACACTCTTGTATATTCTCCTATAATATTCCATTGGTGTATGTAATTGAAGTATTGTATAAAATCTCTTCTATTTAAAAACATATTTAATTTTTATGAAGTAATTATATGCTCACTATTTAGCTGTCTTGCATATTATTTCATCCTCAGTTTTTAATAAATTCCTCAATAGTATTATAGTAGTTTATGCAACTGGTACATAATGCCTAATTATGTACAGTTGCATACATTACTTTATCTACACACATATTATAATTACTCTAAGATGGGTTCAGAAACCGTAGTAAATAAATACAATAATTGTGTTAATACAACCTTTTTTGCACGGTTGCGGAAATATCGAAATCAGAACTGGCAACAGATACCTGAATGTTACTTTATCTACACACATATCATAAATCCTCTAATATGCGTTCGGAAACCGTAGAAAATGACTCTCATTTCAACATTCAATGAATTTATGTCAATTTTCTTATCTGTGGCTAAGGCTACAGCAGTAATAAAATATTTGATTTTAATCTCATATATGATGTTAAAATATTACGTCAAACAAAACTGTCAAAATTTAAATGTCAAAGTTGACATGTCCCTATTCTAGTATCACTGAAAATTCAAATTCAGTCGATGCGAAATGTCAGCTCGATGTTTTTTTAGTATATATCGCACGAAATTTGAGCTAGAACGACATGATCACATCAGAATAATGACTCTTTACTTTTTAAAATAACATTCAGGTATCGGTTGCCAGTTCTGATTTCGATATTTCCGCAACCGTGCAAAAAAGGTTGTATTAACACAATTATTGTATTTATTTACTACGGTTTCTGAACCCATCTTAGAGTAATTATAATATGTGTGTAGATAAAGTAATGTATGCAACTGTACATAATTAGGCATTAAAACACTCGTGTGACCTTATTATGAAACTCGCCTTCGGCTCGTTTCATAAAACACACTCGTGTTTTAATGCCCCTCATTATGTACCAGTTGCATAAACTACTATTAAAAAGTAAAGAGTCCTTATTCTGATGTGATCATGTCGTTCTAGCTCATATTTCGTGCAATATATACTAAAAAAACATCGAGCTGACATTTCGCATCGACTGAATTTGAATTTTCAGTGATACTAGAATAGGGACATGTCAACTTTGACATTTAAATTTTGACAGTTTTGTTTGACGTAATATTTTAACATCATATATGAGATTAAAATGAAATATTTTATTACTGCTGTAGCCTTAGCCACAGATAAGAAAATTGCCATAAATTCATTGAATGTTGAAATGAGAGTCATTTTCTACGGTTTCCGAACGCATATTAGAGGATTTATGATATGTGTGTAGATAAAATACATTAATAAAGGGAATAAGCTTCTCCCTCATAATTATCATAAGATACATTCGATTTTTTGTTTCTTTATTGATAGCTATTTAGGCGTTGCCAAATAGTAAGGTCGAAAAAGTTAGATTAAAACAATGCATCACTATTTTAAACTGATATAATGGTAAGGTTCTTCTTATAGCATTCCAAACTACATAATGGAACTCCAGTTTTAGAGCAATTATACTTTTTGATGTTCTCACAGCCATCCGCTCCACATCTGGTACGTTTAGGTGGTTCCCGGGGAGGCATTGCTTCAAGGGGAAATGGTAAACCAGGTGGCAAAGACAGTGAGATTTCTGTTGCATTGTTTTTATAAACTATCATGGGCTCTTGTCTTTTAGCAGGTTTGCCTTTTTGAGAGTTCTTCAAATTTTTAGATTCCTGTTTCTTTAATAGGCGATCCATTGTTTTCTTTTTATCTTTTTCACGTTTTTCGTCTGCCAGTTGCTTGCGTTTCTGTGATTTGATGGCAGCTTTTTGTATGGCCTCAGCAGTCATAACCTTCTCTTTGTAACCGGATGGTAATGCAAGCAGAACTTCACCTCCTGGACTAGTATCTTTGTCTGTACCCCTCTCATACATGGCCCTTTGTCTGGCTGTCATCATTTTTGGATCTTTTGGTTTGATTTTCTTTAGTTCATCATCAACCTGAGGAGAAAAATGTCGTGTGTTATCTTTAGAATAAATAACTCTAAACTCAAACCAATAAAACTCAGAACATAAAATATTTTCTACTCCAAATTCCACCTTTTAAGACTCCAAGGACCTTTAGATAATCGAAGTCCCTCTCTGTCGTTTGAATCTGCTAGTATGATATGAAAACGAAGTATCTCCCTCTTTGTCATACTTGTTTGCGATAGGACCTCTAATGTGGGTTCATGTTATTCCTACCTATTATCAATAAAGTTAGTTACCACCAACACTAGAGGTAACAGCTGGAAATTGCCAATAATGCCATCTTTTACCAGTTGTAACAGGTAGGAATAACCCGGTGGGCTGTTTGTGTTCATAGGCATTTTTTCAATACAAAGCAGAAAAACATTTATTTCATGATTTAAAAAAATTACCTCCTCTAACTTTCCAGATTTAATGGCATCCAGCCATCGCTCTTCTTCACTCGATGTCCCGCTGTCCCTCCCCTTTTTCTTTTTCTTAGCAACCACTTTAGGCGGAGTACTTGAGGAGGAGCCTGGCATTGATTTCCTAGAGTCCGAAGACGACTTCATGGTTTGCGCTTTCAATAAATCTGCAGCGGACGTCCCCGGTAGGTCTCTGCCGACCTTCATTTTAGACTTGAAAGGCTTGTCCATGGCATCCTCGTACGAAACGTCGATGGATGTGTCACTGTCGTAATCATTTTCAAGTTTTCTTTTCTTGTGCTTTTTATGCTTATGCTTTTTATGTTTTTTCTGTGGCGGTGTATCTGAAAATATCACCTTATGATAATATCCCTAAGCTTTCAGACTAGTAAGTACATGACAAACATGAAGAGATCAATGCGTTACCTATGACGATTTCATCTTCCGTGGTACTTTGCTCGCGTAATCTTCGTACCATATTTTATTGTAGCAACTAAATAAGTTAAAACTATGTCCTAAGTGGAAAAAACGGTACAGCGAGCAAATATTGCGCCTGATCAAAATATAACAAAATGTGAATTGTGAACTGTCAAAATATAAATGTCACTCATCTGTCAGTGGAAGTGTTTGAGTCACACGTTTTTACGATGAAATCGAACGCAAAGCCAGCCACCAGCCACCCACGATCAATTCTACCTGTCAAGTTTGCTTGAAGCGGCGTCAAGTAAAATTGATCGTGTGTGCATATCAGTATGCTTGATAAGTAGAATTGTCAAGCATTCTGATACACACACACGATCATATCGAACTTATTTCATAAATTTATTTTAACTGGTTCTCCACGATACAGGCGTGGCCTAGTGTGGGGACCCCTGGTAACTATGTTATAGAATTTTGTGAAATAAATGATTATCTTATCTTATCTATCTTACACACACGATCAATTTTACTTAACGCCGCTTCAAGCGTCAAGCAAACTTGACAGTAGAATTGATCGTGGGTGGCTGGCTTAATGCAAGTCTACTTATTTAATTTGCTTCCACAGGTTAAATTAATTGGTTTAGTAGCAATAAGGGAATTACCTATAATGCGGCATTTAAACGAGGCCAATTGGCGAGCCACTCCACTAGGACAATCCAATATTGGCACCGTGTAAACAGACACAGGCCAATTGAGTGGATTGAAAATCCATTCGATTGGATTGGCACAATGTCTTGGCTTGGTGGAATGACTCGCCAATTGGCCTCGTGTAAATGCCGCATAAGTTTGTTATTACATTATCTGTCCGTCGGTTTAAGAATTAAGGCTTTATCACACTACCCTATCGGTAGGGCCCTAACTGGGGGAGGGGAGTTAAAGCATCTCACTCATTAGACCGAGATAGTTTAACTCCCCTCCCCGAGTTAGAGCCCTACCGATAGGGTAGTGTGATAAGGCTTTTAATACAAGCGACGCAATTTATCACAGGAGAGGTAATACTCTATACCTTTTCCGTTTCCATTCTCGTTCCAACTAAATCTGCATCTTTGCTAGATGTGATAAATTGCATCGTTTATAATGCGCTTTAATCGGAAAACAGCATGAAATACACCTACATCGTAGAAAGACATGCATTGGTCGCTTTTAAGCGGCCTTTACACCTGGCTAAATTTGGTGCACAAATTGGTGGAGTGGGGTCCAGTTAATGCACTAAATTTAGCCAGGTGTAAAGGCCGCTTTAGAGTACGGTTACACAGTTTACACACTCAGTCTGGTGGTCCAGAATGACGGGAGAATTAGCGTGTGTCCGCAGGGTTACACGCTCAGTCTGGCGTCAGTTCAGTCCAGACTGATGGATTAAACTGACGCCAGACTGAGCGTGTAACCGTACTCATATACTTTACAGTGGAACTGCACGTCCACGATATTCTCTATGGTTGCAATTATAAATAGACCATAGAAGACTTTTTATTAAGTACTAATTATGAATGAAACCATAGAGAATATCGCGGACGTGCACGTCCACGGTAAAGTCTAACCCTGGCCGCACTGCTGGGCCCTGGCGAGAGGGGAGTTGAAGCATTTACTTCAATGAAAAGCATTATGTACTTTTTACGCAATAGGCGTGTATGTGTTGTGTTCCTGGCGGTGGGAATTGGGTTGGAAATGAGAGACTGTCTGACCAATGACATTCGTCGCAGCAGAAACGCACATTTGCAATTCGCCTCAGTCGCATCCGGAGTTGCAGAAGTCCATAGGCTATTATAGTGACAACTTACCGTCAGGCTAGCCGTTAGCTTGTTTGCCATCATCGTGGTATAAGCCTGGCCGCAGACGCACGGAATTCCGAACGGAAATTAACGGATGGGAGGGGAGTTGAAGCCTCTCGTTCTTAGAGCGAGATGCTTCAACTCCCCTCTCTCTGAAACCCTATCGGAAAACCGTGCGTGTGCGGCCAGGCTAAATCAAGCTGTTTTAGAGATAACGATGTGCACACACAAACAACCACATAATCTCTCACCCGGCCTAAACGCACACCTTCTCCGTTCCGTCGTGGGAAAAAACATTCAATCCCGAAATTAAATATAAAAAACAATAACTAGTTAGTTAGCTACAGTTTTTACCTATTGATGAAACAGTTCTTAAAGAATGCTAACCGCCAATATTGATTCAGTTCAGTGGGTAGTTATAAAAGGTCCGCCAAAACGCGCGCTGTGTGGGGCTGTGGGCACCTAATTGAATGGAAATCTACGGCGAGCGTACCCGTAGTACAGCCAATCTATTCATGAAACATTTTTCAATCACCGTAAACTCACGTCTATGTCATATTCGATTTGAGTTGACCTCGAGATTAGTAACTAGGTACTGTGTGTAATCGGAAGTCAGTTTATGCTGGAGTGTCTGCATTTAAGCGATCGACAAGTTTTAGTGAAGGGACTCAGACTACGCGTCATATAGGTATAATATGTACGTTGTATATGTATCAATTGTAAACATTTTTAAAGAAATAGACTCAGTGGTTGGCCTTGGTTAGGTTATCTAATAAAATAAATCAAGAGTTGCAGACTGAAAGTAAGTATAATCCAATTAAGAGCTGAAATGGTATTCGCACGGAGTTAACTGGCGACAAGTTTTTGTTTAACTGACGGTCGCGGCGGAGGTTGCGAACTTGCGACGGTATTTTAATTATACCCTAGGAGAAATACAGGGTTTGTGCCAGAGAGTACAGAAGATGCTGCTTTGCAAAAAAAAGTCTGGTTTCATAATTTTGGATGGGTTTCCTCCCATCAATTAAGCAACGACAGTGGGTATAGTTCGGACACAACTAAGGCTAAATTCTGTCAAACGAACGCAAGCAAAACTAGACTTAGAGTTCTGACTGTAAGGTAGAATTTTGTGCTTGCGTTAATTTGACAGCAGTTGGCCTAACAGTTTTGTACGAACTATACCTATAATATTGAATATGTGGCCAACTCCGGCAAGGGTGGAAGGCTAACTAAACATTACGTTTACAAACCGATCAACTTTAAATATGGGCTTCGGCACATTGAAAATTTGAAACTGAAACTTGACTTGTCCAATTTTTCATAAAATCTCAGTTGAATCAATTAACATTGTTTCACCAACAATATAGGTATATTTTCAAGAACAGCACCTAAGGTTACATACGGTTCGTTAGGTGCAACCGGCCCTGCGCCCTGTAGCCCGGGCATAAGAATACGGCTACGGTATCCTCTGCCTGTCGTAGAAGGCGACTAAAAGAGGGTCCTCGGGGCCGAAGACGGTTGTAGTTGGGGGGTCGTCCATAAAAACATGGCGGGACCCATAAGTGGACTCTAGGGCGGCACTGGAGAGTTCCTTGGGAGTAGGGCTGCCATCCGTCCGGGTTTTCCCGGATGAGGCCGTCCGGGGGGGGGGGGGGGGGGGGGGGTGTCAAGAAGTGTCCGGACACTTTTCATGTAAGGTAGCACCTCATTGAATTTAAAGGTCTTGTTTTTAAAAAATATTATTTTCGGACTCGTCCGGGGAAAAAATGCGATTTACGCCAAATGTCCGGGTTTTTTTGAATCTTTGTCCGGGTTTGGCGAAATTCGAGATGGCAGCCCTACTTGGGAGAGCCCGGAGCCGTCCGAAATGGGTTGAGGACGACAATCGGGGGGTTTTTAGTCGGTGCAAGTCCGACATAACCTGCGCACTGCCCCGCGGTGCGGGGGTATCCATAAAGGATTCCCCCCCCCACAAAAAAAAACAAGGAAAAAAAAATGGTGCATCTGGCCCTAATCTATTAAATTGTTAACCCTAGCCTTTCGTGTAGCAAATAAATAGGTAACATAGAAAGCACTTTTCCGAAAACTGAGTTCCAACTTTATAGCAAACGAATTAATAGGTTAGTAGTAGAATGATTAATACGAGTAACTACTAATTAGTAGTATATTCGGTTTCATTACAACGTGTGCTAATCCAACAGAGAGGAGGCTGTTCTCTCTGAATGGCCACAAAACTATTCGTGCTTAGGTATTTGACTTGCTTGAAGTTTGTGGAATAATTTAACGAAAGTTTAAAAGTCGGAGTTCGGAGATTTATTTCCATAACGGAATAATTTTTATTGGATAAATTACAAGGAAACTCTTTTTATTAAGCGTTTATTTTATATTAAGTTGGTATCGAGTTTTTTGTAATTTTGACAATCTTTCGCAATCTGTGGCTTTTGGTTATGTATTATGTACTTTACACGTTGTTAAATTAAACTGAGAATTGGTAATATTACTCAAGTATAAACTAGCGGAAAGTTCAAGATGTACGGAAAAAAGTACCCTCAAACATGTTATTCTTATGCTGCCACCACACTTCGCCGTATGCGTGCAAACATTCGTGCTGCATCTCTTTCTTTAATATCGCAAAAGAAAGGGAGGAAAATACGCAACGCGACACGCATAGCGAAGTGTGGTGCCGGGGTTAGGCCGCTACTACACTTCGCTATGCGTGTTCGCGTTGCGTATTCGCCTCTCTTTCTTTTGCAATATTTAAGAAAGAGATGCAGCACGAATATTTGCACAAATACGGCGAAGTGCGGTTCTAGCATTATGCCGCCACCACACTTCGCTATGCGCTATTCGTTATTCGGCTTATGCGCCTGTATTCGACGAAGTGTGGATGGTTTATTCGTTTATGTTTGCCTTATTCGTAGGCTGTTTTCTCATAGGTGCGATATCCTTCAAGCAAATAGGGCCGCCGTGGCGGAGTGAAATGACTCCCTTTTCCCCAATGTTCAGCTATTCGCAACTTGTTTCATATAAAATAAACACACCGTTCACAGATTAGCTTGACACCTTGATTTGTAATAACAACGCGTAACAGGAGGTCTGACATATACTGGTTCGCTTTAGTTCAGATGAGCGAGCGTTGTGACGCCAGCCCGGTCGGTTTGTTTATGTAACGAATGAACGTAAATGTTTTTAGGGTTCCGTAGTAAACAAGGAACCCTTATAGTTTCGCCATGTCCGTCCGTCCGTCCGTCCGACCCCCGTTTTTCTCAGTAACCGTTAGTGCTAGAAAGCTGTAATTTGGCATGAGTATACATATCAATGACGCCGACAAAACGGTTGAATAAAATCTTAAAAAAAAATTTTTTTTAGGATACCTCCCCTACATGTAAAGTGGCGGTGCAATTTTTTTTTCTGCCAATCCCCATCGTGTGGGTTATCGTTGGATAGCTCTTTTAAAAATATTATAAGTTTTCTAAAATCATTTTTTGATTAAAGAATTGGTTAGCGTGATATTAAGCTTTGAAGTGATAATTTTTGCTATGGTCAAGTGTCCCCCCTACCCCCTGCCAGCTTAACGGTGGCTACTAGGCATGTGAAAAAAATCACGGTAGTAGTATATACGATGAATTTAAAAGGAAAACTATCACAGCTAAGTAGACATTACTAGTTAACGAGTAATAGTCGAACTTCAGAAATGTACTTTGCAAAAGCAAACTTTCGTACAATTTCCATTGATACCTTAGATAATGTTGTTAATTCTTTCAAAAACATAGTAAATATAAGTTTGCGAACTTTTTAGTCCATATAATGTAACGGGTGGACGACAACGGAACCCTACCTTGCGCGTGGCCCGACACGCACTTGGCCGGTTTTGTTTTTCGTACTTTTCGCGGTTTAAACGCAGGAAGTAACTTGACCCGTCGCATATTAATCTCTGGGGAGTCACGAGTAGAGTTCGGTGTCGCGTTAATGCCGGTATTAAGTGACACGCACTGTAGATAATTACGCTTTAGGTTCCAGTTGTCTGTATTATGAAATGAAATAAAGTGTAGTGTAACGGGTACAAAAAATCGGGTCACTACGTCACTACCCGCATTGTGTATCAGACTTGTATCAGACTATCCGCCTGACGACTCATATTAAGTTTTGACTCTTTGTCAATTTGACAGAGTATTTATTCTGGCAAATTTTGATACCCAGTCTTCAGGAGGCTGTCTAGTCTAGTACTACGTATAACTAGAGAAAAGCGCCTACGAGTAGACCTATTTTGACTCGACAATTGACAACATTTCATTTTTATGACCCCCTTAATTTTATTTAGGTATTTAATAATCAGTATATTTTCATTAAATCCCCGTTAGGTAATTTCGCAGTCAATGTGGCATCCACAGAATTTTTTTATTGTTCAATAGGATACATAAGTCATGTCACGGAAAATTCTTATTCAGCTTCGGAATGGCTTCATACAAGTATTTTGCAGATTTTTCGAGAACTATTATATAAACATTAATATTTTTTATATGTGCTCAGCAAGCCCACATGTATATCTCGAAATGGATTTTTGCTTCAAGCCGCTAAGATAAAATGAAATGATGTCAATTTTATTGATATATCATGACAATCCGACGTATGTCTCTGGGTCGACAAATTAAGGTAGCCGAGTTATTAAACCGGCAACATAACATCGCCAATCATAGTTAACTGCATGGGCATTGTAATTCAATGGTCAGTTAATCGTGATGGCGTTTGTACATCGAAATATCATTAAGTATCAGGTATCATATGTCACGTTAGTGAAATAGAGGTCGGCGCCCAACTGTAGCTCTACCTCTAGTATAAGTTTTTTCGAAACATTAACTAATTCGAACGCGTTTGCGTTTTGTCTCAAAATGTATGAAAGTGGTATGAAAACGTGAACAGCGCCTCTGTTGGTCACTAGTGGAAACTAAAACAGCGAGTATAATATTTGTTGCTAAACGATGAATGCGCGTATTTCAAACTCGGTGAGAGCGTTTTCATACATTTTGAGACAAAACGCAAACACGTTCGAATTAGTTAATGTTTCGAAAAAACTTATACTAGAGCTACTGGACAGTTTCCAGCACTGGCTGTGACTCATTCAGTGTCAACGTTATTGTAGCACTTTACTAGTAGCAGTCATAGCCAACACTATGTGTTTTTCCGCTTTATAGTGGAAAGCGTTTATGAACAGTGTGTCCATTCACTTTCTGGGTTAAAACTGTATCACAACAAGCGTAGCACTGACGACGACGACGCAGCTATGACGGCGACGTACCTACAAGCAATTAGAACAATATTAAACTTTTTTTAATGGAATTATTGTCGAATATTATTTATGATCTCGTGTGGGATAAGCTACCTACCTAGCTCACACGAAAATGACATATTATGTGGATATAACGTATCGTCCAAGATTAGACGCTTTGTTTTGCTTTGTAGGTTAATATAATATGTGCCATCTTCTTGCTTGAATAACTTTTCGTCTATATATACTAGTAGGTTATTTATTTATTTATCGTATGGCATTTATTTCGAACCGTGGGATCTACGAGAAGACAGTACGGTTGCCAGTTTTTTTTGTTGCACTTTTAGAACCACCCAGGGGTCACGTGTAGGGTAGCGGTGGGTACTTTCCCTACGGACGTGGTGCAACTTCGACCCCCCTTTGTCAAGTGAGTGGGCAACTTGACTATTAGAAGTTTTCAAGCCGCCCGAAGGCCTCCAACTTGGCTTAACGACTGCTGCCATAGACAGCAGCCGGGATCAACGGCTTAACGTGCCTTCCAAAGCACGGGAGCGCTCAGTTAGTAACCACTCAAAGCGGTCACCCATCCATGTACTGACCGCGGCCCACGTTGCTTAACTTTGAATAACGCTTGCGGCACGCAGGCGCCGCTGGGCCACGAGCGCCACTAGTAGGTACTATGCATAAACGCTTTAATAGTTCGTTCATGTACAGGGCTCGAGCATCATATAAGTACATGCAGGGCTCTAGCAAGCCTCTAGGCTACCACTATAATATTATATTCGTTCGATCAAATCATTAGTCGAGTTCAAGTTTTATATATTTGCTTCAGGATATAAAGTTCAATGGATCTAAAACCGTTCTTTTATAATGTTATTTGATTAAACCGAACAACATAACAAAATTGCTCTTATAACGCACCCTTAACTTTCTTGAATTCCCCTTATAAAAGAATTATCCGAGCATAAATTAAATCATACCTAATAATAGGCCAGAAAATAAGCACCCAAGCCCATCTGTTAATAGAAATTACCGTACAGCGCAAAATAGCTTGCGTGCACTGGGTGAATTTTCACCGTCCGAAGGAGCAGGGTTGCCACCACATATTAAACAAAATATAACGCCGTAAACAAATTTTCACACATAAACATCGGTCTACCCAATTTACCCACGGATGTATCACGCAAGGCCACACGTCAATACCGTCACGTTTAAACTGCGAAGGGACCATTTTTTATGTTTATAACGCGGCGCGTAAGTTTATTTTTTCTTTGTGCTCATCCCTATATTTCAGTACAGTATAACACGACGTGAAAGATAATATGCGTTGTACTGCTACAAAGCAAAGTTCCTTTAATTAACTTGACGCCGATAGCTCCCTGCATGTAATTACGTAGCTGCATTGTACATGTACGTTTAGTGGAGAGGCTTAAGCTGGCTTAAGTGTCCATTTGAACGTGCGAAAGGGCTCGCTCGAATGCGTTCGTATTGATAGGAGGACCCTGCTGGTCGAGTGTACAAGGGCACTAATGTGTATACATTTTTCACCATTGAATTAAGATCCAAAAATGTATACATATTTATGGCCTCGACTACGGGAAAATTGGAATTTTAATTCCCCGGTTTCAATTCTTTCCGTTGACTTCTTTTTTGTCTCCAAAAATGTGATGGAGGCTTTTGTATGAAACGAAGCTTCGGTTTTTATTTTTAGACCCCATATAAATTATAATCCGCAACCTTCTGCAACACATGCTTCATCAAGACTAGCAGACAGAGTAGAGTAAATAGTTCATTATTGCCGAGGCACGGAAAGTAAGTTCCTCGGCGAAGCCTCGCCCCGCCAACCAATTCGTCAAGGAACCCCTATTTCCACCAAGGTAGATATAGTGCTTTTCTCAAGCAATGTGGGGAAAAGACACATAGATATTTTAAATAACATTTTGTGATTGTAGGTGCCTAATAAACACGGTGTTTCGGAATTTGAATTTGATTTAGCTGAAGGCAGGCACTGTTGTCGACCACTTCTTTCAAAGGCGGTATTGTTTTACACTGCCTAACTAGGTTTTTAAAGTATCTAATAATAACACCTTTAGTTAATTTAGTACTAAAATAAACAAAATTGTTATCATTTAAACTTTTTATTTATTTTTCTTCTAATCATACACAGTGAGACGCAATATGTAATTGAAAAGTTTAATAAAGGTGCCCAAACAGTGTCAAACGCGAAGTTTGTGGGCGGTTTTCTTTGACTGAATGTCAATTTTCCAGTCATGGATTTAATATGGCACTGTTAGTATTTTTAAAAGTGTAACGCAGTGGGAAATAATGGATTTTGATAGGATTATAATAGGTACCTACTCCTAGGCAGGGAAGAGTTATAACTTTTTAAATGTGGTCGGATAAAAATTAGGCGCATAACACTACTAATACGAATATTTACTTTCGTAACTTCCATTCACGCCACAAAACATACGTACCAGTTCCGCGTAAACTGTAATTACATTTACTACAAACATCAAAAGGATATCATGCATGTTACAACCAAAATGTTTTAGATGGACATCCTGAAATTACATATGTTACACAGGTTGTCTGGACTTGACGTAAATCATACTTAAGGGGCCCCATCGTCAAGAAGGAGAAATCGGACTCGAAATAACAATATTATGTTATCTGTAGTTCAGCTGATATTGAACTGGCGTATTGTGATGGGGTGAAAATCGAAAATTACAAGCTATCTGAAATATTAAAATTGTCTATCGACGTCTGCGCCTTAGCAAACTCAATTTAAAGTTGAAAATGGCCAAAACCAGCTCCGTGGCCAGAACAGGGGCATTTGCGCTATTGCAACGCAAGAGTCAATGAGAGCGAGCGTCATGTTAGGTAGGTACAGTCGATGACAGTACCTATCTATTGTTTATACTTATTCACCTTATTCACCAGATGACCATTGAACAGACTAGGGTTTTACCAGGGTCTTCTTTCCTACTTGTCATGTTTCACACTACTCCAGGATCATCCAGGATCCAGGATCAGGATCGTAATCCTGGGCGCTTCTAGGGTATGACGTGGAGTCGAGGGACGTACGTACACATACATGCAAATACCTATTTACGGCCGTTCATGTACCCAGATGAAATCTAAAATCGAGCGTACTGCCGTCACTGTCACATTTCGAAAGGGTAACGGTGATAGAGCTTGCATGTCGATATCTTGTTACGGTAGAATTTAACGATTTTTATTTATTTTAAAAATATTGCCTGAAATTATCGAAATTCGGAAGCTGTCAAATTACTATTTTAGTTATGATTGATTTTTCTCCTTTTCATGTTTCATAGTGTCACATAGTAAAAAAACAAGTAAAGCTGGTAAAAATAAAATAATTAGAGATTACTTTGGGAATTAATTGTATCGAGCGAAGTGTTATGAATCGTGTATCGAAAGCTGTGTTATTAAAGATAATAAAATATAACGTTTTTATTAGTTACTATTATTAAGTACTGAATCTTTAGCCATTCGGGAATTGGAGGTTTTTTATAATATTTTTAAATTTCATTTCATTTAGGTATTGAGAAAATAAAATCACTATTTAAATGCTAGAGCTGGCCTTCCTTCCTTCACGGCCTTTGCAGTAATGAATTAAAAATAAATAATAATTTATGCTTATCACTCAAATAAATGCCCTGACCGGGATTCGAACCCCGGATCTCCAGCTACATAGGCAGGATCACTTGCAATTAGGCTAAAGCGGCCGTCAGTAGGTATACTATTAAATACCGAAAATATTCTGTTTACATAGTAGCCTTGGTATTTTCTATTGTCTCGCAAGAGGTGAGAAAAGTAGAGTATACTCCTCGGGGATAAAACTATTTTTTGTCTTGGGCGCGCCTAAATCCCTCACTACACTCAGGACTCAGTCTTAATTCCCTCGCTACGCTCGGGAATTAAGTTATTGCACCCTCGCTATGCTCGGGTGTAAATTCTGTAGTCCTTCGTTCCGTTCAGGATTCAATATCGCGCCCGTGACATAAAACAGTGCTTTATCCCCTTGGTGTATAATCTACTATTTTCCCACGTCTACAAATATCAACGATTCTGAGAAAAATGGGATAATTCTTGGGGTATTTTCGCATATCTGGCTCATGGAACCGCCTTAAATATCTACTGTAGTCAGGTACTTATATAAAGTAATCGCTTATTAGGACTCATAGGAATTGGTTGTGGCGGAATTGGTTAACTGTACCTACACGAAGTGCATATTCTTTTCTCTAGGCTACCGACTGCATGCGACGCTTATTTTATTCAAATGCGGTGCGGCTAGCTTCCTATGAGTTCACGAACTCTAGATGTACGAGTCTGCCAGAATTATGGTTAAGGATGACTTACAGTACTTCCAACGTAGAACGTTTGTTCTCTTGTACAGGTCCTATTTCTCAACCGATTCTCGTTAAATTTTGTGAGCGGGGTTGATGATTACAATGGAATTTTATTAACGAGTCAGATTTTATAAAATTTCAAAACCTATTTTCATATTAATGAATTCGTTTGTTTCTGCGGGGCGAATTTCGGTTTGTTCCCTTCTACGTCGCATTTCTCAACCGAAATTTTGTGAGCAGGTTCGATAATTATATAGTTTTTTTTGTTGAATCAGTTTATGAAAAATATCAAAATTAAGAAAAAAAAAAACACTTACAGAGCCACTAGCTTCACCGTCTCACATACAGAACCTTCATGAGCTTTTGAACTAGACTATGTTGTACCTATATTAATCTGAAAGGGAACCATGCATACCAACTTCATTCACTACTTCACACCCAACATTTACGTAATCACTGAACAAACATGTTCCGCCCGTTCGATACTTCGACCCCATCACGTCTAATAGAAGCTAAAGAGACTTATAATTTATTCAGCACGCATCGTCTCCGACGTCGCAGCCACTAACTCGCCGGAGAATAACTTTTTTCAATCATTCCCATCCGCATGATTTTTAAGGCACTGGCTTAAACATTTTTAGGGTTCCGTACCCGAAGGGTCCAAATCCAAATGCTAGGGAGCATTGCTGTCAATTAATGTACACCCAAGGATCTTTTAGGTGAATATAAGATACTTTTCATACCTGATCTAATATCCCGCTTTATTTCTTCAGATGTTTCTATGAGGGTCCTCAATTTCAATGTTTCATAATTTGTACTTTTTGATGATTCTATTGAATTTACCTAATTGTTTCCGGATGATAAAAGTCTTAACAACCATTTTACTGTATGAAGTAGCGCCCAAAGAATCACAAAACAATGTAATAAGTAACTAACCGCCCTATACAGTTATACTTAATAGAAGGACACTTCAATGTTAATAATGAAATCTGAAATGTCCACAACGTTTTAACGCTACAGTACACATAGCCCACAATCAGTCAATATTAGCCTCTCCCTCATTATCGACCATACATAGAGTGTTTTGTGATATGGGAATTGTATGTGGCAGTGGGTATGTATCTGTGCAGTACCTTTGAACGAATATCAAGTATCTACCGTTGAAGACATACAAATGTGAAGCACGTGTATACATTTAGATTATCACATACCTTTCCCAACAGACAAGACATTACCTGGAATGTAACATAATAATACGTTACATTTCAGGTAATGTCTGCTATACGGCTCACGATGTGAAACTGAAACAATCCGATTTTCTGTAGCCATTTTATTAGTAAGTTATTTAGATACGTTATATGGTTATTTATAGATCGACCGTCTTGAGTCCTCGCCTGTGATTGGATAGGGGTAAGTGGGGATGGTGCATATTCAGCGTTTTACGGCGTTTTTTCGTCATTGTCGTCTCATTAAATATTATCAAAAGAGACGATGATCAGAGTCAACTTTAGTAAAAAGCACAAACCAATATCGGGTCCGAGTCTTATTTGATTAATGTTCTCGCCGGCTGTTCTATGTATACTGTTATATGTATACCTGGGCGACGTCAAAAGGTCCCTGCCTCCCGCTATTCTTCGCGCAGCCTAAGTTAAGCGGTCGACCTATATCCTATAAAACGGGTATATCTCAAATATCTGATACATTTTTTGTACAACTGTAGTTCTCTTCTTCTTCTACTTTAGAAAAGGCTTTCCATCAAATTAATGATGATTTCGCCAATAAATACTTGTTCAATGACGTTGTTCCGTAACGTCGCCATGACAGTAGGCAACTGGTTTTGTTCGGTAGTGGATTCTGCTCGTCGTCGCGCCGACCACGTGTGTTCACCAACGCAGCGACGAGCAAAATCTGACTGCAGTTCTCATTAAATGATTAACATTGACGGATATATCTAAGGTAAATCGTTTGTTGCTCATTGCCAACGAAAGTTTCCTGCAGCTCAGGTGCCGGCATGCACGTATTGTACCTACGATTCCTACAAGTTTATGGTGGTGCAGAATTCTTCTTTTTCTTGTTTATGGTGCCTAAGTACGAAGCGTAAAGAACACACACAGGTAAATTGAGTGTGACCACGGAGCGGAATGGAAAGATAGATGATATACTTACCTAAAGAAGTATGTTGTTTTCCGCACGGTCCACACGGGCGTTTTTCAAAAAAAGTGTACACGTGACGAACCGGAGAACGACTTTTTTTCTTAACACCAATTTTGAAATTTCTTTGCTTATTCGATTTCACATAAGTTATAGTGTATTATTTGCGAAAATGGCATGAAAATATTAATAAATATAGAAAATATAGGCATTTTAACTTCAGATTACGGTGGAACTAGTTCCGGATAGTCACAATTATAAAATTCATTATAAATTGATTGTAGTGTTTTTTGGACCAGTTTTAGTTTACACATTTGAAATAAAGACAATAAACCATTTAAAACGGGCTTAATTTATAGAATTAATGGAAAAAATAAGCTTGGAGGATAAAATGAATGTCCAGTTCGTCACAATCGCATGTAAATGACTGCTAAAACATGTATTTATTGGTGTTAAAATAGTACTAATCAATAAAAAGAAAAATTTAATACATTAAGGAATATTCATTTAGTAATGTAAACGCTTAAAAATGCGAATGGTTGCACTACAGCAGCCAGAAATAATTATTTTAAACACTCCAAATCTTGTGACAGTGACTAAGCGGAATCTCATGTGACTAACTCGAAATTGTAAGGAATAGTGTACACATATTGAATATATTGAAAGAAAATACCAAAAAGAACGTATTGTGTGACTAACATCGTTTATTATGTATTAAATCAATGTATAATAGTAGTTTAATTAGACATTAAAACACTCATGTGACCTTATTATGAATCTCGCCTACGGCTCGTTTCAAAACACACACTCTTGTTTTAATACCCCTCATTATGTACCAGTTGCATACATTACTTTATCTACACACATATTATAAGTACTTTAAGATGGGTTCAGAAACCGAAGTAAATAAATACAATAATTGTATTAATTTAAGGCGAGGTTCTTCCATTGCAAATGTCCCGCTCTAACACGCGTGAGTTTGCAATTGACCATCCCACTCTCTATGGAACTGTGCGCGTAATTTTCGTAAATTAATAGTACATTTTTGGGTGAGAAAAATTACATGGCTTACTATATTAACAATATTAATCCCGACATCCCTCATACCATCAAATACGCTTATTTTAGTATTATTTTCTACTCATCATGTTACCTAAGATTGAAATAAAATGAGTTTTAAGATATAAAATAGAGGTATGTTTGGATTTTTTTTCTATCGAACAAAGTTTTGCAAATTGTGTAACGGACATCCGACGGCACTAGATAAAGGTCTCAAATATAACATAGTATTTTTTTTACATTTTTAATATGTAGTATTTCGAAATAAAACCGTTTACCAAATCAGATTTTTACTATAACCCGGCCTTAAATACAACCTTTTTTACACGGTTGCGGAAATCTCGAAATAAGAACTGGCAACCGATACCTGAATATTATTGGGATAGGATATTAGGATTATATAACCGAAACACCTTGAATTAAATGCAGCCCTAATAATATAAATAATATTTGTAAATGCTAGGTATAATGTTGTACCTATTATAATAAATAATTATATTCCCTTAAGTAGGTACCATAACCGTTTTGTACTTCTGTATTCTGTACTCTGTATCTGTGGTGTTAAAGTGGCGTACGCATAATAATCTATACATATAATAAAGCAGAAGAGGGTCGAAAATCTGTACATTGAAGATATTAGTAAAAAAATCGATGGAGGGGTCTAAGAATCGATAACAGAACACGTTTCAACTGTTTTTAGAATTCGTGTCTGTTTGTCTGTTTGTCTGTTTGTCTGTCTGTTTATATGTCTAACTATCACGCGAAAACTAGCGAATGGATTTTAATACAGCCTTCACTAATATGTTTATTGGATCTTCGGCCAGGTTATAGGCTATAAAAATCATATAGGTTAGGGATGAAAGGGGGTGAAAAGAGGGGTTAAACTTTGTATGAGAAGTCTTTCAGTTCATGATTTATAGGCTTGAAAATTGGTAAGTATATACATGGACGCAAAGTAAATAGCACCCCATTCAAACATTTTATAATAAACAGATAGTATTTGAAAAAATGGGGGGTGAAATAACAATACATCTGCCTCTCAGGGCTAAAGACAAAAATACAAAAGTCCCTCAAACCATATTAACTGTTTGAAATTAGAGATCTAATTATGTTGGTCAGTCAGTCTCTATCAATATTCACAAACCTTACTACGAAACCTCGGTTTTTTTTGTCTTCGATGGAGGGTACCTACGCAGAGCGGCGGGCTCTCGGTTGCATGGTAGCACTTGCGACATGTACCTATATATTAGGTATGTGCATTTTTGTATAAAATATTGTTTTTTGAGGTGCTCATTACAATCCAATGATATCCATTTTCAAATCGAAGATGGCGGACATTTACTTATTTACTTTTCTTAATAATCGATATGGGTGTCATTGAGATTCTTCGAGGTGCCGATTAGTTGCGTTTTCCGTCAGCAAAATGTATAAAATACGTTCAGCGCGTAACAGACATAAATTTAGGGTATATTGGTATTCGTTAGTAAAATATACCTACGTAACAATAGACATCAAGTATGACCAAATTCGAAAGTTATAGGTAGATAGGAAGCAAAAAAAAACACAATTCTCAGAAAATCACATACCTCTTAGAAGCAACCAGGGTGGGTGCGCTATCAACCTAGGCCCCTACTCCATCTACGAAAGTGAAAGAACAGACCAAAGTAGGTATTCAGTTATACCTATGTTTTACAAGAAGGCACTTTGAACTTTGAAAGGTATTCCACTAATTTATGAACAAAAAAATATCTATCCAACCACCTCTTTACAAAGCCGTTTGATAGGTCAACAATTTCTTTTTGTTCAATCATCTACATTGCTTGATGCGTATTAAGTATTTTCCGTACCTGCATCATAATGTTCGAATCATTTCGCACTCGCTTTTTTATCTACATTACTTGACGCGTAGGAATTATTTTCCGCACCTGCATCATAATGTTCAAAAACGTTAGCGCGCGCTACGCTCGCTTTTTCATCTACATTACTTGATGCGTTTTAAGTCTTTTCCGCACCTGCATCATAATGTTTGTAAAAATTTCGCGCTCGCTACGCTCGCGTTTTCATCTGCATGACTTGATGCGTATGAATTATTTTCCACACCGGCATCATAATGTTCGAAATATTTCGCGCTCGCTACGCTCGCGTTTTCATACACATTACTTGATGAGTATGAAGTATTTTCCGCACCTGCATCATAATGTTCGAAAAATTTCGCGCTCGCTGCGCTCGCGTTTTTTTCTACATTACTTAATGAGCATTTTCCGCACCTACATCATAATGTTCGAAAATTTTCGCGCGCCGTACGCTCGCGTTTTCATCTACATTATAGTTGATGCGTATGAAGTCTTTTCCGCACCTGCATCAGAATGTTCGAATCATTTCGCGCTCGCTGCGCTCGCGTTTTCATATACATTACTTAATGAGTGTGAAGTATTTTCCGCACCTGCATAATAATGTTCGAAAAATTTCGCGCTCGCGTTTTCATCTACATCACTTGATGAGTATTTTACGCATATACGAGTACATCATAATGTTCGATAATTTTCGCGCGCCCTACACTCGCGTTTTTATCTACATTATAGTTGATGCGTATGAAATATTTTCCGCACCTGCATCATAATGTTCGAAACATTTCGCGCTCGCTGCGCTCGCGTTTTCATACACATTACTTGATGAGTATGAAGTATTTTCCGCACCTGCATCATAATGTTCGAAAAATTTCGCGCTCGCTGCGCTCGCGTTTTCTTCTACATTACTTGATGAGCATTTTCCACACCTACATCATAATGTTCGAAAATTTTCGCGCGACGTACGCTCGCGTTTTCATCTACATTATAGTTGATGCGTATGAAGTATTTTCGGCACCTGCATCAGAATGTTCGAAAAATTTCGCGCTCGCTACGCTCGCGTTTTCGTCTACATTACTTGATGAGTATTTTCCGCACCTACGTCATAATGTTCGATAATTTTCGCGCGCCCTACGCTCGCGTTTTCATCTACATTATAGTTGATGCGTATGAAGTATTTTCCTCACCTGCATCAAAACATTTCGCGCTCACTACGCTCGCGATTTTCTTCATTTCTTAATGCGTATGAAGTATTTTCCGCACCTGCATATTAATGTTCAAAAATTTCGCGCTAGCTGCGCTCGCGTTTTCAACTACATTACTTGATGAGTATAAAGTATTTTCCGCACCTACATCATAATGTTCGAAAATTTTCGCGCGCCCTACGCTCACGTTTTCACATTGTTTTCAGATACATTAGTTGATGCGTGTGAAATCTTTTCCGTGCCTGCATCATAATGTTCGAAACATTTCGCACTCACTACGCTCGCGTTTTTATCTTCATTACTTGATGCGTATGAAGTATGCATCACAATGTTTTTTTTTTTTTTTTTTGCGCTCGCTACGCTCGCGTTTTCATCTACATTACTTGGTGCGTATGAAGTCTTTTGTACACCTGCATCATAATGTTCGAAACATTTCGCGCTCGCTGCGCTCGCGTTTTCATCTACACTATTTGATGCGTATGAAGCATTTTCCGCCCCTGCATCGTAATGTTTGAAAGAATTCGCGCTCGCTGCGCTCGCGTTTTCATCTTCATTACTTGATGCGTATGAAGTATTTTCCATACCGTATCAGAATATCCGAAACATTTCATCTACTTCCTTCTTAATATATATTTTGTCCTCTGTCATGTGTTTCATGTGGGCGCATTGAGCCGGCGTGCGCAATGTTTGGCGAGACAGCCCGGCGAAATACAGTGTAGAAGTTGATATGGATATTCACGCGAATGAAGTCGCGGGCAAAAGCTTAGATAAATAAATTTAAATCTTAAAAAATCCTCTCCCTGTGATCCTGATCTGTGTCCTTTAATTGAGGATTGAGGTGTGCAATAAAGAGTAGGTATTTGTTGTTGTTTGTTGTTGTTTAAAACTGGACTACCCGTGCGAAACCGGGGCGGGGTATACATGCGAAAGTAACTCTGTCTGCCTGTTTCCCCTTAAAATGCTCAACCGATTTCGATGAAATTTGGTATGGATATAGTTTGAGTCCTAGGGAAGGACATAGGATACTTTTATCCCGGAAATCATCCCTTAACGGGGTTTAAGTTAGAATGGAAGAGAGATAACTAGGTAAGTGCAAGAAATAGAAGAATGAAATAACATTCTAACGCGATGACGCGAGTTCTACGCAGACGAAGTCGCGGGCAAAAGCTAGTAAAAAAATAAGTAAAAAAGAACCGCCTCGTGTCCAGATTACATTAGAATTTTCAGTATATTATTAATGGTGGTTCTTTTTTTTATAAAATTGTAATTATTATTTACTTTTTAGTTATTGAAATATGATTGTCGTTTACCGAGACCTTCTCCAGTCTGTAACAAATACTTTCCTGAAAACCGCATCAAAATCGGTTCAGCCAAATGCGAGATAATCGCTGACAAACATACATGTATACAAACATACGGGTCAAACTAAGAACCTCCTTTTATTTTGTAGTCGGTTTAAAACACCGGTCACATTTCGTTTGTGTACTAAGCTTTATGACTCCAGTTAGTCACAAAATCGTTCCGGTAGGTATGTCACGTTACTATCCGGATGTGACGGATTCTACCGCAACGATTTAAAATCAAGATTTCAACTTGTTTTGAACCTATTCAATGTGGTTTTTGTTTCGTTTCGGATACTATGATAGTCTATTAAATGTCTAATTGCGTTTACAAAAGTCAATTATAATCTACTTACAGAAAATACTGTGACTGAGTCCGAATACTTTTTTTGTGCACCAACACTGCGGCCGCCTTTCGTCACCGTTTTGAAGGAGCTGACGTTAAATACGTATTGGCGGTCAATGTTTATAGCATTCTAATGTTGCCAGGATTGCAAAATAAATGCGTTTTGGGGAATATCGATTCCACAAGTATTGTTAAAATCGCTGTGACAATAACCGGAGGTTCCGGTATGGTCGATTTCTCCCAAGAAATCCCAACAGTGGAAAAAGTAGTTTTTTGGCATTAAATACCGTATTCTTTAATAAATAAAGCACATTTTAATATCTTGACTCATTACTTTACCTGTGTGACCACATTGAATAATCACTCGATTTTTTTTCGAGTTTCTGCAAGCCTCTAAACATGACTGAGTCGACGTGTGACATACACATTTTAGCACTTTTCGTATCTTTATTTTGTTATAAATCTAGCAATAAATATAATATTAAACGTTTTATAAATATAACATAATTGCTATAATCTACAAAATCAAAATATACCACTCATATACCCAAATACGAAAGGGAATAATTTTAAAATCACGTTTAAAGTTTGTGACACGCAAATTTTGCCATGTACACTTTTTTTGAAAAATGCCCACACATTGTTGCAATAATAAGTAATCTGTACGCACCGGCTGTAATCTAATTGCAAATATCCACGCGGGCCAACCCAAATTAGCTTTGCGTGGGCCCACTCGTATTTCAAGGGGACGTTCGATGTGATTTGCTTAAACCTGTTTTATGTTTCGTGCTTAACATTTGTTCGCTAATTAACGTACACACATACATAAGGTAAACGTCCCAATGCTCGACATGCAACGATATGCTCGACAGCTTGGCAAGAAAGTCTAGAAACAGAATTAATTTGTTTTGACCCTTGATGATGATGAAATTTTCATAGTTGCGTTTTCAAAGTTTCGAAAGTTCTCGGTAATTTTAAAACATTAAGTATCTTTACAAAGCCTGTCAAAGTTTTCGACTCGTAGGTATTTTCACTCTGCCTGAAGGAAAGCATTATATTAAGTGCAAAGTAGTACTAGTTGTTAGAAAAGTATTGCTTGGTATCTTGAATACGCTATTTTATTAATCAAAAGTAGGTAAGTTTATGTGTATCTAGTATGCATTGAATTCATGATCAACTTCACAATTATTGGATTGTTCTCTTTGTAAGCCAATCCTAAGTAATATTAATTAATTTGACGGCAAATTACCTACCCCCGGGATTCCTCGACATGCCTTGTACAGTCAGCAAAGAAAGTGCTCTACCACTCTTGGACTTTAACGTACACATAATAGAGTCGAAAAGTGGTAGACCACTTTTTTGGTCGACTGTACATAGAAGGTCCCAAGACTAATTGATTTTAAATACTCTATCTTGTAGATTCACGAATATGCTTAGTCCAGTTTTTTTCAGTGATTCCGTTTCTTTTAAATGACGTGGAAGTGAAAATAAAATAAAAAGAGTGTCTATATCTAATTTTTTTTCCTTATTGCCATAGAATCAGAAAATGATGCTAGAGTTTATACGTAGACTTTACAGGTAGTAGTTAATTGGAATTTGCAGATAGTAACAACATTAAGTAGAAATTAAGAATATTTTGTATTTATTTAACCTACCTTAAAATAAATCATGATTATAACTTAATCAAATCATATTGAAATATTTAAAATAATATTGAATTAAAGGTATGCGGTGGGATAAGTTGGAAGTTAGCTGGATGGCCATGCTGATCTTTATTTCTATGTATTTATAAGCCAATACCTAGTCCAAAATTTAAGTAACTGTAATGTTTCCATCAATGTTGTGTGTTTAATGTTTTTACATACCTACAAATAATTCACGTACATACATAATAATATATACGAGAAACTTGAATCTTCGTTTATAGACCAAACATTACATTATAAATTATAAGAAATATATTTACAGAATTTTTGAAAATTAGTTAAAATTTATAAAATTTATTAAAAGGGGTGAAAAGTGGGTTGAAAATTTGTACCGACAACCTTTGTTGGGACAGTCTGAAAACCAGCGCCGGGCACTCCGCCCAGCATATATATGCTGAGATTGGCCCCTTTTGCCTCGCCTTTGTTTTTTATCTCAACATTTCATGTATTTTTTTTTGTGTAATTGGAAGGAATTTTGTTTACGATATATGTTTTTAAGATTGTATTGTTGAGGTTTGTGGCAAAAAAATATTCTTATTCTTAAAGTGAGTAAGATAAGAAAAGCGATTTCCAGGTATGGAAAATCCATCCCTTAAGTGTGTAAAAAAAGGGGGTTAAATGTTTGTATAGAAAACGAGTAATATTCGAAGTGAGGGACTAGAGAAAGAAATGTCGTTTGTAGTAATATGTAGTATAGTATATAGTAGGTAAGTAGATCAAAACATTCTAATGCGATGATCGAGTTCTACGCAGACGAAGTCGCGGGCAAAAGCTAGTAATAATATATTTGTGTCTTTATCGCCATCATCATGTCGCAACATCAGGTGTTAAAGATAAGGAAATAATTATCTTCCGTCTTCAGAATTGCACAGTAGAGATTCAAAGCAAATGCTCTCCAACTCCAACTGGAGTTTAGTTAATGCAAATTAATGCAAATATGAGTGCATCAGCAAACCTTGATTATTCTCCAGCGTGCAAGAAGCTAATTAAATTAATAGCGCTCGTAGAAAGTACTAACGAGCCTGTAGATGGTGCGAAATCGTCAAACTGGGGGTTCGAAAAGTCCCCAAACTTTGCCACTTTCCTTCCTTTAAATTGATTAAGCCGCACCTCCAGTTATGAACGTTTCGTTAACGCGAATAAATGAAAATAGGATTTTTTATTAATTGCTCGTAATTTATCAGAAATATAAATGAAGTTTGATGTAAATTTGTATTGCGAATGACGTGCTGGGGTTGTTATTATGGGATTGCAGGGTTTTACAATAATAAACTGCGTCTAACATACATTCTTAAACTTCGTCACGTATTCTGTAAATTGGTCCAGTCCTATGATATTATATCATTAAAATATCATTAAATGACAATTTTTTAATCAAAGTGAAAATTGAAAAATTCAACACCACAGGTGGGATTTGAACCCACGACCTCTGGAATCCGTCCAACCAATTCCAACCAATCCAACCAACCAACCCCAATCTCTAACAATTGAGCCACCGTGGTATCCCTTGTAAATTCAATCAATCACACATTCAATCAATCATTCAGTCAATTTTCACTTTGATTAAAAAATTGAGATTTTCGCTAGCGGACGCATCCGCTTAA
The DNA here is from genome assembly GCA_951800055.1 of Cenopis cana. Classification (NCBI taxonomy): domain Eukaryota; kingdom Metazoa; phylum Arthropoda; class Insecta; order Lepidoptera; family Tortricidae; genus Cenopis; species Cenopis cana. Next base: position 13,359,192 of record OX637478.1, read on the forward strand.
CAAACATATCATTAAATGAGTTAAAATAACAATGAATCGAAGATTTATAATTTCTAAATCTCTACAGGCTCGCCTGTTACCGTCGGCCATTGTGAATGGTCCAACGCGTCCAACTCTCGCTACAGCATCACCCACTTAAGTACTCATCCTCGGTCTTTCGCCTGACTGCTCTAAGGGACGTAACAAATACCTTTAACCCCTATGGTCAGCGGTATAAGAGCTAAAAAGCGTGTCTCAATTTCTTTGAGTACAAAACGGAAGACGGAAACGGTGAGCACTCCCTATAATAGTTTGTACTACTTTGAAGTAGTATTGATTGTTGTAAATGCAATAATGTCTGACAACAAAGCACGGTACGGGTGGGTTGAATCAACGTCTGTAACCGTATTGAAATCTGATTTGATGAAAAGTTGGACAAGTTTCCATGGGATGACTGACCCGTGGAAACTTGAAGCTGTCATCCGATCACAACGCCGACGCCACATTTTTTATTTGTTCGTTTGCTGTAATCGTAAGTGGGTGCTAACACCCACTTAAGCAATAAGGATAGTGTAGCTAACTACAGAATCCTTATTGCCCGTGAATTATACCTGTAGAGTGAATCGGTTTTTACTTAGGTACTCTAGGTAAGCGCGTCTCATCCCAGACCACAATATCGTTTACCATCAGGTGAATTGTGGTCAAGCGCAATCCTATCTGGCATAAAACAAAAATATATATAAATGTGTTGTTCGATATTCGTACTTTACAGTACTGGCGACAAGTGAAAGGCCAATCTTCTATACATATAATAAAGCAGAAGAGGGTCGAAAATCTGTACATTGAAGATATTAGTAAAAAAATCGATGGAGGGGTCTAAGAATCGATAACAGAACACGTTTCAACTGTTTTTAGAATTCATGTCTGTTTGTCTGTTTGTCTGTCTGTTTATATGTCTAACTATCACGCGAAAACTAGCGAATGGATTTTAATACAGCCTTCACTAATATGTTTATTGGATCTCCGGCCAGGTTATAGGCTATAAAAATCATACAGGTTAGGGATGAAAGGGGGTGAAAAGAGGGGTTAAACTTTGTATGAGAAGTCTTTCAGTTCATGATTTACAGGCTTGAAAGTTGGTAAGTATATACATGGACGCAAAGTAAATAGAACCTCATTCAAACATTGTATAATAAACAGATAGTATTTGAAAAAATGGGGGGTGAAATAACAATACCTCTGCCTATCAAGGCTATAGACAAAAATACAAAAGTCCCTCAAATCATATTAACTGTTTGAAATGAGAGATCTAATTATGTTGGTCAGTCAGTCGCTATCAATATTCACAAACCTTACTACGCAACCTCGGTTTTTTTTGTTTTCGATGGAGGGTACTTTACCTACGCAGAGCGGCGGGCTCTCGGTTGCATGGTAGCACTTGCGACATGTACTACCTATATATTAAGTATGCGCATTTTTGTATAAAATATTGTTTTTTGAGGTGCTCATTACAAGAATGATACTTATCCATTTTCAAATTGAAGATGGCGGACATTTACTTATTTACTTTTCTTAATACTCGATATGAGTTTCATCTTTGAGGTTCTTCGAGGTGCCGATTAGCTGCGTTTTCCGTCAGCAAAATGTATAAAATATGTTCAGCGCGTAACAGACATAAATTTAGGGTATATAATTGGTATTCGTTATTAAAACATACATACCTACGTAACAATAAACATCAAGTATGACCAAATTCGAACAGGCGGATTGGAAAGCAAAAAAAACCGGCCAAGTGCGAGTAGGACTTCGCACATTTAGGGTTCCGAACCGACCGCAAAGTTAAGTTGGTTTTTATAGGAAAAATGAGGAAATTTCAAAGAAAAAAATCTAATTTATCAATATATTAGTATTTGTTGGTAAAAAATACGTAATAACAATCATTATTACCAAATTTTAAATTCATCGGAACAAAATTTCGTAAATTCCAATAATTTATGAACAAAAAAAATATATATTCAACTACCTCTTTACAAAGCCACTTAATAGCTCAACAATTTTTTTTTTTCAATATTTCGCGCTCGCTGCTCTCGCGTTTTCATCTACATTGCTTGATGCGTATGAAGTATTTTCTGTACCTGCATCATAATGTTCGAATCATTTCGCACTAGCTTTTTTATCTACATTACTTGACGCGTAGGAATTATTTTCCGTAACTGCATCATAATGTTCGAAAAATTTCGCGCTCGCTGCGCTCGCGTTTTCATGTGCATAACTTCATGAGAATGAAGTATTTTCCGCACCTGCATCATAATGTTTGAAAAATTTCGCGCTCGCTGCGCTCGCGTTTTCATCTACATTACTTGATGAGCATTTTCCGCACCTACATCATAATGTTCGATAATTCTCGCGCGCCCTACACTCGCGTTTTCATCTGCATTATAGTTGATGCTTATGAAGTCTTTTCCGCACCTGCATCATAATGTTCGAAACATTTCGCGCTCACTACGCTCGCAATCTCATCTTCATTTCTTGATGCGTATGAAGTATTTTCCGCACCTGCATAATAATGTTCGAAAAATTTCGCGCTCGCTGCGCTCGCGTTTTCATCTACATAACTTCATGAATATGAACTATTTTCCGCACTTTACCAAACTTTAGCGCCCGCTACGATCGCTTTTTCATCTAAATTACAGATGCGTTTGAAGTCTTTTGCGCACCTGCATCATAATGTTCGTAAAAATTTCGCGTTCGCTATGCTTGCGTTTTCATCTGCATGACTTGATGCGTATGAATTATTTACCGCACCGGCATCACAATGTTCGAAAAATTTCGCGCTCGCTGCGTTTGCGTTTTCTTCTATTTTGATTGAAGCATTACTTGATGAGCATTTTCCGCACAACCTACATCATAATGTTCGAAAATTTTCGCGCGCCGTACGCTCGCGTTTTCATCTACATTACTTGATGAGTATTTTCCGCACCTACATCATAATGTTCGTAAAAATTTCGCGTTCGCTACGCTCGCGTTTTCATCTGCATTTCGAGCTCGCTGCGCTCGCGCTTTCATACACATTACTTGATGAGTGTAAAGTATTTTCCGCACCTGCATCATAATGTTCGAAAAATTTCGCGCTCGCTGCGTTCGCGTTTTCTTCTACATTACTTGATGAGCATTTTCCGCACTTACATCATAACGTTCAAAAAATTTTCGCGCGCCGTACGCTCGCGTTTTCATCTACATTATAGTTGATGCGTATGAAGTCTTTTCCGCGCCTGCATCAGAATGTTCGAAAAATTTTGCGCTCGCTGCGCTCGCGTTTTCATCTACATTACTTGATGAGTATTTTCCGCACCTGCATATGTTCGAAACATTTCGCACTCACTACGCTCGCGTTTTATCTTCATTACTTGGTGCGTATGAAGTCTTTTCCACACCTGCATCAATGTTCGAAACATTTCGCGCTCGCTGCGCTCGCGTTTTCATCTACACTATTTGATACGTATGAAGTATTTTCCGCACCTACATCGTAATGTTTGAAAGAATTCGCGCTCGCTGCGCTCGCGTTTTCATCTTCATTACTTGATGCGTATGAAGTATTTTCCACACCCGTATCAGAATATCCGAAAAGTTTCGCGCTCACTTCGCTCGCGAGCGTTTTCATCTACATCTATAATAAGTTAATAACATATATTTAGTCCTCTGTCATGTTTCATGTGGGCGCATTGAGCCGGCGTGCGCAATGTTTGGCGAGACAACCCGGCGAAATACGGTGTAGAAGTTGATATGGATAATGGATATTCACGCGGATGAAGTCGCGGGCAAAAGCTTAGATAAATAAATTTAAAACTGGACTACCCGTGCGAAACTGGGGCGGGTTATATATGCGAAAGTAACTCTGTCTGCCTGTTTCCTCTTAAAATGCTCAACCGATTTAGATGAAATTTGTTATGGATATAGTTGGAGTCCTAGGGAAGGACATAGGATACTTTTATCCCGGAAATCATCAATTAACGGGGTTTAAGTTAGAATGGAAGAGAGATAACTAGGTAAGCGCATGAAATAGAAGAATGAAATAACATTCTAACGCGATGACGCGAGTTCTACGCAGACGAAGTCGCGGGCAAAAGCTAGTAAACAATACATACGTATATTTTAGAGAGGCTGTAGTTCCCTGATCAAATTTATTTTCAGAATAGGTAACTTACCACGCTGAAGGCCATTTAAGGCCTAGGTTGGCGCTTCACTCATGCCAATTCCATGCATTTTATTAGTCATCGAAATATATCTCTAAAAGGTTTTTTACAGAAAGTATGTCAATCCAAGTATTTAAGCGCCACCATAAATAGAAGTATTCTGCAGCGAACTACACGGAATGTGTCTAGACACTCAGTTGTTAGTGTGTCGTTCACTTTACCGTATCCTTTTCTATTTAAATCACGCAAGCACTGGTACAAACTAACGGGTGCCATAGTCTGTCACGCAAGAACCACTGTCAACGACATAATTATGACAAGATATGGTGCAAAGACATACCAGTAATGACGATCGCTTTCGCCTAGTTGGTAGTGACCCTGTCTACGAAGCTGGAGGTCCCGGGTTCGAATCCCGGTCAGGGCATTTATTTGTGTGGTGAGCAGTTGAGCACAAATATTTGTTCCTGAGTCTTGGGTGTTTTCTATGTATTTATGTATCTATTTATCTATATAAGTAGGTATGTATATCGTCGCCTAGTACCCATAGTAAAAGCTTTGGTTAGTTTGGGAATATGGAACCCTAAATATGTATCTATTAAATATGCCAAACCTGAATATACAGTCGCTGTGGCCGAAACAGGTCAAGACTATCATCATCACCTAGGCGTGTGGATGATGATCGGTCAGATCCGAGTAACACCCTTCTGGCGGGTTGGACCCTGCATGATACGCGATCACATATCAGCGGAGGAACACACACACGATACTATATCTGTACTGTTGAGCTATACATGCACATTGTCTATGTGTGCGTCAGCGTACGAGCTATGGGTTCACGTTGTCTATGTGTTCGTATGTGTCACAACTACAACCATGGCTAACCCGCGCTTGTGAGATAACAGTACTATACCGGGTGGCACCCATGATGGCTAAGCTACTTTACTGTGAATGCCTAGTTTTTAGGGCATCTTATACATACATATTACGAGTAGGAATAAGTACCTACTATTACAATCTTTATTATTGTACAGGTTATCACAGTAAATTGGCAATACTGAAGAGCCAACGAGCAAATTTAATTAGTTATCTGGCTTAATTCCGATTTCCATAGTAGTGTATCAGAGGTAGGTAATCACTTTTACGCATTCACAAACAAATGGCTGGTTTTAATCATCGTCGAATCCCTGATTACGGGGATAATATTGTGTGAGACCGACATATTCAATAATGTATTTGATTTTGCAGTACCTAGCATTAATTATAGAACATTCGGAACGTTAATAACAGCAATCAATAGTACACTGAACGAAAAAAATACTAATTATTAGTAAGTTTTAGTGAATCCCAAGACAGGGAGATTATATACTAACGGTAACAAAACAGTTTAGTAGTAATAAGTAATACAAAGAACAAATTTTTTGGTATTAGTAAATTACTACTATTATCAAAAACTGTTTTGTAACCATTGTATATAATCTCCTTGTCCTGGGATTCAGTAAAACTTACTAATAATTAGTATTTTTTTTCGCTCAGTGTACATTACTTACCAAGGGCGGTAAAACAAAGAATGTCTCAGCTCACAGGTATTGACGCCCGAGCCGAAGGCAATGGCGATAACTATGTGATCTGGGGCTTTCTTTATTACCGCCCGTGGTAAGTTTACGTATACACCTTTACGTATTCGGTTCAGTTATTAAAAGAAACGTGTTAAAAAGAATAGATTTTTCACTTCTCATGCTCGAAAAGTGTGTCATATTAGACTTATGAAGCGGGGCTAAAGTAGTACATTTAAGCCCTAGGGAAAATATGTATACATATTTATGATTTACAAAACATTTTAATTTGACCAGTCAAAATACTTCACCTATTAAATCCACCAATCACAGAACAGTAATTTGACAGATCAACCAATCAGAACACAGCTGTACTAAAATCGACCAATCAGGAAAGACGTTTTTCAGTTCTCGAAAGATTAAGCGTTGTCTATAGTCAAAGCAATTACGCTTTTTAAAAGAAAAAAAAAGTGCATGTTGCATCTCTTTCTTTAATATAGCAAAAGAAAGGGAGGCGAATGCGCAAAGCGAACACGCATAGCGAGGCATGGTGCTGTTCTTAGAAAAAAAAACATGCTGTCAAATTAGACAAGAGACCCGCCAAGAGTTAAATTATTCAAAGGTGGATAATTTGTGTTTATGTGTTTTCTTGCAATCGAAGTGAAAAGTAGAGTGTATGACTCGGGCCCAAAAGTCATATTACCACTCGAACAATTTTCCCTCACTACGTTCGGGAAAATAACCATCTTGTGGTAATATGCCTTACTTTAGACCCTTGTCAAACAATCTACTATAAGTAGTTACAATTACAAGGTTTAAGCTTAGATTAAGATATTATTTGATTCATGTCATAATGAGGTAGAGATCTTGGTTTTGGGGAAAATACAAAATTGTTTAACCTAGTGAACTTGAGAATGGCTGATATGTACCTAACAAATCTGTCGGATAGATGATCTGATGGGCAAGGGAGCCCCAGAGGGCCCAGAGTGGATTTTGGGCTTTACTCGAAATGCCTTGCACTCTGTTTAGTATATACCTCCTCCATTTATAAGCCCTGTATCTATATTCAATTCTTTTTTACATAAAAAAGCCGCCACAATAATGCATTACGTTCAGATCAGATTAGTACCTATTAAGGGAGGTTCTTTAGGGTCCACACTTCTCTGAAAATCTGACGTGCTGGATTTTTTTTCTCCAAGGTTCTACACTTTTTTACGTCCACAACTGGCATGCAAACCAGCCGATTATCAATTTTACATTATCAGAGATAGGTGGGGCGTATCTATAGACTATCAACACCTGACGCCTTGAAGTATGTTCGTTTAATAACTGTTTTTTATACGTTTTTTTTGTAGACGCTCATCCCGCCGCCGGAGCAGTACACATCGTAACCTTTTTCTCCAAAATTCAAAAACGAATAGGTCCCAATGACGCTCGAGTATTCCACATTTAGCATCGCCTACTACTTATAATCTGACCCTGAATTTAAATACCAATCTTTCAATTGTTATTTTAAATCTGTAATACAAATTATAAGTAAAGATAACGCCTTACCTTCTTGAACATGGCACAAAAGCCAAATCTGTAGGGTCATCGCGGCAAGACGGCGGGCACTTGACGCGAGAGCAGTTAGCACAAGTTCAGCTGTTATCGCAGTTCAGTTTAACTGGAGCACCCTCGCCGAGGCACGTGCCTCGGACACCGGCCAACTTGCGAAATGCCAACAACTTTAAAAAATGCGTGCTCTAATTATTTAGTGAAAGATTTCTGGAGGCTCTGCAGTCTTCTATACATATATATACGATCAACCATTTTGTCATTTTCGTACCTTGTCAAAGTGAGAATCTATATGAAAGCCGCTAGAGATCTCATATATAAGAGAGAGAGAGAGAGTGGCCCAGAAATCAAATTGCTTGAGTTGCCTATAATAAATAACGTAGGTAGGTAGTAATTCATTTCTTCACGTTATGCTATATACAGGGCGTCCCACACCTATGCCACATGGAGGGAAAGTACCTTGAATATTGTAGATGGAAGATTTTACTAAAAGAAGACATTATTTTCATTTAAAAAACAATTTAAACTGTAAATAATTTACATGGTTGAGTCGGAAATCGAACCCGCTACACGAAAAAAAATTACCCTGTAGTGTTATCATACCGATCGAAACGCTTCATCATAAGGATTATTTTTTGCTAAATAATATAGTGTAAAAAATAAAAGGAAGACCATCAATTTTAACATTTGATGTGAAGTTTTGTTTTCTTTCTCGTGTAGCGGGTTCGATTCCCGGTTCAACCATGTAAGTATTTAAAAATGAATGAATGCAGTTTAAATTGTATTTTAAATTAAAATAATGTCTTCTTTTAGCATAATCTTCTATCTACAATATTCAAGGTACTTTCCCTCCATGTGGCATAGGGCTGCCTTTAGCTGTACGGGAGCCCCCCTTAAAAACATTTAAAAATAACTGTTGACTATTTGTATGGCTTTAGGCCAACAAGATGCTTAAGTATACTGTGTAAATTTGAAGACTGTAGCTCCAACCGTTTGGCTGTAAAACCTGTGTGACAGACGACGGACGGAAGGACGGACGGATGGACGGACGCGTGAGTGACAGCAATAAGGTTCAGTTTAGACCCTTCGGTTACGGAACCCTAAAAACTAGTATTACACATAACCGTTTGGCTGTAAAACCTGTGTGACAGACGACGGACGTACTGGACGCGTGAGTGACAGCAATAGGGTTCAGTTTGGACCCTTCGGGTACGGAACCCTAAAAACTAGTATTACACATAGACTAAGTAGTCATGTTTACATTTGAGTGCAAAAGATTTTTTCCGTCAATAAATTGTAACTAGTCTCTTAGTAGTATTGTTTTGTTAGGAGTAGGTTGAATGTGACCCTTAACAAATAATTTATACGATGTTTGTAGCAACTACAAATAAATAAATAAGAAAGACAAACAACTCTTTGACACGTCTCGTTGAATATTCTAGATTAATCTAGCTCATTCACAAAGCATTAACAGCGCGCCAAACACGAGGATTAATTCACCCAATTAGGGGCTCGAGAACAATCCGAGATTTATGCTAAACAGAGGAAATGCTGACTGCTAAAAGGTGTAAATGATGCTACAAATTTACCTTGTTCTTTGAAAACACTTAGGCATCTAATTACGCCGGGTAGATACTGCTTTGTCATTGAAATTACTATATCCTAGTATATCCCGCAACAAAATGAGGGCCACACATTATATTACCGGAATGGCATCCGCCACCTGAAAAAGAAGGAACAGTAACGTGACGAAATTGAACCCTATCCATTACTGCTGCGCGTGTTACACGTGTCGGTACGCGGTAAAGTCCTTCGCAAACAGATCCCTGGTATTCGCCTTTCATATTACCTAATGTATAAGGATAATACGTATAAAGGTAACGTGCCTCGTGTGCCATATATCGTATTGAATAGGGATACGCCGCAGCTAAGTGGGTACTTGAAATCTAAAGCAATTACGGGGCAGCTGGGGAGAGAGGAACAAATAAGGTGATAAACGAGGGAGCATCTATCAGGCGCCGTAGACGTGCGGTGCAAATAATTGATTCCCCGCTCGCCTCTAAATGACGTATTTTCTGTAAATTAAAAACCCCATTAGTAAACCCATTTTGAAATACTCTCATGGTATATGTAGACATTGTTTCAATGTGTGAGTTCCTGTGTATTGCGTAGATAAGTAACGCTTCTGTTGTAAGCTGATGTGAGCGTAAACTCTGGACCGGCGTTCAGTTTAATAAAATACTTAGTTTTTCTCTACTTAGTCTACCAGAATCCTGCTAATAATAACGGATGATGATGACTAGGTATACAACGAATTTAGGTATAACCTGAATTAACATATAGGATACTTAATAAAATTATTATTTGTATGTCTTTCCCGTTCACGGGACAATGGTGTCCCGGACCTTTGGGAGGCGTGCGCGGAGCCGAAGTACCGAGGCACCGAAGTGCCAACGAGTACCACATAGCCAACACGTAGAGGCCCTTTTGACAATTTAATGAAATGCAAGGGATACACCGAGCGGATGCTGTCCCTGCCCGTGTCATGGGACGCACACAGAGACAGCACCCGCCAGGGTGTATAGGAACTATTGCTGATTGATGGACTCTAAATGAACTGGGCTATTGGGTGAATCTGATGGACTAATGGCTGGGCTATTGGGTGAGACAACGGACGCCTGCCTAATAAAACTGTCTCAAATTTTTATTTCCGGCAGACGGTGACTCGCTCTCTGCTAGATGGGCCCCCATAAAATAGCGACATTATAAAATGGCCTAAGGGCAACACCGGTCAGAGAGCTGGGGGTGGAGAGGTGGCACTGGACTTTAAACATATAGCCAACTCGCCACTTAGGTGACCACATCCACCCTCGAGCGACAGCTCTTGCGACTCTACTCTGGACGGCCGGTTAAGGCAAGCAGAGCAAATTATTATTATTATTATGTCTTTCCCGTTCACGGGACAATGGTGTCCCGGACCTTTGGGAGGCGTGCGCGGAGCCGAAGTACCGAGGCACCGAAATGCCAACGAGTACCACATAGCCAACACGTAGAGGCCCTTTTGACAATTTAATGAAATGCAAGGGATACACCGAGCGGATGCTGTCCCTGCCCGTGTCATGGGACGCACACAGAGACAGCACCCGCCAGGGTGTATAGGGACTATTGTTGGTGGATGGAATCTAAATAAACCGTGTTATTAGGTGAAGATGATGGACTAATGGCCGGGCTATTGGTTGAGACATCGGACGCCTGCCTAATAAAACAGTCTCGCATTTTAATTCCGGCAGACGGTGACTTGCTCTCTGCTCGATGGGCCCCTATTAAACAGCGACATTAAAAAATGGCCTAGGGGCAACACCTGTCAGAGAGCTGGGGGGTAGAGAGGTGGCACTGGACTTTCAACATATAGCCAACTCGCCAATCTTATGTAACCACATCTACCCTCGAGCAACAGCTCTTGCGACTCCACTCTGGACGGCCGGTTAAGGCAAGCCAGAGGTGGGGGGGCCCGTCCAACCAACCAACCGATCAGTACATCCTGACCCCAGGCTCACCCCCAGGAGCACTCAGGTACGTAGGGTCGCTACTCCCTAACAGCCCGCCACAAGCTGCCTTACGTTGACTGATTGCACTGGAGAACCAGTGGGCGATGGGGTCGTCACATTATTATTATTATTATCTCTTTATTTATTTGGAAACTTAGGCTAGGTTGTTATAATAGCTTTATAAAAAGTAAAATATAAAAATACATTTACAAAACATAAAAATATTATAAAAACCTAACCTAGGGTGCCGCCGGCAGCGGGGCAGGGCCTAAGCTACCGGCGGTTAGGGCGACAGAGAGAGGAACCTCCTGACAATGCGCGCCGTGTCCAGGAGTACCGCCTTCTGAATCTGACCCTTGACCCAGCCATCTAGCGAGAGTCTCTTGAGGTGTTGGTCGAGACTCTTCGCTATTAGACCGTTCGCAGAAACAACTATCGGGACAATGGTCGTTGAATCAACATCCCACATGGCGGTTACCTCGTGGGCCAAGTCTAGGTACTTGCTGAGTTTGTCCTTCTCGGCCTTCACGAGGTTCTCGTCATGGGGGATGGTGATGTCAACGAGCACTGCCTGGCGTTTTGATCGATCTATCAGCACGATATCAGGCTTATTGGCTACAATAGTCCTGTCCGTGATGACAGATCGATCCCAATAGAGCGTGGCACGACCATTTTCGAGAACTGGCGCAGGTGTGTACTTATAGTACGGCACTTCGACGTCCACAAGACCATATAGAAGAGCAAGTTGCTGGTGAATGATCCTGGCTACAAGGTTATGTCTGTGCAAGTACTCGCCGTTCGCAACACAGATGACCACAACCGGAAATGATATGCCTGAGTGACTCTCCGGGACGGCGGCATGCCCGACAAATGTCGACCGTACCGTCCTTCAGGATATACTTCCGGTAGTTGTTCGTCATGATAACTTCGTCCGCAATTGCACAGACAAAACCTTCGGTTTCCCCGAAGAGATCCCCGAAACGTAGCCAGTTCACCGACGCGAGCAGGTCTACATCGGGTCCCGTAAGGGCCCTGCAGAACCTCCCGTGTAGCTCCTTACTCTTCCATACGGCCTTGCGGTCCTCGGTACTCATTACTTTAAGTCTGCGCCAGTTCTCTTTTGCCATGAAGAGCGGGGTGTAAGATGCGTCTACTGCAACTACGTCCCGGTGCATCCCGCACTCGCTGTTTAGGAAATAATCCCTGAGACTGCACACCTCGCGGTTGTGGAGGTCTTTCGCGTTTAAAAAGCCGCGTCCTCCGCACTTCCGCGGGATGTACAGTCTCATAACAGACGAGCGCGGGTGTAGCATGCGGTGCGCAGTAAGCAGAACACGCACCCTACGGTCCAGGGCGTCCAGCTCGGTCTGAGTCCATCTTAGTATGCCAAAGGAGTATATGAGTAAGGGCATCACCCAGGCGTTGAAGGCGCGCACCTTGTTGCCGCCCGACAAAAAGCTATTATATACTTTTGTCAGGCGACAGAAGAAGCGCTCCTTCACCGCCCGCTTTACGTCCTCACCCTCAATACCCAAAGACTGTGACATACCAAGATATTTATAGGTTTCTGCTTCGGAGAGAGATTTGAGTGACATTGTCTCAGAGAGCTGTAAATTTGTAGAATTTACAACTTTCCCCCGCTGTACATGCATGACCGCACACTTATCGACTCCAAATTCCATTTTGATGGCGCTACTGAAAGCTTCTGTCGTTTTCAGTAGCGTCAACAGATCCCGTGTATTTGGAGCAAAAAGCTTAAGGTCATCCATGTAGAGCAGGTGAGAAATGACCTCACCCTCTCTCCGGAGCTGACAACCTAGCCCTGAATCCTTCAGCAAAGTGCTGAGCGGATTCAGAGCTAGGCAGAACCATAGGGGACTCAGACTGTCGCCCTGGAAGATACCTCGCTCAATCCTGATAGAGCCCTGCGGCCCAGAAGAGTCATCTCGTCCACCCGGTTGACGAAGGACAGTGATCCACTGCCCCATGCAAGCACTTAAGAAGGATCTTACAGCTGCATCAACTTTATACAGCTCTAAGATCCTCCTCAGCCAAGAATGGGGCACCGAATCATAGGCCTTCTTATAGTCAATCCAAGCGGCCGAGAGGGTCCCTCTATTCCGCCGGACTCGTTGGCAAATGGTCATGTCTATGAGGAGGAGCTCTTTAGTACCACGCGACCCAACCCTACATCCATTTTGAGCTGGGGCCAAAATATTGTTCGCAACAATGTGCGCGTTAATTTTTGCTCTCAAAATGGATGTAAGGAGCTTGTACAGCGTAGGCAAGCACGTGATGGGTCTGTAGTTCTTCGCTTCAGTGGTACTACCGGACTTGTAGAGCAGGGAAGTTACACCTGTTGTTAAGGAAGGTGGCAGGGAACCGAGCTCGAGGGCTTGCTGGAACTGCGCTGCCAAGCGTTCGTGTGAGCACCGAACCCACTTCAGCCAAAAGTTGTGCAATCCGTCCGGACCCGGACTTTTCCAGTTCAAACAAAACAATAATGTAAAAAAAAACAAAACCAATTTTATTTGTTTTTTATTTTCCTTGAGTGCAGATTCTTCCTTTGGAGTGATATTTGCAGGATGTGGTTGTAGAGCTCTTAACTAACCGGATTATAGTTTTAGTGACACAAGTTCTTACAGAGTAATTTAAGGTAGGCACATTTACCCTATCTAAAAATAATAAATTACCTTCCTCCCGATCTGGTTAAACGTTGTTTTTATTATATATAAATCCAACCAAAAGCTTCATGTTGCTTACAGAGTATCTATGGCTTACAAAAATATTTGGTCAGTCAAAAAGTCAGTTTTCAATTAAATATAATTGAATTAAAAATTTATTTAAAGTAACAGGAATTAAAAATTATGATATTAAACGTAAAAACTATACACCTAAAGTGTAACAAAGACAAAATAAGTTTCCTAAAACATATCACGCCCCACTCCGATACTCACCCGGACCAAACGGGCCAATGATACTGGCGGCATTACCCCGCTGAATTGCCAGCGGAGTTTGTTGGACCAGGGGGCCGATTTTTGAGTTTCGAACGCTCGAATTTTCACTCGACAGCTCTCAAAACGTCATAGTATTTTGACAGATCTCGAGTAAAAAGTCGAGCGTTCGACACTCAAAAATCGGCCGCCTCGTAAGGACCAGCGCGGTAATCACGTAACGTTTTCGACCGTCAGTACGATAGATTTAAATGTCAAATCCCATACTAAAACTGACATTAAATACGTACCAATGGTAGTACATATCGTTACGTGATTACCCCGCAGAATATGAATTGAATTGTATCTCTTTTAAGTTTATATAAAAAAGGTAACCACAATCGTTGGGGAACGATGATATGACATGTAAAACGGCATCATCGGACACGAGGATCGAAGGGTCGTCAGTGGCTCGTGGATCTGGAAGCGTAGTGTAGAGGCAGCGGAAGGGACCGGATGTTTTTCCTTCAGGGCGGCATACGAGTATATCCCGGCTGAATGTGTAGCCCAATCGTCATTTGAGAATAAAAGATGCGCAGCTCCGCTTACATTTCCTTCCGAAATTTTATTTTCGATTGCTTTTATTTTGGAATTTTGTTGATGGATTTTTGGCAGATATATTTATGGTAATTTTGGGATAAGACAGGTAAAAAATATGTTTTTTATTTATTATTTGAGTGGTGAGTGAATTCTTGTTAGATTTGTCAGCGTGAAGGATAATGTAGGGATAAAAAGGAGGTTTAGAGATAAAGGAAAAATTTAAAGATTAAGCTCCGAGCAGGATTCGAACCTGCGCCCCCCTCAATTTCAATTTATCCTTTATTTCTAAATTTGTAGTATGCGTTAGCTACTGCTTAATACAAAATTAATAAAAACCGGCCAAGTGCGAGTCGGACTTTGCACATAGGGTTCCGAGCCGACCGCAAAGTTAAGTTGGTTTTTGTAGGAAAAATAAGGAAATTTCAAAGAAATAATCTAATTTATCTATATATTAGTATTTGTTGGTAAAATAAACGTAATACCAAACATTATTATTTATAGGTATTTGGGAAATTAAAAAAATCTTTGGAACAAAATGTCGTAAAAAATGCTGACTTTGGTGGCTTTTCATTCCTTTGTTTTTCAATATAAATAAATATAAAATAAATAATAAATATTTGTGGACAATCTTACACAAATCAACCTAGTCCCAAACTAAGCAAAGCTTGTACTATGGGTACTAAGCGACGATATACATACTTATATAGTTAAATAAATACTTAAATACATAGAAAACATCCAAGACCCAAGAACAAATATTCGTGCTCATCACACAAATAAATGCCCCGGCCGGGATTCAAACCCGGGACCTCCAGCTTCGTAGGCAGGCACCAACTAAGCTAAAGAGGTCGTCAAAATTGATTAATTATTATAAATTAAAAATATAGTAAGTATCTACTCAATGAGCTCTATACAACTATACCCCACTCGATAAAAAATTTTTCGCGCTCCCCTTTAGCGTATGGGAAAAACATTTAAAAATAAGTTTTGACTATTTGTATGGCTTCGGGCCAACAAGATGCTTATACTGTGTAAATTTGAAGCCTGTAGCTCCAACCGTTTGGCTGTAAAACCTGTGTGACAGACGACGGACGGACGGACATCTGGGCGTCACCAATAGAGTTCCGTTTTGACCCTTCGGGTACGGAACCCTAAAAAAGGAGGTGCTCCCAAGCTTGATACGAGTTTGCTATTCGCCTTCAGCAGCCTCAGTCTTTCGGCGAGTGTTTTATTAGAAGGAGGTGTGTCTATAGAGGCCCTGGTGGAGGAAGAAGGAGGAGGCGGAGAGGCACTGGGCAGCGGAGGATCGATAACCATACGAGTGCCACCACGGCGGGCGGTATGGATTGCGAGCCCCCGCTGACCTTTGTATTGTTTATTATCGCCACAAGCTGGGCAATACAGCATGGTGGTTTTAGACAGGGCTGCGAGTGCGAGGGCAATTGGCTGAATTGAATTGAATTACCCTGCCGGTTAACCCGAACAGAGTAATTGGCAGTAATAATTTTAAGTATATAGAGAGGTATACAGCTATTTGTGAAAAACGATTAATTCAGTGTTCAATTTGTAATTGGGCCGCTGAAACATTCACATATGATATGACACAGATGATATTTTAGCGTATATAATAGCCTATATAGGTTAATAAAAAAATAGCTGAATGCTAAAGCAAAGTTTATGACAAATGTGTGCGCTTGTTTGGAAGTTGAACAACATTTTGTGCCCGTGGCGCGGCGTTCAGGGACGAGTTAATTCGGTAATATATTCTCCGTTAAGCCTTTACTTGATGAGTTATTAGATGTTCTAAGTAACCGTAAAGATGAGAAACTGAGAGTTAAATATCACATACGTTGATGAAATCTATTTTAAACCTTATCAGCCATCTTAGTCTTGGCGTTGGTTTTAGGAACAACTGTAGATATTGTTGGAGTTTCCGTATACATACTCCGGAAAATCCGGAATGAATTATTGAAATTCCTACTGCAACGATATGAGAAGAATATCTCGTTACTTAAGTTAGCTCATCAAGTGTGCGTAAGCGCGGAGCACTGATAGATGGGATTGGAAATAAATTGAAACAAATTTTCGTCTACGTACAGTCGCCATCAGATATATTGGAGCGAACGAGGTGCTCACAAATATCAGAACACGACTCTATTGTCAAGGCATTAGAGTGCATGTTCAGATATTTTTGAGCACCCTGAGGAGTACAGATATATTTGATGGCGAGTGTACCATACCCTGTTTTTTTGCTGTGCATTGTGAAATGCATAGAACTTCATAGATAAAAAAACACACAGAGTAATGATTAGGTGCATGGTATCTGGTGTCCTTCACAATAAATTGTTGTATAATCTTTCCTTCATCTCATCCGTACTATAGCCAATACGCTGGCGATTTCCTTAAGAAATTACAAATATTATTGGAGCTGTACATACTTATAATGGATACGCTGTCAGTGTGATTTAGACGCGGAACGGGCGTTCGAGACGTGAATTCAAATCGACGCGGACTCAATACGAACAGCGGGTGCGGAATTGAACAATATCAGGAGGGGCTTACTACCGTGACGTCATCGCGCCGCGCAAAGTACATGCGGCCGCCGGCTCACACATTGTGTGACTATTCAATGGCTGCGGAGCAGCGTTACGGATCGCACGCGCACGCGCTTGTACGATCATAAAAAATAATTCTTTTCGTGTAGTTTCGTGTTAAATAATAATGTCAAAACCACAGCATTATTGTATTGCAGCAGGTTGCACCAATAATAATAAGAACGTAGACGTAAGAACGGTCATTGAGTTTGGTATTCACCAACGGTTGACATAAAAGAAAATGAAAACGTTGGTTCTAAGAAACCTCTTTTATTTTTTAAAGTGATGCCTTTAAAATTATATAAAACTTTGTATGTGGTTACATGTATGGAGTGCCCCCTCCCCCTACTTTAATATTTTTTCGTCATTTCACATCACTTTTACGTAGCGCCGTAGCGGTTCATACGAGCAGAACACACCTTCCTGCTAAATATTTTAATTGTATTTGTAGTGTTTATAGTCTCCGAGTACATCGGCTGTCACATACAGACGAAAAGACGGACGGACAGACGGGTTCCGTTTTCACCATTTTGGCTACGGAACCTTAAAAGTACTATTCGTAATTGTATTGTAAACAACACTACTAATAATAATAAAGTACATATATTAAAATAGGTTATCGCTGGTGGTAACCCTAGCGCTGAGGGCGGGGCCTCGAAAGAGCGCGTTGCGTGCGATAGAAAGAGATGGCCACGTTTAGGCACGTTTGGCATACCTAAACGGGGAATTTGTTAGCAGAGAAACTTCTGTACTTGTACTATTACTTATTCTGTGACAATATCCTCATATTTCAGATCCTTTGGGTTGAATATTTCACAGCGCTGCTCTTATGTGTTTAGGATACCTAACAAGAATAAGGATGTGGCGGGCTAGCGTAGAAGTATGATTAAGGCGACTTCCTGACTTGGCGTGGCGGGATCGATATGTGACATTTTCTTCTTTGACGTAAACTTACTGACGTCGCAAAGATTCTCACTTGACATAATACTGTCAGTATTACGTATTACGTTTGCGCAGTAGTAATATATATACGTATTGCGCAGAAGCGGACCAGTACTGCCTTCGCATCGTCCCGCTTCCGCGCATCCCGCGCCAGTCAGGAAGCACTCATTTAAATGTAGGGGCGCAGTAAAAAATAGTACTGAGTTGACTGACAGTTGACACTGACATTTGTCAGTTTTCTCGTATCGTACTGCCTCCGCACCGACAAATCAGGAAGTCGCCTAAGATGGAGTGGCGGATAGGTACGTTTCAATATTACGTTACGTCAGCACAATTTGCCAACGCGATCCGTATTTTGCGGCTGTTCTTATTGACGGCAGTTCAGATCTTAGGACTTAGATGGTATTAGATGGGTATTCTAATTTTATCTGTGCAAACTAAGGTAAGCAACAAATGAAAGTAGTTAATATGTGTGTTATTCTTTCTTGTCTTATGTTATGTATGTATGTATTGCTTTATTGTACATAAAACACAACAAAGGGAAAAAGTGCAAAAAATAGATGAAATACAAAGGCGAGCGAGACAATAAAAAATAAAAAAAACATTTATTTCGGAGTAATCATCCATAATTGGTTAGTTTAAATAAACTTAAAAATAGTGTTAGTAATACTTAAAAAAAAACTAAACATTTAATAAAGACTTTGAATTTGAATTTGAGCTCGTCCCATTAAGGGATCTCTTCCAGCTAGTGCAAATGAATTGAACAGGAAAAAAAAGAAATACGGGTTGCACTCCGGGAGTGCCGGCAGAAGTGAAAACTCAATGATAAAGTAGTTTTCACCTGCCTAAACATTTTTGATAACAGCGCCACCTTCGAACAACAGAAGACACTAACTATACTGAACGGTGCTGTCGGTTGTAACTTAACACGGTAAACCTGCACTGTGAGAAACTTCGCTTGTTTGTTCATAGGTGGCGCTGTTACCAATATCCATCTTCTACAGGTCACGTGTCCATCTTACGATATTAGGAGGGATCAACTTAGCTGGTCTGACGATCTGACGGTGACGTGACCCTGACGCGAGTTTAACATTTTTTCCCCCATCACAAAAAGTGCACAGCGCCACTAAAGAAGATTTTAATAACATTATACCAATTATAAGTAAACTTTTGATTGTATATGAATTGGATTTGAGGTATAACAAATACATAACACCCTATTATTTTCATTTTGTAGAGATAGGTAAATTGTCTATTTTACTATAAATAAAGTATTGAAGTATATAAATAAAGTATAGGTGAGTAAGTAAATAAAGTATTGTAATTTTTGTGCACTAGTGTAACAATTATCTGCAGATAAAACATTTTATAGATTAGCAGGCAGGTACGCTAATATTTATTGTAATTGTAGTGAAAGCTTTTCCATTAACATTAACTGATGGACGATCAGTTGAATGCCCTCATTCGTCAATCCGACTTGACATGGAAAAGTACGTATTATCCGTTTTCAGATGATGTATTTAAGCCAAAGCACATTTGCTTTATATGTTATGTTATGTGAATAAAAATGTTCACATACATATTGGGTCTGCAATGCAAAACACAGACTCGGATAAAAGTTATAACACTTCTCTTACTTGGTTGGCGGGGATGGGGTGCGCACGGCACTCCATATTGAGACCCGACAAAATAAAACTGCATTCTTAAATGACGTCATTCGTTTGTTAGGTACTACATATTTGCGTGACACATACTTCTAAACCGCGGACTTGTATTTTTTAATACTAGCGATAGTTTGATTAATTAAAGTGACTTGTTTCGGAGATCACCCCCAAATCAAACCCGTGAAACAAATAACTTATTAGAAACATACTTATAAAATAAAGTAAATTTGTCGATGTATACACCTAGAATCTTTATATTGTCTGGTATAATAAACTCAAAATCCGGAAGTCTAAAAAATAAATAATAGTGCCCAAGTACTGACGGCACTAAAAGCAGGAAAATAAAACTAGCGCAAATATTTTTATCATGGGGAATAGTAGAATGATAACATACATGGAGATTGGAGGGTACGTGACATTTGCTGTTATGTACGGTCGTGCGGAAAAATGTTTTATCTCCATTACACTTTGTGCTCCGGCCTCGTAGGTGACAATAAAAAAGTAAAAGGTGTTTTAGTTCGCGTAAAAAGTAAGATCCGCGCCACGCCAGTATACCTCCATCATCATGGGGTGTGAATCGAGAAGTAATGTGAGGCGTCTTTCCGGAAAGAGGTATTTTTGACGGAAAATCTCTTCTAATTTTTAGATTCCACAACATATACGTATGACACTGTATGATAAGGGGGATTGAAAATGAAATGTTTGTGCAGAAGCTACAATTTTAGTTAAAATGTTAGAAAAAATGACAATAAAATGATACTCAAGGGTAGGTAATATTTTAAATACTTACATGACGCTTTTTAATAATATTTGTAAATTAAAAACCATTCATAATTTTTTATTATACTAAACGCGACTGACGCGTGACGGCCGTCGATATTTTGTACAGTCAAGTGCAAAAATATGGGTGCATACAACTTGCTCAAAAATATGTCCCGTCTTATGTCGGTGAATTAAGGTTTTGGTACATATTTATGAGAGGATTCATTCGATACATATTTTTGCACTTGATCTAGAAAACGGGCCGGCCCGGACACGGAACGGTCTAGCGTGAATCATCCTTTAATGGTGGTATATGAACGTGTTAAATTTTATTTTATTCAATATTAATGTAATTACTAATATAGCTTGGTAATGTATGTATATTTTATTTATTTACTTCATTTATTTACTCTATTTATTTACTCTATTTATTTACTCTATTTATTTACTCTATTAGTTTACTCTATTTGTTTACTTTATTCGTTTACTTTATTTATTTTCTTTATTTATTTACGCTACTTATTTTCTTTATTTATTTACGCTACATTTACTGTATTCATTAACTGAATTCATTAACTGTATTCATTAACTGTATTCATTAACTGTATTCATTAACTGTATTCATTAACTTTATTCATTAACTTTATTCATTAACTTTATTCATTAACTTTATTCATTAACTTTATTCATTAACTTTATTCATTAACTTTATTCATTAACTTTATTCATTAACTTTATTCATTAACTTTATTCATTAACTTTATTCATTAACTTTATTCATTAACTTTATTCATTAACTTTATTCATTAACTTTATTCATTCACTTTATTCATTCACTTTATTTATTCACCGTATATATTTACTTTATATATTTACTTTATTTATTCACTTATTTATCGACTTATTGATTCACTATATATATTTATATTATTTATTCACTTTGTATATTTACTTTATCTATTCATTTATTTATCTACTTATTTATTTACTTATTGATTGATTTATTTATTTACTTATTTTACTTATTTATTTATTTTATTTCTTAATTAATTAATTAATTAATTTCTTAATTAATTAATGTATTGATTTATTTATTTAATGTACATGTATTGCTGAAAAGGAATAGAATAATGTTTACTTACGGTAAATATTGTGATCAACAACCAATAATATTTATTGGATACTTCCAATAAATATTATTTATTTACGATGCTATTAATTTATAGGAAATAGTTGAGCATGCTTTACGACGTTACTAAAAGCCATTAAATAAACTAAAGATACTGAATAAATAATTAGGTAGATATATAAGCAATAAAACTGAGTTATATTCAAAAGTACTGCTTTATTTTTAAGTAATAATCAAGACTGAATATTGAGCATAATTTAATCTCAAGTTTATAGATAGCAAGTATTTTTAAAGCTATTCAACATGCAATTGCTTCTATGTACATAGACAAAGTAAACAGTAAGGTACTTAGCTCAGTTCGAGGCGCTGGTCACAGAACAAGTGGTCTGCTCATCAATGAGCAGCCCCTTTTATACCTTGTTCTGCCACCGGGCGAACACCTGGCTACATCAACTAGTTTTGTTGTCTTACCCACATTTATAAAAATCACTTAAAATGCTATAATAATTCACAAATTTAATAATAAAATAATTGGAAATCCAACACGGCCATACTGACTAGTACTTCGATCTCGAAGTACAACACTTTATCAATTATTCTTAACCTAGATCTTATCTTAATTTTATGGGACTTTATCTGTCTTTTTTTTTTAAATTCTCTTATTTACATTAGGTAGCCGAGTGTCCTGACATCTAAGCCCCCTCACCTGTTGCACGTGAAGTTCCGGGCAAAGATCAGACAAACGACCGTCCAACAGATATAGCCAAAAGTCCTGACATGTATGCCCCGACACCTGCTGCCCGTGAAGCTAGGCAAACATCAGACTAGTGACCGACCAGCATTTTATACATGTAGCCAAAAGCCCTGACATGTATGCCCCGACACCTGCTGCTCGTGAAGCTAGGCAAACATCAGACTAGTGACCGACCAGCATTTTATACATGTAGCCAAAAGCCTTGACATGTATGCCCCGACACCTGCTGCCCGTGAAGCTAGGCAAACATCAGACTAGTGACCGACCAGCATTTTATACATGTAGCCAAATGCCCTGACATGAATGCTCCAACACCTGCTGCACGTGAAGATAAGCAAACATCAGACATTATGACCGACCAGCAGAACATATATCTCCAATTTTACAACATTATAACTTCATGCCTAATAATAATCACTATCTTAATATTTCACAAACTTCTTAAAACAAGTGCCCTTAGCAACCTATTAACCACTTCATAATTTTTAATTCAATGAATAGGAAATTCATAATTTACAATTACAAATTCATTATTTAATTCACAATGCGTCTATGTACTTACAATACGACAAAAACACTGGAATGTTTTGTCTTAGGTATCTTAATCCAACACGGTTAATCATAAACGTAAAAAAATAAGACTATACAGAGTCGTCTACAGGAGCGTTTTGATCATTCCATTCACCAGGCAAATATAGCAGTTTAATCTTTTGCTACAGTTATATTTCTTAAATTACCTATACATCAAAACAAATCGATCATTATCCAAAATGCTAGTAATTTGATATGGACCTTTAAATTTAGGACTTAATTTATTATCGTAGGGCCAGGTATCTACAACAAAGTACCCGCCGAACTAAGAGCCATTGAAAATGATGCAACATTTTTTAACAAGGTAAAAAAACATGGCCTACTGAAAAAGCTTTTTACAATATTAATGAATTATAAGACTAACTAATTACAAGTGATTTTAATTGTACATTTATTACATTGAATTTTGGACAATTTTATTAATTATATTTATAACGTTTACTTTATGACAATTTTAATAATTATTTTGTAAGTACTCAATAATATTTGAAAATGAATTCAATAGACTTTAATATTGTAAATTTTATTTCATTGACATGGAAAATTCTCACATTTTATGAATAAATGAGTATGAGTATGAATATGAGTATTATTGCGCCTGTGGTCTTGGTTTACATAAACCATATAACCAATGTTATAAACTTTGTTGTTACGTCTTATAGAAAAGCGCTCCTTAGATCTCTGTGCTATCAAACATAATCGCTGATATGCAAGTTGTTGATCGGCTCGTACATTAATATCAGAGGCATTTGTGTCTCCTAGGACGTCTGTTAATCGAGCTTGTATGCAAGGGATATTTACATCACGACCAATTAATAAGCGTTCAGGTGAAAATCCAGTAGATTTTTGGACACTTGTATTCAGTGACTGTTGGGCTTTCCATAAAAAGCTCGGCCAGTCTGACTCATTATCGCAATTGGTTCTAAAAGTGCAACAAAAGCTGGCAACCGTACAGTCTTCTCGAAGATCTCACAGTTCAAAATAAATGCCATACAATAAATTAAAAAACCAAAAGAACTGGGCTTGCGAATGGGGAATCACTTTCACGGATAATATTTTTACTCAGTAAATCTTTTAATCATATTGTCATTTACTTTCTCAATCTCTCTCTCAATCGAGGCCAAACGGTAGGGGCGGTAGTGTACAATTTCGTCTTTTTTTTTTATCTGATTTTTAATTCTCCTGTTTGGACAGTTATTGAATCAGCAACCGGAACAACAAAGGGATATTAATGAAATATACTAAGAATTTGATCCTGTACACTTGCATCTAAATGTTGAATGGCAGTCTTTATTTGCGTTGTTACAGTTTCGTTGGCGTACGACTTAACATGGTTAATTGCTGCACTAGGTGTTGGTAGTTTACGTTTTAATGTTCAACCCAACGAATCAGTAACAATAGTGACGTCGTTATTGTCCACTACGTTTCTCAAATCAACAAATCATAACAAAAGTCGTCATCTTTAGCCTTGAACGAATTAGCAAATCATAACAAAAGTCGTCATCTTTAGCCACATATATTTCTAGATCTAAATAGATGTCAGAAAACTTAACTGGGACAGTGATAGTCGAAAAAACACGCATTTTAGGATTTCTTATACCATTGAGGTTTAATAAGCATGGTGAAAAGGGGCAATTAAGTCGCTTCGCTATTGATTCTATTACAACACTGCAGCTAGCTCCCGTATAGATGAGACAATTTACTGGTATGTCATTAATATGTACTTTGGTTAGTCGTAACTCTGGTCTCAAGCATTTTGTGACTGTGAGAAGTTTGTGTGTTAGTGTCAGTAGTTATTTGCTGACTACGACCTTTATATCAGCAAATTGTTTCATCATGTCCAATTTTTTTTACAAATGACACATTGCTTTTTTTGTTTTAATGACAGTTGATTCAGTTATACTATTTGTTTTTGAATCAGACTGAAATTTATAGCGATACGATTTACCGCAAAGGAAACATTTCTTATCCTGGGTATGGTTAGTGTGTAACTTAGAGCGCTTAAATGAGGTGTTGTCATTTTTGTCATGTCCGTTTTGTTGTGTTCTAGGGTTCCGTACCCAGAGGGTAAAACGGGACACTATTACTTAACTCTGCTGTCCATCTCTCCGTCTGTCACCAGGCTGAATCTCAAAAACCGCGATAGTTGAAATTTTCACAGATAATGTATTTCTGTTACCGCTATAACACCAAATACGGCTTTGGCAACCATGACGAGGCCATTCCATTCAAGCTCCTTGCCGAGGGTCTCGATGTTGCTGCACCACGGCTCGGCTCCGTTGTCGCTGGTGGCAGGATCGAATGTAGGAAGCTCGACGTCATCTTGCCGACGGTTTGTAGTAACAGCATCGCGAAGAGCAGTTACGAGACTCAGATTTGCATCCATGGTCTGAAATCAGTGGTTAGTATGGTTAAGGGGCGTTTAGGGTATAATCTTCACTTCTGATGTTAAATTTTATTTTATTCAATATTACTGCAATTACTAATATAGCTTGGTAATGTATGTATATTTTATTTATTTACTTCATTTATTTACTCTATTTATTTACTCTATTTATTTACTCTATTTATTTACTCTATTAGTTTACTCTATTTGTTTACTTTATTCGTTTACTTTATTTATTTTCTTTATTTATTTACGCTACTTATTTTCTTTATTTATTTACGCTACATTTACTGTATTCATTAACTGAATTCATTAACTGAATTCATTAACTGTATTCATTAACTGTATTCATTAACTGTATTCATTAACTGTATTCATTAACTTTATTCATTAACTTTATTCATTAACTTTATTCATTAACTTTATTCATTAACTTTATTCATTAACTTTATTCATTAACTTTATTCATTAACTTTATTCATTAACTTTATTCATTAACTTTATTCATTAACTTTATTCATTAACTTTATTCATTCACTTTATTCATTCACTTTATTCATTCACCGTATATATTTACTTTATATATTTACTTTATTTATTCACTTATTTATCGACTTATTGATTCACTATATATATTTATATTATTTATTCACTTTGTATATTTACTTTATCTATTCATTTATTTATCTACTTATTTATTTACTTATTGATTGATTTATTTATTTACTTATTTTACTTATTTATTTATTTTATTTCTTAATTAATTAATTAATTAATTTCTTAATTAATTAATGTATTGATTTATTTATTTAATGTACATGTATTGCTGAAAAGGAATAGAATAATGTTTACTTACGGTAAATATTGTGATCAACAACCAATAATATTTATTGGATACTTCCAATAAATATTATTTATTTACGATGCTATTAATTTATAGGAAATAGTTGAGCATGCTTTACGACGTTACTAAAAGCCATTAAATAAACTAAAGATACTGAATAAATAATTAGGTAGATATATAAGCAATAAAACTGAGTTATATTCAAAAGTACTGCTTTATTTTTAAGTAATAATCAAGACTGAATATTGAGCATAATTTAATCTCAAGTTTATAGATAGCAAGTATTTTTAAAGCTATTCAACATGCAATTGCTTCTATGTACATAGACAAAGTAAACAGTAAGGTACTTAGCTCAGTTCGAGGCGCTGGTCACAGAACAAGTGGTCTGCTCATCAATGAGCAGCCCCTTTTATACCTTGTTCTGCCACCGGGCGAACACCTGGCTACATCAACTAGTTTTGTTGTCTTACCCACATTTATAAAAATCACTTAAAATGCTATAATAATTCACAAATTTAATAATAAAATAATTGGAAATCCAACAAACGCTTGCAACTTCAGTGTTGTCATGCGTACTGCCATTCAATAAGTTCAATCTTGTTCGCGTGCGTTTTATCTCACGAGGGCGGGTGAGTCATGGATCATGGTTGTGTGTTGAGCTACACATGCACATCGTCTACATATATGTGCGTCAACTATGAGTTCACGTTAACCATGTGTCAGTATGTGTCACAACCTGCGCTAGTGAGATAAAAGTACTGTACGCGTGGTTTATGGCAAAATCCGCTATTAAAAACTCCAGCACCGAAATCCAATCCGTGTTCGCACAGTAAAAATGCCTAGCATCCAGGTTCCGCCATTAACACATTGCTTTCGAACAGCGCACCCAGTTATAAAAATTCAATATCCTCTATTCTCAAATGACGAGCAAAACAAGTTCCGTATGGGGAGGCAGGGGTACAGTCGGCATCGAAAGTAGCTTGGCATATGAAACAGGTACTAAAAAGTTCGTATTCCCTTGTAATAAAGACTTTTGAATGAGTTGTCATATGCCAAGCAACTTTTGTTTGATGCTCATTGTACGATAACGTCATCAGAATTGTGTTCGGTCATTCAGTTTCATATATGCAAGCCTAGCTTAAATTTAAAACCTAGTCCTAGCGATAGCTGCAGCAGAATGCCGCTGTTTTTATTCAACGTTGTTTTATTGTAAAGTCATGTTTTCGTAGCACATTCGATGCACCGCAAAAGTCTGCGCCGTGACCATTTATTTTGAAAAATGAATATTCAACGTGTGATCAAAAAATAGAGAGTTGAGAGTACCTACAGTCGCCATCAGATATATCGGATCGAACGAGGTGCTCACAAATATCTGAATGATGACTGTACATTAGAATGGACTTCGATAGTATTGCTTAAAAACGGCCGGACCCTCGTGTCGGAGACCGTTACTAATTTTTGGTCGCGAGCCAACGCAGAGGTACTTTCAATCAATCTAGATGCCAACGCGGACTCAGCGCTCGTCTAGGACACAGCATGAAAAACGATAAGAGTATGATTGATTTTAGGATATTTGCATACAAACCATGCTGTGTAAACAAAGAGAAATTGACTTGCAAAGTTAGGGATAGCCATTTTCGATCATGGCACATTATTTAACAACTCTGATATTACCAAAGTTGGCCGTTTTCTCACGTATCCTCGCCCTGAATAGCTAAATCACAGCTATTCGAAGTTAGCCACTAGTTCGCTTAGCTTAACCTAGATGAACTAAAGTAACTCCATTCAAATCAGCTGGTCCACATAATAAGTTACTTATTTGTCATACTCATAACGTACATTGTAAACAGTTTTCGTCATTTATTAGTATAGTTTTGAAAATTCGTATAGTTGTTTATTTGCATGTGGTATCCCGATAGACACTAAAAGTTCTGAAGGGTAGGGTTTTGCTGAGGGAGTAGGGGGGTATTTATAAGTGGCTTCTCATTTCTTTATTTTCCAATATTTTTAAAAACAAAAAATACAGTATTTATGCACTCAACGAGTTCTAGATAACAATACCCCACTCGATGGGGTAGGTAAATTTTTTTCGTGCCCCCATTTTAGATATATGCCCCTTTTATGTTAGTAATTAATGGAATATACATGTAAGTTACATATGCATGTCTTGCATGTCGTAACAAGGGTTTATTTACCTTTATGTAAATTATATACGACAAGACATGCTTATGTGTTATGTACTTACAAGTATAATCAATTACCTCAACAGATTACTCCAACATAACTTAAGTTTTAATATTGGCCAGTAACATCAACTACACAACAATGTACGAGTAATATCACCCGTCGAAAACAGTCCCAAGCTTGTTAAGCTGTATCTTTGTGTGATGTTGATGCCCACTTTACCGAGTACATAATTGAAGTCTCCCGGCGGTGTTCTAGTTTTAAAAACATGCTTTTAGGCGTGATAACATACATCCAAGCGAGATCGCCAGCCAATGAGAGCTCTGAAAATGCGAAACTAGAATGGTTTGTCGGGTGGGCTTAAATTGGTTTAAACGGAGAGCGTTTATAGCCGATGCGGGCAGGGGAAGTTTAGACAACTGATAGAGCCCTAACTTTTCCTTTCTGATAGTGTGCTAGTTACAATAACGGTTAGTTTAGGTAGTTTGCCTACGGAAAGCTGAGGCCGAATGGTAAATGGTTGTGCATTTTGTTAAATTCGTAAAGGTAGTTCGTTGTAATTAATTGTATTTTTCTGTGTAAAACAACTTTATGGCATAAATTATACATTCATTATTTTTGCCCTCGATTTTGTTCGCGTAGAATTCGTTAATCGCGTTAGAATACTAAACTTAAATACTTTACTATACTTTTATTTCAGGAGCTTGCCTAGTTATCGCTCTTCCATATAAACGTGCACCTGCTTAAGGGATTATTTCCGGGATAAAAAGTATCATACCTATGTACTCCCTCGAGGCTCAAACTATCTCCATACCAAATTTCACCTTAATCGGTTCAGCAGTTTAAGCGTGAAAAGGTAACAGACAGACATATATTTATATATTATAGTATGGATTGCTTACCTCTCAACCAACGACCAAGTAACCTGAAAAGAGTTCTGTGCCCGGCAAAGCAAAGGCATTGTAGACTTGTAGAGCCTGATTTTAAAATGTAAATATGGGTTGATTATATACTCGTATTATGAAAACAAGCTCAGTGATTTAAGATTCCTTTCAATTTTACTATGCTAATATTTATTTCGTATATCATTCCGTTATGCTTATACACTGTATAGCTAAGAGACTTATGTATATTTATTCTAGACTTAACCTAACTTGTTTGTTGAAGTTATTGGAACCATTAATTGTTGTATTCAATTGGATTGCAACAGTCGCAAATTCTCGTTCTGCGCAATTTAACTTTTTAACCATGTTCTAGGCGTCTTTGTTTCGCGTAATCGAGTTTCATTGAATCGGGATTACGAGTGCAAAAGCGCTATTTGATTCATAAGTTAATATTACAGTGAAGGCTAGTCCTTTGCTAATATCTGACTTGACTTGAAGGCTTGTAATATATGATTTGACTCTTTGAAAAGGCTTGTATCTGATTAACAGAAGATTTACAAACACTAAGACTGTGTTTTTAAAAAGGAGGACGATACACGGATATAAATCGTTCAGATAGATATGTTAATTCGCATCTGTCATTCATATAACTACTTAAATGATAACTTCGAAAATCGAAAAGCAATGCTAAACAATAAATCAGGTGCAAAATTAACGTTCTCAAATAATAATATGTAGTACATTACTTACCAAGGGCGATAAAACAAAAAATGTCTCAGATCGCAGGTATTTGACGCCCGAGCCGAATACAAGGTCTTCTTTATTACCGTCCGTGGTAAGTACATAATTTTATGTCACCCCCTGGCCAGGAAGTGGGAATTCCCGCGCGAGGAGCGTGCGGTAAATGCCACTTTATTGCCAGGTGTAACATAATTGTTTAAATGCACCTAGATGAGCCGAGCGGCATTTGTCGAGAACAACACAATAACGAATACTAAAAGATGAGATATCAGTAGGTAACTTACATCCTCAATTGCGTTATGTAACGTATATAAACTCCATATACAAACGTACGTAGGTCTTCATTCAAAAGAGTCACGTATTGTGGGACAGGGCTGCTACGGATGGCAGTGTCAACATTAGAGAGCACCTCTAATTGGCTACACGGTGTCATAACCCTAATTAAGTTTTTGGCTCTATGGCAATTAACATGGCTTTGTTTAGTCTGCGCGGTAGCGACATTAACCTGGACTTAACACTAATTGCAGCGTTATATCACAAAATAAAAAATATACAGAAGGTCCGTTCCCGTCGTTCTTGAAAATACATACCTAAACTTGCCCGACTCACAGGGTTGCTTCTGTATTGATTCTGAATTTTAAAAGGGAGTATGTATAATAAAAATTCTTCAACATGACATTTAAATATGCCCCAGCGTATCTTGGTAAAAAACCCGCCAAGTGCGAGTCGGACTTCGCACATTTAGGGTTCCGAATCAACCTCAAAAATATGATTTATCAATATATTAGTATTTGTTGTTAAAATATACGTAATATTGAACATTGTCACCAAATTTTTAGTTCATAGGTCAATGAGAAGTCTAAAAATTCTTCGGAACAAATTTTGTGACAGATGACGGACGGACGGACGGACGTCTGGGCGACACCAATAGGGTTCCGTTTTGACCCTTCGGGTACGGAATCCTAATAAATTGATGCGTGACCCGCTGCGAGTTGTGACTTGTGACCAGCGGCGGTCGAGAGCGCCAACAAAGAATATAAGTACCTAATTAATTAGGTACCTACTTAACTAAACCATAGTACTTAAATACTGGTGTTTTACCAGCGAACGATAAGATGAATGTGTAATGGTTGATCGTTGTTATCAAAGCGGCTAGTTTCAAAAAACTACCTACCTACCTAGGTAGGTATTGTAACTACCAAAATGAGAAAACCGTTTTATTTACCTTTCAATATCGTTTGAAAATTTGAAGAAAGTGTAGGCACTACATTCCAACTGTAATAATATCGGTTATTCATTTTGACGTACGTGACACAAAGTACTTACGTAGCGGCGGCGACGTCAAGTGATCAACGCGCGCACAACTAGCACTCGCGACGCGACAGTGACAGTCGCGACTAAGCTCGTCCGAAATCAACCGAGAATGCCTGTAAATGGTACGTCTGTGTGCGTGCGGCGAAAATGGCACTTTGTACTGAGCGGACTCTCTGCTCCGGCGCGCGCCGCCGCTATTTACTTTGTGGTTATATTCACAATTGACTTGGGACATTATGCAAGGCAGGCGTTGGTTCTTACTTAATAAAAAACATTTTGTATGAAATTAGCGTTTTGTCGTCCCTGTGCACGCATTTGAAGCCTTTTAAGACCTATTTTTTTGGCTGGACTCATACTAAGATTTTTTATACAACGGCGGTGGCAAACACGCGTACAGTCCACCTGACGAACCTGCTTATAAAATTACATGAGAATCGATTGAGAAATATGAGAACAACCGGAATTTTGGAAATCCGGAAATCCACACATACGAAAGCATTTTTGTCGTAGCTGAAGCAGAGACCTTTGTTTCACTCAGTCGATGAGGAGGTTGCTTCGAAATCGAACTTTCTATGGTAATCATGGTAAAGATGATTTATCATAATTTCAGGATACATATTAATAGACCTAAATGAGGAAGAGGGTCTTGGCTGACAGATGGTGAACAAGGTGAAGATCAAACACTGGCGAGAACACAATAACAAACGCCTGTCAGTCTCTCATTATTCTCTATATTTGAAACTGAGAGTTTAAACCACCCTCAAGAGTAAATGTATATAATATATATAAAATAGTAGTTTGATGCAAATATAATATAATAATTATTTTTCTACTCCTCTACTTTCTATTTGTCATTTACATAGTCACAAACACTAACATAGAGACATTGTCACTACTCACATAAAAAATATATATTTGAGTTTGTGAAGAAAATATGTAGGTACGTGGGCTCTTTTAAAAATCAACAAAGTTACATAGTTACGTCATTCCTGAAAAAATTAAGTTGCATAATTACTAAGGGAAAATATTCTTATTTAGGTACACATTAAAATACCTAAGTCGTAGAAGACGTATTATATGCAACGGTGTATCTGGTCCAAAAAGGCTCGTGGTGTCTTTACTTGCGGTGTTCACCAATGTCGCAATCCACACCACCCAGTATCCAGGTACTAGTAGTATCATGATACTTATAGTATTTTGTCGCATCATGATGCACAAAAAAGGCCATGAAATTATAAATTATAAAACATATCTAGAAAATCGCTACAATATCAACTAAAAGGTAACAAAGGAACGAAAAGGTAATAAATAAGAGCGTAATGAATCCAATTAAAAGTCGAAGTCATCGTGAATCTGTTATAACGAACGGGTCAATGAGGGCTGGAATTGATTGATATGGACATCACGTGATGGCTTTTTTTTTAAATAATCATATTATTTATACAACGAAGTGGCAAACAAGTTTACGCCCTACGGGTAAGTCGGCACCATCTTTGCCCCTGGCTATATTGAATGAGCCTGGATTGAATGAGATAACAGTATACGTGGTATTATAAAAATCAAATAAATAAATAAAATAAAAATAGATTTATTGCCGCCAAAAAGTACAAAAAATTAAAGTAGGTACATAAAAAAAAACAAATAAAAAAAAAAAATTCACACCGCCATATTGCGCGTTGCTTGGTAAATTAATTTAGAGTTTTACTTTCTAATTTAAAAACATTTTTGAAATCACTAAAATATTTATAGTGCTAAAAACAATTAATTTGTAACTGTTTACTAAAACATGCGATGTGTACAATATTTGAATGTAAGTAAGTAATTCTAATGAAAGAAGGTGCGTGAGATTAGATGGTAGTTTAGTGTTTTTGGTGGTACCTACTTGACAATTTTTTTGATGCGATTAGAAATGTATTGGAACGTAATAAGTAAAATAGGCGCAACTGCTTCAAAAATAGGTATAAGTTTTTTGTTGACCCGGAATTGCTGATTGATAATTTTTTTCAGTGTTTAGGTTTCGAAAATTTGGTGATATCATTTTATTTGTATTGTATTGTATCTTGTGATTTATGAGGTGCTGAACTAATAACTAACTACTTAGGTATAACTATTTCTCATGACTTGACGCCATTAAGCATCCATTAAGCATTCAACAATAGACTAAACAAAGTAATTGAATTACATTCCGTATTATTTCCCACTCTGTAAAACATCCATTTGAGCAGAAGTGTGCTGCAGTATGCACTGACATTAAGCCAAGTGATATAACTGTTTTTCACAAGCGCATCTATAGTTGTAAATGAAACCTTGTTTTCTATGGATTTAAGTTCATAGTTCAATACCTAACAATTAGGAGTGCGATGCGATAGAATAAGCTATACTGTATCTACGGTCGGGGAGAGACAGACGCCGTTAAGTTCAAGTGAAGGGATCTAAACTGAGCTAGTTTAATATAAATAAAAGCACAGCTGCTCGTTTATTTTATATTCAGACTAGTGACACTAGCGAGAGACGTCCCGCGCTCCGCAAAAATTAACATGAACATAGTGTATAGCTTGGACAGCCGCGTAAGGCTAAATAGCCATAAAACTTGAAGCAATAAAACTAATTATGCAACAATAGCACTTCTTATTTCGAATAGTCACAAGTCGTAACACGAACTTTTGAATTGGGACCTACGCCTAGTTTCTTTATAGCTTAAAATATAAAATACAAGATTACCTCAACAACTACCGTCAAATATTTATTGTCGTAGTACAATTTTTATTGGTGTCATTTCACATTGAACTTTAGTGCGAACTATTACGTTAACTTATGCTGTGTGTAAGAAATCACCTATGCTCTTTTGTAATAGTAAGCTCCTTTGTAGTACTAATTAGCTTATCTTTATGACTGTTTGGCCTTAAATCAGTGTCTGGGCTATACTTGCATAAATGTTAAAACTAATTTAAAAATTATGATTGTTTGCGGTCTATAGACGGTGCGATAAGTAATAGAAAATAAATATTCATGTTGATCAGACAAATGTTAAATAGAGATCTATAGAAAAAACACGAATTAACACAAGTAAATCCCATAATTTGATATTTAGATAGAATTTGACAGATTTTTTGTAGTGATTCGTATTCATCGCTAGCATCTCGATTGAATTTGATCTTCAAGCGAAAATTGGCTCACAAACCGACTGCAATGCCTGGATTTTTATAAATCAGAGATAACACAAGGCAGGGATTCAAACTGACCTACTTCGTTGTCAAACTACGTTAGCCCAGACGCTATGCTATTCACCACTTGTTTCAATTCACCTCACCACTCACCGCTAGTACATCTTGATGCTAGGATTCGCAATACCGGCGCGCAATCGGAGTTTTGGCTTCACTGGTTTGGCTGATATTGCGTTGTGAACAACATCCCTGAAATGTGACTGCAAAAGTTAAAACTAGAGCCACACGCCCGATAATATATTTCAGTCGGAACGTGAGTTTGGTTTAACGTGGACAATGCAGTAGTTAGGTTTGTACTCGCTATTTCATGTACATATATAATACACAAATAATAAATCTGTGAATCTCCAATTTCAAAAGAGACCGAAATAAAGTTACATTTTGCGAAACGCCAAATAGTACTAAGTATGCGAATTTGGTACTATTCGTCGAAAGGCGCGAGATACTTACATTACTTTAAATGCCGCAATGTGAACTTCAATTCATTTGTGGTGAGGGTTCCAACCGATAAGCTGTCGACCTTCATGAAGGAGGAGTTCTGGCCGAAAGGTGTCGTTTTCTGGCGGTTTCGCGGCCAGTTATTCGACACCCAGAGTAAGCGCCTCGCGTCGTCGTCCCAACGTGATACTACTACTATTTAGTTTTAGGAAATATAATGATATAATATGTATGTTAGTCTTTAAGGTATTTGTATTATGGGCCACAGATGCCTGAAATAAATGATTAAATAAATAAATAAATAAATGTTTGTTAAGCAGCTGTTTTTCTTGTGTTTGAAATATCTGTTTTAGTGTATAGTTCGTACATAACTCTATCGCCAAATTCTGTCAAACAAACGCAAGCAAAACTCGACTTAGAGCTCTGACTATAAGGTAAATTTTTGCTTGCGTTAATTTAACAGCACTTGGCTTCACAGTTTTCTACGAACTATAACACAATACTTCAATAGGCACGGCACAAAACACCACATTTCTTTGCTGTGAACACTCTTCAGCAGGACCGATGATGACGTCACTTGTTCATTTAGCCGACTTATTAATATCATATTTTTTGTTTACGTTCCTTATTGATTGCATGTGGGCGTCCAATTAACAATACAAGCTTAACCGATAACTATTTTGCTGTTTTCCTTTTAATAAGAAACGAAACGTTTATGAGAGAAGGAAACCAACGAAATATCATTTCCAATCCGCCGCCCACACTCTGAATTGCCTGAATCGAAATTATATTATTATTTCAGTAAAGCAAGAATATTATTATAGCGTTTTGTTAACATGGAATTTGATTAAAAGATATATATATTGATTTAAACTTACACGATTTTCACACATTACATTATTATTGGGGAACGGGACTAGGCGACTTCCTGACTTGGCGGGGCGGGATCGATATGTGACATTTTCTTCTTTGAAGTAAACTTACTGACGTCGCAAAGATTCCCACTTGATATAATACTGTCAGTATTACGTTTGCGCAGTAGTAATATCATGCGCAGAAGCGAAGCAGTTACCGCCTTCGCATCGTCCCGCTACCGCGCATCCCGCGCCAGTCAGGAAGCACTCATTTAAATGTAGGGGCGTAGTAAAAAATGGTATCGCGTCGACTGACAACTGACACTGACATTTAACACTTTTCTCATATCGTACTGCCTCCGCACCGACAAATCAGAAAGTCGCCTCGCGTACAATTACGGATGTTGTGATAAATTCGAAACGTCGGGCAAAACCTTAAAAAAGGTAAATTAGTTATAATTGTACGCGATTAAGTCCCGTTCCCCAATAATAAAAAATATATGTTTTTAAATAGAAAACTCCTACAGCTATTAAATGGGAACAATTGTAATTTGTAATTTATTCTTGGTTTAAGAAACGCTACTGAGTTTCTGAAAGGGAGTGTTTAATATACGAGCGAAGGCGTGGTCGATAAATACGAGTATGTAATATACAACTATGGGGATCTTGTCATTAGAGGCCGCGGTGCGTAGCTATGTACCTATGTGGGATTGGTATTTTTTGATGGCTATATGTAAGGTGCTGGCTGCTTGATGATGAATAAGGAATGAGGTGCGAATGGAGTTTGAATAGTTTTGGAATAGCGAATGAGTGGAGTAGCGAATAGAGAGAGAGACTTAGTATGTAAGAAGACCTGGACGAGTGAACATGTAATAACCGCTTTAAATATAATGAACATTTTCTAAAGAGTTTTATCATCAGTCTTGAGTCCTACATGAATACTTCGTATTCTTTTTTGGAAATGCAAAAAAAGTAACAAAGTCTACTTACGACCCAGAGCTCTGTACTGAAACCATTTCAAATATCAAAGGACCTGGAACAAGGTTCATGTTCCCTAAAACAATATTCAAATAAATTAAGATCTTATTATATTCAAGAACGTATAAAATACAACATTGGCGAGTACCGGAGATTATTGATAGGTCAGGAAAAATTACTAAAGTGAATCGAGTCTATGATGTACGTAACAGCGTTTTTATGAGAGTCGAATAAGGGCGCAATAAGAGTGGCAAAACAAGAGAATGGGTCCCTCGGGGCTCGTATGACATAATGTGACGAATAGGCGCACAACCCCCTCTAATTTAATACTTCGGCACCGGCTGGCTATTATGAAGAGTAAACTAACTGGGATCCATCTTCGCAAACAACGTTATTACGCCGTCTGAGAGCTGTCAGACCGTTTTATTAACGTTCGTATCGTTTACTTGCGGTTGTCAGTGTAGGTTTACCACTAAGAACCTTTTCTTAAATTTTGACTGTTAAATAATAGTCCACGTAGAACTCGAATTTAA
Source organism: Cenopis cana (assembly GCA_951800055.1). Lineage (NCBI taxonomy): Eukaryota > Metazoa > Arthropoda > Insecta > Lepidoptera > Tortricidae > Cenopis > Cenopis cana. The sequence goes on from OX637478.1 coordinate 13,396,371, forward strand.
TTGTTATTCTTTTATTTCAGGCGCTTACAAAGGAATGCGAAGTCACCAAAGCCAGCTTTTTTGCGAAATTTTGTTCTGAAAGAATTTTTTAACTTCCCAAATAATAAACTTATTACGTATATTTTACCAACAAATACTAATAGTATATTGATGATTTAGTTTTTTTCTTTGAAATTTCCTTATTTTTCCTATAAAAACCAACTTAACTTTGCGTTCGGTTCGAAACCCTAAATGTGCGAAGTCCGACTCGCACTTGGCCCGTTTTTTAAAGTATACAACAACATTTTAATTGATAATATTGTGTTATCCTAGACAAAAGGGTGATAATGATTAATGTCTTCAAGAAGAGTTTGTTTACATGATAGGTATCTGCTTACTCTGGTCAATGGAAGTGAATTAAGGCGATATATCGATTGAAAGAGACACCCTTTGTTTTTCGCTCACAACAAAACGGGATGCAACTCTCTCTGAGAATGGCTTTTTAGACAAATCTCGTTAAATATCTGACTGTGTGCAGGTTTATTAAATTTCCTCTTGTCAGTACCTAGATGAGGTAAAATACCATCATATTAACTTAATCGTGTCTTTTAATAATGCGTTGTTTTAGTAGGCTGAGGAAAAAAAAGGAAAATATAGACTCGAGTTTGGATTTATTTTCTATCGAGAAAATTTTAAGCAATCATGTTTCGCTATTGTCAGTACCACAATCATATAGTCAAGAATAATATATCTGAAAATCAGCCCCTACTGTTTGCTAGTCTGGGCAGGACAGCGTTTTAAAGTGTCCAAATTTCTCAGTGTAGCGCCTTAACATATCTATGTAAGTGCATATGTATCTATTGTCCATACCATCTTAAAACGATTGATGAATTTACAAATTTAGCAACAGCGTTGACAAATAGCTATAAATTTAACCGCTTTTCAAAAGCTTCCACGCTGACTTAGTTGTCCATTCAAATTTTCTCAAATTTCTCTCTTGTCCCTCGTATACCAGTAGTGACAGTCGGTCCTGGGAGGGCGTCTAAACAGAAACTTTTGCGGCAAGGGAGCCTTCAAATCGCTTTACTTCGCCGTCGATTCGTCAGCCAATACGAACATTTTTGCCATTCGGACAAAAACGTTTCAACTGAATCATTACGGTTTTTTTCACACCTTCAGTTTTGAAGCAGTCGATTTTATTTGTTCCTTGGAGAGAGAGAGACTGCAAACGAAATACACACTTATAACTATATTTGTTTACTATTAGCTTTTGTGGTATATTCATTCAAGTTCCAAAAAAAAAAAGCAAAGTGAGTGTTGGTTAGCTTTGATTATTCAAGCGCTTGTTTATACATGAAATCTACAGCCATTTATAAAAACATTGTCATTATAACCCATCACTTGAGCACGATTTCAGTTCCTAATTCTCAAAGAGTTTAGGTAAAGCCCACTTTAATATTTGGTTATTTCGAATATACAATATCTGTTATCCGTTAAATTTTGGGGACATTTTAAGCTATAGAAATCCCGCTCTGATCGCGTTAATGTTGACCTTTGAACTTTGCGGGTATTTGTGACGATCTCCGTAGCGGGGAAATGGAAGACAAATATTTTTCACCGCTTTCGAGTAAAATATTCTCTGGCGAAAATATTTCTTAAGTTATCTTGTTTTGCGATGTCACGTTGGCTGTACGCATGACTGCGAGTTGTGGAACTTATTGCAATCTTTTTATTTAGTCCCGTTGCTGTGTTCAGAATACTATAGTAATGTGGTCTAGTTTTCTGACTGCTTTGAATTTTAAAATTGACTAGGTTGTTTTCTAATATACCATACCTATAGTCAGTCCAATACAGTCAGTATAAGTCAGTTCAGTACGTTTTATTAACTCTTTTAAAAGTGCGGAGAAGTGCCTTTTTATTTAACAGGCATTATATTTTGAATTAAAATGATGATTCGATGCTAATATGTAAATGAGGATTGATCATATTTTACAAGATAATTCGTTTGGGTCTAAACGAATTATCTTGTAAAATATGATCGATTCCTTATATCTTCTAAGATATGCCCCAACATAATAATGATTAGCTAAATATAAATGTGGCAGCGTAGTGTAGTGTGCATATATTAGCCTAGAGATTTGTGACTCTGCCGACGAAGCTGACGGTCCTGGGTTCAAATCCCGGTCAGGGCAAATGTTTGTGTCATGAGCATGAATATTTGTTTCTGAGTCTTGGATGTTTTCTATGTATTTAACTAATATTTGTATCTATTTAACTATGACAAGGTGACACATATTGGGGCTAGTTCGATTTGTGTAAGATTATTCCCCTAAATTGTACGTAGTTATTTTATATATTTTAGTGTGCCTAAATAAAAAGAAATTGCGCAGGACCGACCAAAGTGTCGTACTCTTGTGTCGGAAGCCTAGACTAATTTTGGGTCGTCGTGCCAGCCCAGTTAGTTAGTGTACACTTACTGTTTGGGACAGATAAGACGCAGTAATAATTTACAAACAAAACGGCTCCTAGTTACGCTGGATTTTGTGCTTGACCGATTGCCTGAATCCAGAATTGTATACATAGGTACAGCAAACAAAGTGCTCACATACTATTTGTGAACAAGACCTTTAAGTTCTTGTATTAAAGGCTGAATTTTAGAAATCTATGTTTGTTACGATGTGTGTGGCGTGGCGATATGATGGTCACTGAATCTTGACAAGTTTATAACATACACTTTGCCATATGATAACAAGTCATAAGTAAACAAATGTAATATTTGGAGTAACTAAGTCATATAAAACTGTCAAAGTAAGACCCTACCCTAGTTTTTTGTAATTTACATATTATGTGTTTAGGTAGGCGGTGGTAATCCGGGCCGGGTCTCAAGATAAACTAGACGGCCGAGCCGTAAATCTGACAAGATTGATGATCCGCCTGACCTTAGCACGCGCGCCGCCGGCGCAAGAAACTGCATCGCTATGCGACGTCGGATCGCTGGCTGCTTGGCTATAGACGTGCCGTCCTGGCGTATTTACCCTATAATTTTATTACTTTTTACCCTAAACTTTACCCTAGCGCCGATTTTAAAATACGCCCATAGACGTGCCTTGGATCACTGGCTGTTTGACGACATACGTACAAATCTGGAGGAGTGGGTGGTGGTGGAAGCCCACCTGTGATCCACCTGATGAACGAACAACCAAGACAAATTACGTCATGACCATCAAAGCGAATAGAGGATACATTTTTGGTTTACCCATATTAACATAGTTCACATTATTTGGTAATACATATTTTATAACGAGATTGAAAAATTGTATACTTATCGTTCGTAAAATATCTGGTATAGTTCACTGAATCTGGCATGTGCCTACACCCTTAGCATTTTTTTTAATGCAGGTTTGTGAGTATTGTAAATTGCACGGTATAATTTTACAGAAGTAGTTTGTGTTGCACCCGTTTGACCACTGCTAAAGGTTCGAACCGTAAGGCGACTTCCTGATTTGTCGGTGCGGAGGCAGTACGATATGAGAAAAGTGTCAAATGTCAGTGTCAGCTGTCAGTCGACGCGATACCATTTTTTACTACGCCCCTACATTTAAATGAGTGCTTCCTGACTGGCGCGGGATGCGCGGTAGCGGGGTGATGCGAAAGCGGTACTTCTCCGTTTCTGCGCATGATATTACTACTGCGCAAACGTAATACTGACAGTATTATGTCAAGTGAGAATCTTTGCGACGTCAGTAAGTTTACGTCAAAGAAGAAAATGTCACATATCGATCCCGCCCCGCCAAGTCAGGAAGTCGCCTAAGGATGTATTTAAATTTCATAGGTATAATTGTAACACATTTTTTAATAATAATCTACAGTTAACGAAACAATCAATTCTGATTAAGTTATTATTATAATTAAGTATTTGTTGTTACCTATAATTTCTCATAACACGGATAATATCTAAACGCTTTAAGAAAACAGAAGGTAATCGTATTCTTAAATTCGTCACCATTTTAATTTCATTGATATCCCAATCATCACCCTATGGATCAAAGAGAATATAATCACTACGTGCTATGGATGGCTATTACAGTTAATTAAATAGATTTCAGTCATTTTAATTAAATAAGACTAAGAGCGGTACTCGATGAGAATTTTTTTAAATTACAATCGTTTTAAATGGTTGTAATGATAGCAATCCTGTTGGACCTACAAGTGGCAGTGAACTGCAGTTCTTTTGAAATTGATCTCGCTTGGGGTCCAAATTAATTTGACTAACATGTAGTACGAGGTTTCATTACCAAGTTTTGGGTCTTAATTACTGTAAATTAATTATAAGACTATAACAAATCATAGTTACGAAGGTTCTTTGGCAACTGTACGGCATATTTCAAATTAATTTATTCTACAATCGGACCTAAATTTGTTTATGCAAATGATGTATGTAGATGTATGACGTCAATGAAGTGGGTGTGATACTTTAGTACATAGTAGTCATTGTATACGCACGCACGATCATGTGGCCGCCTACGTAATTGTAACCTGCGTAAAAGGTGGCATTTTGCTTAACAAAACATTATACATTTTTGATCAGATTAGCTTTTAACAATGAAATTCGAATACAGCCGTGAGTCTCAGACATATGGAAATATAATAAACGGGTCCGCCGACCGGCCGCGCGCGCCGCGCGCTCGCGCGCAGTGTGAGACGCGAGGCCATCGCGATAACACCTCATGATTAAGGATATTGGTCCGAAACATGTCGAGTGATATTCGACGTTAAAGACGTGGTCACTCAAATTACATTAAGGACAATACATTTCTCCGTCAGGTCCTTATCTGGGGGAATTACTTGTTGTTAAATATAACCACCACTTTTTAGGGGCCAAACTGTCACTCACGCGTCCGTCCGTCCTTCCGTCTGTCACAAAATATTTTTTTAACTTCTCATTAACCTATGCACTTGTAATTTGCACATAATGTTTTACCGACGACGTATATTTTACCAACAAATACTAATATACGTATTAATAAATTTTATTTGAGATTTTCTTATTTTTCATAATAAAACCAACTTAATTTTGCGGTTGGTTCGGAACCCTAAGCCTGGCCGCAGACGCACGGTTTTCCGATACGGTTTCAGAGAGAGGGGAGTTGAATCATCTCTAGCTCTAAGAGCGAGATGCTGCAACTCCCCTCCCCTTCGTTCCCGTTCGGAAAACCGTGCGTCTACGGCTTGGCTAAATGTGCGAAGTGTGACATGCAATTGGCCGGTTTTTACTAATATATAAAAAAAAACTATTATAATAAAATAGTTTTTGTTTTCACTCGCGCTCGCTTCCACGTATGCTAAGCCTAACGCGTTAGAATGAGCCTTCGAAGTAAAAAATCAATACCAATTTAATATGCTTACTGAAATAGACTTCCAAATGAAAACGTGTTTAAACGCGAACATTTTTCATATGTTTATAAAGCCTTGCCACTTTTTACAGACCTGTTTTGTTTGGATTTAATTTAATAGTAGATTGTTAACCAAGGGTTGAAAGCGACCCATTTCAGACGAGATATTTTGGCGCTCGAACGTAGTGAGAGCGCCAATAGTTCGAGGCTGAAATGGGTGGTTTCACCCGAGTTAAACACTCTGCTTTTCATTCCGAATACGAGGAAACTAAAAAAAATTTTTTTTCTTAAAATTCAAAATTAATATAATATTTTAAATCCTTATCCCCGAATTAGTCAAAATCGAGTATAATGACGAATTTTCGTAAAAAATATTCATATTCATATTCATATCCATATTCATATATCCATATCCATATTCATATTCATATTCATTTGGCTGTCGACGTGTTTTGTGATTGGTGGATTCAACGTGGTGAAGCATTTGGATTGGCTAATTTAAAATGTTTTGGAACCAAAAATATGTATACATGTTAGCCCGTGGGGCGCAATGGCCCACTTTCAACCCGCTCCTTAGGTCAAATATGACCTACTTTCAGAGTATGAGGAATGAAAAACCAATTAACCAGGCTACGGCATACAAGTTGAATATCTTTCATCATCACGCAAAGTGCTTGTGCTAATAAAAACTTAAAAACCTCAAGGAGCCATAAGTTTTTTCAAAAGAAAAAAAAAAATGTTCATTAAACTTCGATTACTTACATTGCCTCTTAAAATAACATCCCAAATTGATTGGTTTTCTTATGAATTCCAAACTGTAATCGAATAAATCATGTACACGGGGCAGGCGGGATGGGGAGGGGGAAGGGGTCGTAGCACTTGATCGTAGCCGCGTGGCGCGTAGGCGGCCGCCGTAGCGTGTAGGCGGCCATTCATCTCGCTACGAAACGAACCATTCGGGTTACGAAATATGAGAGGATCATTAGGCAACAAATTGATGAAATTGAAAAAGATGAAAGTTATGGTCCTACTAGTGGTTTGACCTTTTACAATTTCATCAATTTAAGTTTTTGACCGACTTCAAAAAAAGGGAGGTTCTCAGTTTCACACTTGCATATGATTGTTTCTATATAGGTTTGTTTGTACGTACGTGTGTTTATCCGCGATTATCTTGCGTTTAGCTTAACCGAATAATGCGGTTTTAAGAAAAGTATTTCTTACATTCTAGAGAAAGTTTTGGCGTAAAACAATATTGAAGGCGGTTCCCTTAAAAAAAAAAACCGGCCAAGTGCGTGTCGGGCCACGCGCAAGGTAGGGTTCCGTAGTCGTCCACCCGTTACATTATATGGACTAAAAAGTTCGAAAATTTATATTTACTATGTTTTTGAATGAATTAACAACATTATCTAAGGTATCAATGGAAATTGTACGAAAGTTTGCTTTTGCAAAGTACATTTCTGAAGTTCGACTATTACTCGTTAACTAGTAATGTCTACTTAGCTGTGATAGTTTTTCTTCTAAATTCATCATATATACTACTACCATGATTTTTTTCACATGCCTAGTAGCCACCGTTTAGCTGGCAGGGGGGGGGGGGGGGACACTTGACCATAGCAAAAATTATCACTTCAAATCTTAATATCACGCTAACCAATTCTTTAATCAAAAAATGCTTTTAGCAACCTAATAAAAGAGCTATCCAACGATACCCCACACGATGGGGTTTAGCAGAAAAAAAAATTGCACTACCACTTTATATGTAGGGGAGGTACCCTAAAAAAATTTTTTTTAAAGATTTTATTCTACCGTTTTGTCGGCGCCATTGATATGTATACTCATGCCAAATTACAGCTTTCTAGCACTAAAGGTTACTGAGAAAAACGGGGGTCGGACGGACGGACGGACGGACGGACGGACGGACATGGCGAAACTATAAAGGTTCCTTGTTTACTACGGAACCCTAAAAATAGATATTAAAATGATTAGCTTTTAACCTAATGTTTTGTTCTGCATGTTAGATGTCGTCATAAAACTGGCAATATGCCACGACGTGTTAAAATAAATATCAGGGCGGCCGAGCTTTGCTCGGCGTTTTCCCGGGTATGAGACCTAGCTAGATCGATTGCTCGTCCCCGAAAACCCCCACATACCAAATTTCATCAAAATCGTTAGAGCCGTTTCCGAGATCCCCGAAATAAATATATATAAATATAAATATATGTATATCACCTCGTTTTATATAAAAATATCTGGGCGGCCGAGCTTTGCTCAGCGTTTTCCCGGGCATGAGACCTGGCTAGATCGATAGCTCGTCCCCGAAAACCCCCACTTACCAAATTTCATCAAAATCGTTAGAGCCGTTTCCGAGATCCCGGAAATACTCACCCAACTGTCATTCATCCGACTGTCATTTTTAGTATGAACATTGAAATCTTATCTTATATCTTTAAACGAGCAATTCCAGTTTATATCTATATATATATTTCTATATATCTATATTTCTATAAGATATAAGATAAGATTTCAATGTTCATACTAAAACCGGCCAAGTGCGTGTCGGGCCACGCGCAAGGTAGGGTTCCGTAGTCGTCCACCCGTTACATTATATGGACTAAAAAGTTCGAAAACTTATATTTACTATGTTTTTGAATGAATTAACAACATTATCTAAGGTATCAATGGAAATTGTACGAAAGTTTGCTTTTGCAAAGTACATTTCTGAAGTTCGACTATTACTCGTTAACTAGTAATGTCTACTTAGCTGTGATAGTTTTCCTTTTAAATTCATCATATATACTACTACCATGATTTTTTTCACATGCCTAGTAGCCACCGTTTAGCTGGCAGGGGGGGGGGACACTTGACCATAGCAAAAATTATCACTTCAAAGCTTAATATCACGCTAACCAATTCTTTAATCAAAAAATGCTTTTAGAACCCTTATAATATTTTTAAAAGAGCTATCCAACGATACCCCACACGATGGGGCTTGGCAGAAAAAAAAATTGCACCACCACTTTACATGTAGGGGAGGTACCCTAAAAAAAAAAATTTTTAAGATTTTATTCTACCGTTTTGTCGGCGTCATTGATATGTATACTCATGCCAAATTACAGCTTTCTAGCACTAACGGTTACTGAGAAAAACGGGGGTCGGACGGACGGACGGACGGACGGACGGACGGACGGACATGGCGAAACTATAAGGGTTCCTTGTTTACTACGGAACCCTAAAAATGACATTCGGATCTACTTAGCGTAAGTTTGACACGTTACATGAACTACTAGCAGGTTGGAAATCGTGTTGGGGATGGAAAGGGGAGGGAGGGGGCAATCCGTCCCGCCTCACTAATTAAACTGTCGTCGGCCTATTTGCACGGTAACTAAGAACTAATAGGATTTATTGATAAACTTGGATTATATAGCAAACGAAAAACGATAAAATACGAGTATTTGTACAGCATGGAAAAATTGTATTACCTGTATCATTTCACTTATAGAAACCGGTTCGAAGGATAATTCTTATAGATACCAGCCGAGCTAGCAGATAAATTATATGGTCATGTTGGAAGGCACGTAAGACATGACCTTATATTTTACCTATGGTATCATGCTAGCTCGGCAGCTGTTGTTTAGTATATGCATAGTGTAAATAAGCCGTTACACCCATGTAAAGTATTATGTATGCAAAGCGCGAGAGTTGTGTTATAATGCAACTGTTACATAAAGAGAGCCATTAAAACATGAGTGTGGTTAAACATGAGGCGAGTATATTAAGAAACCGGTCCTTACCAATGGTTTTTGAACATTAAAAAAGGAATTTACTATATGAATATCGATAAAATTCTAATCCAAACTGATTATCAGGGGGTTGTTGCGCTCTCACACGCATGGCTATTCGCTAACGAAAGAGAGAGCACAAATGTAACGAAATAATTAGTCTGTATATAATCTCACTCAGTATGTCACAACGGCATTCATATATTATAAAACTCAATACAGAAGTCATTACAAGTATATTAGCATTAGGTACATGGCTTTTACATTACATTTTTTACATTGTTTCTTACCCGTACTTCAACGGGCCAAAACATCGGCATCAGGTACCTATATACACTCTATATATTATATAAGTAGTAAAATCTTCGAACGGTTCTGAAGTACCCCTAACATTTTCCCTGCCAAGCTTTTCGTGGCACTACGCAATTTCTTCTACATAATGGTATCGGCTACCTACGCGTCTAGGAGCACAGCACCCAGGCGGGATCCTAGCCCATTTGAGGGCAACGATTGCTACGTGTGCTACGCCGTAGCGCGTAGCAGCATTTTCCCGCCTTGTAGCGGAAATCGCACGTAGAGGCATGACGCATTTTTTTTTATATACCACGTCGGTGGCAATCAAGCGTGCGGCCCGCCTGCCCGCATATGTGTTGTCATTGGCGTTGAATGGGCTAGCAGTGAATGTGTTAACGTAAGGTTTCGAATCTATCAAATATTTTGCGGTTCGTGATTATGTCTTTGCCCGCGGATTATTTTCCCACTTTTACTGATGATGAAATTGCTGAATTGAGAAACAGCTGGTTAACCGACAGCCGGTTTTTGCAAAGATGGTAGGGAGGAAAGAAGTGATTTATATTACACATTTATAGAAAAAAAACGACTTTCTTTTAATGTTTGAATGACATTTCATTACGCGACAGTATGTACATAATTTTAATTTTGAGTGTAGTAATATTTAGTCATCAGACGTAATAATAAAAAACTAACAAAACGCTAGAATGGAAACTGCCACAGAACGAGTTTAATTACTTTCCAAAGACTACGTGTTACCAGAGACTAGGAATTATATAGACTGCCAATACATTGTGGCGTAATTTTTAAATAATGGGCCTGCTGTAGCTAGTTTCACTATGGGGAGATCACTTTACCATTTAATTCGTATGCCACATGTATGCCACTAAGACCTCTGTTTAACACATAGCGCCATCTGTTGGGAGCTTCTTCGTTGTGTTCATAGATGGCGCTATGTATTAAGCAGAGGTCTTAGTGGCATACGAATTAAATGGTAAAGTGATCTCTCCATAGTGAAACTAGCTACAGCAGGCCATTATTTTAAAATTACGCCATAATATATAGGCATTGGCAGTCTATATAATTCCTAGTCTCTGGTGATACGGTAAGACTAACGTTAGGTTGTTGTACTGCTTGTAACAGAGAGAGTTATAGAGAGAGGGAGATAGAATTGACTGTAATGAACGAATAGCAAGCCACAAAGCGGTCTAAAACTTTACAGAAACGGTGAAATCAATGTAAATCAGCCTTACAACTTGAGTGGAAACAAGTTACAGAGAAATAAAAAGACGGGACATTGCTACGGAATAGTTTTCCAAGTTACCCTAAGGACTGTGATAAAATACTCTGGTTGTGTGCGCTCTGTTCGGCATAGTTTTGTACAAATATCAAGTATTCCAAATAAATCAATCTTCAATTCGCTCCGTGTCTACCTCACATTGTTGTTCGTTGACAAACGACAAACGTCAATAATAAAAAGATTTTTTTTTATTTTGAGCGCGGTCGTTCGATTTGTTTTTGAATAACATCGAAGTATGGAATTTTGCACCAAATATAAAGGGAACGTTTTTATTCAGCAGCAAAACGCGAAAATAGCCTAAAAAGGTCTAGAACGTATGTAAATTTCATTCCGCGTGACCGCAGCGTGGTACCGCGTGAAGAATCCTGGGAGGATGATGATTCCGTATCTCTGTTACCTCCGTATTTATTAAGTTATTACCATTGGTATCAACTGTATTTTTCTTATCTTTTACCATTGAAATACAATGGTAGTAGATAAATACCTACTGGAATAAATATCCTAACTTGGTTAAACATTATCTGTAATATGGTAACAGCGGGAATAGGTACCTAACCCGATTTACCTTGCTAGACCAAGAAAAAAGCTTTCGTTTGTAATCCCCTTCTTATTACCCTCAATGCTCAATTAAGAGGAGGGGTAGGGCAAGCTCTCTCCATACAAACTTTGTGCAGGATTTTCTTCGTGTGTGTTTGCATTAAAGTTATGATTTTTGGTCAGTATGCTTATTTTTCTATTAGCTATTTCGTGATGTAATTTTTTTTATTGATACTATTTATCTAATTTTTCATTTTTAGGTTTTTTGAAATATTTGAAAATTTCCACATCACTTTCATTGCATATCTAATATTTACATCCAAAAAAATATTACATTCGTTAGTGCCAAAACCTACGAATAAAACGTGCACAGAGTTTGTATGGAAAATGCCTTGCCCACCCCTGCGCCTTAAGTCCACGCATTGTAGTAGCGGTACTATAATAAAACATTCATGCTATAATCAAACATGGGATTTCGTCCCATGCAAAAAATCATTACGATTATACTCGCCGGGCCCAAAAAAGTGATAGGAGTGCGCGGTTGGATAGTGGCCTGGAGAAAATTCAGGGGAAACCTCCGACACGACCACGCGGGCGGTTTGAACACTGGAATACTCTAAGAGTTTGCGCTCCAGTGAGATTGGTTCTCCTATTATACACAGTAAATGGGGGGTAGTGGGGACTCCCACGTTGACCAGGGCGGGTTGGCGACTTCACATACCCCTTTGAATTTCTTGGCAGATGTATGCTGGTGTGGCTAAGTGTTTCTTCACTGAAAAACTAGTGGTAAATATAAATATCGAATGATATTCCGGAAATAAATGAGTTCCGTAAACCTCATAGGTAGCGCCGGCAGGATTCAAATTCATCACGAGCGGCGTTTGACAGCCTCATGCTTGAACAACTAGGCTACCGTAATGGATTTTGCAGTAGTTTTTTGGAGGCGATGTTCATTCCCTCCGCGTTTAAATATTAATCGTGTTCAAGGGTTGGATGGCAGGTGAGGAAATAAATGCAAGATCACAGGATGTGGATGTATTCACGTGTTTTCAATAACAAATTAAAATAAGTATTTTTCCTTGTGTACATGACAATTTGCCAATTTCATAAACGAAAGTCGTGGAGTTTCAAAACATACAAAACTCCACATTGCTCCTATGTAATTCTACGAAATCTCATTAAGAGCTTAAAATGAGGCCACGTAGGATTCATTTGTTTTAATTAATCAGTAAACATTGCGGAAAATGTAACAAACTCATTATGTTTTTCGATTTCGACCGAAATAATAAACAAGATCGTCGGTAACAATGTAAATGCGGGCATATTTAAATGTAATTGCCAATTATTAATTCGGGATATCGGTAGTACATAATTTAATAAATATTTACATAATAATGAAATTATTACACTATAAACAAATGACGTAATTCTACAGAGCTGCGGTGCGATTACGGAACGTTTTCGACCGTTCGTAAGGTCGATCTAAATATCAAATCCCATACTAAAAATGACATTAAAATTGCCCACCGTACGTTCGAAAAGTTATGTGATACATCAAATGCTTACTAGGTGAAATATCAGAGTGAATTTAATTTACCAAATAAAGTTTTGCCTTGTATCGACACGTAAAAACATCTCTATCTAAAATTGTATAGAAATAATAATAATGATAATGTATGCTCCTAGGAACCAAGCTTTCCACATTATCAAGCTGTGGGCGAGAAGTAGGTACTATATATAGAACTGCAATGAAATTTAATTAAATTACAATTAATTATAAATGTTGAACCAGTCCCTTAAGGGACCATTAGAGTGGCATTATAATCATTAATTTGGTATTAAGTTAACGTAAAATGAAATAGTATGTTTTATCTTCCATCAGTTTTCGTCGCGTTGGTGCATACATTATATTGTACGTAAACAAAAAATATCCAACATCAGTAGGTACGTGGAATTACCCTAAAGGGCCCTCGCTATTTTACTGCAAATACGTTTAAAATATTTTTCTTCGAAGGTAATAGATTCTCAGAAGCGGAGAGTACAAGAGGTATATTTTGTAATTAGATATTGTTTTTTTGATAAGATCTTATGTAAATGTAGGTAACTAAGGAAAATAAATAATGTACCTAATGCCCCGGGACTTGAACGACCACGTGGGCTGTTTAATTGCCTAATTATACATTATATACGCGTCGTGTGTGAGTTTTCGATGGATGCTGAGATTACGTCGTCCGGGTCCATGTGTGCCTAGGACGCCAGACCGTGCGGCCCCTAATCAGTGATCGCCGAGTTACGTCAGTCAGGCGGGAGCGATGGAGGAGGGAATGTAGTCTACAGCCTTCCTCACCAACGGATTCCTATGATATGGAGCATTGTCAAAATAACGTGTAAGAGTCTGCTTAAAGAGACCATACATGGTGCTAATCACCATATGCGGCCGCTGCGTTCAGCCAGTATTTGTACAGTACCACTTTTTGAGTCTATTATTTGTACATAATAATTGTTCAAAAGTAGACCACTGTACGGCTACGGTACTCTCGCTTTCTTTCAATTCAATAAAAGGTCTTTTTTGTTTGATTACTTATTCTAATTTGATGTCAATCAGTATTACGCGCTCATTCTGATTCGTTAGTGGAGAATAATTAGTACTTACAGTTACGTGCTCTAACAAATTCGACATTTGACAGCTAAGACAAAATCAATGGCATGGCCATTTCACCACCTCTTTTGTCTAGTCAGGGTAGGTACACCTCAGCCCTCACCTAATCAGGTACACCTGTCACGTCACTGTAAACAGCGTTTGGGACCGAGTTTAGCCGAAGCGATGGAAGCGAGCACTTGTGTTTTCACATCCCTCTGCTGATCAATATATCAATAATTTTAACAGGTTTCCACTAGTAACTTTTCATCATTTTCAACCTATCTATGTTCGTATGGACGAGAAGAAATTAGTAGTAGCATACCTACTCATGTGAGTTGAAGAGCACAACTTTCCACAACGACACCATATTGCAAAATTAGGTGTCATTTAGTGGAATAGTATCGAATTTATAAGTCCGACTGTTGTCTGTAAAGTCCGTCGTCTAGGTCGGGAACTGGGTCAGTTTCAGTGTCCCGTGAACAGAATAAGTACCTACATATTCTTGTTTCCAAACTGTAATCGAGTATCGGAATCGTTTTCGCGTTCCTCGCGTGATCAGGTTTTTAATGCAGCAAATAATATACATTTTCGCATTTCCAGTGCATTCGCAGTGCAGTTACAGTTAGGTGCTCAATCTTAAAGTATTTTGCATGAAAGACTGGAATTTCCGTTTACCCTAAAGACTTCAAGTTAAAGGAAACTACAAAAGATCGATCGACTGCCCGTAATCGATGCATTTACTTAGTTTCCGAACACCGTATCAGATGAAACCTAGAGAAAATTTATAGAGCAAGCTCCTCGGGTACCTAGTCTATAATTTGAATAGAGTTAAGTTAGCGTGCGGCTAGCGTTTATTAGTTCGTTTACGATTGAAACTGTAAACTAAATTACATCCTATAGATATAAGTAAAGGAGTCGTTTTTCAAATATCATTTTTGGTCGAGATAAGAGGTTGTGGTAGTGACTAGTTGAAATCAGTTGAAGGTGGGCGTTCGGTATAATTTGCTCGGGACTTCTTATTTGTAGTCAGTCAGTCATAATGCGGCTTCATCCTGCCTGATGCGTCAGGGTCCGGTACAAAGGATCACAGACGAGTAGAACAAACATAAATACTTCGGATTACTACATAATAGCGACTATTATTTGTGTTACTATTTTTTAGTTCAATACGTTCAATACTGCTTCTAATTAAAAATAATAACTTACATCATCGGCTCTATCTTTTCTTCTTTAGTAATATTTTTTTTATTTGTCAATTCGTGTCTTCTTTCTATAAGGTGTTTTATTTCCTGCGTAATTATGTTAAATATTTCGGAGCTTTTTCTTCAGTATTTTTCAAGCTTTCTATTATACAGTTTTTTATTGCCTTATAAAAGGTTTCTATATCTTCAGTGTAGCATGTTTCCAAGTTTTTGGTTTGCTCTTTTAAAAGTTCGGTTTCTTCTGGTGTTTTTAGTGTGGTTATTTTACTTTTATACTTGGCTCTACTCTTGACTGTTTTTGATAGGAACGTCAACATTATAAACTATAATAATGCACGTAACTAGTTATAGTACTACAAAAAAATTTACGACTTTTGTGTCGGTATAAATCTGTCCTCCAACTAAACTACATAGGCCGGTTTTAAAAATCCGGTTGATTATCGTCTGCTAATTTTACTTGATCACGTCCTAAGCAGACTGCAAATCAAGTTTGTCACGTCACAAGTTTACTTACCTATTTGCTAATAGTTCCAAATGCTAACTTGCAGTTACACGTATCGTTGTAATGCCCAATGTTTGCTCAGCTTAGAATCCACATTCCGTTCTGTATGCTGCGACCTCTGCATTTGTTCCCACGAATATGCCAATACAGCGTAAGTGCACTCCACAATACAGCGCTTTCCGCTATTTTCGAACAGAAGGTATAGCGGGTGACGTACTGGCGAATTCACCCAGTGCATAAAGCATTGGGCATGGTCCATTGTATTAGCCTGATTGTAGTGCAGGCTTTGTCTACAAATGGTTAACGATATAATTAAGTTTCGCTTATGAACAGCTGGATTGAAGTGATTAAGAAACGCGGATGCTTTAAAAAATATTTAGCGGGAGCTATTACGTGTATTGTTACTATTCAGCTGATTAGCAAACGTCTAACATACCTCTACTTGTTTTCAGTACGCGCCGCAGGCATACATTTTCTGTAGTAGGTACATAAATAACTAATTAATCCTCCTAGACATAAAGCTCGTAGCCACTTTAAACTCCCTTCCGCAATTGCAATTTCAAGCGATTCAAAACTTCACATGGAACTTTTTGTCTCAAATAATATATCCGAACTCCGGACTAGGAGCGGATGAAAAAGAAAGCGAGTAAAAAGTTTCATGGCGTTACGTGGGGCGAATGCCGCGTGCAAACTTGCATTCCTTTGTCTTTGCGGAATACATTGTTTGATTAGGGCCGAGTGTTGAATTTTGTATGCGAACGTCGTGGACAAAGTGGCTCTTTAATAATGGTCGACAATATGCGTGTTTTGGGTGTTGTTGTTCTTTTGTGTGCGTGCATGTATGAAGATACAATTTATAGTGGCGAATGACCGGCGAAGAAAGGCGAGATGATACGAGACATAATGTTGGCGATTTTTATTATTATTAATAATAATGGGATTGCTCTTGGCCAGCATCTAGCCAGGAGGCAAAGATGAGGCCGACGGTGAAGCGAGCTCTCCCAGAAAATGCTTATTCACTCTTGCCTTATGTAGGTCCAGGTTATATCGACAGTCGACTAAAAGAGGGTCCTCGGGGCCGAAGACGGTCGTAGTTGGGGGCTGCGATCGTCCATAAAAACATGGCGGGACCCGTAGGTGGACTCTAGGGCGGCACTGGAGAGTTCCATGGGAGAGCCCAGAGCCGTCCGAAATGGGTTGAGGAGGACAATCGGGGGGTTTTTAGTCGGTGCAAGTCCGACATAACCTGCGCACTGCCCCCGCGGTGCGGGGGTATCCATAAAGGATTTTCCCCCCCTACAAAAAAAAGGTTATATCGACAGTGGAAATTTGGAAGTTGGAAGAAATTGACCGAAGACTTTTAAAAAGACGTGGAAAGAAGTTCTGGGCAATGAAATAAATTTTAAAAACTAACATCCCTATAAAACAAGAAAAAGGTAATGGATTCGTGTCTGCTCCCAACACTATCGATTTCATACTTGGGCTTACAAACCACCGGTTATTGTTTTTTTCTCTAAAGTGATGGTATCACGTACTTAATTGCATATTTCGAGCTCACCTTACTGTGGTTATTTTGGCATAAAGGAAATCATATCGGTAAAGTTAAACTACTTGTAAGTACTTGTTTCATTATAGCAAGTAAAACCATTATTATAAGTAACAAAGCGCTCTATTTATTTTATCTCATCTTATCTTATTATATCTTTAAACGAGCAATTCTTGTATATTTATTTATTTATATATATATATGTATATTTATTTCGGGGATCTCGGAAACGGCTCTAACGATTTTGATGAAATTTGGTATGTGGGGGTTTTCGGGGACGAGCAATCGATCTAGCTCAGTCTTATATTTGAGAAAATGCGTATTTTCGAGTTTTCATGATTTTGCTTCTGTTCGTGATTGATATTTACAATGGCTGCTGACGTACGGAAAATTAGTCTCAGAAGAACCAGTATAAGCCTGACCTACGAATATGCACATAGTTGTCACTAATCTCAGGGTCAAGACATATTAAGGACGTATGGTGAGGCGAGTATAAATCTTGTTTTGTTTAGCATTTAGAAAGAATGACACATGACAACGACTTACGAGGTTTTTTATCAGACACGTTCAAGGGGCTGACACGCTTTGCTAGAGAAAGATAGTCTAATTGCGATTCCTATAAGAGGAAATAAAAAAGAGGCTGAGAGAGAGAGAGGGGAGATGTTTTGTCCCTATCACCGACCGGACGTTTTTGCATGGTCGGGTTACAGGCAAATGCAAATTTCCATAAGCAATACATTGGACATGCAAACCGGACTAATTACGTAGTACAAATTTTATATGAATATGAGCAAAAGTATGAGAAAGAAATAGCCCTGGTCGCTCGTTGGCGCATCTATAACTATAGAGTATATAGTATATCTATGGGCACGTTCTGCGGTTTCAAATAATCTCAATGAATCAAAAAGTTTAGATACCTACATCCTGGAGGTTGCGTGCCGAACATTCGTTTAAAGCCAGAAAATATGACTTTGAATGACGTCACTGTTATATTTAATCTCTCTAACGTGACGTCATTCAAAGCCATATTATCAGGCTTCAAACGAATGTTCGGCACGCAACCCTGAGCTTCTTGCAATGAGTATTAAAATCGTTCTTATATGCTTACAATTTTGTCTCGTTCCACCGCATAGCTGCGTCCTTTTCTCGCACCATCATAGCCCATTATGTGGTCGGGTTTCACGTTTATTTATGTTTATTTTGATTTTTTTAGTTTATTTTGATTTTTAGATTATTTTGAATCTCGATGAAGAAATTGTTATCATTTTATTTCGCACTGACATTTATTTACTGAATGCGTTATTAAAACAGATCGGAGAAGGAATTAGTCGAGTAGCCAGGAATTCAATAATAATGTTAATTTAAAATGTGTATACCTATATGCAAGTGTCGTGAGGACTTTGAAATGCCTAGGAAGCCTTTGAGAAAAACGTTTAATGTACGCATCCAAGGCAGACCTGAGGAAAAACATTTGTGTTGTTGTGTATTTGTCCTTAGTTGTCCTTTATTGCCCTTCGGCCCTAAACTTCGCTCACCTTTGGTCCTTCGGCCCTTAGGTTCCACGTGTACGCGAGTGTACGCGTGAGCTTGGCCTTCAGGCCTCGCTTAGCTTTACCGCTCACCTTCGGGCCTTCGGCTCTCAGGTTCGAGTGTCCGCGTGAGCCCGGCTTTCGACCTCGCTAAACCTTAACGCTCACCTTCGGGCCTTCGGCCCTCAGGTTCGATTTTAACAATGATAGCAATAGTGAGTGTCTGCGTGGGCTCGCCCTTCTGGCCGCAAGCGGCTCTCCGGCTCGCGTGGAGAGCGCGCTCTAAGGGACGCTTCGGGCCTTCGGGCCTGCGAGGCATACATGGGGCACATGAATAGTTGGGCAACCCTTACCTCCCGTATCGGTCTCGCAAAAAATACTGGGGGGAGGGGATCCTTGGGCACTCGGGATGGGGCTCCGGGCCTTCGGCCCTCCGCCGAGCTTGACCTGCGGCCTCGCAGCCTGAAGCTCGCCCTTCGGGCTCGCGAAACCTTGTATATTTATATAGGATTTTCGGTTGTTTGGTAATCCCGCAGCTCGGCCTTCGGCCTCGCCAAACATTTGAGAGGAGGGGGGGGGGGGGGGGGGGCGCACCTGACCACTTGAACGCCTGCGGCCTAGCGGCCTGAAGCTCGCCCTTCGGCCCTCAGGTTCGATTGTAACAATGATAGGAATAGTGAGTGTTTGCGTGAGCTCGCCCTTCGGGCCGCAAGCGGCTCTTGGGCTCGCATGGAGAGCGCGCTCTGATGGGACACTCGGCCTTGGGCCTCGCAAAGCCTTGCCTCTCACCTTCAGGCCTTCGGCCCTCAGGTTCGCTTGTAAGATACATGGGTTATATGAATAGTTAGGCAACCCTTTCCTCCCGTATCGATCTCGCAAAAATTACTTGAGGGGGGGGGGGGGACGCTTGGGCACTGGGGATGGGGTTCCGGGACTTTGGCCCTCGACCGAGCTCGGCCTGCGGCCTCGCAGCCTGAAGCTCGCCCTTCGGCCTCGCGAAACCTTGTATTTATATAGGATTTTCGGTGGTTTGGTACTCCCGCGGCTCGGCCTTCGGCCTCGCCAAGCATTTGAGAGGGGGGGGGGGACGCACCTGACCACTTGAACGCCTGCGGCCTGGCGGCCTGAAGCTCGCCCTTCGGCCCTCAGGTTCGATTGTAACAATGATAGGAATAGTGAGTGTTTGCGTGGGCTCGCCCTTCGGGCCGCAAGCGGCTCTCGGGCTCGCATGGAGAGCGCGCTCTGATGGGACACTCGGCCTTGGGCCTCGCGAAGCCTTG
Organism: Cenopis cana; assembly: GCA_951800055.1. NCBI lineage: Eukaryota > Metazoa > Arthropoda > Insecta > Lepidoptera > Tortricidae > Cenopis > Cenopis cana. Next base: position 13,416,350 of record OX637478.1, read on the forward strand.
CCTCTCACCTTCAGGCCTTCGGCCCTCAGGTTCGCTTGTAAGATACATGGGTCATATGTTAGTTCATAGTTAGGCAAACCTTTCCTCCCGTATCGATCTCGCAAAAATTACTTGGGGGGGGGGGGGACGCTTGGGCACTCGGGATGGGGTTCCGGGACTTTGGCCCTCGACCGAGCTCGGCCTTTGGGCTCGCGAAACCTTGTATTTATATAGGATTTTCGGTGGTTTGGTACTCCCGCGGCTCGGCCTTCGGCCTCGCCAAACATTTGAGGGGGGGGTGCGCACCTGACCACTTGAATGCCTGCAGCCTGGCGGCCTGAAGCTCGCCCTTCGGGCTCGCAAAAATTACTCAAAAGTTGTTTTGCCCCCTGAGTCCCCGCATGCGAAATCTCAACGCGCTAGGACCATTTTGAAATTTTTTCCAAAAAATAATCGCCAAAAAAAGTCACCTCACCAAATGGCTTGCAGTTCTCTATGACATTTGGTCGAGCATCCCCCCACCTACCGGTTAGCCAGGCCGTTGGCCAACTTTTTGGTTTTCAAACAATCAATCAATTAGTTATTTTACATTAAAACATGGTGTACATTAGAAGATATAAAAGAGGTATTCAGAGGTTTTCAGAGGTATTTCTCTGGTAGTCACGGAGCCACCCCCTACACTGTTCCCAGACATCGTATTAGACCTGAGGGACCTCACTAGGAGAACAATTGGGTCATAAACACGTGCAAAAAACAAAAGTCGTCTCTCCTGTGGTCAATAGTTAACGGCATATGAGCATGTGAGTTATGATTTTATTACATGGATTTACAGAACCGGAAGACGCCGTTTATGCGGGTTACTAGACCAATACAAAATTAAGCTTTGTAGCCCTTAACTTTTGATATGTCCACAGGAAAGACGCGAACCTAAATCTGTTTATGACCCAATTATGTCAATAGAAATGTGTCGGGTTGCAGCTTTATATAGGTCTGTTTATCTACTTAATATCTTTATTTACATCTTTGTAGAGCTATAGTCTGCCTGGTTTACGGAAAAACACCGAGCAAGGCTCGGTCTCCCAGGTACTTGTTTGTTTATCCTAGCAATTTCGTCCCGAAAACGTTCACGTTTTTATTAAGTTACTAATTATCAAATTAGTTTCTGTTAGACTGAGGGAAGACATGAAGTTTTCCCATTAAGATATTATCGTTTTAAAAATTCTCGCGCACGGCAGTTGGGTTAAAAGTTTAATATATTTCGAAGCAGGGGCGCGAAATTAATGCCAAAGGTCATTATAGTACCCGGCAATAAGTATTGCACATCAACCTTTGGAAAGAGATTCGGTTGTTTTCGACTTCATAGAGCGTTGTCCCTCACTATACTAGTCCGGGCAATTGCCCAATTGGAAGAATAGCAACTTTCGTAGGACTGAAAAGGTTTATACCGACAAGTGGTATTGTTGGAATGAGCATCTTTTACTGATTATCAAAATGCATGTTGTCACTTCTTAAAGTGGTGGAGTGAGTTTTTATGACGTCATAAGTTTTATGTATGAGAAATGAACCTATCGAGTGGGGTATCAAACGAAAGGGCTCCATGAGCTGATTCCAAAAGTCTACACCTTTTGATTTCGACCAGTGGTGTCGTAAAAATAAAGTTCATTTTCAAAACAGCAACCTTCAGGTAGCGCCCGTGGCTAAGAACCAAGATTTTTATAATCCATTCAACGCAATGCGTTTGACGCGACGTATTTATATGGAATGCATGCATTTGACGCATAAAACAACCGAGCGCCTTGCCACGGCCGGCTAATGTAGCCCTAACTACCATAAAGCTAATAATAATTATAGTACCTGCCTATTGACCACGATATTATTTATAATTCTAAGTAAACTTGTCAGACAATCCCTTACTTTCTGAGCCTGCAACTAAGTACACGGTCTGAAGAATTTCTTCACTACTATATTCGTTATTGTTTTCCGACATTTTTTAGGTATAGCTTTATAAAACATATATGATATTTTATATCATACTAAGAATATGGTTACTTGCTAACTAGGTACGAATACATAGTTTTCTACCCAGACAAATTAACTAAGTGGTACAAAATTGCGTAATATTGTTAGTGCATTAGGCGTGATGACAAATTATTTAGGCACTTGTTACAGGACTGAGACCTCTTAATAAATGTTAGTAGTGTGAGTGTGAGTATACAAGCGTAGGTATAAGAAATTTGTTAAAAGCAATAATTTTACCTTCTAACAAATTGCTCACGCTGTTTACTCGAGGTGATGAATATTGAACCCACATACCTTAGCTCCGAGCGTGTCATTAGTATAAGCATCGACCGTTTTCCGAATAAGATATGAGGTCTTATCTTTTATGCATGTTTGTCGTTATTATTTGTAAGAAGACCTAACTACTCATAGCCGCACTAAAATGGGTAGAGACTAAAAGGTGGGCTACCTACTACATACTTTAATTTTACTTTCTCAAATTCGAAAGTTGTTCTTTGTTCATATAAGTGGCGTGCTGAATGAAAGTGGTACGTTTTAGCTCTAGAGCAGAAAAGTACTTGAAAAAAGTAAATGAAACGCATTATTTTATTCATTTTAACCCATTAAACCCATTCAGAATTACTTATATACAATGGTCCATACTCAAACACTTAGACACCTGTCTGTATAATTTGTATCTTCGGTTTAGGTATGAGTGATACAGCGAGTATTTTTCTCGTAGTCGGATGTCGTTTGTTATTAGCTAGTTTAATGGCTATTAATATTCTTTTAACTGGAGCATCATAGTCGGTAGTGAATTAACATTTCCAACACTTAGTGTCAAATAGATCAATGATGATATGAGTACTGAATTCTGCACCAATTAGGCGAGGTAGCCACAGTGTATTTTTTAAGGTTCCATACCCGAAGGGTCCAATTAGGTCCAACTAATTGGGACCCTATTGCTGTCACTCACGCGTCCGTCCATCCGTCCTCTGTCCCACAGGTTTTCCTGCGTATCATAAAGGTACGGGTGCGGTTTAACCCTTTGACCGCCAAGAACCTATAAAGTGGTTGTGTGTCGTCGTGCCCACCACGCCAACAACCACCTAAAAGGTCGGAGTGAAGGTGTACTTTGATCATGAATAAAATAATTTATGAACTGTTTTAATTTGTTTTTATTGGTTTAGACATTACACCAATTCGACAGTGCTTGGCGTGTTGGGCATGACGACACACTACCGCTTTGGCGGTCAAAGGGTTAAACCGCACCCGTACCTTTATGATACGCAAGTTAATACCGTTTTCGTTGGTACTCATTGCAAAAATGCAACACGTGTCACCGCTCGCATCACGCTTCCGCGCCGCTCGCGCCCTCGGCACTGGTATAGTTCGTACACAACTGTAAGGTCTACCTTACGGTCAAAGCTCTAAGTCGAGTTTTGCTTGCGTTCGTTTGACAGAATTTGGCCTTAGAGTTTTGTATGAACTATACACTGACGGCTGTGTAAATGCTAAACCGCCACGCGCCGCCACCGCGACGTTTTTTTCTCGGACGGTTTTCCGTGTGGAGTCGATCATATTAGTTCCATCACTGTCAGTGCGTTTTTATCTTTATTAATTTCCCAAGTGTGGGAGTTCCGCTAGAGAGATACATATCGATGATTACGTAAATTAAAACACACATTCCTGCTTCATATTTATTGAAGACGTACAATTAACTTAGTAACAGAAGTCAAAAGATATTTACAAGGAAATGTAATATTTAAGACATGCGTAAAATAGATTTTAGTTGGTATATAACATTTTCGTTTAACCTAATGATATGTTAGGAATTACTTTGCCGTAGAAATGCGTTGTTTTTAAAGTAGTTACTGTAAATATACGTAAACGCAATTAAACGTTACCTACAAAGGATTGCTAAATTAAATGTTTGAACAGTCACCCGCCATGATCAAGTAATGAAATATTAAAGTAGATTGCACCAAAAATATATATAATATATTCGCCAGTGTTTATATAAATAATATATTTCAAAACTCTAAAAAATAATGAGTAACTATATTTAACAGTATTATCCTAATCAAATTTAAACTACACCTTATGAACGTGCACAACATTTAACAGTGATTAAAATTATCTATCAACTAGTTGAATCAGTTCTAACAAAACAAAATAAATTATACTCTCAATTCAATGTATGATAACAAGAGGGCGTTTTATAAATAGTCTATATATAAGCATTATCAGCCAGTCAGCGGATTATATAGACTTTTATAAAACTGGCCTTCCAACGAAACGTTTTTACCCCTTACAATATTATTATATTAAAAATCTAATAATTATTATTGAATAATTTTGATATGCTTGATATTCTTGATATCACACAAGTAGCTGAAATTACTTCTGTTCTTTTTTATGCCTCTTTTACCATGAATTTATCACTGAAAGTTACTTGAGCAACTTGTGGTGAAATATTTGTTAGCAGCAAGTACTTATCTTGTTCGAGTTGTTCGAAAGTTGTCTCCGCTCTCTCATATAATATATAATAAGTACCTAGTAGTATACTCGGTACATCACAATACTGGGTACTGAGAACATCGTACATCCATGTAGAATATGTCATACCTTCACTTTTACGAACGCGTATCCAGCCTTCTAAGTATTAGGTAATTTAGGTACCTATTTATTTAAAATGTAATTATGGAATTGTAGTGCATATCTAAGTATTTTTCTATTACACTTTTGTATTATTTGTAGTTAATGTTGAAGTAGGTATTTGCAGTGGTTATATATAGGTGTGTATTGTTTTTCAATTCTAAATATGTTTTCGTTATATTGCTCATTCAAACTCAAACTCAAAATATTCTTTATTCAAATAGGCCTAGCAACAAGCACTTTTAAATTGTCAGTTTTATATTACAAACCTAGTTTGAATTGAATTATTCAGAGCATTAAACAAGTACCTAACTTTCCATTGGATATACTTGATCAGCGTTCGTACAAGGCTCAGGCTAGGCTATACATTTTCCAAAAAAAAAAACATTTAAATATTCGTTGACTCTGTTTTGTGATTTGAAAATGAAATGTGAATAGTGGCGTTGAGCTACTTCGCAGTCGGTCAGGTCTCCTCGGAGTGCTGTCCGTGCCTATGGACACTTTATGCTAAATATTACTTAAACTTACTCAACTAACTCTTCAGTCTTGGACGTTTCGCTTAAATAGAATACTCCTAAACCCGCGTTGAATGTATATGGATATCTCTTCACTTTTGCTATAATTTAAATCTTGTGTAGGTATATGCTATAGTGTGTCCTCCACACTCAACAACGACTGCAGAACAACATTGAGATTAAAGAAATGTATGTTATTATTATAGACACACACAGAATTTCGTACTAAGATTTGCAAGAGCCTCGATCTAAAGAAGACGTAGCTACTAACTTTCATTGCAATTATGAATTTGGAAAACATGGGAAATATTGTTAAGAATTTGAAAAATCACAATCACTTATAACATAACGACATTTACGAGTCACACGGCACGATCAAAACTTACGACATCTAAAAAGAGAAAGCGAAAAATGTACACAATACGCATCTTCGTGTATTACTCTAGTAGAATACATTAAGCTTAGGTACTTACGCCTTGACTAGTGAATTCTAAGAACAAACTGATCACAAACTGCTTTAAAATCCATACCTAAATGTATAAAAAACGCTGTGTAAAGGTTTGCACGTAATACTTAATTATTATACCTATTAATATTAAAAATATATTGCTCAGGGTTCCAGTGGGTCGGTCTATAATTCAGTGCGTAATAATTGTAAAGGATCTCTCGCTGATCTAAACCAATCATAATCGTTGACCGCGTCTTTCATACTTTCAATTTTTGTTCCCGTTTCGTAGACACAGTCAAAACGAATATAAATACAATATAATATTATTAATATCCAGTATAAACGATCATTTCGATTGGTTCATATAAACCCAAAATGAAATAGGTATATAAGCTTACTTTGTCTAACTAAAGTGCAGAAAATTTTGTATACAAAACATTTAGTACTAATAAATATAAATAAAATTTATTTACTTATATCCAGGTGTTGTATTTTAAATTACGCTAGATGTATACATATATATTAAAAACCTTACAAGCTAATGATATGTTTTATTCTGATATGTAAGAATTACATTCGATCACAACGATATGGTGCGTCCATCCGGGGCATGCCTAGTCGCTAACACGTGGCTATTGACAGCCAATGGTCTAGTCCTCGGGCCAGCCGAGATCCTCTCCAACGAGATCGTAGAATCTCTGATTGTGCTGTATAAAAAACTTCCTAAGCTTGGTGACGACAGCCGGGTCGACCCTCGGGTGCTTACGCCCCTTGGTTTCACGAAGACATTTGTCTGTAGTGTCGTTTCGTAAGCAATAAAAACCTTTGGTTTCGTTGAAGTAGAAGTTTCTTCTTCCTGTGTAGAAATACAACAAAAATAAGCATTTCATGCAGTGAATAGTTGTTGTTGAGATTAACGAACTTCATGTCTGACGACTAAGGACAGTCTAGCTCACTAATCAATCGATTCAAATAGTAGTTACGCTATTTCAGTTTAGGAGTTTTATGCACGCTGTCCAAGTTAAAACTATCGGCCACCTTTAGAATTAAGTGACCGAAGAAGAAGTTTCTTTTCCACTCACCAATTTTATGTTCCAACCCAAGGAACTTCTCAATGCGGCGCAGCTGAGGCACCGGGTCTTCGATGAGGAGGTCCCCATTCACCACCAAGATCTGCTCCCTCGGAAACACTTCTAACCATCGATGCAGGTACGCATGGTACAGGGATATGGCGATAGGCCTAGAACAATAGGTATGTTAGGTACATATTTGCTATGACAAGATATTTATTTCAATATTATGCGTTTTCGCGGATTACATTTAGGTACATTGAGCATATTACTATTAACAGTATTAACTGTTATTATGCCCCTTTAATGTTATGCTAATGTTATTTTTCTTATATAGTTTGTGTATTATAAAGTCAACGCCTCCCGTAATGTATGCTGTGTTCACCTGTAATTGGTGGCGCAATTAAATTTAAACTATGTGTATTTCTTTGTAGTGTTAATTACGTTGTTGACACTGATGGTGATCCTAAGTAGATAATAAACTAATAAAGAAACAAATACAGACCAGTAATCAAGGAATATTTACCTGTAGGCAACATTGATGGAGCCATCCGGCGATATAGCGAGGTGCTCGAACGGCTTGGCGGCGTCGGGCACGGGGTGCGACGGCGTCATGGCGTGCGCGGGCGCAGACGGCGTGGCGCGGCTGCGCAGCTGCGTGTAGTCGGAGATGGCGCGCGTTACCGGCTCCCTTACTATGAGGAGGAGACGGACTGAGGAGTTCATAGCGCGGACACGTTCTGGCACCTTGAGGGTGAAGAGAGAACATTAGGTTTTGAGATTAGCAGTAGGAGACTAAACGATTAAAACTCACGTAATTTTTGTCACTCCGGGCGACATGTTTCGAACTCTTCGGGAGTTCTTTTTCAGGTTTAGGTTCAGGGAAACGAGTCGCCGGGAGTCACAATTAATACGTGAGTTTTAACCGTTTAGTAGAGTATTATAGTTTTTGACATTTGAATTTTTCGTAAATTATACAAATAAAACTTATGAAGATAAGAAGATATATGTACGTTTGTATGTTTCATACCTCAGGAGTAACGAAGTAACTAGGGCTTTTTTCTATTGTAATCTGCCCTTTAAAGGACAGAGGCATTTTACTCCTGTACCACTCCAAGCCCAGTGCGTAGTTCTCATCGCGATCGAAGAAGTGCACTTCTCCAGACGCCTTCTGTACCATTGGATGGAGGTACAACATTTCTAGTAGCGCCCGGGTACCACATTTGCGTACACCAATTATTAATGCCTGGAGAAAAGAGCAAAGTTAAACATGCTAAAGATTAAAACAGCCAGTACACAACTCTTAACCGTACAGTGTTCTGTAAACTTTGCCAAGTGCCTACGGCGCGGCGGGAACTAATTTCTGTATACAATAAAGTAGGTAGGTAGGTATGCTGTGTTTGCCATTCCATTAAGGGAAGTTGGTTATAGTTTTTAAGTGCTTAAATAATGTACAGCTAGACAAAATACGGTAGTACTAAAACAAAAGTTGGGTTAAGATACAGGGCTCTCCGAGTGGAGCCCTTGGACTAACATTTTTAAATGCGTTCTTTATTTGTCGTCGCAAATTAACCATACTACTTACTAATTTATTTCATGAGAGGTTGCATATACGTTTCGCAAGTTGATGGCAGCTAAACCTAGGTATGAACCAAATATATTTAAGAAAAATCACCATAAGAGGTCCCTGTTATCCAATAGTTGCAGTGGCTGGCAGTGGTAGGAAACATAATCCAAGTCTGAGTTCACTGGCATGCCATGGGTGAAGCCTATGTCCAGCAGTGAACGGAAGTGTTAATTGTTTACCTGTGGAAGCCTTTTCATAGGCCTCGGCGGGCGCGCTGGCCGCGTTCTCTTCCGCAACGCCATCGGGTGGTTGATGCTGCGGCCGCCTATATCTTGGCTGTGCAGGATTTTGCGGCTCTCGCTTGCAGCGGACGCCAAGCTGGCAGCCTGAGGAGTTATTATCGTTAACTGGATACCGCATCATTCGCTTCACTTTTAGGTTTAAAAGGAATCCTATTGCTGTCACTCACGCATCCGTCCGTCCGTCCGTCGTCTGCCACAGAGGTCTACAGCCAAACGGTTGGAGCTACAGTCTTAAAATTTTCACAGTATAATCATCTTGGTGTCCCAAAGGCATACAAATAGTCAAAATTTATTTTTAAATATTTAAAGGGGGCTCCCATACAGCTAAAGAGGGCTTTAAGGTGAAACGTCACGTACGATTTTCATACAATTTTCCGGTCGACTACATGCGAAATCCATTGATGTCACGGACTTGAAATTGTAATTTTTAGATAATATACGACCCTCTTCTCCCGCAGTTTGAAAAATAAGACGTAATAACGTCTAATTATTTAAATATAACCGTTTAAAAAATCATAAATTTTCACTCGGTGCCATGTATGTGTGAGTGAGTTTTATACTGTCCATGTAAAGAAAATGGCCGCGGCTTATGACAGATCGTTGTCCAAAACCTCCAATAGATGGCTCGGATGTCAATTTTAAGCTGTTGTTGACAGTTAGCTATAACAGTAGGTAGTATTTATTGACTTTATAGGTGGCGACACTTTCTTTGCAAACACTTTTATTTTGTGATGAAAGAGAAGGCATTCATATTATCATACTGCGCTCTTCATTTTGGTAGTGACGTAACAGCCATGTCATTTGTTTTCTGATAGAACGAATTTCAAACTGTTAATGAAGATGAAACGAAACTGAACACTTTATTGTTGCTTTATTGGGATTGCCTTATAACACAAAATAAAAAATATACAGAAGGTCCGTTCCCGCCGTTCTTGAAAATACATACCTAAACTTGCCCGACTCACAAGGGTTGCTTCTGTATTGATTCTGAATTTTAAAAAGGAGTAGGTATAATAAAAATTCTTCAACATGACATTTAAATATGAACCAGCGTATCTTGGTAAAAAACCGGCCAAGTGCGAGTCGGACTTCGCACATTTAGGGTTCCGAATCAACCTCAAAAATATGATTTATCAATATATTAGTATTTGTTATTAAAATATACGTAATATTGAACATTGTCACCAAATTTCAAGTTCATAGGTCAATGAAAAGTCTAAAAATTCTTCGGAACAAATATTGTGACAGACGACGGACGGACGGCGGACGGACGTCTGGGCGACACCAATAGGGTTCCGTTTTGACCCTTCGGGTACAAAACCCTAATAAATTGATGCGTGACCCGCTGCGAGTTATGACTTGTGACCGGCGGCGGTCGAGAGCGCCAAGAAAGAATATAAGTACCTAATTAATTAGGTACCTACTTAACTAAACCATAGTACTTAAATACTGGCGTTTTACCAGCGAACGATAAGATGAATGTGTAATGGTTGATCTTCGAGCGGCTAGTTTCAAAAAATTACCTACCTAGGTATCGTAACTACCAAAATGAGAAAACCGTTTTATTTACCTTTCAATATCGTTTGAAAATTTGAAGAAAGTGTAGGCACAGTTTTTTGTCGTATTTAAACAATAAAATACATTCCAACTGTAATAATATCGGTTATTCATTTTGACGTACGTGACACAAAGTACTTACGTAGCGGCGACGTCAAGTGATCAACGCGCGCACAACTAGCACTCGCGACGCGACAGTGACAGTCCCGACTAAGCTCGTTCGAAATCAACCGAGAATGCCTGTAAATGTTACGTCTGTGTGCGGGCGGCGAAAATGGCACTTTGTACTAAGCGGACTCTCTGCTCCGGCGCGCGCCGCCGCTATTTACTTTGTGCTTATAAGGCACAGTAGTAAGACTCGACGTGAAAGGTAACGCTTTATTACAAAGGAATAAGGTGCACAAAAATTGCGAAAATGTCTATAACAGTCATGTAACAGTAACACACATTATTATTATATTATATTATAGATTATTGAGTTTCTTTTGAGATTATAATTGAGAAGTTTTACGATTTGTGTTTTAATACAGTTTTAAAGAAGTAAGGCGGCTACTCCGTACGAGTATACGTATGATTGGATTATATGGATAATTATTATTTTTGAAGTGAATACAAAACCCCGACAACGAAGTACCTATTCACTTCAAATAATCAAAACTTTTTCATCTCCACCTTTTGCAAGGTAATGTATGGAGTTCTATGGAGGCGAATCTCCTAAAATAAATTTATTACCGACCTGCATAAATGACATGTATTTTTGCTCAAGATGAAACACAACCATTTGTACTCGGAGAACTATCTGCCTACATGCAAATTAAAAGCGTCCATGGGCTACGGTTGTCCATTGATAAAAATAGCTCTACGGTGTCAATCGAATATTAAGAACGACCATAGGCATACGGTGTTTATTGAAAATCATCAGAGACGATAGGCTACGAAGTTAAACGGAATAGTCTAATGGGCTACGGTGTTAATAGGATGTAACAGGGTCCATAGGCTATGGTGATAATTGGATATAACAACATCAGTAACTACTTTTGTAATCCCGTTATTACTAAGTCTGAAGCTTCTGTGGACGTTAGGTCAACCAATTTGATTTCTGGGCAACTTCGTACCTTGTCACAGTAACATCAATACGAGATTTCTAGCGGCTTTCATATAGATTTTCACTGTGACAAGGTAAGAAGTGGCCCAGAAATCAAAATTGGTTGCCGGTATATCCCACCCCACCGTGCCATGAGTTGATGAATGAGCATTTTTTTTAATACCACGGCGGTGGCAATCAACCTTATGGTTTGTTACCATCGTAAGTAGACAGCATAGCCTATGGACGATTGTGACTCAACAAAATATTCGATAGCGGTTTGTGCGACCCATTTTTTAGATCTACAGAACTCGTCGTGGTGTCCTTTTTAGTGTGTTGTACTTTCGAGATCTGAAATCAGTGTCGTCATTCTCATCCAAGCATGCATTTTGGGAATATACAGGGTGGATTTTCTTTCTGCGTCAGTTAGGACAGCTACCAGATCCCGTGCTGCTACGCGAAAATGGTCTCAGAAGACCCTCCCTTAATTTTTAATCAATGAAGATTGGCGTTTACAGATTTTGGAAAAAAACATACAGGATGCGAGAAAAATGACATTTTTCACTAACTTTTTTTATGCCACTCGATCCCCTCGAGTCCTAACCAGGATCAAAGCTTGTATCTTGTATGGGACCAAATCTAGTTATGCTACCTAATTTTTTGAATTCATGCCCTATTCTGTTGTCTAAAGTTTCATAGAGATCCGTTCAGTAGTTTTTGAGATTAAACGGAACGTACATCCATTCATCCGCACAAACTTACACGTTTATAATATTATTAGGATTAGGATTAGGATATTAGGAATTAGGATGTAAATGGATTATGCGAATATGAATATGAATATGAATATGGATATGGATTTGGATATGGATATGGATATGGATATGAATATGAATATGAATATGAATATGAATATGAATATGAATATGGATATGGATATGGATATGGATATAGATATGGATACGAATACGAATACGAATATGAATACGGATACCGATACGGATACCGATACGGATACCGATACGGATACCGATACGGATACCGATACGGATACCGATACGGATACCGATACGGATACCGATACGGATACGGATATGAATATCTTTGTTATTTACTTTCTTAATGACATAAAAAAAACAACGGGTTGCACTCCGGAAGTGCCGGCAGAAGTGAAAACTCAATAAAGGAAGTAAATAACAAAGATATTCATATCCGAATCCGTATCGGTATCGGTATCCGTATCCGTATTCACTCATATTCATATTAAGTAATACTCATATTCATACTCATATTCGCATAATCCATTTACATATACATAAATATCCCGAGTATCATTGTGTCTTACGCATCGTGTAACCAGCTGAGTTTAGCTGAGTAGACCCCTCCTAACATCGCAATCACGATACTAGGAGGGGTCAACTAGCTGGTCTTACGAATCGTCGCGAGTTTAACTATTTTCTCCCATCACAAAAAGTGCTCAGCGCCGCTAAAGAAGTTTTAACTTCAAAAAAGTTTATCAAAAATGACCTTTTTCTCGCACCCTGTATGTTTTTTCCAAAATCTGAAAACGCCAATCTTAATTAATTTGAAATCGAGGGAAGGTTTTCTAAGACCATTTTCACGTAGCAACACGGGATCTAGTAGCTGGGCAGCTACTGCTGAGGGCTCACTGACCCGAAAAAAAATCATCCTGTATAATATTATGAATTTCACTACGTAGACACACAGACACGCAGACACACTAAGTAGACATTACTAGAACTAGAACTTAACAAAAGTACTTTGCAAAAACAAACTTTCGTACAATTTCCATTGACATATTAGATAATATTGTTAATTCTGTCAAAAACGTTGTATGGCAAAAGTTTTCTTTAATTAGTGTCTTTTTAGTACATTTACCTTAAGGCGCAGGGTAGGGCAAGGCCTTCCCCATACAAACTTTGTGCACGTTTTATTCGTCGGTTTTGGCACTAACAAATATAATATTTTTTTTGGTTGTAAATATTAGATATGCGAACTATGCGAAGATCGTGATGTGAAATTTTTCAAATATTTCAAAAAAAATCAAAATTAAAAATTAAAAAAAAAAGTTAATAAAAAAAATTTACATCACGAAATAGCTATCAGAAAAATAAGCATACTGACCAAAAATCATAACTTTAATGCAAACACAAACGAAGTAAATCCTGCACAAAGTTTGTATGGAGAGAGCTTGCCCTACCCCTCCTCTTAAGAAATTATTGATACTGGATAGGAATGGAATCGATGGGCATAAAAAAATTGTAAGTGAAAAATAAAAGAAAAATCCAACCTGTATACTAGGTACTTATCATCATCATGATCATACAAACTTTTGATCCTGGATAGAAATGGGATCGATTGGCATCAAAAAAAAAAGTTTGTCCAAAATGACCTCTTTCTCCCACCCTGTATGTTTTATTTTTCAAAATCTGAAAAGGTCAAACTTCATTAATTCAAAATCAAAGGAAAGTCTTCTCAGATCATTTTCGCGTAGCAGCACGGGATCTGGTAGCTGCCATTGCCATCACTGACCGGAAAATAAAAACCACCCTGTATAAATAAATATTTGACGCCAATCTTTAAAGATCGACCTAGACCCAAAATAAGCATGTATGTACTATCGAACCAACTGAATCGTGCGTGACCCACCGTGGAACCTTGTCACAGAAAATGTCATAGTGACATCGTACTGCCTGACAACGAAAATCATTATGACACTTTCTGTGACAAGGTTCCACGGTGGGTCACGATTCAGTTGGTTCGATAGTACCTAAAGCTTGTGCTATAGACGACGGTATTTATATAAATGTAATAAGAAGAACCAACATGGCATAGCGACGTTGCCATACTGTCCCAAGTGCGACCTGACAACGATGCACGAACGCATTCAAGAATTTTCAAGGGCTCACGGGCATAATACAAAATATGTTGTGAATATCATTTCATTTTTTGGTTGACGATTCCATGCCACTCTTCTTAGTGAATTTGTACAGATATTATGTGCTTTGATATTATTTATTTCCTACGGAATTTCATAAAATAATTCGGCCACTGCCGTATTTATTAATAAAAGAAACATGCTTGACTGAAAACGCTTCAATAGTTCAGTACATAATATCTGTACATTTATTTCGTAGTAGGATATATATTCATATATATGAGCGTTCGTATTTTACTTCACCTAGCAAGTACCTATATAATAAAATATAAGAAAACGCAAAACGATAGATTAGATTATGTATGATATAAATAAATTGCAGTACAATTTTGTGTCTATAAGAATTTACATCGTGATCTTTAAAAATGTATGATAATTGCAGTACAATTTTGCGTCTAATAGAATATACATCGCGATCTTTTAAAAAAATGCTGTATAACGTAATAACAACTAACTAACTAACTGTAACTATATTAAAAAATAATAAATGAACTTCGAAGAAAAATAAAAATACAAAAAGACTATGGTACCCGACCAAGGCTCGAACGTGGGTCTCTAGCGATACTGCGAATAAATTTGCAAAAGCGTAAACCACAGGACTATCCCATGTCTTCAAGAAGAGTGCGAAAATGTAGTTCTATTTATGTCCGCCTTATTTACGTTCGTCGCACATTTGTAATTTTGTAAACGTGAGCTACTTCCTTGATTTATTATTACGCCCTCTATATTCAACTTGCGTATTGCTTGACAATGACTGACATTCCCTGTGACATTAGGTACGCACGTGTGCGTGAATGGACGAAATTGCAAATATTTCGCTTTCGGTCGAATACACGTAAAAAATAAGCACTGTTTAGTGCAGGTAGATCTCGATTCATACGTAGTATTTTTTGCTTCTTCCGCAGTTTGAAAATCATCATATGTACTTTAGCGGTTTCGCGGAAAACCTTGAAAAACCCCCTAAATTCCAACGTGCTGCCATCTATTGACAGAACATCGACAGGAACCCGTAACGTTTCACCTTAAAGTAGATAAAGTAAAATTATTATGTCAAATAATATTTCAAATACCCAAGTTAGTGACAAAATGTTAATCACCTTTCAAAAATTAAAATTATTAGGACAGGTACTTTGGAATAAGTATAGAACAGATTTTAGGTCAAATTATCTTTCTGAAATTGCTTGATAAACTGATAGGTACCTATTTGAAAATCAATCAAAGTAACGAAAACATTTTGGCAGGTATGAAAATAAACAGAGGATTTTACGCGCCGTGCTCTCTTCTTCGTCTTAGTTGTAAAATAAACCTTTGATGTTATTTTTCAATGAACTTTTATTGTAGTTTAAAACGATTTCAGTTTAAGCACGTAATCCTCGAGCTCGAGAGATTGTATCGGCATAGTCGGATCTCATTTAGATTATCCTTTTTGTAATCGTAGCATCCGATACCCTCCGGGGATTAACAGTCAAACAATTTCCTATATTACACGTTGACATGACCTGCTGTTTGCGTTATTTTAGCGAGTAAAGTATGTCCATTGGTCTGCTGTGGATCGTAGAAATTGTACAGTACTGCAAACAGATTGCGATACAATGTATCTAGGTTACCAATAAAACAATTGTAATATACGAGAACTCCGAGCGGAATTGGTTCGTGCGGTTTATGGTAAAAATTTTAATGTAATAAAAAAGCTATAACACGAAGGCTATTAATTCGATTTTGATTAAGGCTTGACTAGAATAGGCTGGAAAAAGCTAGAAGAAGCCGCACAAAATCAAGACTATGGAAAAATAAGTAGCATTACCATACTAAAAGTGTAATTACCATGCCAAAAAGGGCTCAGACTTTTTGTAAAGCCTGAATGACTTTTTGGTGACTAGACTACCTAGTTCATTTGCAGACAAGGCAATTTGGCAGTTAACTATCGCAGACACTATTGAAAGCATAGATATAGTGTATACAAGTAGTTAATTGAAACACGTAGGTAGTATATATGCCATCGTCTACGTTAATTAAGAACGTCAAGATTAGGGTTGCACGTCATATTACTGTACATCGCTTGAGACTACCTATCGTTTGCTAATTGCTAATAACTACCTATAACATACCCAGGGTTATACAGAATCTCACCGATATTAGAGGGATGTGTTCGAATAAGTAAATTATGATTCGTGGATTGGACATGCTAATGATGTTTGAACGTTCAACTTATTTGTTAACCTGTGCATATACAATTGTCGAATTTGTATTGTCAACGGGAACTGCACTGATTTGGACTGCGAGCCGTATTTTGCCTTTGTTGATTGCGATATTATTTCATTTAATCTAGCCTATTCGTAATGTATAATTACTAGAGCCTTTGTTATACCTGTTGAAGTACATACAAATGGAAATATGCATTATTTTTTCCATGATGCCATTTTTGGAGTGGAGCAAATGTTTATTTGGAACAGCCCAAATTAGAACAAAAAAAAAACAAAAATGGGTGTCAAAGTACATTATAACTGCAGAGCCCTGAAAAACGTCCCATATACTTATTAAGCGTGTTATGTGACATCATATATTAACATTGCATCGAAAAACGAGTAACTTGCAGTTTTGGTCGTGAAATTTTGCGTTTATTATTATTATTATTATTTATTTATTTCAGACATTACATCCATAGGTTGTTAGTAAATACATTTTAATAAAAACAAAAAGAAAAACAAAAAGAAAAACTTATCAGTTAGGGTTAGTTAAAAATACATACAAGAAAAACTTAAAAATACATAAAAGAATGCGAATGCTAAAATGCTAATAAAAGTTAAAAGTTAAAGTTAAATGCTCCACCTCCCATCATATGTGTCTGCGCAATGTAATCTGTTCCAGTGCCTAGGCAGTGGAGCATCCAACTTATCCATCAACGTCTTCAGGATGCCATTTTCACTGCCACTCAGCCTCTGCATTATTGACGCCGTCCTTTTGCGCATTATTGCGTAAAAATCGTCCGTACGCTCCGCCGCAAACATTCCGGACGCACTGCAATATCGTGGCAGCCCCAATAGGATCCTGAAGACGTTGTTGTACTGAACGCGCAGTGCGTGGTACGCTCGCTGGGTGTAGCTGGCCCACAGGCTGCAGGTATAAAAAGACTGACAGAATGCCTTGAACAATGTTATTTTGACGTCTTTATTACACCTAGCAAACCTGCGAGCCAGCATGTTTCCCCTTACCGCCAACGCCCTGCGCTCCCTCTCTATATCGAGGTCATCTTTGAGGTCTTCGGTGACCCAGTGGCCTAGGTATTTGAAGGTTTTTGTGACCCTGAGAGGCTCACCACTCAAGGTCACCGGAGGCACAATCTTATAGGACTTTTTCCCCGCTTTGAAGACCATTACCTCGCTCTTCTTTCCATTATACATTAGCCCATGCCTCACCGTCACAAATGCCCAACAGATCTTGAAGCCCACTGACGGATGGGCTCAACAAGACCATGTCATCAGCGTAACTTATATTATTGATAGATTTATTATCTATAGAGCATCCAACATAGGCCTTGTTGAGCTCATCCATCAGACTGTTCACATAAAGATTAAACAACCTCGGGGAGGTCAACCCTCCCTGCCTAACACCACATTCGAGCTGGTACTCATCCGAGTGTACGCCTGCCCACCTAACAGAGTTAATTTGGTTTCTATACCAGAACTTAAGCACCTCAATTAACTCCGCCGGAACACTGGTTTCCCTGTTCATTTTGTCCCATAAGATGTCGTATGAAACCAGGTCGAATGCCTTGGACAAATCTAGGAAGCAGGCGTTCACTGGTGTACCCCTGCAGGTATAGTACTGGACAGTGCTTTTCAAACACATAATAGCCGTCTCTGTGGAAAGGCCTGGTCTAAACCCAAACTGAGCATCATTTAAATGAATGTGTTTAGCTAGCTGTTTGTCAAGCATACTGTCCAGCACTTTTGCCACTACCGTTGCCAGAGATATCGGCCAGTAGTTGTTTATGTCCGACACGTCTCCAGTTTTGTTTTTTATGACCGGCACAACTATTGTCCTCATTAGGTTGCTTGGCAGATAAGAATGAGCAACACAGACATTAAAAAACATAGCCAGCACTCGTGACATAGCCAGCACTCGTGTTTAGGTAGGTACCTACATATGGTTGTCATATAATTGTCATACAATAAATCTGGCCCAGATCGCCGTCAATTGGCATTGTGCCCAGAAGGCTGGCTGCATTGCCATGCTCGATGGCAATGCTTATTCGCTGAGCGAAATATTGGCCAGCCTTCTGGTCACCGGATGGATCTAAAACGCGCGCTGACAAATGTTTATAGAGTCGGCGTGCACTTGGGGCCCACGGCCCCAGCGTTTCGACCCCAAACGCCTCAAATATGTACCCACAGCCAATTGTAGCATATTTTCGGCAACTGGTGATAAATTTGTATCGTAAAAATGTCCTGCCGGAAGTTTGTTGCCAACCCTTTGGACGAAACAACAGGCGTCATAAAGGAGCGGGCGCCGTTATCTGCGAACAGCGCTTACGAACATTAATTACGATTACGACCAGCGCGATAGGCAAAGGCTACGGTTCCTGGAAGGTGCACACCGCTTCTCACATCGATTTTTAGGGTTCCGTACCCAAAGGGTAAAACGGGACCCTATTACTAAGACTCCGCTGTCTTTCTGTCCGTCTGGCCGTCTGTCCGTCTGTCACCAGGCTGTATCACATAAACCGTGATAGCTAGACAGTTGAAATTTTCACAGATGATGTATTTCTCTTGCCGCTATAACAACAAATACTAAAAAACAGAATAAAATAAATATTTAAGGGGGCTCCCATACAACAAACGTGATTTTTCTGCCGTTTTTAAAGATAATGGGACGGAACCCTTCGTGCGCGAGTCCGACTCGCACTTGGCCGGTTTTTCAAGCGTCACATATCTAGAATTAGTTCAAAAATAAGGAAAAGGAAAACAATACATACAGCAACTAAATTAGATCCCCCACATTGGAACCCTGGGGGAAGGTAAACTTAAAATCATTACAGTTGAACGAATTGCTCAAAGCAATTGCTTCAAAAAGCTACATTACTGTTCAAACAATAAGGTTCAAAATCCAATAACATTTTAATACAAATACGTCCAACAGAAAGAATTTCAACCATACTTATAAGGCTGGCTGCGTTTCGCTGTATGGCTATGCCAATTCTCTGGGCAAGGAACGAGCCAGCCCTTCGGTCCCCGGAAACATATTAATGTTTGTAGTCGTGGGTTCCCGATATTTCGGCTTTGTTGCAAACGCCATTATCAAGGATTTACAGACGTGCTGCGAGTTTATTAGTTGTGGTCTACCCACACTCCATAGCGGTATACCCTCTCCCTGGGTCACTTTTTTCGCACAGTGGCACCTTCAGACATACACATGGTACCTATACGTGTATGTATCATTTTCCTCAGCTATGAAAATAAGATATCAGGAGAACTGCCATCACATGTTCAAGTCTGTTCTTATCTGAATACACTAAATAACACAATTTTAAAGATTATTTATAAAAAAACATAATGGGAACGTATGTATTGTATGTATATTAGGTATTCTAAATATCCATACTAATATTATAAATGCGAAAGTGTGTCTGTCTGTTACCTCTTCACTCTTAAACGTGGGCGAAGTCGCGGCCAAAAGATAGAAGTCCTTACCTGACCTGATTGACCTGATTAAGTTTAAATTGATCGTCATCTTAGATCATCGCGTGTTTTCGTAAAAGCAGTATCATGCTGAATAATTGAGGAAGGGCTTAATAAGGAAGTCACAGATAAATCCTAATAACAGAACCCACAATAGTTTTTATGAAGTGTTGGTGGTTTGGATTCATGTCATGACTTCAACGGATTCAACAATAGGTTTCATTAAGGCGCTACACTGAGAAATTTAGATACATTGAAACGCTGTTCTGCCCAGACGAGGAAACAATAGGGACTGATTTTCAGATATATAATTCTTGACTATATGATTGTGGTACTGACAATAGCCGAAACATGATTTCTTAAATTTTTTTCGATAGAAAATAAATCCAAAGTTGAGTCTATATTTTTCTTTTTTTACTCAGCCTACTAAAACAACACAATATTAAAAGACACGATTAAGTTAATATGATGGTATTTTACCTCATCTAGGTACTGACAAGAGGAAATTTAATTTATCTGCACACAGTCAGATATTTATCGAGATTTGTCTAAAAAACTGTTCTCGGAGAGGGTTCCATCCCGTTTTGTCGTGAGTGAAAAACATAGTGCATCTCTTTCAATCGATATATCGCCTTAAAGAATTTTATTAAGCTGCAAGTCAGATAAAAGTTACTAATTCTATTTACAGTGTGTGTGTGTCTTCCAATACGAACTTATACACTTACCGGCAGAAAATTTGGCCCAATTTTTTTTTTGATTTTAAACTATAAATTGAGTAAATTATATAATGTTTAATATATAAAAATGCATTTTTCTAATTTGGGCCCAATTTTCTGCCGGTGAGTATATTTTAAGAGCTGAAAATAGAACCCCTTATGAACATCATTACACGTGATTGATTAAAAATATATATATTTTCTTTTTCATTACAAATTAATTTAGTAGTGTTAAGGATGATTCATGCTAGACCGTCGCGCGTCTATTATTAGAAAACGGGCCGGCCCGGATACGGAACGGTCTACTGTGAATCATCCTTTACAGCAATATATCAATAACAAAAAATTGGTATGTGTTGCATTATTTGCTACTAAATGCGCAATATTGTTTAGTTTAGGGTTATAAAGGTGTTACGCAATATTGTTTAGGGTAGTAAAAAGGGCATTTCTCAGAGCGTTTCAGACCGCTGTGATTTCGATGCCCGCATTATTGAAGATATTACTGCAGAGCGGGAGACCTTATCAAGCTGTAGTATAGCAGGCGGAGAGGGCTATTATCCTTTTCGAAATGGACAACAGAAACTTAAGGACATCGTTAATAATAAGAGCACCGATCAAGGCGATTAAAACGTTCCGAGAAATGCCCAAAATATAAGTTCGTAGACACACACCGTGATACTATCAACCACGAGGTACCCTGCAGTGTAACAGGGCGACAGCCCGAGGGCTTGGTCGCCACGCCCTGCGAGCACGCACGCGGTCCGGAAGCCGAGCAGGCTTGCAAATAATTAGCAAACGATCGGCTTTGGATTAAGAAAACTTTATAATTTACGGGGCGATTTAAACCTGTAATTACTTCTCTTTCTCATCTTATGCAGGCTGCATCCTGAAGGTATACAGTGCTTTTATTTCATGAGCGCGGGTTGGCCATTGTTGTAGCTGTGACACGTACGAGCACATAGACAACACGAACTCATAGCTCCTACGCTGACGCACACATAAACTGCATTTATAGCTCAACACACATCCATACGCGCGCGACGTATAGAAAGAATTTCGTACATTGACCCATCATTACTTGTCTCTGTCACTCGCGTCGCGCGCAATTATAATTATTAGCGTCGCGCTCACAGAGTGACATTGAACTTCACTGTGCTGTGAGAGCGCGACGGCCAATAGAGGGAAACAGAGGCTCACCCTCGGTAAACTTGTCACAAACCTAAACACATGTTTCTTATACTAATAATATAGAAATGTAACGTTAGGTTTTAAAGCAATAAACGCGTAAAAAAATTGCGCGCGAGTGACAGAGACAATAAGTAATGATGAAATTCTTTCTATTCGTCGCGCGCGATTTACTAACTCCTAAGAACTGTCATAGGTAGGTAGGCGATAGTTGTTACAGAAGCGATGGCCATATTCGCTTCCAGAGGACTATTAGTCAACTGAGGAGTCAACTTGACTCATAACGCATAAAGGCTACTAAACTCGGCTTAACTAGTGCGACTTCTGTTGTAGAATCCGGGATTTACAATTAAACGTGCCTTTCAAAGCACGGTAGCTCTCAGTCAACAACCAATCAATGCGGTTACCTATTCGATAGTTTCGACACTCTGTATCTAACTTTTCTTCTTCCTGATTTGTCGGTGCGGAGGCGGTACGATATGAGAAAACTGTCTAATGTCAGTGTCAACTGTCAGTCAACTCAGTACTACTTTTTACTGCGCCCCTACATTTAAATGAGTGCTTCCTGACTGGCGCGGGATGCGCGGAAGCGGGACGATGCGAAGGCAGTACTGGTCCGCTTCTGCACAAATGTAATACTGACACTTTAAACGAGCAATTCTTATATATTTATTTATTTCGAGGATCTCGGAAACGGCTCTAACGATTTTGATGAAATTTGGTATGAGGGGGTTTTCGGGGACGAGCAATTGATCTAGCTAGGTGTCATGCCCGGGAAAACGCCGAGCAAAGCTCGGCCGCCCAGATATTTATCTTATATCTTTAAACGAGCAATTCTTGTATATATCTATATTTCTATATATATTTATTTCGAGGATCTCGGAAACGGCTCTAACGATTTCGATGAAATTTGGAATGTAGGGGTTTTCGGGGACGAGCAAACGATCTAGCTAGGTCTCATGCCCGGGAAAACGCCTAGCAAAGCTCGGCCGCCCAGATATTTATTATTAATTATTAATATGCTGAGTGACTTTTCAAGTCAATAATTGACCACATTGCGAGTGCCGGAAAACCGGAATCAATATGCATTTTGGAAAATTGTATTTTAATGTTCACTGTTTGATAGGTAGTTAGTTAGTTGCGAAAGTGAAGATGACTTATATAAAGTTTCAAATTCCAAAAGATTTGTATAAAATGTTTAGTAAAAGTTCAAAAATAAAATTGTTAAAAAAGGCGGAGTACGTACAGTTAACTGGGTAATATATTAAGGTCGTTTCATCGTTCAACCCTTGTTTAGTTAATTTAGTCAGTGCCCCTGTCTCGACTGATTTGTTGGATTGCTGTTGCTGTGTTAAGAGCTTAAGGATATACAAACAAATACTACCCGCTTGTAGGTATTAAAACGCCTTGAATTTAATTATAACACAAGGACAACGCGAATAGTTAAATTGGTATAATTTCATACATAGTCGGTTTCCGAGAAATTCTCCAATTTGGCCGCCCGACCCTTGCTTATGACTCAGCTACTAACTTACCCTATGACATTCACAATTTGGACCGTCACCCTCGCTATGGACATACCAATAAATAAAACAATATGTTCGTGTGTGGAGGCCGATGGATAGAGGTGCGGGGTTTCGGCAGAATTGTAGCCAATTCTCCTGGATTAATGGGTTCCGTAGCACATGATTATTAAGTGTCTAAGGAGGAATATTATCGAGCGGTGTAGCTTTTTATAAATCTGTCACACTTTAGAGATTATATAATAAACGGCGGGTGACTTCCAATAGTATCTATAGACGATAATATATTCACAAATGAGTTCGTTAAACATTCTGCAAGTTAATTATTCGCTAGTTAGGATTTTGATCTATCTCTAGGGCCAATGGGAGATCAGACACGTGTTTGACTTAGATTGATTTCGTATAGCACGTGTAAGGCGAAGAAATAGGAGCAGGACAGAAATGTTACTGAGAGCAACCTTACTTGCAGCATATTGTGCAAGCAGGCTTGGGAGTTCGTTTACCTTGCCAGTTTTGGCACAAATGGAACCTGTAAGTAGCCTGAAGGTATACCTAATTTTATTCTGGCCCGCGCTACCTATTCCATATATTTTGTTTCAGATCGCCCGCTGCTGGTCTCCTAACCAGCTGGTCGCCGCGCTCGCCTATACTAGCGTAGTTAAGTGTGTCAGGCCGTGATCAGACTACAGGCAGTACAAATGTGTAGGTGTACAGGCTATTTCAGAACAGCATACAGGTTCAGAATAACACCTGTATTATATTTACTACGTTTAAGACCGCAGCATTACAGAACCATCACCAAGGTTATGATTATAGAATAAGATCTTGTTAGACTTTGCTTAGTATAAAATATGCGGGTGTTGAAGCCACTCCACCCTATTCAGTGACGAAATTCAGAAAGATAAAGGCCGTAGTAACCTGTTTGGCCTTCGGAGCTACCAGGCAACCAGAAACGCACCTGTATGCTGTAGAGCGCGCTGTCATACAGCACGTGGAAGGTGAGGAAGAGAGACAGCAAGGTGACGGAGAGCAGTGCCGCCGCGAGCTTGGGCCGCGACACGCCCACCACGAGCACGCAGTCCGCCAGCTCGCCCTCCGCCGGCCGGAACGACGACCGCGGCAACCATCTACATATATGAAACAATCCATTGATGTGAGACAACACCCAAGCTCATAGTGCGTGCCATCCACGACGACGCGCCCCTCCACAACGAATGTCACATTAATCTATACGCAATCGTACGGAATGGGCGGTGGAGGGAGGGGCGCGCCTTCATGGATGACACGCACAAGGTGTATACACCTATAGGTCGCCAGCTTAAGTGACACCGCGCGGAAGGGTAGCAGGAGGCAGCAACCCGTCGCCCGGTACCCGTCCGCTACCCGTTGACGTCCCCCCGTTTGCCCCTCTCCCGTCACAGCACAGGTGCAGTCTCAGTTAAACGGTACACCTAAAGGTTTTATTTGTTTAAGGGTCTATGAGAGAAATGCTTGTGGCAGACATGGGCAAAACGGGCAGACACGAATGTAGTTAAATAATTATTCTGTAAAAGAAAACATGCACGAATCGGTTGGACTATTTACACAACCTCCTATTTACACAATATCCTATTTATCCTCATATCAAAAAAGGGTCAGCAGCGCGCGATTGTTCTCTAGTCATACGCGTCCACAGGATGCGGTGTCTACTTATCATGAGGCAGAACGTAGGCTTTTTTGTCACCGACGATGACGGTGCATAAATTGTCTCAAAAATACAATAAAGTTCCGAAAACCGATTCTCTTAGCCAAAAACCTGAAACATTACACTCCTTTTTTTGGGCAGTCGTGTAAAAATACTAGTATACCAGTGTTCCTGCGTGGGTATTTATGGTTATGCGTATTTTACTTATGGAGTAAATATTTAATTGCAGTACTTGTGACATTTAAATGGAACACGAAGGACTCTTTTGTTAAAGGAATATGATGGAAATAAAATATGTCGTGCCTTACGATAAGTACATGAAAATAATCACACCCTGCGCTGCGGTGCGATTACGGAACGTTTTCGACCGTTCGTAAGGTAGATCTATATCTATACCTATGTCAAATCCCATACTTACTAAAAATGAAATTAAAATATGCCTACCGTACGTTCGAAAAGTTACGTGATTACCCCGCTGTTCTTTGTAGTGGCATGAATAATCACCGCTTACGTTATTGTATTATTTACGTAACAGTAAGTAGAGGCGAAAATTAGGTGTTACGAGTAAAAAGTGTTGGCTTTCATTTTACGGAAATAGGTGTAGGTACCTGAATTAAATTATGTTCTCGTTTTAAATATCACGTTCACTATATTTGTCATTTAGCAAATTCACTAGGATATTAGGAGACGCTTGTTCTCTTATTGGCTGCAAATGCTCCTGGGCGTACCTCCGAAATTTTGGGGGCTCTCGATTATCTACCCAAAGTTAGGACAAACCGCGAGAACGTTAATCTAAGAACTCCGAACTAATATCGGTTCCGGGCTTTATGTTTTGATAACTCTGGTTATCATCTCTTTTATCAATATTTATTAACCTGTGACAATTGTAATGATTTCATGTTTAGTGTAGGTAATTTTAAGTTAAGTTGCACTTTTAATTAAGTTTGAGGGTACTTCACCGCCATTACGACTTTTAAAAAGAAAGATGGCGGCTGGTCTTAAAAAGGAGGGAACGTGTTTCTGGGTACTCCTTGGTTAAGGTGAAACGTCACGTACGATTTTCATACAATTTTCCGGTCGACTACATACCAAATCTATTGATGTCACGGACTTGAAATTGTAATTTTTAGATAATATACGACCCTCTTCTCCCGCAGTTTGAAAAATAAGACGTAATAACGTCTAATTATTTAAATATAACCGTTTAAAAAATCATAAATTTTCACTCTGTGCCATGTATGTGTGAGTGAGTTTTATACTGTCCTTGTAAAGAAAATGGCCGCGGCTTATGACAGATCGTTGTTCAAAACCTGCAATAGATGGCTCGGATGTCAATTTTAAGCTGTCGTTGACAGTTAGCTATAACAGTAGGTAGTACTTATTGACTTTATAGGTGGCGACACTTTCTTTGCAAACACTTTTATTGTGATGAAAGAGAACGCATTCATTTTATCATACTGCGCTCTTCATTTTGGTAGTGACGTAACAGCCATGTCATTTGTTTTCTGATAGAACAAATTTCAAACTGTTAATGAAGGTGAAACGAAACTGTACACTTTATTGTTGCTTTATTGGGATTGCCTTATAAGGCACAGTAGTAAGACTCGACGTGAAAGGTAACGCTTTATTACAAAGGAATAAGGTGCACAAAAATTGCGAAAATGTCTATAACAGTCATGTAACAGTAACACACATTATTATTATATTATATTATAGATTATTGAGTTTCTTTTGAGATTATAATTGAGAAGTTTTACGATTTGTGTTTTAATACAGTTTTAAAGAAGTAAGGCGCCTACTCCGTACGAGTATACGTACGATTGGATTATATGGATAATTATTATTTTTGAAGTGAATACAAAATCCCGTTATTACTAAGTCTGAAGCTTCTGTGGACGTTAGGTCAACCAATTTGATTTCTGGGCAACTTCGTACCTTGTCACAGTAACATCAATACGAGATTTCTAGCGGCTTTCATATAGATTTTCACTGTGACAAGGTAAGAAGTGGCCCAGAAATCAAAATTGGTTGCCGGTACATCCCACCCCACCGTGCCATGAGTTGATGAATGAGCATTTTTTCAATACCACGGCGGTGGCAATCAACCTTATGGTTTGTTACCATCGTAAGTAGACAGCATAGCCTATGGACGATTGTGACTCAACAAAATATTCGATAGCGGTTTGTGCGACCAATTTTTTAGATCTACAGAACTCGTCGTGGTGTCCATATAGTGTGTTATACTTTCGAGATCTGAAATCAGTGTCGTCATCCTCATCCAAGCATGCATTTTGGGAATATACAGGGTGGATTTTCTTTATGCGTCAGTTAGGACAGCTACCAGATCCCGTGCTGCTACGCGAAAATGGTCTCAGAAGACCCTCCCTTAATTTTTAATTAATGAAGATTGGCGTTTACAGATTATGGAAAAAACATACAGGATGCGAGAAAAATGTAATTTTTCACTATTTTCTTTTATGCCACTCGATCCCCTCGAGTCCTAACCAGGATCAAAGCTTGTATCTTGTATGGGACCAAATCTAGTTTTGCTACCAATTTTTTTTAATTTTGAAATAAATTATAGCCTATGCCTAGCCTAGCTATTCTGATGTCTAAAGTTTCATAGAGATCCGTTCAGTAGTTTTTGAGATTAAACGGAACGTACATCCATACATCCGCACAAACTTACACGTTTATAATATTATTAGGATTAGGATTAGGATATTAGGAATTAGGATGTAAATGGATTATGCGAATATGAATATGAATATGGATATGGATATGGATATGAATATGAATATGAATTTGAATATGACTATGAATATGAATATGAATATGAATATGAATATGAATATGAATATGAATATGACTATGAATATGAATATGAATATGAATATGAATATGAATATGAATATGAATATGAATATGAATATGGATATGGTTATGGATATGGATATAGATATGGATACGAATACGAATATGAATACGGATACCGATACGGATACCGATACCGATACGGATACCGATACGGATACGGATATGAATATCTTTGTTATTTTACTTTCATAATGACATAAAAAAAACAACGGGTTGCACTCCGAAAGTGCCGGCAGAAGTGAAAACTCAATAAAGGAAGTAAAATAACAAAGATATTCATATCCGAATCCGTATCGGTATCGGTATCCGTATCCGTATTCACTCATATTCATATTAAGTAATACTCATATTCATACTCATATTCGCATAATCCATTTACATATACATAAATATCCCGAGTATCATTGTGTCTTACGCATCGTGTAACCAGCTGAGTTTAGCTGAGTTGACCCCTCCTAACATCGCAATCACGATACTAGGAGGGGTCAACTAGCTAGTCTTACGAATCGTCGCGAGTTTAACTATTTTCTCCCATCACAAAAAGTGCTCAGCGGCGCTAAAGAAGTTTTAACTTCAAAAAAGTTTATCAAAAATGACCTTTTTCTCGCACCCTGTATGTTTTTTCCAAAATCTGAAAACGCCAATCTTAATTAATTTGAAATCGAGGGAAGGTTTTCTAAGACCATTTTCACGTAGCAACACGGGATCTAGTAGCTGGGCAGCTACTGCTGAGGGCTCACTGACCCAAAAAAAATTCACCCTGTATAATATAATGAATTTCACTACGTAGATACACAGACATGCAGACATTACTAGAACTAGAACTTAACAAAAGTACTTTGCAAAAACAAACTTTCGTACAATTTCCATTGACATATTAGATAATATTGTTAATTCTGTCAAAAACGTTGTATGGCAAAAGTTTTCTTTAATTAGTGCCTTTTTAGTACATTTACCTTAAGAAATTATTGATACTGGATAGGAATGGAATCGATGGGCATAAAAAAATAGTAAGTGAAAAATAAAAGAAAAATCCACCCTGTATACTAGGTACTTATCATCATCATGATCATACAAACTTTTGATCCTGGATAGAAATGGGATCGATTGGCATCAAAAAAAAGTTTGTCCAAAATGACCTTTTTCTCCCACCCTGTATGTTTTTTTTTTTTCAAAATCTGAAAAGGTCAAACTTCATTAATTCAAAATCAAAGGAAAGTCTTCTTAGATCATTTTCGCGTAGCAGCACGGGATCTGGTAGCTGCCATTGCCATCACTGACCGGAAAATAAAAACCACCCTGTATAAATAAATATTTGACGCCAATCTTTAAAAATCGACCTAGACCCAAAATAAGCATGTATGTACTATCGAACCAACTGAATCGTGCGTGACCCACCGTGGAACCTTGTCACAGAAAATGTCATAGTGACATCGTACTGCCTGACAACGAAAATCATTATGACACTTTCTGTGACAAGGTTCCACGGTGGGTCACGATTCAGTTGGTTCGATAGTACCTAAAGCTTGTGCTATAGACGACGGTATTTATATAAATGTAATAAGAAGAACCAACATGGCATAGCGACGTTGCCATACTGTCCCAAGTGCGACCTGACAACGATGCACGACCGCATTCAAGAATTTTCAAGGGCTCACGGGCATAATACAAAATATGTTGTGAAAATCATTTCATTTTTTGGTTGACGATTCCATGCCACTCTTCTTAGTGAATTTGTACAGATATTATGTGCTTTGAGATTATTTATTTCCTACGGAATTTCATAAAATAATTCGGCCACTGTAGTATTTATTAATAAAAGAAACATGCTTGACTGAAAACGCTTCAATCGTTCAGTACATAATATCTGTACATTTATTTCGTAGTAGGATATATATTCATATATATGAGCGTTCGTATTTTACTTCACCTAGCAAGTACCTATATAATTAAGAAAACGCAAAACGATAGATTAGATTATGTATGATATAAATAAATTGCAGTACAATTTTGTGTTTATAAGAATTTACATCGTGATCTTTAAAAATGTATGATAATTGTAGTACAATTTTGCGTCTAATAGAATTTACATCGCGATCTTTAAAAAAAATGCTGTATAACGTAATAACAACTAACTAACTAACTATAACTATATTAAAAAATAATAAATGAACTTCGAAGAAAAATAAAAATACAAAAAGACTATGGTACCCGACCAAGGCTCGAACGTGGGTCTCTAGCGATACTGCGAATAAATTTGCAAAAGCGTAAACCACAGGACTATCCCATGTCTTCAAGAAGAGTGCGAAAATGTAGTTCTATTTATGTCCGCCTTATTTACGTTCGTCGCACATTTGTAATTTTGTAAACGTGAGCTACTTCCTTGATTTATTATTACGCCCTCTATATTCAACTTACGTACTGCTTGACAATGACTGACATTCCCTGTGACATTAGGTACGCACGTGTGCGTGAATGGACGAAATTGCAAATATTTCGCTTTCAGTCGAATACACGTAAAAAATAAGCACTGTTTAGTGCAGGTAGATCTCGATTCATACGTACGATTTTTTGCTTCATCCGCAGTTTGAAAATCATCATATGTACTTTAGCGGTTTCGCAGAAAACCTTGAAAAACCCCCTAAATTCCAACGTGCTGCCATCTATTGACAGAACATCGACAGGAACCCGTAACGTTTCACCTTAACCGTGCTAAAGTGTAGACGTGGTTGAGTATAGTTTAAAGACGTGTGTTAACAATTGTATAAATACCCTTTGAATTTACTTGAGTTTCTATGACAAATATTAACATTTATGACCCTTTATTCGATTTGTTAAAGTTACAATCAAAGATGAACTTCCGTTTGCCGCCATTTTGTCAGTAGATGATGGTTATAAAATAACAATCACGGCGCCAACTGAGGCAGTTCATCTTTGACCGTTAAGGAGTAAAGTGAAACGATAATTGTAACCTGTGTGTAAGTTAAGGTTTGTGGTAATTAAAGTGTTTACCAAGTGAGTACTTATTTCTTGTTTCTTTTATTAACTATAAACTGCATTCCTCTGCTAATCTGATGTGAGTAAGCCCAGCCATAATAATACCATTTGTTTCTTGCCTAATTATACTCCACTTTGGCAAGGCTTCACTCCCATCAGTTTAGACCATATATTACATCTGAATTATGGTATTGGCTAGCCTATCTCAATCAATTCCAAGAGTAATATTTTGCCTAATGAATAAATATTTAACTTAAGTTTATTTCGGAGAGAAAAACCAATTGAAAGAGGCTAGCCATTAACATTTCAGAAGTGGGTATGAACTAGTTTCCTTTGTTTTAAAACTAATTTAACGAGTCACGAGGAAATATACATTTTTTTTTCTCTTTTAAAGAAAATTTTATAAAAAGAGGGTAGTTTTGTTGTTTACCGTTCTATTCTTGTCCCTATTCGAAATAATTTGATACAAATTGACTCGTTTGATAAGTTTTTAAAATAGAATGAGACACATTTACATTACAATATAAATATTCTTTATTGCTCACCAAAAGAGATAACACTTTGGCATAAGGTACTTAAATTTCATAACAGTAGAATATTATTAGTAGCTTTACATTGCTTAGCTTGTATTTCCCTTTGGTCGGCCAAAGGGAAATACAAGCTAGTACAATGTAGTTTACCTGCAATCTTCATTTACCGATTCACGACCCTGACAATGGTGAGCGGTCACCGTAGTCTTTATACGCTTATGAAACTGTATTTATATTATTCTTACTGCTAATTCTCTAATCCATATGCACCTTTGCTGTTGCCTAAATTACGCTCACAATGAGGTAATCGCGCTCTTATTATGATCAATAAACTGTTCGACAATATTTTCACAATTCCAGTGGAAGCCGAACTCGGACAACTAGGCGTGTACACGCCTTCGCGTCCCACCGAGAGCGAGCGGCGATCACGAAGCCGCGAGAGGCAGGCAGCATCTCGCAGAGCGTCGCTCCAGCACACCCGGTCACGCAGCCGCGTGAAGCATCGGTCTCGCAGCCGAACGTGTAGTCGTTCGCGCCGCGAGACAAGCCGTCGGCCGCGCAGCCGTGCGCGCCGCCGCACGCGCAGCAGAGCAACCCGCCGTGCACGCAGCCGCACGAGTCTACGTTCGCGCAGGGGTGCGAGCCGTCGGCCACGCAGCCGGGCGAGCCGTCGCTCGCGCAGCCGGGTGAGCCGTCGCTCGCGCAGCCGGGCGAGCCGTCGCTCGCGCAGCCGGGCGAGCCGTCGCTCGCGCACCCGGGCGAGCCGTCGCTCGCGCAGCCGGGCGAGCCGTCGCTCGCGCAGCCGGGCGAGCCGTCGTTCCCGCAGCCGGGCGAGCCGTCGTTCCCGCAGCCGGGCGAGCCGTCGTTCGCGCAGCCGGGTGCAACAGCCGGAGGGCGGCAATGCAGACAAACGTGAGTCGTTATGCAATACCTCTGACTCTAATAACTTTAATCTATTGCTTAACGCATTGAAGTCGTTAGGGCGGAATGATTCTTTGGATAAAGTAGGAAATATGCACAATACGGTCCCTGAATTTGACCCCGCTAAGAAAGAACAAACAATGACAATGTGGCTTCATAAGGTTAATGAGTGCGCGTCCATATACGGTTGGACTGAAAAGCAGTTGATACATTACGCCTTACCGAAATTACGGGGGTTAGCACAGAGATGGTATGAAGGGTTGTCCTCAGTTCTCTTTTCTTGGGAGCAGTGGCAAGCGAAATTAATGGCAGCTTTTCCCTCTAAAGAAAATTATGGACAAATGCTTAGCGATATGCTCGGGAGGCGGGCTCGCTTTGGGGATTCGCTTGAGGAATACTTTTACGACAAGGTAGCATTAGTCAACAGGGTTTCTGAACCCATAACAGGGAGGCTAGCTGTCGAATGTATTTTACATGGTATAGACGACCGTTCTATTCGATTAGGGGCTGAAGCGGCGCAGTTTGATGATCCCGATAAGTTGTTAGCATACCTTCGTAATACGCGCAATATAAAATCTGGTTCTGATCGTAAAGTAGTTACGAAGCCAATAGGTATAAAATCAAATGATATCGCAACTCGACCAAATAAACCGCGATGTTATAACTGCAAGCAAGATGGTCATGTTTCCTCTCAGTGTACTTTACCCATTAAGAAATGCACTAAATGTTCGAAACTTGGCCACGATGCTGATCAGTGTTATTCCAAAATAGCAAGCAACCAACCAACAACTACTAGTGAGAAAACTGTTCGGTGCTGTGTCACTGATACTAGTAGTGCAGGAAATAAATATATAAAGACGATAGACGTTGACGGCGTGCCGTTTAAGGCATTTATTGATTTCGGTAGCGAGTGCTGTATGATTAGGGCGACCGATTTCGAAAATATTAATAAACAGGTACTCACGGATTCTTTACCATTGCTAAAAGGCTTCGGTGGTTCTGTCGTTCACGCATTAGGCAAGTGTAGGGTCAGTATTACAATCGATGAGGTGAAAGCGGACGTAGAGCTTTACGTAGTACCTGACTGCGCGATGCAAGTACCTCTCATGGTAGGACAGTCCTTTACAGAACAACCGCATGTGTTGGTTTACAAAAATAAAGAACAGTTGCTCATGCTGAACGAAATAAGTGATGATCTTGTAACTAATAACCACAAAATAAAGTTGTTCTGTAAGGACGATATTAATGTCACAGGACTCTCGATTGTTGATATTTATACAGAACCGTCGTTTGCCGGAGATGTATATGTTGAAGGTGGTTTAAGACTAAACTCTAACACTAGCTTTTCGGTGTATTCAGGATTATTTCATGTGGAGGAAGGAGGGGTAGGAAAGCTTGTAGTAAACGTAGCCAAAGGCCACACTGTCTCATTGAAAAGAGGTTCACTGATGGCACGAGGACGTATAGCTGGTGAAGATACAGAAGTTCCTTCACCTCAGTGCACTTCAATGCACGTGTCGTCTGTAAGTGAACACACTACACCAGATATTGATGTTACCAATGTCCGCGTGGGCGAACAAGTTACGCAGCCTCAAAAGGAGCAACTCATAGCCCTGTTGAACAAATATAGGAGATGTTTTGCTTTCAATTTGTCCGAACTAGGGACCACATCAGCAGGCGAAATGTCCATATCGTTAAATGACAATGAGCCCGTGGTTTACAGGCCTTATAGGCTGGCGATTCATGAGAAAGGGGTAGTCCGAGAAATGGTTACTGAGTTGTTAGACAATGAGGTAATACGTCCTTCCACGTCGCCTTACGCGAGCCCCGTGGTTCTTGTTCGCAAAAAGACCGGCGAATACAGACTCTGCATCGATTATCGCGCTCTCAACAAGCGTACGGTTAAGGAAAACTATCCCATGCCACTAATAGATGACCAATTAGATGTTCTTTCAGGTAATCGCTTCTATACAACATTAGATTTAGCTTCTGGCTATTATCAGGTGCCCATCAAAGAGGCTGATAGGTACAAAACCGCGTTTGTTACACCGGATGGACATTTTGAATTTAACAGAATGCCATTCGGTCTAGCAAACGCGCCAGCTACATTTCAGCGCATCATGAACCAGGTGTTAGGCTCTTCACGTCACAAAGAAGCCTTGGCTTACTTAGATGACGTAATAATCCCAGCCAAGGACTTTTCTGAGGGTCTAGTTCGGTTGGAAAACACCCTGAAGTTGTTTGCTAATGCGGGCCTAACCCTCAAGTTATCAAAATGTGTGTTCTTTGGACAGTCGGTTGATTATTTGGGGTTCGAAGTATCTAGTGATGGCATACGCCCTGGTTCTCGGAAGGTAGAAGCTGTTGAGAAGTTTCCGGTCCCTATTAGTCAGCATAACGTTCGACAATTCTTGGGGCTAGCCAGTTTCTTTCGTAGATTTGTACCGGGTTTCTCCGTTATAGCTAAACCACTAACGAATCTCTTAAGGAAGAATGCGACCTGGGTTTGGGGCACTGAGCAGGAGGCTGCATTTCGAACTTTAAAGGAAAAGTTGGTGACAAAGCCCACCTTAGCACTTTACAATCCACAGGCTCAGACCGAACTTCACACAGACGCGTGCAAGTTAGGACTAGGCGCGATTTTGCTTCAACGTGACCATAATAACACTTTGAAGCCGGTTGCTTACTACAGTAGGCAGACAACGCCAGAAGAGCAAAACTACTCTTCATACGACTTGGAAACGCTTGCGGTCGTATCAGCTTTGCAGAAATTTAGAGTTTATCTTGTCGGTATCCCTTTTAAGGTTATAACTGATTGCAATTCCTTACGAGCCACCTTTCAGAAAAAGGATATGATCTCACGAGTCGCACGGTGGTGGGAACAAATGCAAGAATTTAACCTAAGCATTGAGTATAGGCAGGGTGCAGCTATGTCACATGTTGACGCGTTAAGTCGCAACCCAATAGACAGTGTCCCTCATAAAGTTTGTAAGGTATTGGCAACTTCACAATCTGAATCAGACTGGCTAGTAACCGTTCAGAGTACTGATTCAGAAATTCAAAGAATTGTCGGCATTCTTAAAAATCCAGACTTAGAGAACGTGGTCGATGTCAAAAACAATTACAAGTTGAAGGGTGATAAGTTGTTTAGAGTAACATCACAGGGGGATAGATGGGTTGTACCGAAAGGCGTTCGCTGGCAGATTGTTAAACAAAACCATGACGACATTGGTCATTTCTCAATTGACAAAACTCTAGAGAAAATCATGGCTGCTTACTGGTTCCCTAAAATGCGGAATTTCGTAAAGAAGTACGTCCGATCATGTTTAGAATGTACATATGCCAAATCTAAGGGTGGTAAGCAGCCAGGTTTTTTGCACCCTATAAAGAAAATTGATAACCCTTTCGATACAATCCATGTGGACCACGTTGGGCCATTCGTCCGGAGTAAACGGGGAAACATGCATATATTGGTCATAGTTGACGCATTCACCCGGTTCGTATTCTTGAAGCCTGTTAGGAACACCAAGTCACATACCTCTATAAAAGTGTTCAGGGAATATTTTGGACTTTTTGGAGTACCAAGAAGACTAATTTCTGATCGCGGCACTTCATTTACAAGTGCATCCTTTAAGAAGTATATGCACGATAAGGGCGTGAAACATATCCTCAACGCCGTTGCTACACCCCGTGCCAACGGGCAGGTAGAAAGATACAACAAAGTTATTATTGATGCACTCACGGCTAAGTCCGTCGGTACATCAGATAATAAATGGGACGAATATTTACCCGATGTCCAATGGGGCATGAATAATACGCTTAATAAGGGTATTAATCGTAGTCCTGCAGAAGCATTGTTTGGCATAAGGCCGATAGGCGAAAGTGACAGTAGGTTACAAGCTGAGTTGGCTGAGGATATTACCAGCAACATAGATGAGGAAAGATCAGAAATTAGGGAGGGGATCAAAACTTATGTTGAATCTTATCAACAACGCCAAAAAGATACGTATGACAAGAAACGATGTCAACCTGGAAGTTTTCAACTTGGCGATTTAGTTAGGGTTGAGCGTCAGGTACCTGCCACTGGTCAAAGTAAAAAGTTAGTCCCGCGATTTCAGGGGCCGTACAAAATTACAGCTGTTTTAGATAATGATAGGTTCCAAGTAGAAGATACTCCGCTGACAAGAAAATGCGGCCGACGTTTTACCACAGTTGTGCCTGTGGATAAAATTGCGCCTTGGCTTAGTTTCAAAAGGCCTCATACAGAGGATATGTCATCATCTAGTGATATTGGTGACACTGATTAAACTAATAAATGATTTGTTCACAGTTATCCAGATAAACCTTTCGCGGGGCAAGTTATATCATTGCCAGGTGGTGGCTGAGATTAATTCCAATATATATATATATAAACATGACGTGTGCCTCGCGAATGGTTACTGACATTCAGGACGTAGTGGGGCCTGTTGTCAGATAAGTAATTAACACATGGCATTCAGGACGTAGTGGGGCCTGTTGTCAGATAATAATTAACTCACGGCATTCAGGACGTAGTGGGGCCTGTTGTCAACTTGATAATTATAACTTATGGCATTCAGGACGTAGTGGGGCCTGTTGTCAACTAAATGATTATAACACATGGCATTCAGGACGTAGTGGGGCCTGTTGTCAACTAGATTATTATAACACATGGCATTCAGGACGTAGTGGGGCCTGTTGTCAACTAGATTATTATAACACATGGCATTCAGGACGTAGTGGGGCCTGTTGTCAACTAAAATAGCTATATATGTAAGACATTCAGGACGTCGCGGGGCCTGTTGTCAATCAATTATTGTATGTGTTGAGACTTGATTAATTTATTTTTGCTGAATTCTGTATTAGGTAGTTATCAATTTGAATAATGCTATACCTAATTTGTGACATAATTGTATTCATTTAGTTTGGTTTGTATTATGCGGTTCTTGCATATAATGTTTTTTTTAAGTTAATAGATTTGATGATTTTGGTTATTACTGCAATATGTAATTTCTTTAGTACGAGGTCGTACTACTCGAATTTGGATGGCCGACTGTTAACAATTGTATAAATACCCTTTGAATTTACTTGAGTTTCTATGACAAATATTAACATTTATGACCCTTTATTCGATTTGTTAAAGTTACAATCAAAGATGAACTTCCGTTTGCCGCCATTTTGTCAGTAGATGATGGTTATAAAATAACAATCACGGCGCCAACTGAGGCAGTTCATCTTTGACCGTTAAGGAGTAAAGTGAAACGATAATTGTAACCTGTGTGTAAGTTAAGGTTTGTGGTAATTAAAGTGTTTACCAAGTGAGTACTTATTTCTTGTTTCTTTTATTAACTATAAACTGCATTCCTCTGCTAATCTGATGTGAGTAAGCCCAGCCATAATAATACCATTTGTTTCTTGCCTAATTATACTCCACTTTGGCAAGGCTTCACTCCCATCAGTTTAGACCATATATTACATCTGAATTATGGTATTGGCTAGCCTATCTCAATCAATTCCAAGAG
Organism: Cenopis cana; assembly: GCA_951800055.1. Taxonomy (NCBI): domain Eukaryota; kingdom Metazoa; phylum Arthropoda; class Insecta; order Lepidoptera; family Tortricidae; genus Cenopis; species Cenopis cana. The sequence continues at coordinate 13,454,138 of OX637478.1, forward strand.
TAATATTTTGCCTAATGAATAAATATTTAACTTAAGTTTATTTCGGAGAGAAAAACCAATTGAAAGAGGCTAGCCATTAACACGTGGTTTAGTTTAAGTTAGACCATAAACGTGTACGAGTGATTATAACTTCCAGTATAAGTAATAAATTATTCAAGAGATCTTCGAAGTTTTAACACAATGATGAAAAAAAGGGCCGTAACCACGATGAATTCTTCGGAATATAGCGAATTGATTGATGTCTGAATCTCATTGATTGAAAATTCTACATTGGTTGGTGAAATGGTATTTTTGGTAAAAAATGTGGGGTTTAAAGCTAAGGTAAACTCCATAATTCGGCGAAGTAAACTGACAGATAAGATGTTGCCAGGAGTAGAAAAAAAAATAGTGACGGTATATATCGACCAAAACTTATGGATAAGTATGTTGTAATATGTGAGCTTTCAAGTTTCTGGCCACTAGAGCCTCTTTAAACGGGATAAAAGTAGTATTTAAATACGAAGTTTACTCCTTTAGATATGAATAAAGCACAAAATTTAAAAAACATTTTTATTTCTCAAATTCAGAGCATATTAGCTTGAGAGAATCACTACAAATGTCGATTTTCAATGTTCTTGGCAAGCACCTTGGGATACCCGATAAATTGGAAATTGGGTCGTTATCGTTAGATCGGTAGCGAGGCCTTAAATAATATCGATATGTGCTCTGGCCATACTGTGGCAACATTTGTGCATTTCGACTTGTCAAACAACTTCGCCTAATGGTGAACCAGGGAAGAAAGAGAGGTACTTACAGAATGTCGAGCGGCAGTGACTGCGAGCAACTTTTATAAGTTGCCTCCGTGCGTTTGGTCGGGAGCGTTTGACTCATCTGCACGCGGGTCTCCATGCGTTCCCATCGATCTGCTCCCCTATGTCTTGTACATTGCGTATAACCTACGCCATTACATCTACTTGCATCACAGTCGTTGCTTCTATCTGTTACACGTTGATATGTCTAAATATGACGCCATCGTTATTTTTTGGTGACCGAAATCTGTAAAGAAAGAATCTAAAATGCTATATCTATATTTGGAAAATTATTGTGTTTTACAGGGTTGGGCTTACTTTTTTTGGGTCATGTATTGATGATAACTTCTCCAACCTTGTAGTAAACCAAAACGCCCGTACTATAGTGCGCGCCATCCACGACGACGCGCCCCTCCACAGCACAGCGAATATCATACTAATCTGTGCGCAGTTGTACGGCTTGGGGTGTGGAGGGGCGCGCCTTCGTGGATGGCGCGCACTATAGACGTGTGTAAACTACATACATATATTCAACGCGATAGTTAGGAAAAACCACAGATCCATTTCGAAACCTTCAAGCAATTCTCGGAACTTGGCTGATGCGTGTTGTTAGGTTTAAGTGGACTGGGAAGGGGTACTAAGGACTTTCGAATCACGCACTTTCTTCATTAAGGCTACTGAATTCTGCCTTGACTTGTTAAAAGGGAAGTCGACATCAGTTCGACACTTCTCATCGCGTTTACATTTCAATGCGTTTCGTGTATATGCTTCCACGTGCGCTGCGTCCAAAAAGAGTGAGTTGATATATTTATATTGAAAAAAAGTTATGAAATAAATCAAGCCGAGCGGTGAGACGCGTAAGTTTCAATCTGGATGATGTGGGTTCGAGTCCCGGCTCGTACCGCTGAGTTAGATTGTCGCACATATAAAGGCTCGGCACCAGACCGTCGCCGCCTCATCTCACCGTCAACCAGGCACCACAAACACCAACGCAAACACGGAACAGCATCGCCTCAGCGGCGCCGAGATGGCCGCGCGGCGTCAACGCGCTTGTCGCGAGGTGTTCACTGGTTGACAGCTTTTTAAAGTTTGAATTAGGCCGTTAACCTGCGCGGCGAACACACGTGCTCCTCTCGCCGGCAGCGCGGAGTTCACCCTGCGACGGCGAGCTGTCCACCCACCGTCAGGAGCTGGGGCGATGCCATTACGGAGTGGATTAGTGTGCGTTGCAATATGAAGTTTCTAACAATAAATACTGAAGCTGAACTGGGGCGGCGCTGGTCTGGTGCCGAGCCTTTATGTGTGCAATACCCTTCCTATGTGCGTATGTATAGTCTGTAGCAGCATTAGCTCGTTTCATAAAACACACTCGTGTTTTAATGCCTCTCATTATGTACCCGTTGCATAAACTACTAATATTATGTTAAAGTAACATATTTACTACTATAGTAATTACCTAGTTCTAATATTAACAATACGCTACATACTTATATTAACTAAAATTGACTCTTATTTAATGTACGAGTATTTAATAAAAATTCTAGGCATAAAAAAGTCAAAACAATCAAAACATACCATATATATTTCATAATGTCCGTTTGGCCTCTCCCGCATCTGTAAAAGAAAAATATTCGTTAGTTTGTATTATTTATCACTTTATCAGTAAACCTTAAAGGTAAGGAAAGTTTATGCTAACGACACATAATTATAATTCCAATAAATTTTAATTTATTCCACAATCATGGTTTGGCGACTTCCTGGCTTGGCGGGGCGGGATCGATATGTGACATTTTCTTCTTTGGCGTAAACTTACTGACGTCGCAAAGATTCTCACTTGCTATAATATTGTCAGTATTACGTTTGCGCAGTAGTAATATCATGCGCAGAAGTGGAGCAGTACCGCCTTCGCATCGTCCCGCTGCCGCGCATCCCGCGCCAGTCAGGAAGCACTCATTTAAATATAGGGGCGCAGCACAATATGGCACCGAGTCGACTGACAGCTGACACTGACATTGGACACTTTTCTCATATCGTACTGCCTCCGCACCGACAAATCAGGAAGTCGCCTTTGATTGATGTGTTGCAAGTAGCGATGAAAATGGCGAAAGATTCATGTTGTTTCTTTCGAAACTTTGTATCTTTCCTATAAAATACAAGTAACTTTCGAAAAAAACAAAACTGACGTTTGTCTGACAAATACAATCATACACGTATAATACCTGGGCTGCTACCGCGAACCACAAACGAAGTTTTCTCTCTCTGTCGCACTTATGTGCATACTTGCAAGTGCAACAGAGAGGGAAAAATTCGAATGCCATTCGCGGTAGCAGAGCTGTTTTATACTGTGTATTTTACATGTTTATTTCATTGTCATGCGTTTGACGCAAAATTGACTTCACGTCACATAGAGCATAGATTAACGATTCCAATTTATAAATATTTCTTCATAATTGATAATTTCAACCTCTTTAGTTAACTGATATCGAGATATAGTCTGAGCGGAATGAAAAGTCACCTGTTTGTATGAGAGCCAATACATTCCGAGTCACTATTAATAATATAATATAATAATGCGAAAAATACACGTAAAAAACCTATATTTGCGAAAGATTCAATCGAAGATTCGCAAGGAAAGATACTGTATTTTATTGAAAAATACAGGGGCCTTTGAAAGATACATTGTATCTTTCATGTAATTTTCATCGCTAGTTGCAAGCCAAGCCTGTCGGAATAGTGAACAACGACATCTGCTACAACGAATCGAATAATTATACTAACTCAATAGACATTCTTCAGTTGCCTTAAAATATAAATACGAGTATGTGACAAAAGAGCAATAACCAGGGGCCTATTGCATAATAAATTACAACTAATATTACAAGCAGAAGCCTCTTTCGAATGAAAGGGATTGAAAGGAGAGTACCGCTTGTAATATTAGCTGTAATTTATTATGCAATAGGCCCCTGGCTGTAAGTTAAAAATAGGCTATTTTAAGTTATATGTGAAAACTAATAAATGACATATTTCAATCGGACTTATTACGTAATACAGTAACACCATTATTAAAGCGAGATTCAAATTCCCATCCATTCATGAAGACTGCTTAGCTAGATTGCCTGTTCAAATTCTTCTCAAACTTCAAATTATTCCCAACTCATAACTTTATCCGAGTCGACACAATTATCTATTTTCAAAGTGAAAATTACATTTCAAAGTTGAAGCGGGGAGTATTGTGCTGGATGAATTAAAGTTAGTATTCGGTTGTAAAGTTGAAGAACACGAAGGTAGGAAATCACGGCCGGCACGACACGAGCGCTCGCTTTACGACTGTGGTGTGGTGAAATAAGTTCACTTTACACGTTTACACCTTCGATGTACGAATTCTACGGTGAGAACCGTCCTAATATTGTACGATTGTGAACTTATTTAATGTTAGCTGCGTGCTAGCAGTAGATATTCCGACTGCACATGGTAGGTACACTTGTAATGTAATTTCTTGTATAGTAGTAAGTAGAAAAAAAAAATTGGCTACCTCCCGTCCTCTACGTAAAATGGGCGTGCATTTTTTTATGTACAGTTATGTTTTTTATGTGGGATGACGTTGGATAGCTCGTTTAAAAATATTGTGAGGCTTCTAAAACCATTTTTAGATTCAGAAATTCGATTGCGTGATATTAATCTTTACAGTGGTAATTTTTGTTATAGTCTTGTGTCCTCCTCGGCCTCCCCCACTGCCAGCTAAACGGCGGGCGTGTGAAAATGAATTTAAAAGAAAACTTTCAAAACTAAGATAACATTGCTAGTTAACGAGTAATAGATGAACTTAAGAAATTTACTTAAAAAAAGCAAACTTTCGTACAATTTGCATTGATTTCTTACATAATGTTATTAGTTGTGTCAAAAACATAGTAAGTTTGCGACCTTTCAAGTCCGCATAACGTAAAGGATGGACAACTACGAAACCCTACATTGCGCGTGGCCCGACACGCTTTTGGCCAGTTTTTTCTTATACTTTGGATGGCTAAGAGGATGAGAAAAAGATTTCAGAGATTTTTTAGCTCGTTGATGTAATTAACATGAGACATCTTGACGGGGAAATTTCAGGGTTAACTTTCAACATAAACACGCAAGTGGTTACTATACTCGAAGCGATTTATTTTGAATCTAGATGTGAGTCAGATTAGGACAGATTCGGCCCACTATGCGGTGATACCATGATAAACTCGATATATATGAATTTATTATATTATAACATATATACTAAAAAAAGAGGCTCCAGCTCAACTAATACAAGCGTGGTAAGGAATATATGTTTTTATTCACAGCTGAGTATTTTTACAAAAGAATTTTCAATGGCGTCATTTCGACTGATGAACATAAAGAGAGAGAAAAGATTATAATCAATAAAAGAATGACGATTTTAATCATTTGCACCATTTTCTCAACTCTCGCAACTGGCGGGTGGATACTTACTTTTACTGGCTCATAAAAAGTCTGCTGCGTGGAAAATTGAAGTCCATTACTTTTACATTGTAAGAGAAATACTAGTTTAAACCACTTCGTAAATTCTTGGCCCTTTCCACAAGAATAAGACCGTTTTATAATGCTCCTAATAAAAAGAAAAGGAATAAAGCACATTTTGCTTTAGGAGTAACCGTACTTATCCCTCCTAAAATATTTTCACGTAAAATGTTGCCAAGAGGAGACCATATGGCTCCCACTGTCAAAAAGTTAACTATCGTTATTAGATTTCATTTAGAGTCAAGCTTCTAAACTGCACGCAACAACAAGCCCTGATTTGAAAAACTCTACACTTAAGTCAAAAATATCTGGGCGGCCGAGCTTTGCTGGGCGTTTTCCCAGGCATGAGACCTAGCTAGATCGATTGCTCGTCCCCGAAAACCGTCACATACCAAATTTCATCAAAATCTTTTTAGCCGTTTCCGAGATCCCCGAAATAAATAAATATACAAGAATTGCTCGTTTAAAGATATAAGATATATATGGCTTGGCCGTTTTGCTACCGTCAAATCGGCGTAGGTGAAAAATGTAGGTATTCACTGTTAATTACTTTTCTATTATACAATAGTTCTTGTAGTAACGGAACGGCCAAGCGACATATTTTGACTAAGCTGTAGAGGTTATGAAATTAAGGGTTGTATAGTAGGTTCTATATTATATGTATAGTGGACACACGAACACGAATGACGTCAATTGACGTTACGACTTTTTGTAACGACATAACTTCAGAGTTACGATAAAACATAAGATATAAAACTACCGATTTTCGATCCTTGAACGGAAAGTTTTATGAGAAAAGGTAAGATTTCTTCTCTGCTGTGTAAAAACGTACGTAACACATGATATATATGATTTAACATCTTACTATTACAATCATTTTGAAAAATATTTAAATAATGACAACTTACAAAGATTTAATAATGGCATTTTGTCACTCTATTAAAAACTTTATAATAACTGCTTGTAAGCGCGGAGGATAGGATAGACGAAGGACCAGCGGTAGAAGACCGTAGGCCGAAGACGGGGCCTATAGGTCTGAAGGAGGAATAGAAATGTAAGTAATGGTGGCCTGCCTTACCTTCGATCAGCCGAAGTTTTCTGGGCGGCCGCCACTGCTCTCGACGATAAAAGTGATGCTGTTTTTTAAGGTTTGGTAGTTCGTTCGACTCTTCTTTCTTCAGTTTAATTAGATTAAATTAATTTTATAATCTTTATCACGTAATTTTCATGGATTGACTTAGAAGACAACAATGACGTCTATTTTTTATTTGGCAGGCAGGCCATAAGGCGGATGATGTGAAAAAAGGTTTTATTGCGGAAAAGGATGAATGAAGTGCGTGACAATGAATATGGCGGGAGAAAGAGAGGGCGATAACATTTCCCCCGACCTTAAAGGGTTACTTTAAACAAATAAATAAGCCGAATGAGAACTCCACTCCGGCAATTTAAATGTACAATAATACGAATATAAACGCTTATGATATAAAATCAGAAGCAGAAACTTATAAATGCGAACTCACGCTAAATATAACATGAAAATAAAACTCAAACTGATGTAAGAATAACTACATCTTAGTAATATCTACTGGCTGGGTAACGGACACAACCGCACGACTGGACGTGTGAAACTGCCTCTGCTTGTCTTCACAGTAACGACACGAGTTGTCCCGTCCTTAGAGGGATGAACCGCTTCTACAATACCCAAAGGCCAGGATAAAGGCGGTGCGTTATCTACTTTAATTACAACCACCGTACCAACATTGATGGGAACTGATGGCGTAGTCCATTTTGCTCGTGATTGCAACTGGTGCAAGTATTCAGCACGCCATCGCTTCCAGAATGACTTAACTATTCCATCCAACAGGGCATGTCTATCGAGCAGATTGGCTGACTCGATGAACGGCGATGGTAGTGATAGTAGAGGAGCAGTATTTAGAAAATGAGACGGCGAGAGAGCTCTCGGTTCAGCCGGATCGCTGCTCATAGCCGTCAGTGGCCGAGAGTTCACGAGGGCCTCTATCTGAGTGAGGGTCGTGAGAAGCTCTTCATATGATAAAATTTGTGTGCCAATCACTTTGAAAAGATGGTTTTTCACAATCTTTACCATACTTTCCCACACGCCTCCAAAATGAGGAGAAGCGGGAGGAATAAACTTCCATTCAATTCTACTTTCGGCCAGTTCCATTCCGAAGTGTGGGCGGTAATTATCCAAGAACTTGTACAGATCCTTTAAATAGGAATTCGCACCGACAAAGTTCGTTCCATTGTCCGTGTACAGGCATTGCACTGGACCGCGTCGTGACAAAAACCGCTTCAAAGCAGCTATAAAGCTAGCAGTGCTCAGCTCCGTTGCTATTTCAATGTGTAAACAACGCGTGGTGAGACAAGTGAAAATACACAACCATGCTTTGCGACTCCTAACCCCTCTGCCACGAAAAGGCGTATATTGGATTGGGCCGGCGTAGTCGCAGCCCGTATGCGAGTATGGCTTGTCCACTTGGTTTACACGACAGCTTGGCAGATCCGCCATAAGAGGGAACGAGGACTGGGGTTTCGCTCTAAAGCACGTATTGCATTTAGCAACGCGCTCGCGAATGACTCGACGGGCTGCGAGTATCCAATATTGATACCTGAGTAAGGACATCAACGTTTCGGGACCGGCATGCAGATGTTTCTTATGAAAGTAGTCAACTAACAGATTGACCACATGATCGCGGCGCGGAAGCACAACAGGGTGCTTTTGTGAATATTCTAAGCTGGCGTTTGATAGTCGACCACCAACTCGGATCAAACCGTCCTTGTCTAAGAATGGTTTAAGCTTTTGTAAAGCGGGGGTACAAGCCTGGTTATTTTTTATCTTGTGAATATCGTCATCGAAATGCATCTTCTGTAACGATAACATAATTTTATTTTCAGCGAACTCCAGATCAGCCCGTGTTAGCGCCGTGGTGCGCGGTTTTGGTTTTAAAATGCGATATACATACACCACGATACGCAATAACTTCGACCACGACGAAATTCGCTGCGCGAGTGAATAAAGCGGCGACTCTGCAGCCTCTGTAGTTGTAGCGTGTGCAAGTCGCTTAAGCTCTGGTACTTCATCGACGGTCACATGATCGAGCTCTCTTAAAGGCCATTCTGACGGATGCTTGGTAGTCCATGGCGGTCCACTGAACCATAGAGGATGATCCACTAGTTTAGCAGGTGACAAGCCACGGGACAAGCAATCTGCGGGGTTTTCCATTCCTGCCACGTGATGGAAGCAGCTGGCCGGAATGGATTCAATAATTTTGACAACGCGGTTAGCGACAAACGTTTGCCAGCGGTGCGGTGAAGAATTAATCCAGCAGAGAACGATCTTAGAGTCGGTGAAAGCGTACACTTCGTTTACTTTATATCGCGGCTCAAAATTGTCCAGAACCTTCCGCATTAGTTTGGACAGGAGAACTGTCGCGCACAATTCTAATCTCGCAACGGAGATTGTTTTAAGCGGCGCGACTTTTGACTTGGAGCATACCAGTCGGACTGTTATTTCTGATCCTTCTAGAACTTGAAGATATACAACACCTCCGTACGCGCGTTCAGAGGCGTCACTGAACCCTAAAAGGTTCATAGTACAGCCCTGTACTACTCCAAGATGGCGTGGTATACGGATTTCATTGAGCCTTGGCAACTCATAGCAAAATTGCTCCCATAACTTCACGATATGGGGTGGGGGAACGTCATCCCAATCGCACTTGACCAACCAAAGCTCCTGAATAAGGAGTTTTGCATGCAAGATAACAGGTGCTACCAAGCCCACGTTATCCCACAGACGTGCGACAGCAGACAGGATTGTCCTCTTTGTGCACGCCGTGTCTGGCTCCGTGACTTTGAAATAAAAGTCATCACTAGACTTGTTCCAGCACAAGCCCAGGACTTTTTGGGACACCCCCGGATCAATTTCAACGTCGGAAGCTCTATGCGAGGCGGGTATGGCTTCTAAGACAGTAATGGAATTAGAAGTCCATTTCACGAGGTCAAATTGACCGCATTTAAATAAATCGATTAGCTCCTTAGAAGCTGCGATTGCCACGGATTCGTCTTGTTTCTGCGGGTCCTCTGACATTATGCTAAAGCATACGTCATCCATGTATGTGCAGGAGGATGCGATCGCAGCTGCCGTTGGAAACTTATGTCCGTCGTCTGCAATCAGCTGGCGGACGACGCGAAGCGCGTGATAAGGACTCGACTTCATACCAAAGCAAACACGATTGAATTCGTATGTTGCTATTGGATCTTGTGGATTAAATCGGTAGAGGATTCGCTGGAATTGACGGTCACGTTCGCGAACACCGATCTGCAGAAACATCTGACGACAATCGGCTGAAAGCGCTATCTTAAATAGGCGAAAATTTAAGAGGATTGAAAACAAATCCCCCTGTAGATTAGGGCCTGAGTGCAGAACATCATTCAGGGATAAGCCCGTGCTCGTCTTGCTACTTGAGTCCAGTACCAAACGCACCTTGGTCGTTGATTTATCCTGACGCACAACGGCGTGATGAGGGATCGTATACTGCTGCGTAGCTGCGGCCGAGGCGCCTTTTGAGTCCATTACCTCCGATATGTAACCCTTATGGACGTATTCACGAATGATATCGTCATAGGCGGTACGTAAAGTACTCGATGCCTCTAGTTTCCTTTCAAGGCAAAGGAAACGCCTGTATGCAGCCGAGTGCGAATCTCCGAGTTTAAAAACATCGTCGCGAAAAGGCAACGCGACTGTGTATCTACCACTATCGTCTCGCGTAGTGGTGGCGCGGAAGTAATCCTCGCATTCAATGTCATCTTGACTATGAGCGGGCGGAGCAGACACCTCTTCAAGCTCCCAGAACCTTTTAAGTAGGTGATCCATGGAATCTTGAACGAAGGCACAGCATGCGGATATAAATTTTCGTGGCACCTGTAAAGTAGGAGCTGAACCCATTATTATATATCCGAGTACTGACTGGATAGCTGGCGGTATTCCTTCCACGTCGCTCCTTATAATCTTCGGCAGCATCAAATGAGGAAATATAGATGCACCCAGCAGTACGTCTATTGCGGCGGGCGTATCAAACTTGTCATCCGCTAGGGTTTTTGTTCACGATAGTGTAGGGAAAACGCAAGTTGTCAAGTGTTTACTCGACTCCGCATCTCAGAGTAATTTTATTACGGAAGACTGCTGTATGCGCTTAGGATTGTCATATGATAAAACATCAAGCGTGACTGTGCGAGGCATTGGGGGCGCTGAAAAGCCTAGTAGGGGTACCGCAAGCTTTAAAATATTTTCGCGATTTAACGAGAACGTTAACTTTGACGTTTCGGGTCTTGTGGTGGATCGCATCACAGACGAGTTACCGTCAGTCACAGTGGACACGTCCGCTTTCGTGCACGTCCAAGGACTCCCTCTGGCGGACGAATATTTTAAAGCTTGCGGTACCCCTACTAGGCTTTTCAGCGCCCCCAATGCCTCGCACAGTCACGCTTGATGTTTTATCATATGACAATCCTAAGCGCATACAGCAGTCTTCCGTAATAAAATTACTCTGAGATGCGGAGTCGAGTAAACACTTGACAACTTGCGTTTTCCCTACACTATCGTGAACAAAAACCTTCGCGGTTGACAACAGTATTGTATTGCGCGTCGTATATTTTGCAGTTTGTTCCGACTCATTATTTGCGACTGCGAGTACTTGCGAGTCAGTGGAAGTGTTACAAGTCGGGTTAGACGGTGGCGATGACGTTTTCGATCCGTCACTCGTGGATTCGTTTGACACGTCATATGTCACAGTTTTTTCATTTTTATCCTTGTCAAAGTGCAACATCGTATGATGCTTTTGACGGCAAAGACGACATTTCAATTCAGAATTGCATTCGCGGGTTCTATGTTTAATGCTTAAACAATTGACACACGCGTTATGTTCCTTGACACATTTGAAACGTTCGGAAGGCGATAAATTGTTAAAGGCGGGGCATTTGAACAAATGTTCATGAACAATACTATCACAAATGCATTTGCGTAGATTCGCGCTAGCCACATAACTTTGTGGATTGGGCGCGAAGCTGCGCGGCGGCGGCGTTTTAGCGGATTTGTCACGCGAGGAACCTGCGGCGGCAGTGGTACATGGCAGCGTATTTTGATAAATCCTATACTGACTCTTGACAAAGTCGGCGAGGTTGTCAAACGTTGGAATCTTGACATTACGATACTCCATTTCAAATGCTCTAATAGTTTCTTGATCCAACTTCTTAAGCGCCACGTGAAGCAACATGTAGTCAGTTAAATCGACAAGTTTAAGCGATTTAAGCGCATTTGCGGCTGTGACAAACTTGTCAATGAACGTTTGAAGGTTGGATGAAGAAGCGGGGCCATTAATCTTTAAATTGAGCATTTGGTCCATGTATGTAGAGGCGAGAGTGCGCTTGTCATGAAATCTGTCAATAAGACATTCGAGAATTAACTTATAATTGTCAGCGCATGGAGTGATGCCCGCAAAGACAGCTTGAGCTTTCGGTGACAATTTCCCTATAAGATAAAATAGTCTCTCGTCATCTGTAAGCGACGGGTTCTCATGCACTCTTGACTTAAAACTGGCGTAGAATAGCGGCCAGTTGCGTATGTCACCATCGAACGCCATCAGTTCCATCGCTGGCAAAGAAGGTCTGGCTCGCTCCACCGTTGTAGGCGGCAAAGCGACCGGCGGCGGGGCGGTTGGTTGAAGTCGTTTAATAACCCTTCTAATGCGGCAGTACAAGTCCTCGAAGGCTATAATCGGCTGATAATTAGGAGCAGAAGCGGTCTTGCCCCTAAGCAGCGTGCGATTGTAATCGTTTACTACCTCCTTAAACTCCGAGCGAATTTCCTCGATGGTGTCAATAGCATCGAGGAAACTTTCTCGACATGCTTCATCAGTATCAACAACCAGAGATTTTTTATAAATACCTTGAACGAGTTCAAATAGCGTATTACGTTTCGCCTCAAGCATCGACAGTTCGTCCTCGAAATACTCGCTGTCGACACTTTCGGGATTTTTATGCGGTGTCGCCATAGTGCGACGCGGTTTATATTATACGCGGTGCTAATAGAATATATACCTACGAATAGGAATCTCTTATAAAATATACCTAAATTGCGGGAGCGGTTATAATTATTTTATAATTTAGGTAATTTATAAGGGCGGTGCGGGAGGAAAATACGTGATAAATGTATGAGATGCGGTGCGGAAAAAGAAGAGATCCGGTTCGAAGGACCAGAATGTAAGCGCGGAGGATAGGATAGACGAAGGACCAGCGGTAGAAGACCGTAGGCCGAAGACGGGGCCTATAGGTCTGAAGGAGGAATAGAAATGTAAGTAATGGTGGCCTGCCTTACCTTCGATCAGCCGAAGTTTTCTGGGCGGCCGCCACTGCTCTCGACGATAAAAGTGATGCTGTTTTTTAAGGTTTGGTAGTTCGTTCGACTCTTCTTTCTTCAGTTTAATTAGATTAAATTAATTTTATAATCTTTATCACGTAATTTTCATGGATTGACTTAGAAGACAACAATGACGTCTATTTTTTATTTGGCAGGCAGGCCATAAGGCGGATGATGTGAAAAAAGGTTTTATTGCGGAAAAGGATGAATGAAGTGCGTGACAATGAATATGGCGGGAGAAAGAGAGGGCGATAACACTGCTTGAATTTTAAAAATCTGAAAGTTGACAAAAACTTCAACATACTCGACGAGGGAATTAATAGAGTTTTTCTTCTCGTCTATTTTAATCTCTGAACTCGTCATATAGAACAATGGCATACATTTAAAGCTGAACCAAATCTATATGTTCTACGGTGTAATTAAATTATTTATTTATTCACCTCACTAGCTAAGGAAAGAACATTTTTATTCTTTAAAAACAGATAGCAAAACTACATTTTATCCACAATAGTGCAAAGAATATTTGAAATCCGAACGCGTTGGTATATAGTTACTTTTTTAAACATAACATAATAAGGGTACGTAAAAAAAATTAAATGTCGATACGCAAAAGATCGACGACCAAAATATCGAAAATCAAAAGATCGAAACTATAGCTTACCGAACGCTTAAAATATCGTACCTAGACCAAAATTTCGATAATGAAAACATCGAAAAAGAAATACCGAAAGGTCATACGGGCGATGTTTATAATATCTAAAGTATATATAACCGATAAGATCGATTGTCTAAATATCGAACGTAAGAATATCAACATCAGAAATATCGAAAGTCAAAAATGTTAATTAAATAATTATTTTATTGGAAAATGGTCGGTTCTGGCGCTTCGCCGGCCGCTGCCGCGGCACGCTCGCTTCGCTCGCTCGGCTCGCGCGTTGTAGGGCCGCACAACATTAAGTGCAAAAAATTACAGTTTTATACAAAAGAGCTACTGCAAAAATGTTATTTTCATTAAGACCCATGGAAAAAGCTACAGTTAAGTTAATGACGATACGGGCGTCGCTTCGGGGTGTGCAATGCATTTACCGAGTGCAGGCACAGGCGAAGGGCGGGTCAAGGCTCTGCACTGTAATAATATATCGCCAATCGTGTCACGCGGGCTATTTCCACGCGAAGGCCCAACTTAGCTTATTGGATTGTGTAGGTAACATCTGCGGGCTTAATAAAGGAAAATTGCTCCGAGATCTTATCGGTACATTTCCATAACAGGCTTTTATTGTCAGCCTTGCATTAAAATGAGATTGAAGTTGGCTAAATTGACAGTTCTGACGAATAAAAATGTCGTCATGATTTCTGCACTTGTCAAATGGAATTGAAAAGCTTCACGAGACGGGTTTTATATGAAGTAGGAACTATGGTATGGTCGTAGGTGTATTGCATAGTAAGTCGACATTTTCAATTCGCTGGTGCGCCATTCAGCTGGAACCAATCTTCACTCTTTCAGACGTGTGGAGTGAAATACCAACTTGAGCTTTTAGAGCACGAACATGCATAAATTGTAGCGCAGCCTGGTTAAATATTTGGCCGCAATATTTACCTGAACAAAAAAATAACAAAATATATCCTTTGTCCGACTTCTTTTAACTCTTAAGCTTCTTAGCTCTCATTGGTATGTGTATATGCAACGAAATTCATATTACACATTAAATACGAAAATGTTAACAGGTGTTCTAACTTTAATTTATTGATATCGCTATGTTAATATATATTATTTGATTGAATGGGCTGATTCCGCGACTAACATAACGGTAGATATATTTCGATAAGTTTAATTAAAACAATATGGGTGAGAAGTTTAGCACGGCTGCAAAGTAGATAACAGTTAGTTACACAGCATACTGCTAGCCTAGCCTAGCCAGATCTTTTTGTAAGATTTATTTTTGTTCAGGTCTAGCCTGATGCAAAATTATAATAGGATCTTTGGCGGAATATTAATTAAAAAATAAAATTGTTCCCTTGAGGCACTGTCTTTACGACCAATCATAAAACAGGCATTTAGAGCGCAACATAAAGTTACACAGTAATTTTTACGTGAGCCAGATGTTTTATCTTGAAATTAAATTCTTTCAGGTCGCGGATTTGGACGCCTCTATAAATAAAATATTTAACGATTTTCAGGCCAATATAACGAATTGTAATCGTTTACAAGTACGATTAAAAGTTACGATTTGACGCACTGTATAAATACATACATAACCAAATAATATGTATGTATTTAGGTACGATGCGAGAGTCTTAGGTAATTTTGTTGAAATATTTTAAAACTGTATTTAAATAAGTAGGTAATTTATGTAATTATTTTAATTTTAATGTATGTAGTAAAAATGCGTTATTTTGTAGTGATACAAATGATGATAAGATAGTTTAAAAAGTCAACTTGCATTATAATCAACAGGTTTTATATATATTTGTAAATATGTACCTAAATAAAGGGATTAGGGAGTTATCAACAGGTTATTGCATTGTTGTCAAACAGTAATGGATATAAGTGTGTTCCTAACCAAGTGGTAGACGTTACAAGGTAAGTTCCTTTAGGTCAGCACTCGACGCAATCTCAAGATGTAGTGTTGACGGGAATATGATGTTACTAAGGCACGGTGGGATGTCTGTTTCCATCTTGCTTATATCCCGTTGGAGTAAGCGAGACGTGCCCGGCTGATAATCGCCTAAATGCGGTCTGAGGTATTAAGCTAGCTTACGAGTGAGGAGCGTCAGCCACCGCGTATCCCCCTATCACATGAATTAAAACGATAGCTTCCTAGGCTCTTTTGGCTTTGTGCCTTGGTATTGCTTTGTTGCGTCCACGTTAATCAAACAAATTACTCGTAACAGTAATTTGTAGGTAGACGAGCCAGTTTAGTGGAAGTTTTTTGACATTTATCAAGCATTGACCGAGATCGATAGGTAAGTAGATTTTTTGGTCAGTCCACTTATTTTTTTTTTACCTACTATTTTTACTATTTAAACATCATTTGTGATTTTACTAGCTATAGTTTTACTAATTTTAAATGTTGTCAAGCGGATGCGTCCGCTAACGAAATTATAATTTTCAAAGTGAAAATTTGAAGAATTAACAATTGATTAATAATAATTAATTAATTGTTATTAACCATTCTTAATAGGTACAATTTGAGACGTTAGTACCATTTCTGAAGTTGTAATAACTTCGCGGTATATGTCGCTACGAGCCCAAGGTTTAATTAGCAGAGTGTAATGGTTGAAAGATTCACCACCACACGTTAGCTCAGTTGGTTAAGAGCAATGAACGGATTCCAGAGGTCGTGTGTTCAAATACCACCTGTGGAGTTTAATTTTTAAATTTTTCTCTTTGAAAATTATTTAATTGTGTCACTACCCGCTCACTCGTACAAAGTCTACACTCTACAGACATCGCCACATAAGGCTACGACGCAACTCTAATTGAGGTACCTGAGGTACCTCGAACGGTTTAACTACTTATAAAGGTGACGTCCCAACGTTTCCTCTATTTATTGGTCACCCTATTGTTATGAATTAAGAATGAAAGAATCAAGTGTTGGGTACCTAAGTATCAAGCTCTTCTACGTTTAATACAGTATGTTATTTTGCAATCTGTGGTTTACAGTCAAGATAAATAACAAGAAAACAAGTGCTACGTATAAGCTAATTGTTGTAAATTGTATTACGGTTGTGAAACTGCAGTCGCATGCCTAGTAGGCAGTTTGTCTCGGCCATTTCCTTGGTTATATTTTCATGGTAATTTTGAGTCGTGTTTCATTAAGCTAGCGTTTACCGGCTTGCAGTGGTTTATGCAAAAACGTGCAACTTGCGGTACCGGCAATTTTCTTTGAAGGCCGAGCCTTGAGGCACGCCGTTACCTGTATTTACTGCTAATACAAAACTGAAATGCTTGGGGGGTTTTGAAATAAGACTAGCTTATGTATTTATGCATGCATTCGGTCGAGGCCAAGGATAATTTTTTTTGCATGCTATAGATGAAATGTAGGCACTGCGATTTGCTGATACACTTTTAGTATTCCGGTTTTGTACCTACTATTACAGCTTACAGCTTGATGCAACATACCTATTACCTACCTATGTTATTTATGGTTATGATTATTACAATTTTAGAGCGTTTTCCAATACAAATATTTATTAATACAATATAAACAAAATAGTATTTACTTATTAGTAAACATTTTATACATATGTAACGTTCCGGGAGTAAAGGTACGTTGCATGTCTCAGGTGATGCGTTTGTTCAGCATTTCTGAAGGGGACTTTGACGAAAATCAAAGCCTACCTTTGTTTGAATGGTATTTGAAAATAATAAAATTAAGAATTTTTCATAACCCTTCTAAAACGAACTTGGAGATCCAGCGCCATTGTGCAGAAAAGGGCAGGTTATTCAGTGAATGACAGTGGAGGGCCTGAAAGGTCGCCTCCCCTCGTTGTATCTCTATTGAGCTCCGAGCCACCTTTGTACAATAACATAGTGGAGTTGCCTTTTCCACTTGCCTTCACTGTTGAAGCACCCTTCTTTAGATAATCATTTCACTTTGCTCTTAGATTGACTATCAAAAGATGACTCGTAGAGCCATAGTTCATAGTACACCATGTCGGGCCGACGCTATACCAAATAACTCGCCTACATAGTGTTCGTCATATTTCGCATTCAGTTTTCTATGCTATTTTAATGGCTATCGTCCTATCCGCCACTCGCGGTTGAATGTATGGAACACTGCACAGTGGGGCACAAATCTTTAAACATCGCTGATTCTTGTTTCATTTGAGAAATAAAAGTCTACCTATTATGCACTAATTAAAGGTAAAATAATCATCAATAATGCTTGAATGCAGTGAATGCTTTAAGCAGTATATTTTTTAGTTTAAGGGACCTTATCAGTTAAAAAAGGCTCCTTTATTCAGGCGATTTTCTGTTTAATTGACACTTATCTGAAACAATTATCAATGTTACTATCTAGAACAGGACTATTGCGACCTAATGACATACATTTTAAATGTATTTTTGGGTTTTTTCATTAAGAAATATCGTTTCAAACATCACTCCAAATCGACAATTTTCGAGCTGAAAATTGCTTTTTTCCGCTTAAATTCTACGATACACAATAAAATCAAAAAAGGGCAATTAAATGTTACTATCTAAAACTTTAATAAAATCATCTTATCCTTTAATCACTTTATTCGTATTATCAATACTTTTGTCAAAAAATTAAATCAAAATATTTTAAAACTTGTAAATATGAGCGTGAATCCGAGCTTGGTACTAAGCGTTGTATTTACTATTTAGTACCTAAGTCAACTTTTGGTTAGATGTTAAGCATCTTGTGAAAACACAGTGTAATAACGAACGTTTGAAATGAGTGTGATATGGGTAAATGGGCGCGGTATGGGCTCATTTACTTGTATAAAAACATCTAATAGTCTTTTAAGATTGGATGGTAAGTACTCACGTTTTACGGTTATTTATACAGGCAGTCCCAAAAAGTAAATAAATATTTGTGGACAATCTTACACAAATCAACCTAGTCCCAAACTAAGCAAAGCTTGTACTATGGGTACTAAGCGACGATATACATACTTATTTAGATAAATAGATACTTAAATACATAGAAAACATCCAAGACCCAAGAACAAATATTCGTGCTCATCACACAAATAAATGCCCCGGCCGGGATTCGAACCCGGGACCTCCAGCTTGGTAGGCAGGGTCACTACCAACTAAGCTAAAGCGGTCATCAAAGTAGGTTCATAAGTTTAAATAAATTAATACAGAAAAAGTGTCAACAAACTTTGTAACTTGATTTAAAAGTGTAGTGAAATACCTAATCCTTCATGCAACGTATTGTAGTTTATAAGTTTCGCGTTATTTTTAAGATTTATTCTTTATCTACACACCCTCATTCATAAGGCTTTATTTTCATCATATTTTTACTCATTTACACAATACGAATAGAATTCAAAATACGGAACCCTAAAAACAATATGTTTAGGTTATTTTCATCATACTTACATACTACCTTTAAGTTCTGCCTGCAATTAAATGTATTCATAAATATCCAAAGTAGGCCGCCTATTCGATTTGAACATCCTGCATGTACTGAAGTGGCAATCCTTTGAAGGTTTATTTAGAACGTAGGAAAGTAAGCTCGCGTTATACCGGTCTTTTATAAGAATAACGGTTATACAAGCTATTACTTGTAATAGCTGTGATATGATCATGCAGCCTGCTATCTTTCAGTAATGTGTCGATTAAGGGTCGGGTTAGGGCTCGGCCACTACTTCGAGCAATAGCGGCAGCGGTAGCGGAGAGCCATAGTGGGAATGAGAAACATCTCCGGTCTCTCGCTTACACGTATGGAGCACCGACCCGTTGCCGCTCTCGCTCGTATTCGTGGCCGGGCGTTGGCAGGTTGTAAGTGAACTTAATAACGCCAAGTGAGAAGCGAGGTTCGCGACATTACCGTAAACTGTGGAAGCTATAACGCGGGCCTCTGTGAAATTTAGTTGCCAATAAATACGTTGTAATAACAATAAATTATCAAAATGGCGGATCCTGCAATTTAAGTCAATGCGAAGTTTACCGGAGTTTTCGCGTGTCTTCGATGAAAGAGGAACATTTCATAGTTTGGTATTTGAAGCAGATATTAGCGTTTCACCATTTGCCTCAGAATAGACGAAGAAGTTTTTTGTTGTACAGTCACAATCAGCATCAATATCTACCACAACAAAGCTTGCATAATATTTCACGTCGTAACTGCCATAGAAATAGAGGCCTATTAGATACGTATGCGTTATTGTTGAATAAAGGCTAATTAGTTATATAGCTATATTAATTTAGCGGCTCCTTAACTCAAATAATCTTTAATGTTAAGATTAGTTTTATTATGTAACTTATGAAATACTTATGAAATAAACAGATTAAATTTTAAATTTTTTTAAATTTTTAGTAGCATGACCATCACCATTGCTCACTCCGGCCTCGTATTAAGGCCGATTTGTAAGGGCTATCGAGGTAAGACGTGGCCGACCAAACCCCGCGATGTAATAAAAATCGCGCATTCAAATTATTGGACCTTGTACTTAATGGGCCTTTATGGTTGCAGTTATCGCGTGATAAACGGCAAGATAATAAGTTTGTCACTTTCTATCGAGTGGTGTCAGAAAGTGACAGATGCTTTTATCTTGTCGTCTATCACGCAATAAACGTGAACGTGACCATCATAGACCATAGAATGAATTGAATGTTTTTCGTTACTAGTCATATGGCATGCCTAACTAATATCAATTATAATATTTCGCGTGCTCATTTTCAGGTGCACTTAGCCTACTAGCTAACGTGTCTTTGCATATTTTCCTGTTTGGCTTGCTAGTGCCAGTCACAGATATAAAAGTGGACAACCTCCTTCAGCGGCTTGATGAGTCAGCAGAGGGGGGTGTCATTACATCTTCAACATTTGCACATTGGCTATGTGTGCGTAAGCTCGGAAGCGTTAGTGGCGTCTATACAATTTTTTAACATTCCTAATCTTCACAATTATTTAAATTTAGATTTGTAAGTGTCACAACAGGATATCTATCTATACATTCGGCGGCTGTGAGCCAACATCATAACTGTGTGAAACAAGCTCTAGAGGTTTGTACTCGTAGTCGACCGCAATCGAAGCATTAATGAATACTCTAATCAATTAATAATACGTCGTTACTTACATATCGATCAATAGTATGAATACCCACACCTTAATTCAATTTAGAGAGGCGACGGTGACATTTGGACGTCGGACGTCGCCGATTTTCGTACCCATTTTGAGTTTAAAAGACATTGGTAATAGTAGTATCATATTTATATTTCACCTGGTTGAATGTAACAACTTCCTGATTTGTCGGTGCGGAGGCGGTATGATATGAGAAAATTGTCATATGTCAGTGCCAACTGTCAGTCCACTCAGTACTACTTTTTACTGCGCCCCTACATTTAAATGAGTGCTTCCTGAATGGCGCGGGACGCGCGGAAGCGGGACAATACGAAGGCAGTACTGCTCCGCTTCTGCGCATGATATTACTACTGCGCAAATGTAATACTGACAGTATTCTGTCAAGTGGAATCTTTGCGACGTCAGTATAAAGTTTACGTCAAAGAAGAAAATATCACATATCGATCCCACCCCGCCAAGTCAGGAAGTCGCCTAAGGCAGAACATCATACGTATGTACATACCCATAAAACAAGCAAATAGGTAAATAGATTTGTGTAAGACTGTTTCGTTCAATCTAATTCCACTGAACGTATATTTGTACCTACAATATCCCAAATCCAGACACAGAACTTAATTTAATCTAAGCAATTTCATGTAGGTGTCAAAATTGTCATACTCGTAACTGCGAACATACAATGTATACGATCTCCAACACATGTGATTATGTGCCGACATTGTGGAGGCGTGAAACACATCCAGATAATCGGCTTTTATGTGTGCCTTGAAAACTCCATCGGCCCGCAGTGCCCATCCAAAGAACAGTAAACTAGCTTACACATTTTTGAAAGACATGTAGCTGAATACATACAGCCTTTAAGTGAATTTGTTACAAGTCCTGCCTCTTCAGCATATAACTAGTATACTTAAACTTATCTCTGGCACAGAAAACATGATGCGCTTCGTAAAATATATACCTACCGGCTTACACGAGAACAAAATAAAAAATAAATAAAGGCAAACAAACTTACACAAATCGATGTACCTATTTACGATGATCCATACTGATATTATAAATGCGAAAGTGTATCTGTCTGTCTATCTGTTATCTCTTCACGCTTAAACCGCTGAACGCACATAAGTGCATTTTATTTGCTGACGACACTACGTTATTAATAAGGGGAGAGAAAAATGATTCATATGAGAGTATTGTAAATAATGCATTGGTTGACATTAATAATTGGACATGTAATAATAATTTAAGTATCAATATGACTAAGACATTCTTTATTCAATTTTGTTCGTATAATAGTGTGCCAATTCAATTAAATATTAATTATAACAATTTGTCTATATCGAAATGTGAAAGTATCAAGTTTTTAGGATTATACATTGATCAACACCTTAATTGGAAAGAACATATAAATTTTGTTTGTAACAGATTAGATAGGTTTGTGTTTGCTTTGCGGAAATTAAGAAATACTGTTAATATTGAGGCAGCGGTCACAGCATATTACGGCTATGTATCATCAGTGCTGAATTATGGACTACTACTGTGGGGAAATTCAGTAGATGTGGAAAGAGTGTTCATACTGCAGAAAAAATGCATCCGTGCAATAATGAGAGCTTGGGTGACTGATAGTTGCCGGCCACTTTTTAAAGAATTAAATATATTACCGCTGGCATGCATGTATATTAAAAAAGCATGTCTATTAGTAAGAGACCGACCAGACTTATTTAAAATGAGATCCGAATTTTTTTCATCAAGTCAGAGAGCGCAGTACCAAAATCTTTTATATCAGCCTCGTTGTCGCTCAGCTATATATAAGAAAAATGCTTTTAATATGTGTATTGTTTTATACAACAGCTTACCTAACAGTATAAAATTAGTACTTAATACATCAGAATACAAGAAGAAATTAACTAGTTTCCTGTTAGAGCGCTGTGTTTATAGTGTCAAAGAATACATAGAATATAACAAACAAAAGTAGTTAGTAGGTTTTTGATGAAATGTATTTCTATTTTTTATATTGTATATTTTTCTAATGTTTAATATTTGCATGTCGCTTGCGATTGAATACTGTCACCTACACTTGCACAAGAACATCTGTGTAACTAAAATAGAATTAAGTATTCTTGCGAATAAAGATTATGATTTATGATATGATTTATGATTTATGAACTTTGGTAATGATGAAATTTGGTATGGAGATAGTTTGAGTCCTGGGGAAGAAGATGGGATACTTTTTATTCCGGAAATCATCCCTTAAGGGGTGGCAGTTTGTACGGTAGGACGATAACTACTACGTAAACACCTGAAATAAAAGAATAGTAATTAAATTCTAACGCGATGAACGAGTTTCACGCAGACAAACTCGCGAGATAAAGCTAGTATGATCATATATTTTAAAGATTATACATTAAACATCGTATTCCTGTCTTACACCAAAATACCATCCATTGGTTTTACGAAGCTTTATCATGTACGCTTACTGTTTTCAATACGATTACTGCAGTCACACACTTTGTAATATGTTTTTTAGAGTTTTTTTTTGGCTTGAGAAAAAGAACAACATCTAAATGGAAATTTAGTCTCGTTTGAATTTAACATTGTTTCTCTTACGCGAGAATAAAAGTTGGAAACCTTCGTACACGTGTGCGATACAAAATCAAATGCAGGGTCTGTTTTCCTTCTGCATTAAGAATTCTATTTGACGTTAGTTAGGGATGCCGTGCAAATTTTATTAAGTCTTCATCCTAATGAGAACTACATTAACCGGAATTAGACAAAGTTATAAAAAAGAGAACAACTTTTCACAGTGAAGGAATGAAGTATATCACTCTTTTCTTTTTAGTGACATACTCGTATTTTGCGCATGTCTACTGCAAACCATTACATACCTATTTGCTTTACTTACAAAAATAAACAAATAGGTATCCTAAATTTCGTATGTTCATACTTTTACCTATCTACACATATTTATTTCAATATCGGGAAGCAATGGAACGAGGGCAGGGGATTCTATATTCATACGAACAAGAGGTGGGTTCGCGGCATGGTACATACATACATCGGCCTATTGTGATGAGATCCTAGCGAGATGCTACTGGCACTACACTTCGACCGGCTTTTGTAAAGCGTATGAAAACATGTACTCAACCAAGCCTTTGTTGTCAGAATTATTACTTGAGTACGGACTCTTTCTGTTTGTGATATACCAAATACTGGTAAGAGTGGTAAGTCGTCTTTTTATTTTGACACCAATTAGGAAAATCAATAAGTTCAAATTATCTCGAAATAGGATCAAATTCTCAGTCAAATGGCGAAATAAGTAACTCAAAAGAATAAATAATTACATAAGTATAAGTCTTCAAAGTTTTAAGAGGAGGCATTATCTGTCCCTTTTCCGCAAAAGGCACAGATCTCTGTAAGTATTGAACGATCGTCATTTACTATGGCGCTCTAGGTCAGTGACGTCACTGATCTATAGCGCTTTCTCTTCCTAACTAAAAACATGCTAACGGTTGTAGCTTCATTATTTATTATATATTTGACTAGAATGTTCACCATTTGTCATAGTTTTATGCCTTCTTTCTTTTGGAGTTATAATAAATTTTGAGTCAATATCCCTATTTATTAGAAGCTAAATTTTATCAGACAAACCATCCATCCATATATTAAATCCTCTTTCATGTGTTTCGTGTGGGCACGTCTCGCCGGCGTGCGCCATGTTTGCCTCGACAGCCCTGCCCGCGCGCCGCCGCCAGCCCGCAGCTGTGTCGTTAAGGTTGTACGTGATCTCGAAAGAGTATTAAATTTGGTGTTCTTATACGCAGGCGAACCCAGTCTGTCCTCTGACGCACAGCTTGTTACGAATCTAGTTCAAAATATACTAGCCATGAGCGGTTAGATGAGTCGAGGCAGGTTTTGAATAGCATACTAGTTATATCTGGACAGTGTTATAGAATTTGGAGCCGTGCGGCCTTGACCGGCTACCTCTTACGTAATAAAGCCGTTGTATTCAAAGCCTTACTTACTGCTTCATCCGGTTCATTTATATTTTACTATCACATGAATATCTCAACGGCCGAAACACTGTCCGTAGTCGAGAAAGTTTTCATTTAGGCACAGATTATATAATAGTTCTTCGATTAGTCGTATCATAATTATATGATGCCCTCTTGGTCTGATTTTTCTGGGTACGCATTACAGATTCCATTTTTTTAATACATATTATACTATATCGATATACGATAGATCTTAGCACAAATTTCATAAAAGTAGATACTGAGTCGTTAACACGTCTAATAAGAATCTAAAGCAAACGCTTTTACATTTTGAGCTACAATTCCGTGAAAACATGCTCGGAATACCTCGCGCTTCTCAAGTTAAAACGTGCCCTACGTGCAGAAGAAAGAAGGCAATAAAATTATGAATAGATTATTACTAAGAGCACCCGAGAACTTCAGTTTTCTCAGCGCTATGGAAAATTCAGTTGAGATTAAAAAGTTTGAGCGGATACTGGAGGTATTTCGGGACAACATCGCGATAATACACACTTCTCGAACTTATCCCGTACATATATTATAGCGGCAGAAATGTTTCTACACGATTTTGTGCAAATAGCTGAAGCTAATAAAAGCACTCCTGTTGTGCCTATAGCTTTGAATTTTGTATTCAGAAATGATTATTCAGAAAAGTGTGGCTGATAAAAATAAATTACTTGAACAAATTAAAATAATTAACCATAAAATAGTATAAGTCGATCTAAAATTCATGGAACACGAGTGCTCATCTAACTTTAATTATCGTACTTACATGTTTTATTCTACTGTATTTTAAGGTCACCACTCACTAACTATAACTAAGATAATCAGTTATAGTTTTGGATGAAGGTTTTTTTCATAGGGTACGGAAGTACCTGTAACTGCGTACCTAATTAGGTCTAACTTCTAACTTCACTTCTTTTAGACGTTTAGTGAGACCTACACTCTGGTCCACCATTTGGCGAAGTTGTTTGTCAACTCAAAATGCACAGTATGGTCAGTGCTGTACACATCGATATTATTTAAGGCCTCACTAGACGTACCGATCTTACGGCCCATTTTATCGAATACCCCTAGGTCCTTGCGGAGAACATTGAAAATCGAAATTAGTAGTTCTCTCAAATCTAATATGCTCTGAATTTGAGATATAAAAACCATTTTTATATTTTATGATTTATTCATATTTAAAGGACTAAACTTCATATTTAAATACTAATTATGTCCCGCTTAATGAGGCTTCAGTGGCCAGAAACTTGAAAGCTCATAGATTATAACATTGGATTAAGTTTGGCAGAACAACGTTATACACTTATCGATATGTACTGTCACTATTTTTTTTCTACTCCTGGTAACATCTTATCTATCAGTTTAGTTCGCCGAATTATGGAGTTTGCCTTAGCTAGAATGTTTTCAGTAGGAAATGTTATTGTAATCTGATATTCCTTGCATTTGCTGCGGATTGAGCAGGGGCAGTTTTACACTACTGACCGATTCTGTCATTATGTTAAAGTCCACTGCTTTGTGTTGTGTGTACATTGTTGTGTTTTCAAATGAAAACGATTGTGATAAATAGTAAAATATTTTTAAATTCATCACATTACACTTATCAAACTTGAATCTAATGATGATGAAAATGAAAAGATAGTAACGGTACATCTAAAAATAGTTATAATACCAAAAAGCATTACATTGGATTGAAATCAACACAATTGTCGTACACTAAATCTAACGTCTCAAATAAACCTTTTTAGAAATTTCAAGGATTTTGATTATGACTGTCGTAAAATTTACCTAAAACATCTGTCTACGCAAACATGAAACATTGTCATTGACCTAAATATAATCCATTAGTTAGTCTCAGTACTGTACAACAATGACTATGATAAATGATACTTCAGGTAACATCGATATAGTACCTTTTTCAGCCATCAGACAATGTAAGCTAATTGATACCACGGCCTAAAATGTACAGGCGTTTCGCATACCGTTCAATACTTATTGTTATTAACACATGAAAGAAAATACTTCAATTTGGAACGAGGGCAATTTATTGAGCACTTAAATGAAGTAAGTCATATATTAAGATATTAACTGTAAATTATAAAGATTTAAATGTTTACCAAAATATACATTCCTCCGTAAGTCGTAAAATTAACATTTCGTTAGATGACGTCGTATAATAGGGATGACGACACTATAAAAGAAAATCAATAATCCCAAATTTTCTACATAAAGGCTCAAATTCTCAATCAAATGGCGAAAAAAGTAATTAAAAAAATAAATAATTACGTAATTATAAGTCTTCAAAGTTTTAAGTGTGGATATGTTCTGTCCCTGTTCCGCAAAACGCACCTTTGTATTGAACGATCGTCATTTACTATGGCGCTACTTAACAGTGACGTCACGGTTGGATAGCACTTTCTCTCTCTAACTACGAACATTCTAACCGTTGTAGCTTCGTTATTTTTTGAGATATTTGAATAGGATTTTCACTATTTGGCATAGTTTTATGTCTTCTTTCTATTGAAGTAATAAATTTTTTTGAGTCGACATCCCTATTAGTACTCAAAGTGTCAGCACCATATGAGTACTTCCATACAATGCAAATCTATCTGAAACTGTTATGTATTTTGTTTCGGGTGGATGGGAAGGTCGTATTTTGTTTAACATTGGTAGTGTTTACGAGTTCAATGATTATAATAATGCATTTTTATATATACAAACATGTTGTTTATCAAGGACGAATATATCATCATCAATATGGCGGTATATCCAGGTTAAAAATTATAAAAAAAATAAGTGACTTTATTTGACGTTTTAAAATAAACAAAATATAATAATATGTTCAATAAACAATTTTAATGCCCCATCTCTCCTCGCGTCTTCGGGCGCTTCCTTAATGACATATGACCGACAGTTGACCTATTGCTCGCATTCTAATAGGACGTATGTCGCTCCTGGCTGTGACCTCACCTAAATACCAGCACGCGTGTGAATCAGTGTCTGTGTGCCGGCGACATGAACCCTGGACTTCGCATGTGGGCAAGGGACAGACATGACCTAAAGACTATTTTGTAATCCTTTGTGTTAAATCCCATTTTAAACATAATATAATGGCAAATTGAACTGTATTGTTATTGTTATTGGTGAATTATGATTAGTATGAATAACTTATCTTTTGTGCATACTTCACGAACCTTAATTGTAAGTTTTAAGTTCTCATGTAAGCGAATTGTATAAATTCTTATGAGAATAAAGAATCTTTAAACCGAAATATGTATGTACTTTTAGGATACGTCGCATTTTTTAACAACACCAATCTTTTACATAATTATAGGCTAACTCGGCTTTTAGATCAAGCTTTTTGTTAGCTAATTAGACGTAAACCGTCATAAACAGGCGTTTAAAGTAGGCTTCAAACTACATCAATTAAAACTAAACGGACCGCTCCCGGCAAGTTGTTGGCTGGGGCTAAATAAAACTTATTTAGAGGCCAACAACCTCGTCTGCAAAAAATCTGCTTTGTATCGGACGTAAGAGGAAATTAATTATATATACATAGATCAAACAAGTTGGCTAACGTTAAGGATCAAAAGTTACGTGTCTCAATCGCGTATATTAAATACTGATCATTTAATTTTTTTACTTGTGTCTTGAAATTTCTTTATTAAAGGAAATAAATATATCCAAGGTAATCTATAAAATATATTTTTCGTTTACGATATAAAATAAAGATGACATAAGACTTCTTAATTTGTATGTATATGTTCAATTATATAAGTATCCTCAAAAATATCATGGAATATGTGATGAATATACGCAAAATTGAACACATCTATTGTCTAAAGTTAACGGGTAGAAAGCTTAATTTTCGTTTGGACTTTTAATATGTATAAATTGGCGCTTACATTTCTATTAAATCCATTCCTTACATGCACAGAAGCCGTTATTGACCACAGGAAAGGCATTTGTTTTTTCAAATGTGTATGAGCCGATTTTCCAGTTCCCCCGTTCGTTTTGATCCCCTACAACAACCCGGAAGTGTCTGTTCACCGTTATTAATTATAGGGAAGCAACCCTTATTCGCATGATTAATACACGCTACCAAGGCCGTCGGTCGGCCTAGCAGACATTTGTCACCAGATACGATTTAGTGCTTGTTTCCGCCGTTAATCTATTTAAACGCATTTGGGTAATGCCGGAATTGCATGTCCAATGTCTCGGAGGTTGTCAAGCCATTTTTAGCTTTGACTAAGCGGCTGGTGAACGCCTATCGGCTGGTCCGGTTATAAATAAAACCTGAGATTGTAGCCCTGAATGGCTTCGTTTATAAGCCTTCAGTATATTTTGGACATTGAGTCGCCTACATACGTTTCTTCTAAGTAACATCTAGTAAATTTCTTCTGGATAATAAGTATTATTGGTGATATTTGCTAGTACATGTAGAACAAGAGAAGTGGTCACAATTTAGTACTAAATAGACTCGAAAGATCTAAAATACCAAACAGCTGAGGCCTTGAAGAAAGATAAATGTTTATAATAAGAGTAAAATATATATAATATGTTTTTCAACTGATGAGTCCGTGAGGGTAAACGACCATTTTATCACACATTCACAGTTATGTGGCCGGTTATAACAAAATTGCTTTAAAGACTGTGTTTTGAATTTAACATTTTCGGAGCTTCCGTCAGATATATTCGTATCCGTTACAGTGTGCAGTTCGATGTCAAGCAAGCTACATGCATTGAGTGAGTGACAGCCTTTGACAGAGCCCTGAAAGGTTACCAACATTCATACTACTTTGGTCGAGTTGTACAACTCTAGGATATGCAAAGTACGTAATTTAAATATGAGGTGGCGCATCATACAAGCAGCATAAACTCGCATTTGGTGCACACATCTGAATTTCAAATGTTGTACATGGACAGACGAATTTGGAACTTCTAGATATGCTCAACTATAAAACAGACAGAGAGAGACACTTTTTGTACTGATTGTACTGTCAACATCGAAAATATCGCAGAAATAGAGGATGCATTTTGTATAAATATGCCTCTTTACAGGGTGTATGATATTCTGCAAAGAAGTTGCTATGTGATTGTATAAAGAGAAATTTAACTTAAAATATAGATTTTTGGTTTATATAAATTTCCTCGGTTGAAACTTGAACCCATGATTGGTAAAATTAGGCTAAATAACTTCGATACCATTGAACATTATAATTCTTGATAAATTAGATGGTAAATAATCATTTTAATACAATTTTTTCTAAGAAAAGGCAATTCCCACGGACAGATAAATTCCCGTGCCCAGGTCAAATTTTCAAATTGAACTTCCGTAATTTTATAAGTATAAGTACCCCGTAAGAAAATTTGTGTTTATTAATTTTTTTATCAAATTATCAGCATACAATTTTCTATGTTTTATTGGTATTTCAAAATTCCATGGGAATTAGACAAAAATGCCCGTTTGGTGAAATTCACTCCATCCTGTATTGTTTTGACTTGTTAGCTAAAATTATCGACGACTATATATTATACGAAATCTAATGAAAAGCATTAAAATTACTCCTTTAGGTTTTCAGAATGATAGGTTATACTAAACCTACGTAATTATAGTACCTACTTACTAATTTCTTCAATGAAACGTTTTGTCAATCCTGCTTTAAGGCCCTTTTGGCGATACGCTGGATTTTCATAGAGTAAGAATTTTCCCGCGCGCAGTCGAAAATATTCATCTTTTTAGAGTTCCGTACCCGAAGGGTTCTAACGGAACCCTATTGCTCTCACTCACGCGACCATCCGTGCGTCCATCCGTCGTCTGTCACAAAATTTCGTTCCGATTTTTTTTTACTTTCCATTGACCCATCAACTTGTACAAATACTAATATATTTATAAATCAGTTTTTTTCTTTGATTTTTACTTATTTTTCATTAAAACCAACTAAATTTTACGTTGGTTCGGAACCCTAAATGTGCGAAATCCTACACGCAATGAGTCGGTTTTTTAATGATTAGCTAAGATAATTATATCAGTATATAACATTTTTTTTTCTTACTGCATTGTAAATATGAACTTGAATATGAATGCAATGTGTGATGCAATACTTTCAATGATTTAACAATACTGAGAACATCCTTGTGTTTTAGTGAGGTTTTATTGAAAGCTATATAATATATGATGACCGACAAGAGCTAGGCTCTTAAATATATATTTACTCGGTGGAGTAATCGCCATGAACGAATGAAGAGGTGCTGAATTTGGTAGGAGAGAAAAGAATGCTGTTGAGGACGATCGAGAACAGGGGGCCGATTTTTGAGTGTCGAACGCTCGAATTTTCACTCGAGATCTGTCAAAAAACTATGATGTTTTGACAGATGTCGAGTGAAAAGTCGCCCCCAAATTAGCCCCCAGAAGAGGAAATATGCTGGAGCACCTGATACGACATGACAATTCATATATTGTGATACGTAACATATATGTATTAAACCTGTTATTGTACAATAAAGTGCTTACATACATACAATTACATAAAAACTTATCGAAGGAAAGATAGAGGGGAGGCGAGGCAGGGGAAGACCGCGACGAGCGTTTATGGATCAAGCTAAAGAGAAGGTCAATGTAATGTAGTACCAGGAGCTCAAAGCATTGGCAGAGAACAGAACGGAATGGCGATTACTCCACCGACAAGAGGTATTTTCATATACACATAAAAAATTAAGGGTTTTTAAACGTAGGTAAGTACGTAAGTCTTATTATTGATACTTATTTATTGAGAAACTCATAGGACAGGCGCTAACTCAAATCATTGTCAATGGAAAAACTTTTTATTATCAAAACAGCCTATTACATAATAAAATAAACTGAATTCTAAATAAACTTTGTTAAAGAAACTTACTGTATTTGGTAAAGTAAGTAAAACTATTCAGTGCTCTTGACGACACCAGTCCTAAAAAATAATGAATGAACTTATTATGCAAATGCAGCAGAAATGTTATTCTAAATTATGATTATTTATCAGAATTTAGAATAACATTTCTGTCTCTCTGAAATATAATGTAAAAAATCTGTTTCCGACGCTTTTTCCTTAAAACACGAAAGGGGCCTTGAGCCAGCAAGAGCTGTGGCTTAAGTTGTTCAAGCGTAAGGAGGTAAATAACCCGGGGAATATGACACTTATTGCTACGCACCGCTACAACTTTGCTACGGCGTAGACTCTCGTAGCGCCCGCTACGAAACCGTAACATAATGTACATTCGCGCCTAACTAATTCTGTATCCTTATATATAGATAGATACGTATATTTTATGATCTCTATCAGACTTACCATGTTTGTTCTAAATAAACATTTCAAACGAGCGCGGTGCCGTCAAATTCTCATTAAGTAACGAAGCAACGTGTTTACTACATAGTTAACTACACGCGTAGTATAAAACGTCAAGTTTTCAAGGCCTTGAACTTTGACCTTCCTCAAGCTCAACATGCATCGTTACCTATATTATAACCGCATTATGGAGAAGAATAATTGCTTATTATTTCATAATCTTACCCTTTGGACAGCTGCCTAGAAGAAATGCAAGCTTTCCCACACAATCACATGACACAACAGAGCTTTTGTTTTATTCGTTCACACGATCGTTATTCTTCGCGACGTTTCATCATAATAGTTAGAGTGAGGGTTAGTGTTAGTTATTTGTTGATATTGTTAAGTTGTCGCGTGCGAGGTGGGTCGGCAGCTGTCACAAGCGGGCGAGACGCGCGGTCCGTGCGAGCGGCAGTACTGGACTGAGCCGGGCGGCGCGCGCCACGGGCCGGGTCGATATATGCGGCAGAATAAACACGCCGTAGCCTAGCCGTACTCGCCGCCGTGATGTTGCCAGTGCCAGCCTCTCCCCACCCCCTCTCCGTGTTGCCAGCCTCTCCTCACCCCCTCTCCGTGTTGCCGGCGCGGATGTTTGCAGCGGTTTGTATCTCGAGTGCTCGCTTCACGCCCCGCGCTGCTTATGCCACGCGCTTCCAGACTCACAAATAGGCGTCGTTATGAAAATGATGCCAATGTATTTGTTTCGTTCTGTTGTAACGACTCGTTACTTCTTGTATGAAGCGTTATTTTTTCATTTTATCTCAGCATCGGTACTGAATCTGAATTTCATAACTCGATCGCGATATAGATAGTTATGAGTCCCGATTATCTCAGTGCTTGAGGCAATAGTGGCACGCTACGTATAATTTACGTGGAACCTTCGCTTATCTGTACGTTTGAAACTGAACCATTTCCATAATAAAACGATCTGTAGTCAGAAAGGATCATCCAGCAATTTCGTCATCGAACTATCTTTACCGACGTATCGAGTAATCTTTATGCATTACGACGATGTAACTTTATTTATTGAAGGAATGATAAAGTTGATCACGAGTTTCTGCAAAGTTTTATATCAATACAATACAAACATCGACGTAACAAAAGTACTTGAAAGAAGTTGAAGAGTTTCGAATAGACGGCGAATTCTTTGGGCTCTTGCGGTATGATTGTACGTGAAGATTTATGGATATACAGGCATGTTGGCATTTCTTTTGAAAACGATGTTCTTGTTCATTAACTCCTCCAAAAACATCCAAATGAAAAGTGTGACTTGGCCTAACGACGCCGACGCTGTACCATTTTAATGACCCCTTGGAGATCGGCGTCGTTTTAGGTACTTTAAAATATCGCCGCTTATCGCTTTGGTAGATCCGCGAATCCCCGAGGGCTACCGTTTGGATACTATTCATATTCATGAAGCCAGATTGAGGTTTTGATAAGTAAATACACCGAAATATCTATGTTCACCTGATTCCCGACGCGAGACGTGTGTATTTTTGTGAATACTTTGTGGACGAAAACATTACTTGGACGATTTTGACTATAGTAGGGGAGCCCACGATGCTAAATGTGGGACCTATAGGGTGTTGAAGATTGAGTAAAAAGAAGAAGTAAAAAAGTGCACCACTCCAGCCGTGGGATGAACGTCTATTTACAAATAAAAAACAACGTTAAACAAAACAGTTACACGAACATACTTCAAGGCGTCAGATAGTGGCCGTAAGAAAGGGTAGAACATAGGAGAAAAAAAAATCAAGTGTGTCAGATTTTCAGGGAGGATGTTAAGTAGATCCAGAAGAAACTCCCATGACGATTCGGACGTGACGCAAGCTTCATGCATCTTTAAATAAATGTAAAAACATCGAACATGTATTGAGTCCTTATACAGTTGAGGTACTCAATAGAGTACAAGGTATCTCCCACGTCTTAATCTGACGCTCTCGAGTTAATCCCAAAATCCCTTCTTGGGTTCCGCTACTACTACAAGGTAACGGTTTGCAACCGTCATAATCAGGTATCGTGACAGATGATGAGGAAATGGCCTCACCATGTATAAAAATGATCGCACAATGAAGTGAGATGTGAGAGCAGCCCAAGAATTTGGCAAGTACATTTGACAAGTCTTATACTCAGCAGTATTGTATTCATATTGGCGAGTAAGACCGCACCAAAGCTTTTTACTATGCAGCGTTAAGAGGGCGTAGTTGCATTGCAAAATGTCCCACTCTGACATGCGTGAGTTTGCAATTAACCATCCCGCTCTCTACGGAAGCTTAGCGCGTACTTTTCGTAAATATTGATGTTTATTTTAAACGTGTACATTTATAAAGATAATCTTTTTTCTCAGGTTTGAGAACTTATCATTGTACAACAATTAAAGCAAAAATCATTGTTAAAGATGGGAGGGTTTTAAAGATCCAACCAAAAACATCGAAAAAAAGGGTTATGTTTGAAAAATAAAAGCATCGAGATATTTTTTGTAAATCGTGTTTTCACTTTTAGCAGACTGGAGGAAAATAGTTCAAGATTAATATAGAAATGACAGATATCTAATCATTATAGATGTTGAGATCTACGTCGATTAACATTGGCAATTTTGCATATGTGGGCTCTTAATGGGCGAAGGACCTATAGCGTCCTGCGGGGTAATCACGTAACGTTTTCGCCTACGACTCGTTCATAAACCAACACTCGTGTTTTAAGCAACCTCATTATGTAATGGTTGCATAAACTACTAATAAGTAATAGTTTATATTAAAAACATAATATGATTTTTAAACAGCGTGTACCTATGTAATAGAAACTCTATTACATTAATATCTCATTATCTCATTATTATCTCATTTTAATTTTGTTTGTTGTAAATGTTTTTTTATGTGCAATAAAGTGTCATACATACATACATACATTAGTGTTTGGTTGAGTCTTATTATTACGTCTTATTATTATTACTAGTTGCAAATACAAGTTAGGTATCAAAAAATAAACTAAAATTAAAACTAATTTAATTAAAATATATCACACAACCAATTTCTTCAACTGTACATTAGATTCGATGTAAATGCAAATAGGTACGCTCAAGGGAAAGTGTAGATATATTTGGTGGCATATCAATTCGAAACAAACATAGCCAATACCTACTACGATGTACATCCTAAAACTGTCACTCATTCATCGCCGAACCGTTTCAACCTTATGCGGACGTATCTTAAGTTTCTATTTTAATAATGTATGATGGGGGATAAATATTTGATTTTTCAGTGCAAGTTCTATTATTCAACCAACATCTATTTAATTTACGAATTCGTCAGTATTTAACTTGGTAGAAAAGCAATCCACCAAAGCATTGCTTAATTCTGTTTCAACAATGACTGGCGCGGTTTGAAGTCGGTCAACCATTCTCGATAAGTCGCATTACACAGACACCTTTAGCCTCTCTAAGCTGTTAAAATTACAGAGTAAGTTTATGTAAGCTTTGCTGATTAAATACTCTATAAATAGTAGGTACTTTAGAGTAGGTATTCTCAACAAAGTACGCCATAACATACGATACGAGACAGTAGTATAAACACAGTAGTGTTATCCAGATAGCACGAGAGCCGTCGCCATTTTAGAATATATTGTTTACGATTCTGTAGCGGAACCCTATTGCTGTCACTGACGCATCCGTCCGTCGTCTGTCACAAAATTTTGTTCCGAAGAATTTATTAACTTCCCATTGTCCTATGAACTTGAAACTTGGTAATAATGTTAATTATTACATATACTTTCCCAGCAAATACTAATATATTGATAAATTAGGATTTCTTCTTTGAAAATTTCTTATTTCTACTATGAAAATCAACTTAATTTTGCTGTTGGTTCGGAACCCTAAATGTGCGAAGTCCGACACGCACGTAGCCGGTTTTTTCTTGGCACGGCTTATTACCTACAATCGATTACAACCTCTAATTCTAGTCAAATTCACAAGACATGCCCTAAGCGTTTCGACGTAGCTAATCGTTTAATGCATATATCGTTTAATACTTAGGTATACATATATTATTCGTAGTCACTAGAAGTACTTATTTTTTACCATTTTTTCTTGGGTATCAACATTTCACGTTTAGTAGGTATGTTATTTTAAAATACGAAACGGAGATGTATTATATAACTTACTACTAAGATAAAAATACAGTACTGTAGTTTCCAGCAAATGCTTGTTGTATGCGTGATACATTAACTTGTCATGATTGACGTAACACAGTTAGTATGTGTTTCGTGTTCGCTTCTATTTCTGTACGAGAACCCCCATTTCAGTTAGCTCGTTAAAATATTATAGCGAAACATTTGGCGGTTGACTCCTGTCAGTTCGTGTGTCGACGTTAATGTGCTTAAAATAATGAATTCCGTGGCAGGAGGCATCCGACTTTGGAGCCTGGGACTCATGGCCATATACTTTGCCAAACATTGATATTTTTACCGTGTCGGCGTCATGTTAGACGGGTCATACAGAAGGGTTAGAAAGGCAAATTAGTAGTTGGACTCTTTATCTCTATTTCCATAAATCTAGGTAGTATAGTGAATCATTTCAATAAACATTACTATTATTATCATACATGCACATTAAGAAGCTAATTATTAGAAACAAACGAAAGTAATTGCTACTTATCGGCCACGAAAGATTTCCAAGGTAGGGTACCTACTTAACATTCGATCGTGTAGGAACGTATTTTTGGTATGCTAATGATTCCAAATCTTATTTGTGTTTAAGGATACTTCAATCGCGGCGGCGGCACGATTAGCACCACGTCTGCCGAGACGAGTACTCGTGACTAAGGACCACGTACTTGTCCGAGACCTGTCGAGCGATGTTCGACTTTAAAGAATCAATGTCTGAAACTCAATAGTTTTTTATATAAAATGAAGAGGTAAGTACAATTTCTAAACATTCTTTAGGTAATTTCTTAAATCGTACTTTAATGTGATACAAAATATTTTATGAATGGCATCAAAAGCAATACAATCCAAAGAAAGATTCAATTGTTCATAAAAGTTATCTAACGTGAATTTGTTTGAACTACGTTCCCTCTTGACTCGAGAAGGTCAACAAACAGAACAATCAGCTAATATAAAACGTCTGACAAGAATGAGCCTTAAGCGTACTTATAGTAGATTTGTTTTTGCATGTATTTTATTTTCATTTTTAACGGTAAATAAAATAAAATAATGAGGAAATGCATGAAAACAAACTGCGCCTTTGTAACAAACTTTTATTGATGTCAAACGGGTTAAAATCTACTAATTTAACATACTTTCGGTTTAAAATTATAAATATTATGTAGGTTATTGCACGACTGGAAAATTTAAAATGGTCACACTGTACCTACTTAATATATTTCATAAGAGAACAAAAAAACAATTTACAAAATGTTATTGACTTTAATAATAGGTACTATTATTAACTTGGTCAGTTTCATTTTGCTTGTGTGTATTCTGCGAAACTGCAAAAGGAGACTAAGAGGTCGCCTCTCAACGAATATTCAGCGTGATAACGAAACCTACAAGGGTTCTCCTTGGTAGTAGCAAAACGTTAAACAACGATAAAAAAATAAAAAATTTAAACTGTTTATTTCACTGAAGCAAAACAAATTACATTTTTTACAAATTACTTAGTTAATAATAATCTTTAATTTTTAAGATTTTAATGAGTGAGGAGGGTAGAGCCCTCTGCGTCAATTTTAGTTATAGGTACAATTATTTGTTAGGTATTTAATTATAAATATAGTCTAACGTGTTTATCTAAAAATACATAAGATACAATTGGTATATATTAAATTATTAAAAACATACATAGAACTCCTAAATGAGAAGTCATTTATTCTTTGTTCAGTCTCCTCAATGATTTTCTTGACGTTTCGTGACAAAATGTTTCTTGACAATTTCGTGACGTGGGCAACTTTTTGAGGAACACTCATTTTCTGTAGGCTACCACTTATCGTACTGGTAACCCATTTGTGGCCATGCCGCTGGTAGTTAGTGAGGAGTTAGAGAGTGAGTAAATCTCTTATTATAATTCTTCTAGGTACTAAAATTACCTCGCTGTCTATTTATATTATAAAATTCAGAAATCACGTGACAGTCGGTACGAGCTATATGACATTGCTATGATATGAAGATAACATGAAAGGCTGTAACAGTGGGCCAAGGTCGACGTTGCTGGCAAAACAACCGGCTCTATTACGGGAAGACACGCATTTAGGCCTGTTTCATAATGAGTGATATTTAAGGTACTAATATTTTAATCCTTTTATGCTGGTTATTTCAGAAACAACACGGTTATGATGAAAAATTTAACAGGCGCTTTAAATTATTGTTATTTCCGTTAGTTATGTAAATTACATGGCAGGAAGGTGAACAGATGTCCAATCTATAATTTACTGGCAATGTACCTATAGAACTAGACACTGGATTTTAGGCGAAATATATTTTTCAACAACGTAAATGGTTTCAATTTGCCTTAGATTAAGGGCAGAGAAAGATAGGTCATCATATGTGTCTCACGCGTTCACAACATATCTAAATAGTTTCGTTTGAACGTTTCGTTGCAAATTTTTTGTGTTAACTATACTATTTGAGTAAACGTACTTATTGCTTTGAACTCAAATTTACATTTAGCACTTGAGATGTCAAAACGACTGCGCGCGATCAATATATTGTATTTCAATCAAAGACTACATATACAATGTTATACAACGTTTCAGTCCAAAACATACTTATTTCGTGACAGAATTTTTGGCTATTGGGAACTGATTCCTAAGAACGCTAAATGTGTGTCGGTATAAGTGTCCGTGGCTGGCTTTGGCTGTTACCCGCGACCGCGACAATTCGGCGTATCACGCCTGGTAACACCTCAGTTGTAAAGAGGGACTAATAATTATTTCTAAAGCCACGTCGAATTAATTTTCAATTTACTGGTCTAGTTTGCGGCTGAGCTTGATATAGTTCTTGATTAACCGTAAAATTCGTTTAAATTAATCGTGCTAAGGTTCGTCATGAAAGGAGAAAATGTAGTCAGACCAACGCTTTACTAAATACACATTTCATTTTATGATCCTAAGTAAGTATTGATTTGCTTTAAATACTAAGGGAAAGTTGGGAAGTAATGTCGTCTTTTATCGAAGTTTCGGCTGGATATTAAATCTTTGCTGCAATATAATTATCGACTGCTGTAAACGTGAACCTTCTTCAAGAGCAATGCTTTACTTTCCACAAATGTTAGTTATATTTGCGAGGGTGCGAGTCGTCAGCAGGTGGAACGGAGGAGTGGAGGAAGAAAATGCAGGAGAGGGCAGGAGGTATTTATTATATATAAATTAAGGCACCTGGAACAACCAGATACTGCGTTTAGCCTATTATTCTAATTGGTAACTGAAGAATATACAATTAGATTTAAAAATATAGGAACTTACAATAATGTGCCTTGGAAAACTGTATGATTAAACTGCACTGAAGAACACAATTTACTGGTAAACTACAACGTGCACTGCTAAGAATTCACACACAGTTATGAATAAAATAAAAATATTTAAATTTGATTTGGTATTGATCAGCAGATCTGTTTATCGATCACCCAGTAAGATCGAACTGAACTGAACTGAACTGCCAGAAAATGGCTGCGCAGTGTCACGTGGAATTGGAAATCGAAGTTCAAATTCAAAATTTAAAATTTAGAATACGTAAAGTAGCCAGAAAGTTTATGTGTAACGTTCTGTTTCACGCATCGTTACACTACCGGGGCTGCCCTGGCAGGGGAAATCCTGGGGCTTAAGGCCACATGGATTTCTCCGTATTATTAAAAAAAAAAAAGTAAAGTGGGTATGGGTTGTGATGAAAAGGAATTTAGAAGGTGAGGATGTTATTTACAATGTTTATATTACAAGAGGCGCGATTTAGACACACTAACCATCCACTAATTCCATTCATCCATCACTCTTGCAGTATTTTGGTTAATCTATATTCAACCAAAATGCCTTTTAATAGAGTATTCCTGTGTATGAGGACATACTCGTTAAATCGCCCTCCAATGGTATAAGGCTTTTGAGTCAGTTACCACCCGCTGAATAAGTATGAAATATGAATAAATATTTACAAGTATATATACAAGTAATGAATATATAAGTTGAATAATATTCATCACTATTTGTAGGAAATACTACAAAATATAAGGTATAATCCATTTTAGGATAAACATACTTTAGCAGTATGTATGTAAGTATTGTAAGTGCATAACTACACTTACATGTAGTATTGAAAAGAAAATACATAGGTATGTATTTAGTTAGGTAATTAATAATTATAAATATAATAATATTCACTTCAGCATCTTACGCTGAAGAAGCGTTCGAAAATGTGAATGTTATAAAAATAAACAATTGCAATTGACTTAATGGATCCGAATAGATGATGAGGTGATATAATATGATTAAATTAATTAAGTGTACATAATATATACAATAACATTAATTAACGAATTCGGAGAAAAGTAACTCGTAAGTAGTAAGTAGATTTGTGAATAAATATATGTGTCTAATAAATTGCTAAATAAATAAAAGACGAGAGTTTATTTTTGAATTTTGGGGAGGGGTTTAAGGTCTCTAATATGCCATCGACCCAATATCTTGCCGTTCATGTCTTGTAGGACATAAACGAGTGGTGATATCTTTTTGGTAATTAAGCATTTAATAAACTTGGGTGCAAGTTTCACTGAATAATGCTTAGGGGCATTACTAATGGTGTAGTTACGTTTCCAGACAATGTCACCTTCATTAAATTCATAATGTTGGTGGTGTTTATTATATGAAGACGAATTGACTTGGTGTGCTCTCCAAAGACGGGCTTGTACTTCAGAGAAAAAAGGCTGAAGAAGACCAATATTATCAGCGTATTCGTCTCTGGGCGCGAATATAATGTCATCTGTGAGGTCAGAATTATTGTATACCGATCCACATGTGACCAATTCGTGTCCAAATACAAGGAATGCTGGAGTGTATTTGGTAGTTTCATTTACTGATGTATTAATAGCGAATTGTATTTTATGTAAATTGACGTCCCAATTCCTGTGGTCATCTTCTACGAATGATGATATAGCTACAGTAATTAATTTGTTGTATCTTTCCACAGGATTTGGCTGAGCGCATTTAATTGGGCAATAATGTATTTTGGGTATTTGGTATGAATGGAAGAGATCACTTATTTCTTGGCTAATAAATTGAGGTCCGTTGTCAAGAATGATTGTTTGTGGGATACCGTACACTAAAAAGACAAGATTTTCAAGAATGTGAACAATAACAGATGACGTGGCGCGTTTTATTGCAAAGAGTAGGCAATATTTTGTAAAACAACATGTTACAACGAAAATGAATTTATTATGTTTAAGTGTTGTAGGTAATGCTCCGATTAGGTCGATTGAAATGCATTGAAATGGTTGGGAGCATTGCTTAGGCTTACCCATAAGACCAAGTTTAAGTTGAGTTTGGTGCTTGTAAGCTAAGCAAGTCTCACATTTAGCAATGAAATTTGAAATATCTTTGTACATACCTGGCCAAAAATATTTCAATTTTATTCTATGGTATGTTTTATATGTTCCAAAATGAGCGCAAGTAGGGGTGGAATGGTTTTCAGTGATGATGGGAATCCGGTATTCTAAAGGTATAACTTCTTTCCAATTGTATTCTGATTGAAGTAATGAGGTTGTTTTAGAGTATCTATATAATTTATTATTATGTATAATATAATCGGGAGTTGTATTTGGGTTTAAGCTACATTTTGAATAAATGTTATTATACCAATCGTCGTTTGTTTGAGAACTATTATAATTAATGACATTTATTGGTAGGGATCGTGATAATGCGTCAGGAATTATGTTTTCTTTACCGCGTTTGTGTTTTATTTCAAAATTAAATGTTGAAAGACGTATACTCCAGCGGGCTAGACGTCCACTAGGGTTGTCAAGATGGAGAAACCATTGTAAAGCAGAGTGGTCGGTATAAATGGTGAACTTTAAACCATTGTCTAAATAACAACGCCAATGTTCTAAGGCAAGAATGACACTTAAAAGTTCTCTTTCAGTAATAGAATAATTCTTTTGAGGACCGGTAAGTGACTTGCTCATATAAGCTATGGGTTTCTCAATTCCATCGAACTCTTGGGTGAGCATAGCTCCAATCCCAAAGCTTGAAGCATCGCAATGTACAGCAAATGGTTTAGAAAAGTCTGGACAAGCAAGGATTGGGGTGGAAACCAGTGCTTCCTTTATAGTTTTGAAGGCTTGGTCTGCTGATGTAGACCATTTGAATGGTGGTGCTTTTTTGGAAGTAGAAGTAAGTTTTGTGAGAGGTGCAACCTTGGTGCTGAAATCAGGAATGAAACGTCTATACCAACTAGCCGTTCCTAAAAACTTTTTAACTTCTCTTGGGGTCGTAGGGATGGGAATATCTAGAATAGCTTTGACTTTGTCAGGGTCAGTTTGTAAACCATGTTCATTTACTATGTAGCCAAGATATTTAAGTTCTTTTTTGAAAAATGAGCATTTGGGGAAGTTAATTGTAATGTTGGCTTGGGATAATCTCTGGTAAACTTTATTTAGTAACTCTATATGTTCGTCAAAAGTGTTACTAATGATAATAATGTCGTCTAAGTAAGTAAATACAGAATTGTCAAGGTTTTCTGATGGGAATAGGGTATCCATAAAGCGCTGTTGAGTAGCAGGAGCGTTGGTCAAGCCAAACGGCATAACACGGAACATATAGGTCCCTTTTGAAGGTACGTGGAAGCTAGTCTTAGGTCTGTCAGAGGGGTGTAAGGGTATTTCCCAAAAAGCCTTGGCTATGTCGATAGAAGAAAGGTATTTAGCATTTTTTAGTTTGTCAAGAATGTCAGAGATAAATGGGAGCTTGTAGGCATCTTTTTTAGTGATTGAATTCAATTTACGACTATCAATGCAAAAACGCCATGTTCCATCCTTTTTGGGTGTAATTATGACAGGATTAAGCCATGGACTTTCGCTGGGTTCTATAACGTTAAGTTTAAGCATTTCATCAACTTCTTTGCATAAGGCTTTCTGTTTCTCAGGTGAAAGTCGGTAACAGCGTTGTCTAATTGGTGGGTGATCACCAGTATCGATATGGTGTTCAACGAGATGAGTTTTGCCCAAAGGTCTGGATTCAGTTGAAATATTTTTAAACTTTTCTATTATAGTATCAGAAATGAGACGTTGAGTGTCTGAAAGGTTATCGTAGTGAGTGACGTGATTGGAAGGAGTATCAATAACTAATGTATCGATATTTTTATCTGTAAATGACGTTAAAGTTTGGAGGATGTCTGGGGCTAACTTGAATAACTTCCAGAAGTCAATTCCTAAGATCAAGGGTTGCTTGACAGAGGGTATAACATGAGCTGTTATTATGGCCACTTTTCCTTTAAATAAAATAGGGATTTGTATTGTACCTACGGAATGAATAGATTGGCCATTGGCTACGGTACCGGTAATTGTATGTTTGGGGTTTAATTTGTAACCGTGGGATAAAAGTATTGTATGGGAATTATTGCCAAGGATGCTAATAGCACTACCACTATCCAGGAGACCGCATAAAGTTAAGTTGTTTGATTGTACCTGGACATAGGGACGTTCGTCATTAGGGTTTCTATTAAAAAGTGCAGAAGTAGTTTTATAAGATGACATGAATAAACGTAAAGTGTCTAACCAAAGGTTCCATTCTGTAGCAGTAGTTTTGTTTAAGTTACTTTTCTCCTTTACGCGTTTTTTGAAAAATTAGGACAATTAGTGCATTTCGGATATGTGACATTTTGTTTACCACAGCGGAAACATACTATGTTTTTACTAGTGCAGGTTTCTAATGTATGTTCATTAGTTCTGCAACGAGGACAGGAGAATCGTAACGACGTTGATGGTTTAGCTGTTACAGTATGGATCGATGATTTATATGGAAATGGTGGTATATGGGGTTGTATGGGTTGATCATGTTTGTAATTTGGTTGATCAATGGTGTTTGGGTTATAATAAGAATCAGTATTACAACTTTCGTACCATTTGCACGTTTTGAATAACTGATCTATTGTTGTGACATCTGTGGGACGTAGTTTAGAACTGTAATACGGACTCATATTTCTTCGTAAAATGTTGATTTTAGTATTGTCCGAAAGGGGTTCATGTAGTTTTGAAAAGAGTGCCTCCATAGCTGAGAAAAATATAACTACACGTTCATTAGGCTTCTGTTTACGTGACTGAATGTTTTGCATTAAATTAAAATCATGGTTGTGAAGTTCAAAGTCTTCAAAGAAATGTTCCTTGAATGTTTTCCAATCAGTCAAGATAGATTTCTTTGACCTATACCAATCTAGAGCTGTTCCTGATAAGAAATCGTATATGTAGTTGTATAAACGTTTATCGTCAATGTTACGTGCTATTGCGAACTCTTCTAAGTTTCGTATGAAATCGCGCGGACAACTATCGCCTTTATAGTTATATTTCTTTAAATCAACCGGTTTTGTTTCACAGAGGTTGGTTAACTTCTGAGTAAGTAAGTGAAAATTAGTACTTGGCTCTACCAAAGAGGTCGCAGATGCATAATGACTTGACGTTGGTTAGGGTGGTCCAAGATTGTATGGGGGAAAAAAAATGTCGTTTTATTCTTGCTCCACAAGTCTTATCCTGTTCCTGTATGAGCAAAGAGAACATATACCAAAATTTTGCTTTCTAGAACAACGTTTAGAGGTCGCGACAATTTGCAAGTTAAATATATATGAGCTCGCCAAGCACCTACATTGGTAGATTTTTAAAACTATCTCAAATGCGATCTTTCCTGTTACTTTGTATCTTATTTATTATAACAGCTTGTGTAG
This sequence comes from Cenopis cana, assembly GCA_951800055.1. Taxonomy (NCBI): domain Eukaryota; kingdom Metazoa; phylum Arthropoda; class Insecta; order Lepidoptera; family Tortricidae; genus Cenopis; species Cenopis cana. The sequence continues at coordinate 13,498,949 of OX637478.1, forward strand.
GTCTAGGTAGGTTTTTTTTTTGTTTCAATTGGCGTAAAAATGTAGCTATTCGGTAGTCATAGTCTTATTGACACATCGACAGCATAGGCGCACGTAAATAATAGGACGCTAGGATATTTAAAAAATAGTTTAAAAATGCATCGACTTAATTTCCGTGTTTATGAAGGCTTAAGAGTATAGTGAAATCGAAAAACAACAGACATAAAATAAATATGGCGGAATAATCTTACATAAATCGACTCAGTTGCTAACTAAGCTAAAACTGTGTCGTGGGCACTAGATGACGTTATATATACATAAAGATATGTCTAAAAAAATAAATAAATAAATATATACAATACAACCTGGACCCAGGAAGGAATATTAGTGCCTATCATACAAAATAGAAATAGATATCTGTCTTTATCAGAATGTGAATCCAAAAACATCGGCTGCGTAGGCAGGGAGGCCGTAAAATTAACAACTTTTCTTGAAGTGCAGATTAAAGTGCGAAATTTAAACCTGTCAATGACTGCTCAGATAGAGATATATACTGCCTTGTTAAAAAATACAATTATAATAAAAAGCAAAGAACAAAAGCGATATCTCACCTGAGCCGACGACTTACATAGAAAGATGCAAATAGTGACTTCTTTCTAATTGTAACATTCCGTAAATTAAATAAGGAGATAAAGAAGGAAGTTTAATAATAAATAACAATAATGATTAGCATAATTTAATATCACTTCATGTTCAATTTACTCATAATTTCCGTATAAAACTGCCGACGAAGAATGAGAGTTTTCTCTGAATATTTAAAAAATGTTAAAACAGTCGCGACCTCTAAATATTATCCGATTTGTCTCAAAATTGGCAGAGAACAGGTTGAAGTGCAATGGAATAAAGGGAACCTTGTGGAGAAAACAAATTCAAAAAAAGTTATTTTTGGACCACCCTAACGTTGGTGTAAATGATGACGTTTGTGGAAAATTGAATTTTCTTTGACATTCTGTCAATTGTTCACAAATGTCTTTGTAAGTTTGTACGATTTCGGAAGATAATTCTGTCGAAACCTCTAGACGAGTAATTCTGCCTGATAAATGATTTAAATTAGTGCTTATTTTATCGTGATTCGCAGAAGTGGTGGTTGTTAAAAGAATTTGTGAAGAAACTAGTGCTAAACACTTTTTGATCTCTTTGAGGTCAATTTCAATTGAGTAAGGACTGGAATGAGAGGCACAAGGATCGGCTAACAAGTCAGGAGTCAACAATTGTCGTAGTTCGTCAGCCTGTGTAGAGCTTGGGAATGGGATGTTTCTGAGCTTGAGTTCGTAGATCAGCTCAGGTTTATTCAAGAGTGTTGGATTCATTGTTACCTGTCTGGAGTATAGAGACTATAAGTGAAGTGCAATTGGTTTTATGAAAAGAAGTGCTTGTTGAGATTATAATTAAAAGTTTATGAATATGTTAGTGTTGATTTATTTTATTAAAGTCAAGGGTTAATATTGGTTTTAAAAGAATAATTTAAATAAGGCTTAAGTGTTGTTACTATCGGTGTAGGATACACTGGAGGATATGCTCCAACAGCACTGCCGTATAGTGAGTATTGATTTACGGTTCGGTGACTCGAGTTGAGTTTTAAAAACACCAAAGGCAAATCAATATTGTGTTGATTTCAGTGGAAATCTTGGATGGTGTTATTGTATGTAGGTGGGTATGTATTATTAGTTGTACTGTGTTTTGTTTAGTATCGCGGCAATCTACTAGGCAAGATGGCAAATTAAAGATCTTAGCGAGAGAGATAAGTGATACCTAATTAATTATAATAAATATGGTATGAGGCGAGAGTAGGGTTAGATTTTAGTTGGGATGGTTAAAGTCACGTTGACATTTGTATTATGGTTTAACGGAAGCAATTTGACTAGGAGCGGTGTCGAATTATTATAGTGCAGTTAAATCGATGTTATATAGTTCGAGGGACTAATAAGAAAATTATTTTAGGCCGAGAGAGGGATGTCAAATTTGGGTTCGGTAGACTACGTACCTTTTGGAATTTTGAAAATGTAATCGTAATATAATTAACTATTACAAGGATGTATAAAAAGAGATATAGAAAACTATTGTGGTCTTGCTGTGGTTCTTGTTGTAGTTTCCAGGTAAGGGTAGGGTAGACTGGTAGGCTTGTCGGCTGCTGTTGTGGAGTAGGTAGCTCAGCGGTGTAGATCCGGAATGGGGTGGGTTTGACACGTTGAGGGCGCCAGTGCGAGGGTGCGAGTCGTCAGCAGGTGGAACGGAGGAGTGGAGGAAGAAAATGCAGGAGAGGGCAGGAGGTATTTATTATATATAAATTAAGGCACCTGGAACAACCAGATACTGCGTTTAGCCTATTATTCTAATTGGTAACTGAAGAATATACAATTAGATTTAAAAATATAGGAACTTACAATAATGTGCCTTGGAAAACTGTATGATTAAACTGCACTGAAGAACACAATTTACTGGTAAACTACAACGTGCACTGCTAAGAATTCACACACAGTTATGAATAAAATAAAAATATTTAAATTTGATTTGGTATTGATCAGCAGATCTGTTTATCGATCACCCAGTAAGATCGAACTGAACTGAACTGAACTGCCAGAAAATGGCTGCGCAGTGTCACGTGGAATTGGAAATCGAAGTTCAAATTCAAAATTTAAAATTTAGAATACGTAAAGTAGCCAGAAAGTTTATGTGTAACGTTCTGTTTCACGCATCGTTACAATATTAAACCTTTTATCGTGACATTCTGATTTGTGTTATTCTATAGAAAAACCTTATAATACGAAGTTGTTACCTAAATACATTTTTCAGTCCTACGTAAAGTGCATAAAATGATCCAAAATATTGGGCTTTTATTAAAGAAGAATACTAAAATGTAAGGTACAATCTGTTATAGTATGTTATAGGTATAAATGACAATAAAAAACTAAACTCTAAAATTATAAAGTAACTTAATAAATAAATACTGATCTACTGTGCTAGATTTTTTATAGGTACTACGTCGCTGGCAAACAAGCATGCGGCCCGCCCGTTGGTAAGCGGTTACCGCAGCTTATAGACGCTTGTAACTCCAGGGGCGTCAAATGCGCATTGCCGACCCTTTAATAGTAGATTATTAACCAAGGGCTGAAAGCCACCCATTTCTGCCGAGATATTTTAGCGCTCAATAGTTCGAGGATGAAATGGGTGGTTTCACCCGAGTTAAACACTCTGCTTTTCATTTCGAATACGAGGAAAGTAAAATATTTAAAAAATAAATAAATATTTGTGGTCAAACTTACACAACTCGACCTAGTCCCAAACAAAGCAAAGCTTGTACTAAGGCGACGATATACATAAATGGATAAATGCATACTTGAATACATAGAAAACACCCACAACAATTATACGTGTTCATCACATAAATAAATGCCCTAACCGGGAATCGAACCCGGGACCTCCAGCTTCATAGACAAAAAAAATCAAATATGCACATTTTCGTTTCATTTTTTACAAAAGACAAGATGTAAAACAATATTGACATGATCTAAAAATTAGGAACTGTGTTATTTGCAACGCGAAATACTTGTTAAATTCAATAACAATATATATGCACAAACATTTTCTGAATCAGTGAAAAAAACATTTAGGCGGGAACTGTTGACTGACGTTTTTAGGTGTTTTTGTATGGACCATTATATTTCATTTATTTTTAATAAAAAAACAATCGGCTTAAACGCTCAGACTAATTAGACTCGACATCAAATAATAATACCTACTGAACGAGATGGTCATATATTATACATCTTTATATAAGAGCGACAGAGAGAGACATAGACATATGATTTGTTGCCCTTGTCATAGTTTCCCTTTTTTATCTGCCACAAGCTATTGATATTACTTTCGACTGTGGCAAAAAAAAACAAACGAACTAATTAAGAAGGTTGTTTATGGTAAACAATCAGGCATTTGAACAAGCATAAGATCTCTGTAGAATCTGTACTATGTGACTGTATAGGTTAGTGCCGTTGCCCAATTTAACTCCGATTCACCATACAATTTTTTTTAATACTTTTCTGCTCTAGAGCAGAAATGGACCACTTTCAGCACGCTACTTAGATGAACAATGACCCACTTTCAGGGTATGAGAAATGAAATAGTAGATTGTTAACCAAGGGCTGAAAGCCACCCATTTCTGCCGAGATATTTTGGCGCTCGAACGAAGTGAGAGCGCCAATAGTTTGAGGCTGAAATGGGTGGTTTCACCCGAGTTAAACACTCTGCTTTTCATTTCGAATACGAGGAAAGTTAAATATTTAAATATAATAAATAGGTAAATATTTGTGGACAAACTTAACTACACTAAAATCGACCTAGTCCCAAACCAAGCAAAGCTTGTACTAACGCGACGATATACATACATGGATAAATGCATACTTGAATACATAGAAAACACCCACAACAATTATACGTGTTCATCACACAAATAAATGCCCTGACCGGGAATCGAACCCGGGACCTCCAGCTTCGTAGACAAAAATAAATCAAATATGCACATTTTCGTTTCATTTTTCACAAAAGGCAAGATGTAAAACAATATTGACATGATCTAAAAATTAGGAACTGTGTTACCTATTTGCAACGCGAAATACTTGTTAAATTCGATAACAATATGCACAAACATTTTCTGAATCAGTGAAAAAAACATTTTGGCGGGAACTGTTGACTGACGTTAATGGTGTTTGTGTATGGACCATTTTATTTTATTTATTTTTAATAAAAAAATAATCGGCTTACGCTCAGACTAATTAGACTTACATCAAATAATAATGCAGCTACTGAGCGAGATGGTTATATACAACTTTATATAAGAGCGACAAAGAGAGACATGATTTGTTGTCCTTGTCATAGTTTCCCTTTTTTTATCTGCCACAAACTATTATTACTTTCGACTGTGGCAAACAAAAACAAACAAATTGAGGAGGTTGTTTATGGCAAGCAGTCAGGCATTTGAACAAGTATATAGGATCTCTGTAGAATCTGTACTATGTGGCTGTATAGGTTAGTGCCGTTGCCCAATTTAACTCCGATTCGCCATACAATTTTTTTTAATACTTTTCTGCTCTAGAGCAGAAATGGACCACTTTCAGCACGCTACTTAGATGAACAATGTAATAATGTAATGATACTTACCAGCACGATTATGGCTCTTTTGGCTTGGCGGTTTGTGATGACTTTCATTTTCACTTATCCTTATTTCTTTCTACTTTTGTGTTTATAATTGTTATTATTGCTATTGCTCGCTGACCTGTTTATGTTTGTATCTTAAAACATTACAAGTTACAAGTATTGTCAAAGATTACATAAGGCACGCGTAAGGGGTTTGGCATGTTTACTTTTCTCTATTCCTTTTTTCTTGCGATTACCAAATACCACAGATTACTAAGAAGCGATCGCAGAGTCTGTATAATGTACGGCTACGGTAGTGGCCGACCCGTCACATCGCGCCCACCGGTTGGACGCGTTGCTGGATCGGGCATTGATGAGTCGTTAAATGTTCTTGTTTTCTGTTATTTTTTTTTTTTTTTGAAGTGAAAACTTCTTTAGCGGCGCTGAGCACTTTTGTACTGGGGAAAAATGTATAAACTCGCGATAAATTCCAAGACCAGGTTAGTTGACCCCTCCTAGTATCGTGATTGCTATGTTACGAGGGGTCCCCAGCTGGTCTTCTTAGAAAGCCAAGATTCTAACTGTTTTAAGACAATCCTAAGATTTTCCATAAAGATCATATTTCAAATAAATTCTCATGGAAAGTAGCTCTTATTGTCCCTAAAAAAGCGTTTCCAAAGTCCAATATCGGATAGCCAGACTGACCGATTTCCGTAAAGATCATATTTCAAATAAATTCTCATGGAAAGTAGTTCTTATTGTCCCTAAATACGGTGACAGTTCCCTTCAAAATACCTAGTGGCCAAGAGTGATGGATAAAATACCAAGGGCCTGACACGCTTTGTAAGAGAAAGATAGCCTTATTGCGATTCCTATGAGAGGAAGTAGAAAATAGTGCGATGTTTTGTCCTTACCACCGATCGAATATTTTTGTATTTGTGTCAAGAAGATTGCAAAACAAATTGGCAATATTTGGTAGTGCATTTTATAAATGGAGAATTAATGATAAGTTTGGTTTAAATGAATAATAATTTACCAATTATCAGATCCGTGGGTAATTCCAAAAAAAGTGGCACCTTAACCTGTCATTTCGTTTTTGAATAGAAAGTACGCTAAATTTGTAATTTTTAGGAAAAGTAAAAATATTCATAGGTTCTCCTAAACCTAATACATCGAGGCCAGGGCATATTTTTTAATTTAAACTTATACATTTTATTAAAAAAAATAAAAAGTACCTGTTTTTACTGTAACCTGTCTTGTCCGAACGCGACCCTCCGCCAGTTTAAATTCTGTAGTTTATTAGTTTACAAGTTTATTTTAAAAATGTACCGTGCTATATAACTATAGAAATATTACTTAATTGAATTTGTGTTCTACGTATTTTAAACGTCATTTCTAAACAACAATATTCACGCACGAAATTTGTCCAGCAATATTTTCACTGTAACCTGTGTGTTGGTGGCACGGCATCTCACTCACACATAGACACTCGTATCCGAACCACAATTCTGCCAAAATATTCAGTCAGTATCAGGCTAACCACCACGCGAAACGTTTGAGTGAGTACTGTGATAGTTTTGTGGAGACACGTGATCAAAGGTGGCAATCTGGACTTTGTAACAGGTATGTTAACTTTAACTTGTCTTGATTATTTATGAAATTGGTATAAAACGTTATTTATTTAATATCATTAAAATGTTCTATATACTCATGTCTGATTATATTATGAATGAAATATTCATACCATTAGTGGTTTTTAAACAATAATATATTTAACCTACTTTTCACTGTAACCTGTGTCACTTTAACTTGTAATCGATGTACAGGTTAATGTGACGTTTGGCAGGCTAAAGATCTTATCCATGTTCATCCTTAGACCAACTCGCTCGGAGGCTTTACTGAGGTCATCGAGCATTGTACTTAAACCCTCCGTGGTTTCAGCCAAGACTACTATGCCGTACTCGCCGTTTATGTTGATGCCTAGCCTTCTCCAGTCCAGATTCTTGAAAACATCCTCCAGTGCAGCGGAGAACAGTTTAGGAGAAATAACATCTCCTTACCTGACTCCTCGTTGCAGCGAAATAGGTTTCGAGTTCCGGTCCTGGAGTCGGACTGACACAGTGGCGTTTTCGTACAAAAAAACACTTCAGTACTTCGATATAGCGGTGGTCTACTTGGTACCGCTGTAGAGATTGTAATACCGCCCAGGTTTCGATCGAATCGAAGGCTTCCTCATGGTCCACAAACGCTAAACAGAGGAGCAGGTTGTACTCTTTAGTCTTCTTTATAACCTGACATGGTACCAAAGCCTCTTCGGAAACCGGCTTGTTCGGGAGGCTGGAAGTTATTTGGTGAACAATAAAGAATATTTGTATTGTATTGTTATCTAGGTAGCCTGCGTGCGAGACGGTTCGTGATGACTTCAAAACAGCTTGTAGACATGGCTCAAAAGCGTGATGAGTCGATAGTTCTTCAGAACCACCTTTCACCTTTCTTGAAGAACAGCACCACCACGCCTGTGTTCCATGCCTTTGGCGTTCTCCCTTCCAGTAAGACGGAGTCGAACAACTTCTGATGGGCCATTAGGATCGGTTTTCCAACCGCCTTCAGGAGTTCGACTGTAATTCTGTCTTCACCGGGTGCCCTGTTGTTTTTGAGTATACAGCTCAGCCATTCTACTCGTAATCTCGTACAGGCTGATGTCCGGAATGTCATCGGTATAGTGCCGGGTTAGTCTAGCTCTAGGATCTTCCACTAGACCAACTTCGGGTCTGCTAGTTGGCGTGTATGTCATTCATGAAAACTTTAAAATTGACTTTTCTTCGGCTAAGATGCATAAACTGGCACTATTCAGAATCGGGCCATGGTAAAGGTGCTCCTGATGGAGTAGGAGCAGTTTTCAACGTACAGCTGATGCATTTGTTAACCAGGGTAGGGATATACAATACAATATAAATACTCTTTATGTCACACCTGGCCATAAAGCGGCAATTACCGCACGCTCCGCGCGCGGGTAATCCCACTTCCTGGCCAGGGGGTGACATAAAATTATGTGCTTAACACGGGCGGTAACAAAGAAAGCCTCAGATCGCATATTTATCGCCCTTGCCTTCGTCTCGGGCGTCAAATATCTGCGATCTGCGACATTCTTTGTTTTACCGCCCTTGTTAAGTAATGTACTATTATTGCATAAGCTCAACAAAAGTAACACATAACAGTACATAATGACAACCCAGATATATCGGATTTTGAAACATTTTCAACCTACCTACTTTACTAACTACTTACCTAATATAATTATCAAAATCGTTAAAGACGAAACGGATTTTTAAAAAGACTCGCTTTTTCCAAGCAAACTGCAGTCCTTCAAAGGAACACAACAAGTTCATCAAGCAGTTTGGGATCATTCAAAATCATAAGTAACGTAATGCCTATGATGGTCTTTAGAAACAAGTTTATAAAAGATGTTCAATAATTAGTTACATATATATATTGATTTTTAATTTGTTTTAGAAGAAATATTTATGTTATGTAAGTTACTTAACGTGATTTTATAATGCTATGCATATGATTGGTTCCTAAAATAAATCTTGTTATGATTTTATCAACTTTGTTTTCCTGGTACTATTTCCCCTCTAATTTCTGAAATTATAACTTTAACCTGTTATTTTTTCTCTACTAACCTGTCTAATGTAACTTTAACCTGTATCTCCAAAACTTCAACACGCCACAATTTTGTCATTTTTATGAATATCCCGTTCCCTTTCACAAATATGGTCCGATTGAAATATATTACTCCATTTTTCATCATCATAATAGTTTTAAAATCAATTTTAATTTTGTCGAAAAACTTTAACCTGTCGGTGCCACTTTTTTTGGAATGACCCCCGTAGTGTTTGGGTGTTCAGTGCAAACATGGTGGGGTGTTCAGTGTTGGGCTGTAAAAGCAAACTCGACCGAAAAAAGGCGGATGTTACATTCCATGCGTAATTTGCGTAAGTACATTTTCTTTGCATTTTGGACCCGTGTTTATTTCTAAAATCTCACCGGTAGTTACCAAGTTACTGAGCTAAATCATAAGGTATATCATGAGACACTTGATGAAATAGGAAAAATATGTAAATTAATTCAAAAATAACCTCCAAACATTTCACATATAAACCGATCAAATCGCGTAGTATAAATCTACCATAGAAGCCAGCTTAGAATTGATGTCCCATCATTCAGTCGGTTTATAATTCGATTTCGGGACACCAACAAATAATAAAAAAATCCCCTGAAGATTACCCCACGTTTCGGGAAATTCAAGTAATTTGATTTTTTCAGTTTTTAGGGTTCCGTAGTAAACAAGGAACCCTTATAGTTTCGCCATGTCCGTCCGTCCGTCCGTCCGACCCCCGTTTTTCTCAGTAACCGTTAGTACTAGAAAGCTGTAATTTGGCATGAGTATACAACTATACATATCGATGACGCGGAGAAAACGGTAGAATAAAATCTTTAAAAAAATTTTTTTTTAGGGTACCTCCCCGGGTGACAGTAACGGAAACGCACAGGGCCGGGCCGTCTTTAACCAATTTGAGGCCCTGGGCACATTAGGGTAATGGGGCCCCTATGACCTTGATAGAGCACGATTCTGTTAGAATAGACAAAGAAAGTAAACGAGTCACATTAAATGAATAGATATTATTATTATTATTATATCGTATGGCTTTAATCTTGCATTACAAAACATGTTACAAATATAAATTACAATTTTAAGTCTAAATTCAGTAGCCAGGTCCTTGCTGCAGGGGTCAGCGCCAATAGGTCTCGCATACCTCCCGCAAATTTTCTTCTCGGACATTCCTCAACAATGTGGTGGATGGTTTGTGATGGCGCACCACAGTCACAGTCCGCTGTTGTTGACATCCCCCACTTGTGTAAGCTGTGGTTGCAGCGCCCAACGCCCGTCCGGATGCGGTTAAGAGTGACCCAGATTTTGCGTTTTTCCTTGAAGCCTGTTGGAGGTCTAGTAGGGTCTATGTTAGTGGCCCCAGCCTGATCTTGCCATTGTTTTTTCCACTCCGAAATGGTACTAAAAGGTTGCGGGTCCTGCAGCTGGCAGTCGGACCAAATTGGTTTGCGGGATTGTAGGCGCTGTTTAGGTAGGTTATGGAGCGTCTCACTAATAGGCAGGGTTTGAGTTGTTGCCTTGGTCCACTCTCGAGCAGCAGCTTGTGTTCGCCTAACATCTGGTGGAGCAATATGTGACAGCATGGGAAGCCATCTGGTGGGCGTAGGCATCAGGCTTCCAGATATAGTCCGCATCACTCTGTTCAGTTGAACGTCGACCTTATGTGTGTGCGCGCTTCTATACCACACTGGAGCACAATATTCTGCTGGCGAATATACGAGCGCGATGGAAGAAGTGCGCAAAACGTCAGCTCGAGCTCCCCACGATGTTCCCGCCAGCCTATTAATAAGATTAACCCGCGTTTTCACTTTTTGAGCCACGTTTTCCAAGTGCGTCTTATAGGTGAGTGATCGATCCAGCGTGACACCCAGATACTTTGGATGGAAGTTGTGGCGCAGCTTTTGGCCACAAAAAGTGACATCGACTTCTCTGTTCGCTAGGCTGTTAGACAGGTGGAAAGCAGCAACTTCAGTCTTTGTGGGATTCGGGCAGAGTCTCCATTTGACGTAGTATCTGTTCAGAATGTCGAGGTCTTGCTTGAGCACAGATTCACCCGTTTCAAAATTCTTTGTCTGGGTTGTTAGCGCAAGGTCATCAGCGTATAGAAACTTGTGGCAGTCCGTAGTGGGCACATCGCTGGTATATATGTTGAACAGGAGGGGAGCCAAGACCGAGCCTTGGGGAAGTCCGTTTTTTAAGAGTCGGTATTTACTGACTTTATCATCCATCATAACAGTAATCTTACGTGGTCCCATCATGTTACCCAGGAGACGGAGGGTTTTTGCAGAGGGAATAATTTTGCCTGCCTTGTAGATTAAGCCTCTTATCCACACAGTATCATACGCTGCCTTCAGATCCACAAAAGCGGCTATAGTTTTCTGACCTCGTTGAAAGCCGGCTTCTATGTGGCTACTGAGTGCCAGGACTTGATCACTGCAGCTTCTACCAGCGCGGAAGCCTGCCTGCTCAACAGGGATATTCTTATCCACGATGTTCCTGATCCTGTTGTATAATAGGCGCTCAAGCAGTTTGAATGTGACACACAGCAAAGATATAGGCCTAAAATTTGCTGGGTCATCGGGAGTTTTTCCGGGCTTTAGTATGGCTATTATTTTAGATTTCATAAACAAGTTGGGAAGTATACTAGTTTCAAAGATGTTGTTGTAAAAGTCTGTTAGCCACCGTACGGCTCGTTTACCCATATGGGTAAGGAATTCCGGGTAAATGTTGTCTATACCGGCAGCCTTTCCACACTTGATCTGTCTAAGAGCTGAGCGTACTTCTCCGATGGAAAAGGGGGAATCAAGCACCTCACATCGATTCTGGGCACCCAGAAATATCTTATTTTCTCTTTTGATGGCCTTGGCAAAGTCTTTGTCGACTGAAGCGCTCTTTGTGATGTTCTTTAGACGTTCCGCTACTTCGTCTGGATGTATAGATGACTGTCCTTTATCGGTCTGTGCAGCGCCGCCTAGTTTGCGCAATAACGACCAACTTTTTCTGCTAGAGTGCGTAAAGTTCATACCCTCGACGCTCTCCATCCACTTAAGCCGGCGCGCTTCACCAAGGGCAGTCAAGAGTTCATTGGCGGTACAAGACTCATTTGTCGTGAGGTACTCCTGGTAGATTGCCTCAGTCTCCGGAGACCATCCAGGAATGTACTCCTTGCGAAACCCCCTGGGTATGCACCTTTTAGCCACGCCTATGACTATTTTGCAGAATCTGTCATAATTTGATGCTACTGGTTTCAGCCATCTGATATTAGCATCCAATTGTTGTTCATATGCATTCCAGTCTGCCTTCATCATGTTCCATCGTGGTTTTGGTAGAGAGTTAACAAGAGGGACCTCCAATCCAATCTTTATGAGAGCGGGACGATGTTGACTGCGAGGGAAGTCATTGAGAATCAGTCGAGACATAGGCAATATGTTTCCGTGTTCGTCTTCGGAGGCAAAACATAGGTCTGGGTTTGTGTCTCGCTGCCACCGCGCCGAACGGAAAGAACCCTGCTGTTTGGCGTCGAAGACAAGATGGAGTTTTTCTTCAAGGCACCATTCACTCAGGATCTCGCCATTAGAGTTGTTAGACGAATATCCCCAGGACGAATGTCGGCTATTGAAGTCCCCTAGGTAAACTGCTGGGTGGGGGTACGTTTCGAAAGGGGGATTCGAAAAGTCTGTACCGGGAGGCTTGTAGACCGAAGTAATAGTGACATTCGATAGTTTCAGGGTAATGAGCTCGATGTTGTTCTGGTTGGATACTACAGGGGTATGTCTACTCGAGATAGTTGACCTTATATATATAGCTGACCCATAGATGGGAGAAAGGGTGTAGGCTACTAAGTTAAAACCCGCGATATTCCCGCGGTTGTCAAATTTACTAACATTATCTAAGTGATGTTCCTGGACGGTTATCACGTCAACATGGTTATCATGCGCAAGTCGAGAAAGGTAGTCGCATTTAGGCTGTGACATACCTTCAACATTAATTTGAAGCATTAGGACAGAAGGTCCCAAACTTTTTGTCGGGGGGCCCTTGGAAGGGCAGCAATTTGTTGAGAGCATACTTATTAATTTCCTTTCGCAAGATTATTATTAGCTGAGAGGCTCAGATGGAGCAGGTTCAGCTTGCCAGGAACAGTCGGAATCTTTTAGCCGTCTTCGAGTTGAAGCCGTTGCCCGGGGTGGACCACAAGGAGGTAGATTCTGACCAATTACCACCCCAAATGATATTAATAATATAATATTTCCTAAAAAATAAAATTAATTTTCAAAATACACCAAATTTGGGTTCTTCCTTAGAGCAAACAGCTAAATTAAATTTTCTTAAGAGGGCGCCGAGCATATTTAGCAAAAACAGCCTTCACCTCTCAATCTGTGGAGGTCACGATTCTCTACAAAAATATATAAAATATATGTAATTATTATCACAAAGAGTGTGTTTACAAGTTATCACTATTAGTAATCTATAATAAATTACACTTTAATAAATACAATACCGTAAAGTTGCACTAAAAATGAGAAGAACGCGTGTCGGCGTTTAGGCGAAATTGAATTGAAAAATCTATTATTTCGTTTCAAAATCACACTCAAACAAATCTCAAAAGTATTCACTATAAGTTATCACACTTTTCACATTTTTCCTCGCAAAGACTAATGAGAATTTCAAACGTAAATCTAAACTTTAGTGACTTTTCCATACATTTTCCCTGCCACCATACTTTCGAAAAATCGACAGATGGGCATTGGCCCTCGGTGAGAGCAGACGCATGCTCCTTTTTTCGCTTTGACAGCTCTGTTTTTGTCATTTTGCCCGTATACGAATACAATATGTATACCACACACAAAGATTGTATTAATTGAAGTAGGGTAAATAAATATTGACGTGTGGCGTTTTAAGAACCTTTTAACATGGAATTTTTGGTATTAGCCTTTTATTTTTTAGAGAACATACAGTGTTTGGTCCCGAAAGTTTACTTATGCGTTCAAATTATAATGTTTTCCTTCCCGAAAACGCATTCTAGACGCAAAAAGGTTGCCGATGCGTTTCATTACAATGGAAATTAATTTCAATGAATGGTCACCCTGACGGAACATCTTTATAACGTAATGACATTTGTCACTTACTTCAAATGAAAATTTGTGTACATTTTTCTTTCTTTATATTTCAATAATTTTACGTATCTAATGTTGATATCGAACACCAAATACGCATACACACACGCCTCTCGACAGTTTGCCAACGGCATTTGGCATTTTTTGCACATATCGCGCGTCGTCCCTATTAGCCTCGAGTACATCATGATGGCGGGAAAGGTGGAGGATAGACGAGCTCGGGCCAGCCAGGTGGATTGAAAAAATCTCCAAATTCGCCGGACTCCGAGAACACCAGGCGCTGCATGCAGCGCATCATCGGAACCACTGGCGAGCCACCTGCACTCCCCGCCAGAGACATAGCGGTCACGATCCTCAGCATTGAAGAACCCACTGATTGGATTGATTGGATTGGAATACTTATTGAAATTTGTGTGGATATTCACGCTTTCTCGTCAAATAGGAATACATTTAATGGCTAAATATATCTCAGATGTCGTGATATAACTTCAGGAATCGTGGATTATCAATCTGCAGTGTCACACAACAAAGAAAGTAATAAGCAGCAGAAGATTGTACTGTCGAAGCCGCATGGTCATACTAATTATAGAATGAAAATATAAATGTGTTTTTTTTAATCTTAGTTATATCTCTAACGACGACGTATAATCTGAGTCTTATACAAAATATATGTATGTAGTCCTACTTATTTCTGCAGGTCTGTAAGTACGGTTTCTAATTTATATTTGATTGTTTTTTATGGTTTGAAATTATTTGGTTCACTGCTTTGATTTTGGATATACGGATATACGTACTTTAGTATATACATTGTAGTCTTTGGATATACGTAAGTACGTCACACCGGGTAGAGTCAGTCCGACCCAGGTCGGGCCTAATAGAGTTTAGTGAACCAGCGACAAAACTCCCAGTAAGTAGCTCGATTCCACTCACAACTCAGATTCGCCAGAAGCCGCGTAACCAATCTCACTGGAGCGCAAACTCTTAGAGTATCCCAGTGTTTAAACCTCCCGCGTGGTCGTGTCGGAGGTTTCCCCTGGATTTTCCCCAGGCCACTTTCCAACCGCGCACTCCTATCGATTTATTGGGCTCGACCTATAAGGCCACAATCAGGTTGAAAAAATAAAAAAAGTACGTCGCAATAATTGTTTGGACGTTACGTAAACGTAGTAAATAATAGTAAGATTGCAATTTCAATTGCGTATATTATAAGTATTATAACTGTTACATTACAGCATGTATGCAGCATGTACATGGATTTAGCTATACGCAACCATTGTCCAAGTAGTGTTAAAAGTTCAGTAAAATTTACTCCACTAATTATTCTATTCAATTATCGTTCTTATAAGAAGGAACATGGGAGCTAATTTGTCATAACATAACTATGGACTCGTACATTCAACCATGCACACGATAGCGCGTCCGGCCGGCCAAGTTCCAATTACAGATAGTGACAATGATTTACTAAATCCTACTTGATCATATTTGTCCTACTTATTTCATTATCATTAGGTTTTAAGAATACTTAACAAACTTATTTCAAAATACTGCCATTAATTTTCATTAAGTTTCATTACATAATATATATCGAAATAAAACAACCGCATCTTCGCTTAAAACTCGCATTACCTATAAAAGCCGCTTTAGTTTAGTTGGTAGTGACCCTGCCTGCAGAAAGATTACACATTCTTAAGTTTTATACACCATTTATTCAATTACATATAATTTAACAACATAACAGCTTAAGCCATGGCATTGATACACTTAAATATAGGTATTTTAATCTATTTGTATATGAGCGTTTTACTAAAATCAAATCCCAATTTTCAGAAGTAAGGTTTTGGTGAATGGTGACAGATCAGAATTCAGAACTTGACTTTTATTTTTACATTTTTGTCATGCCTTAATAAATCATCAAATATTGTAAATCAAAACTTTGTATTCCTTACAGAAATTGACAGAGCATTGTCATTGTACAGTGACAAGTTATGACAATTTCGATTTCTCTAAGGAGTTTTTAACTCTGATTAACTGGTGGCAATACACAACCGAAAATACCTATTTAAAAAAATGTAAGTCAATGACCCGGGCCAACAAAATGAAGTAGTGTGTGTGAAATATGTATGTGTGAGTTACTGGGGAAAATAATTTAAAAAAATAGAAATTTGACAGGCGCTGATAATTTACCCTGCACGACGCAGTCTTAAATAAACGCCTAATTCTAACCAGTCATATATATTTTTTTAAATTGAAAATGAGGCCGACGCTTATGCGAGCTCACCCAGAAGATTCACTCGTACCTTAAAAAGGTCCAGGTTATTTGAACTCGGAAGTACCTACATACGCCATTCGAATACCAAACCAGTAAACATTATAAAAAAAGATGATTTTGACCAGGTAATGAAAGTAGCCAGTCGTACGTCGTCTGGATATCTGATGGAAGAAGGGGGAAGGCGGTATGAGCTCATGGAGTTCCTGAGCACACTCAACGAATCTAAAGAAATAAAAATGGGAAATAGGTAGTATTGCTTACAATTTTTGAAGTGAAAACTTCTTTAGCGGTTCTGAGCACTTTTGTACTGGGGAAAATTTGTTGAACTCGCGACAGATTCTAAGATCAGCTAGTTGACCGCTCCTAGTAATCGTGATTGCGATGTTAGGAGGTGTCAACTCAGCTAAACTCAGCTGGCCCCTATACCACAAAACTTTACAAGTCTACAATTTGACAAAATTGCACAATTTTCCATAGAAAAAGTTCACAAATTTGTCGAATTGTACGCTTGTAAAGTATTGTGGTACAGGTTCCTGGTCTTAGATGCGTAAGACAGAATGATAATCGGGACATATTATGTAAATGGATTATGCGAATATGAACATGAGTATGAGTACAGTACAGATACGGATACCGATACGGATACCGATACCGATATGAATATCTTTGTTATTTGGGTCATTGTCAGTCGGAAAAACAAAACAAAAAAACAAAACAAAAGTTGTTTTTCCGACTGACAATTCGGTGGACAATAGTTAACGGCTTGTGTGCATGTAATTTACGTTTTTATTATATGGATTTATAGACACGGAATTACAGATTATGCGGGTTATCAGATCAATCGAAAATTAAGCTTTGTAGCCCTTAACTTTTGGCATGTCCTGTCCACCGAAAAGACGCGCACCTAAATCTGACAATGACCCATTTACTATCTTTATTGAGTTTTCACTTCTGCCGGCACTCCCGGAGTGCAACCCGTTGTTTTTTTTTTTTTTACGCTTTCTTTGTTTTTTAATTCTAATTATAACTACTTGTATATACTATATCTATGTTTAATGTTTATTTTATTTTAATGTGTTACCTACTAAGCTCTATGTGTTACCTTCTGGGAAATCACTTGATGGTTCTGTCGGAAGATCAGCGCTGGCAATCGCGCCAGCACTACGCTGAGACAGAACCATTTCGTGCAATACCTACCATGTTTTACTGTTTTATTTGTTTTTCTTTCTTTTTGCTGTGTGTGTATTGTCACGAATAAATAATTGATTCTTGATTCTTGATTCTTCAATGACCCACTTTCAGAGTATGAGAAATGAAAATATTTGAGTTGCATTGCATTATTTTTATCCAATAAAACCAATTTGTTACCTAACATTTACCTATAAGAAAATAGATAGATACACTGTCTCCGTACTAACAGCGCTCGGCTTAATGTTTTATGGGTTTATCGAGAGCCTTCGCGTAAGTGGCCGCGCCTCATCGTCGATTCATAAGTTCTGTGAATGCAATCACACAGGACCCATCGATTGGTTCTATTCCCAGATAGCCTTGAGCCGTCACCCAGTCTTTTGTTCTTACATATTTAATTTGCGCGTTGGTAACGGAGAATCTCTGACTAGGTCAGTTTGGTTCGATTGACTTCTTCAAGCGTAGATTTTATTTTAGTTATTATTGTAGCGACATGTAAAAAATTATAGCACTATGGAAATTAAAGCCGATTGATGAGTGATTACTTTTTGGTATGGTTACAGAATATAAAGTTCATTTCTTCTTATTTACATTTACAACTGAGTAGTAAACTAACTAGGAGTGCCGATCCTAAGTGATATGGGACATTAGAAATAGAAATAGGTAGAAGATAATTTATTTCAGTATAAAAACACAGTGATACAATAGGCTCAGGAAACGATGATAATGATTTATTTTTTACTACGTAAATTCAGTTACCTAGCTTCTTAGTTCCTGCATATTACAACTAATTATCATCATAATACCTGGGCGGTCTAGCTTTGCTCGGCATTTTCCCTGGCATAAGACCTTGCTAGATCGATTGCTCGTCCCCGAAAACCCCCACATCCCAAATTTCATCAAAATCGTTAGAACCGTTTCCGAGATCCCCGAAATAAACCTCACGATTCTGATTGAAATAATTTGAGTTGGCCGAGTTGCATTAACTTTATTTGTTTAAAAAGCTATTTTACTGTTCAAGCAATAAGGTTCAAAATCCAATACCTAACATGTTTATAGAAATTCGGTCACCGAAAATAATTTCAACCATACCTACCTATCTATATATATTAAGTTCGGAGTTAAACCCAAATAAACCGGTTTTAACCGGGTTAAAAAAAACCGGTTCCGAGCCCTGCTACTGGGACCCCATGGACCTAGAGTTTCGACGTATTTATATTTGAATGTATTATGATAAACGCCAACGCCAGAGCAGCAAAAGTTTTACAATCAGCTAAGGTGCAACTAAAATGGTCGCTGCTGAAATGAAAAACGAGAAACATTGTATAAATTTATTTTGATCTACGTAAGTTCAATTACTGTACACATGTTTTTTAAAAAAGGTCTATGATACTTGAAATAATGGAGTAGCTCGACCAAAGGTAAAAAAAAAAAAAAAATGTATTATGCTTGGGTTCTAAATAGAGTTTACAATTATTCATAACCTAAAAAATACTATTAAGGTTTTCTACTATAACGTTAAAAACAACGAACCCTAAAAACTCACGCGTCTAGAGGCCTAGACGCTCCTAGTTCTAGTTAGTGTTTCTGATGTACTTTGACTACGTCTACTTAAGGCGCTACACTGAGAAATTTGGAGATTTTGAAACGCTGTCCCTGCCCAGACTAGCAAACAGTAGGGGCTGATTTTCAGATATATGATTCTTGACTATATGATTGTGGTACTTGTAGCTCCCCCCCTCTCTACCCCGTCTAACCATTATACCCCTCATACTTTACAGAAAATACCCGTGACAATAACTTAATTTGGTTTTGATTTGGCCATGTGATCGTTTAGTGATAAACTACGTTGTGTACCGAATAACCCCGACTCTTTTATGCGAAACGAATCAGACTTGAACTCTTCACTATTTGACCTAAGACCCTAAAATACCTACTAATTTTTCCTACCAAATCTACCACGTATTTTCTACTAAGTAGAATTATTTCTACCAAATTTCCATACATTTACAATAGCTTTTCTAACATGTTTACCTACTCAATATTTAGATTTTAAATACATAATAATAATATTATTATTGGTAATTTATCTCCAACAAGATCTACGTGTTCAGTTACGTTATTAACAGCTGGAGGTTTCCAATGGGCGGCAAATACCCTTGAAAGCCTTACTTTTTTCCCCTAAGTCAAAATCATCCTGCTACCATAAATATGCAGTAGAAAATAGAATCGTTGATACCCAATTTTAAGCTACAGCTAAAAAGGATAATTTTGACTGTTGTATGGTATGTCTTTCATAACTCATACAATGCTGTTAACACGCCAAGATGGAGACTGAACCTATTCTATACCAGAACTAGACATATTAATGAATATATATCCATACTAATGAAAATAAATTCATTAATAAATCTTTAGATGAGAAGCATCTTTAACTACCAGTTCCCTCTACCCTAAACACTTCCCAATGTTTCCTAACCATTTACAAAAGTATATCTCTACTCTTTTCCAGCAATGAGTATTCTTTCACTCATGATATTGGAAAATAATACTAGTAGACTGCTCCGCCTGCTACTTTCAGAGTTGGTTCCATCTTTCTGAACCAGCCCTGCTATCCTAATCATGATTGGAAGAATTGGACCTTTACAACACATAATACCGATAAAAATCTATGAAACCCAGTATTTTTAGTACCTATTTAAAGAAATTATTAGATACCTCTTATTTTTTTACACAATACACCAATAATCGCGTGAATACCTAATACCTAAACCTAAATCCCTAAACCCTCTTTCCTAACGTCCTAATCCTACACATGACTTTAATCCTAATCTACTTACATCCCCAAATAGCTCTAATTCCTACTCTAGTGTATGCAAACCTCAACCGTGAGGTATTTACCATAGTGTTATGTAGTGAGGCCCTACTTTTACCTATATACCTAAACAGTTCCCTACTAGAACGTTCAAGTGGCTAGCTTGAGAAAATCAACCTAAAGCCTGTGTATTGTGTCATATCACAACTGACCGAAGTCTAAAGGGATCTGTGATATGAAACGCCCTAGCATATAATAGATTATATAAATATACATAATAAAGACCGAATTCCATATACTAGTGAGCCCTCTCAAGCGAAGAACCCTTCTATACCTCCTTCAATCGCGGAGGTCATGATCAGACTACACCAGTTGGACAATGGAACTCGCTAAGGGTAAAATACGTCCCATGTTGATAAATAGGAACGCCCAGACCCCCTAAACAGTCTGGTAATCTAAATGACTCCGGAATAAGCTTGTTTGACAAACCGTTAGGTTAAACGTATTCCGTCAAGCTAACTGTACGCCTGGAATGTGATCTGGCCCTCTTAAAATAAATAGCAATAAATTTTAACCCCGTAAAATAATAATGAAATTGAAAGTAAAGAAGATTCCCTCACTATGCGGAACATTTCCACATAACAACAGAATCTCAAACAAAAATGACGAGAAACCCACCAAAAATAATCTATAGAACCAGAGTCGCAAACAGTCGAACAATAATCCTCCGTCCGCTCCGGGCGCCCGGCTATTTATAACTAAAAATAACATCGCCTGCATCACCTATATCGCAAAAATCCTCCGCATCGCAACCATTGCCTATATCGCATGCATCACTCCAAACGAAACTACTCCGCGCGCGCTTACGTTTACGGTCGCAATTTATTATGCTCTCACGACATAGGCTCTTATTGAAATATGTTGTAGCCGCGCCGGCGCCGGCCATTTTTGTGATTATTAATAGATTTTGCGTCGTAATTTGTAAAGCGTTTATTTAATTGTGTATATAACTTTGATTAGTTTTTAATGAAATACTTAAGATAAAATTACCGATCTTTGTTAAGCATTCGGTAAAGGACAGGCGTTCATTGTAAGCGTCTAGTTACATACTGACAATAGCGAAACATGATTGCTTAAAATTTTCTCGATAGAAAATAAATCCAAAGTCGAGTCTATATTTTCCTTTTTTTCCTCAGCCTATTAAAACAACGCATTATTAAAAGACACGATTAAACACACTATTAATATGATGGTATTTTACTTCATCTAGGTACTGACAAGAGGAAATTTAATAAACCTGCACACAGTCAGATATTTAACGAGATCTGTCTAAAAAGCCATTCTCGGAGAGGGTTGCATCCCGTTTTGTCGTGAGCGAAAAACAAAGGGTGTCTCTTTCAATCGATATATCGCCTTAAGTTATATCATAATACATGTAGGCACATGTATAAAATGACCTACAAGGGCACTCGGCTGCGGGTTTATGAATTAATGACGGTTACTGAAAACTGGATAAAGGTTAGCTTGGAACTTTTACGTGATTACTTGATGAATCCTTGAACAAAGTTATAATGACGAACAAACTAAGCATACAAATATATTTCTAAATAGAAAACTCCAGTGAGTCTCAAATATATTGAAATATAGTAAATGGGCCACTCACGTCTTTAAGGTAGAATATTGGTCGACATGTTTCAGACTAGAACGCGTTCCTTAGACAACTTGAATATTTGTTCGTCTTGAGAAACTGAACTGATTGATTTACGATAAGACGCTAGTTCCCCATTCGTGTACTTTGTAATACTGTTGAAATTATACTCACATAATAGCACTTCGTGTAGTGGAAAATTGCTTCCGCTGGCGAAGAGCTTTGTTGATAGGTGAGTACTAAAATTATTTCCTTGCCCTGCTATGTTTCTGCAACTAAAGGCGTAAAACAACACCGCATGACTTAGTGCAATTAAATACTATTTTACAATTATTTTACATACATATACATTTGAAAGACATATCGATATAATATATTAGACAGAATCATCTTTTTTTATATAAATACCTTCCTTGAATTGGTCAGCTTTTCGACGTAACCAAGTTCTACTGTCAGGATATTAGTGAAAAGATAGGTAGCAGATCTCTATTTATATGCCTCTACAGTGGTACGTAACCTTCACCTTCTGTAGATTCGTCTACAAACACTAATCAAAAGGTTGTCCCTACACAAATGTGATTGTCTAGCAATCTGTGACATAGGTTGAATACGGTGTGACATATGACGCCATAATTAGAACTACTTCTACGAATTGAGCCAGATAAATTTACAGTGTGCATAGTGAATGTTTCGAGCTTCTAGATGGGCTACTAATGAATGAAGGCGTAACGACACTATGCAGAACGTATCAATTATGATTTACGACGCATGCCATCGATTCCATTTACGTGTGACTTATGCCGCTGCGCTACGAGGCTGGGTGAGTGAAACCGTAAACTATTTATAAAATTGCATTTCGTCATTACTGGGATGTCATATTGTCATCGTCAGCCTATTTTTTCCAAAGCTGATACAAATTCCAATCGCGCATGTATGACATGACTGCTTTCAGCGTTTTATTTCTTTGTTGGAGCGATACGCTCTTGAATAATTCATAGTTGCGAGCCACACTTAAAATGGCAATCTGTCGCTGGACGGTGCTCATGAAATGCGAAGCGGTTTTGAGGAAACGAATAGCGTTGCCCGAAACTGTAATGGCGGAAATACTGTTACGATAGTTTTTCATGCGCAATACGAGTTTAGGTGAAATCTACATAACCAAAAAAATATTTAAGTGCCGGTAATGGTGGCATCAAGTCAGGATTACGTCGCGGATTACGATGCGAAGTAATAAAGGAAAAATATTAGGTGAAGTATATGTTACCATAATACGCAAGAAAATCCTGTATAGCAAAGGTTAATTAATCCAATCAAGTGTAAGCTTCCTTGAAGCCTCTGCTCCAGCGGCGTTCCGTAATTGAATTCTTACGTGCACGCGGATCTTTCAGAAACGCCCCAGTCGATCCCGTCTTGTCACTGAAAATAAACATCAAATGAAATAGAAACGTGGCTAAGCCAATGTAAGTTTCACCATTCTCTTATGCCGTATTGTCCAATATTGTATACTTTATCCTACAAATAGAAGGTCTTTGTTCACTCGTGCGACTGCGAGCGAGGCGATCTCGTTCAAAAATGGAGAGCACTCCAAGTGACCTCAATACTTGGTAAGACTTTCTTTTATTCTTCTGACAGGTATCTTTACCTTGAAATGGATATCCTCGTATTTTATAAGTAGCCCTAGCCTTTATTTTGTAGCGGCGTGCTCGCTACAAAATAAAGGCTAGGGTGATTGTTTAGTAAATATTAACACTTTTGAAGGTAAAGACAGTGTTTTGTTTCAAAGGAACAAATAGGAACGTAACGGTTGAGTTAAAAAATAATTTCGAAGATTTCTTCAAAGGCGAGTGACAGAAATTCTTAAAGGACGAGCTATTGAAAAATCAATGAATACTCGAGTCGCAACAGACTAAAATAAATTGGCGAGGGCGATGGGACAGTGCAAAACGGCGACATTCGGTGCGGGTCCATTTAGCGTGATGGTTTTATTATGAAAATCGTCTCACCAGGGACCAGCGGGGCGTGCTCGCGGCGCCCGCCGGGAATGACTCGCAGATATCGCAAAAATAAAGCTTATTACTAAAGGTTTCAACAAAAATTCATACATTTTAAAGATCAGAAGAATTCTTCGACCGCGAGTCTTCGTTCACTCTCAAAGGTGTTTCCGTCAAGAGCATAAAAATTCACTTATCTATTTCTGAACGCTCGTTGTTTATGTTGTTGAATGAACTGCCTGTAAGTTGGGGTGCAATGAGAAATTTTAATTATTTTGGTGTATTTGTCGTGTCGAATCGAATTAATACGTGGGTAACAGAAAAAAAAAGTTGACCGTCTAATATGCGATTACATGATATTACCTGCGTTTATTTATTTTTAAAGATATTTTAGTGATTGGAGTTGACCACTCAGTCACGGTTTGTTAGATGTTCTACTCGAAATCGTCATTTCAACTTCATAGTCATTGGAGCTATAGTTTATAATGTTTATATAATCACGAAACACTTCTTTTACAATTGATCTTGAATATCTTATGACGGGAAAACGAGATTTTATGAAAATTTTAAGTTTCCAGCTATCATCTCTCATTCCGAGGTTGTCCCGTTTGTCATGCTTAATTGACAGGATCAACAAATAATGCGAACAAGCCAGAAAGACAGGGTCCTATCCCCAGTCAAGCACAATAGTAGGTAAATGCGTTAAGTAAATTACTGTCTGTCTTTTGATATTTTTAATATTTTTATTACTGGTGCATCTTCACGAATATGACAGAACAAGGCGTGCAAACATTTATGTCATAATAGTACATTACTTAACAAGGGCGGTAAAACAAAGAATGTCTCAGATCGCAGGTATTTGACGCCCGAGCCGAAGGCAAGGGCGATAAATATGCGATCTGAGGCTTTCTTTATTATCGCCCGTGGTAAGTACAACATTTTATGTCACTCCCTGGCCAGCAAGTGGGTTTTTTCGCGCGCGATTATGGCCACTTTATGGCCAGGTGTGACATAAAAACCTTTGTAGACCTTTTAGAGCCCTTGAACTAAGTTTTATCTGATATTATCGCAGGTGACTGTACAAGTATATCAGAGGTATACCCGTTTTCGTATAGTTAGTAGCTGTTAGTAGTTGTAGTTACAAAGTTCACTTGAAATATCAGGCAACTAACGCTTAAATTTATAATGGCGCGGCGTACGTTAAGACATTATTCCAGGGGCTTGTTTGACATTTTCACTTAAATACCTACATTATTCAGCGGGAGGTTCAAACTAATGATAGTGAGAAGCGATAGTCAGTATACCTTCTTTAAAGTAATTTTATGTAATGTAAATATGTAATTGTATTTTACTTAAATTCTCTACAACATGCTCTACATATGATATGATATGTTGACATGTAATTATTTTTAATTATGAATAAATGAATATGAATACATTCTGGGAAAATTTAGTCCAACAAAATTATTCCCAATGAGTATGTTATGGGGGTCAACTTTAGTAGAGTTTGCTAAATAGCGGTCTTTACATATGTTCGAGGCCGAAGTATTCAAACTGCAAATAAAATTATGATCGTCAAAAATCTATTCGAAATCATGGCACCAAAAATCGCGTCTAGGCACCCCGCATTCATAAATTTCCGTGTCCGTAATTCGGGTGGTCAGTGATTTTCCACTAATTGCCGTATCCGTCCCGAACGTTCACATTTAAGCAACACACAGCACATAGAGTTGTGTCATCATCATCAGCCTATATACGTCCCACTGCTGGGCACAGGCCTCCTCTCATAGATGAGAGGGATTGGGCAGTAGTCCCCACGCTGGCCCAGAGCGGGTTGGGGACTTCACATACAACTTTGAATTTCTTCGCGGATGTATGCAGGTTTCCTCACGATGTTTTCCTTCACCGAAAAGCTAACGGTAAATATCAAATGGTATTCCGTACATAAGTTCCGAAAAACTCATTGGTACGAGCTGGGATTCGAACCCACGACCGCCGCTTGACAGCCGCATGCTTGAACCACTGGGCTACCGTAGCTTCTGCTCTAGAGTTGTGTAGTAGGTACAAATATTATTTACGAGGTGTGTCGCCATTATGTTGTGTACTAATGCGACTTTAAGGCAAGTTTTGTTCGACTATGCATGAATAAATCATATGACAATGACTACAGTACCTATTTTAGAGGATTTTTTTGCAGTTTTGTCACATAAATTATTATTTTACTAGCTTTTTTTTGACATATATTAACCATATTATCTTCTTCCTTCTTCATCATCTCGATGTATTTGTATCTTTATGTACGTTTTTTTATATTGAAATATAATAAAAGGGTCACTCACGTCTTTATCGTCACGAGTGTTAGACGCGAGGCCGCCGCGACCACTCATGATTAAGGAACACGTATTGGCCCGAAACATGTCGAGCGATATTCGACGATAAAGACGCGAGTGACCCGTTTATTATATTTCAATGTCTGAGACTCACGGAAGTTTTCTATTTAAAAAGTTTTTTTAGATCTCGGTATATCTGTAAGTATTATCTTTCTTATGGTTCAGCTATTTATGCTTAAGGCAGTGGTCACACTCTCATAGTAATTTTACTCACTTGAGCGAGAAAACGGGTAGAATTACTATAAAAGTAGGTACTGGCTGGTCGTCGGCGGTGGAACTAGTGCCTAATATATCTGTTTCACCTACTCATGTCAAATTATTCTGTCGAGTCTCCACTACCAGGTTTTCTGGAAGAGATCGCTTTTTAGCACATACGTATACGTATTACCATAGGACGAGCGGAATTGTAGCATCCAACTCTAACGTTTGCTATTCGTAGCTTTTGCTCAAAGCCTGGCCAGTAAGTGGGTTGGATTTGCTACGGTAAGGTAAGATTTATTTTTATTGTTCTCTTGAAAACGTAGATTCTACAATTAACGAAATACTTAAGGATCATTTTTGTTGTAACTCTACTGCCCGGTAAGACTTGAACTGCGATGCACGTCGGTAGTGCTCAACTGCTTATTCGTACTGTTTTCTATAACGTCCCCTGTGTTACCACCTGCCTGTGTCGTACCGCTCTGTAGTTTGATTAAAAGGCCCGATCCTCAGCGAGGTGTCGGTAGGTATAGACGGCGTCGCTCATCCGGAACAATTTCACACTGGCCGGAAATCCACTGTCATCTGTCCGGCGTTCAATAGACTATACTGCTGTATATGAACATTGGCTAGGTATAAGGAGGAATAAATGGCTGCCTTTTTATTTTTCATTGTTTATCTTCGGAATGTTAGATTCTTTTGTTAAGGTCGTTCGCTTTCCATACAAAACGTCTTTTGACATTCGCAGGCTAGCGGAGTGATATTTTAAGAAACTTAAGTAACAAACAATCATAAATTGGCTTTCCATTTGCGCGAAATTTCAGTTGCTTGTGGCTTTCCAGTTCCTAGAATTAACTTGTATAAACTAGAATAATTTGAGAAATTAGTTTGTCACGTGAGTATCACGTGACATCAATTTTTTCGAATTATTCTAGGTAAATGGTCGCGCAAATGAAAAGCCAATCTAAGAAATCTTAAGTAATGAAATATTTGTGTGGTTTATACTTTCAGTATCTAGACTATTTATTTATCAATTTATTTCAGACAAGATCCATAGTATTGTTAGTAACATTTGTTCACTTATATGTCTAGATTAGTAATAATAAATTAATTACATTAAATAAAATAAGTTAAATTAATTAATTGACAGATTACATTACATTATTTGACATTAAAAATGGGAGTCCTGTCCCCCATATGAATAATGTTCCAGTGTTTTACAACTGGGCAGTCAACTTTCTCCAGTATGCTATTCAGGAGGCTGTTGGCACTATCCCTCACTCTGCGCATCATTGACGCTACTCGCTTCCGTAGTATGGAGCTAAAACCATCTACATTTGACTATGTGTTTAATCCGTACAAATTAAAAATAAATTTGGTGATAAGTGAGTTGAAACATAAAATTACATGGCATGATTTCGGCGTCCTAATACAGACTATATCCCGGGTTGTCACTGGTGATGTGGTGATCGCTTCTAAGAGTAGTTATCTTATCATCACGGCGCATTATATGTCCGTTGCCTGTAGGTACCAGCGAATATCGTCTAGTTATCGTCAGTTTAAAACGAAAAAAGAAATGACAAGAAACGACCAATTTTGCTATTCAAAGAAAGTAAATTAATAGAATTAAGAAAATATTAGCTACCGTCTTGTGTACTCCTGGATGTCTCGTCGTCAAAATAGATATTTTTAAAGTTGCCCCCCCAATTTGAAGCAAATAAACTCTGTCAACTACTTGTCGGTACCGTGAGCACCCAAATCAGCGGGAGACAGGGTAACGACAACTAAAAACATGCTTTGAATAAAAACCGTGATTATCAACCTGTTGCAGACCCTTATCTGTCACGCTACGCCTTGTACAAGTTGTAACCTATACGTTTGATAACATCTAAAGGCGCTATTATAGACGAATCCATGGAAATTGTTCTCGTAGTTCTTATTGTTATGTCCTTAAAGTATGATTTCGCGAAGATTCGCGGGGCTTGACCCGCGAGCCGGGACCCCGCGCCGATTTGAAAATCGAACTTATTTTTGCTGGTCACCACCAACTGAATGGAACACGCTTTAAAAACAAAAGCCGCGAGTGTTACAAGACGCTGCAGTATACGGAGTAAAACTGAGTATTTAGACATAAAAATAGAAACTAAAATCTAATAAAAGTGATTTGACTTTGACTGTCTGATTTAATTCTGCGTCTAGTAGGCTTGTTTTTTTCTATTGTGTCGCAAGAGGTGAGAAGAAAAGCAGATTATACTCCTCGGGGACTAAGACTTAGATCCCTTAACCCCCTTGCTCCGCTCGGAAGTTAGGTAAATATGGAGTCCTTCGTTACAGTGCTTTATTCCCTTGGTACAATCTATTATTATTTATTACACACTTATATAATATGTTGTACAATGCCCTTTCGGATTGAAACTGGGGTGCTCTGTAGCTCTAGTATAAGTTTTTTTCGAAACATTAACTAATTAGAACGCGTTTGCGTTTTGTCTCAAAATGTATGAAAGTGGTATGAAAACGTGAACAGCGCCTCTGGTGGTCACTAGTGGAAACTATAACAGCGAGTATAACATTTGTTGCTAACCGATGAACGCGCGTATTTCAAACTCGGTGAGAGCATGTTACCACAAGGAACTTAGCCTATTATATGTAACTGCAAACAATTCGCTATTTGACAAAAAAATTAAAAATTATTTTGATGGGTTAGTTACAATCCATAAAGTGGCACCATGTTATAATAAATCTTAACATGTGTCAAATACCCAATTAGCGGTTTTATAGCTAATAAATGAGCGATCTCTTTTTGCAAAAGACATTAAGGTGGGACGCTTTCCATACAAAACGTATTTTGACATTCGCAGGCTAACGGCGTGATATTTTAAGAATATACTAAAATAATACTAAAATAGTTTGAAAAAATTGATGTCAACTTATTCTAATTTCTCAAATTATTCTAATTTATACAAGTTTATTCTTGGATTTTGCGCAAATGGAAAGCCAATTTATGAAAGTTTGTTACATTAGTTTCTTAAAATATCACGCCGTTAGCCTGCGAATGTCAAAATACGTTTTGTATGGAAAGCGTCCCACCTTAAAATTGCATAAGCAAACAAAAACTCTACGTTCTGATTTAGTGACTTGTACCTTTCAGTACGATAATATTAATGTTAATGAGCATACGAATTATCTCTTTCAGTTAATATAGCGCGCGTATTTTCATAGTATGAAAACTCGGTTCATGAATTCGCGGAAACTCCTATTCCTTTCAAAACGCTACGCTAGGTGAAGTATGTATGCAAATAGACTCATTAGCAGTGTTCCGACGAACTTGTTTACAGATCGCCCGTGGCACAGAAACCGTATGCAGCAGTCTGCCAATAGGCATAATAATGCACATCATGATTGAAGGCAATATAATCCGGAATTCGTACTAATATTATAAATACGAAAATAATTTTGTCTGCCTTTATGTTAAGGTGATACACACACTCACTTACTCACTCACTCACTCATCACTTCAAAAACTTGTTCCATATACTTATGGGCCTCTGTACTGATACTTTCTATGTGACTATTGCTGTAAGTAAACGAGAGTTTCTCGGGAAAAGATCTCCTTTGAGCCTTGTTGAAATCCACGCGAGCTCTACACTAGACTGCCTTTCTAGCACTATGATTAACAGTGGTGATTAATTCATTTAAGTCTCAATCTTCGTGCCTTTGGAAAAGGTTGAGATTAAAAATGACCTGCCAGAATACCTACAATGTTAACTAATTTAGAATTCTATTTTTCTGTATTCTCTGTTGAAAATAGAAAATATATGTGAAAGAATTATTTCGATACGTCCATTAGTTTCATACCTCGTGACGTTATAGTGCAACACTCGCCATTGCTCGCCATACACGCACTCACTCCGTTCGCGCGCTTCCGTACTAGACAAGCGTTGCAAAATGACTTCACACGCGGTTAGCGGGACTCACTTTAAATGCCTGTAAAATCAAAACTACTTGGTATTTTTGAATGAAACAAAAAATGTATAATATGCTTTACCGTAACAAACTTTGAAGTGATTTTGCAGACCTATTGACATTCTCCATTGGGCAACTAATTATATTATGGGTGCCTATTAAGGTTAAGAATTAAATAAATCGAATCATAAGTGACTGTAGGTATTCAACTTCACGCATTGAATTTAATTATTGTTGTATTACTCGCTTCTATATACCTTCTTAGGTACTCGCTCCATGTTCGTCCTACGGGATCGTCCTAATACAAACGCGATCACGCGATGATCGCATGTTCGCGAGTTTTGCTCGCGCGAACTTGCGATCCAACATATTGAACGCGAACAGGTGTCCTACGCGTCGCACGACCGGGTCGCGCGATTGTCAATTTTAGGACACGTTCGCGTTCAATATGTTTGAACGCGCGGTCGCGCGAGTTTTGCTTAGCGATGTTCGCGTTGTATTAGGACGATCCCTAATTGGTGCGCGACTACGACTACGCGACTTTAACTTAGAATAATTACTAGTAAAAGTCGCGAATTCGCGCGATAATCGCGTAGTCGCGATTGTTTAAGGACGATCCCTTTAGGACACCTATTCGAGTTAAATTTATTGGCGAATTTCACTTGCGCGATCGCGCGATCATCGCGTTGTATTAGGACGATCCCATAGAACAACGAGCGCGCTTTAGGGAACCAGCGACAAAACTCCCAGCTAGGATTCCACTGAAACCACAAATTCGGTTGAAGCTGCTCAACCAATTTCACTGGAGCGCAAACTCCAAACTGAAGTGTTTTTGTGATCGTGTCGGATGTTTTCCCTTGATTTTCCCCAGGCCATTGTCCAACCACGCACTCCTATTGCTTTATTGGGCCCGGCTTTATATCCAGTCAGGGACAAAAAATAAAAAATAATACGACTTCAACCAAGACTATAATACCTACCTACATATATGTGTAAAATTTAAACTAAAAAGTAGAAAATAATATATACATATTCACAATATATAATCAGTTATTTTTGGAGTGGTGCGGTACCCTGAACCATAAAAAAGGTAACAGGTACTTAAAACCTAAACTTGTGCAGAAGTGCTTATGAGTCGAATTAGTTGCGGTTACGCTCTTTAATTTGTGACCCTTTCCGCAATGTTTTTCTTTGAATTTCTATACTGGTTGACGTAAGGCAAATTAAAGTTAGTGACAAAGGTTTAGTGTGGGTTGTTCGTGGGAATTAAAGCTGTTAAGCGATGTTTGACAAAAGAAGGCCTAAAAACCCATTAGTACCTAACAATACCTATAAATATTTCCTACAACTCAGCTGAATCGGCAAATGTGATTGGCATAGTAATTTTAAAATGGTGCCAAAAATAAGGGATTTATTTAGGTTTTACATTTGGCCTGAACTGCATATAAACAATATTTTTTTTAGCGTGGGTTAAATAAATGTGGGCGTAGTAATCGTGGTTATAAAAGGGGACCTAAACCCACATTCTGCCTAGCAGGCAATAAATACAGGCAGATTTTTTTATCTCAGTCCAAATTTTAGAGACTAAATTGTAGGTCCACTAAAAACGTTGTTTTTAACAAAGTTGAAAAAAATAACGCTGGGTGAGCTCAGTTGCTGAAATGCATGGTCGTCAAACGAAGAATTTATGAACATCATGCCGTGTTTTCCCCCCTTTGAATTGTATTTAATTAAAGCAAAGCAATTAGCATTGCAAATTGCGTCAGAAATAAAGGCGTTACTTGTAAAATTCTGGTCACGTATGAACATACCTACACTTCTATTTTGCCATTAAAAATTATAACATTGCGTGCTGAATACTAATGTGGTGAATTCACTTATTAGTGTGCTTTTAACTACCTTTATTTGAAGTCCTATTGTTAGGAATGGGTTCATTAACTGAAAAATGTTGGGTTGTGATAAGCGTGTTATTATGTATTTAGTGTTTCAGAGCTGTTATCAACTCTACACATGTAGTAAAATAACATGTGTAGAGTTGATTGAAGAACTTTGTAGTGTATATATTGTTTGACAAGTGTTCAAATTTTGCGAATATTTAATTAAAAGTAGTAATGAAATTTTGAGTTTTTTTTTTATAATAAACATTTCCATTTCGTTATTGTAACAATGTATCTTCATGCATTGTTACAATACCTGCATTCAAATTATACACAGTGATTCATACTTACACAAACATTGCACATACAAGTAACTTTGAAATTGAGTAATAAAGAACATATTTTGCTTATTTACTCGCATGTTTTACCCAAAACATATTTAAAAATATGAAGTTTGTTTAAGCCTGTTTTACAGTTAGTCTTTAAAAGTCAAGGTAGTTTCAATCCTAATCTCAATTAGCCATTAAGTGATTTTATTTATTTATCGTATGGCATTTATATCGAACTGTGAGATCTTCGAGAAGACAGTACGGTTGCCAGTTTTTGTTGCACTTTTAGAACCACCCAGGGGTCACGTGTTGGGTAGCGGTGGGTACTTTCCCTACGGACGTGGTGCAACTTCGACCCCCCTTTGTCAAGTGAGTGGGCAACTTGACTATTAGAAGTTTTCAAGCCGCCCGAAGGCCTCCAACTTGGCTTAACGACTGCTGCCATATACAGCAGCCGGGTTCAAGGGCTTAACGTGCCTCCCAAAGCACGGGAGCGCTCAGTTAGTAACTACTCAAAGCGGTCACCCATCTATGTATTGACCGCGGCCCACGTTGCTTAACTTTGAATAACGCTTGCGGCACGCAGGCGCCGCTGGCCTATTACTTATTCTGTGCCGCTGGGCCACGAGCGCTCCAGTGATGCTAATTGAGGTTAATTGAGATAATACCAAACGTTATTAAATTTCTCTTTTACCGTATAGTACTTTTATCTCACGAGTGCGGGTGAGCCATGGTTGTGTGTTGAACTATAAATGCACTTTGTGTACACTAGGTCCTTGGGGTAAAAGTGCGCTGGAGCTCCACAGGGAGCTCAGTAAGAGGCTGAGAGAGGCAACAGGGGACCCTCGCGCCGGCAGCTTTCTCGCGCAAAGAATCGCAATCGCAGTTCAGTGCGGGAATGCTGCCTGCGTGATGGGCACCCTGCCAAAAGGCCCACCCCTTTTTTCAAATTAATTATTTTATTTTATTTTTAAGTTTAGGGTTTAGTTTTTATTTTAATAGTAGTATTAATCTTAAATTTACACTGTTATTATGTTTACAAATAAACAATTGAGTTCTTTGTCTACGTGTGCGTATGTGTCACAACTACAACCATGGCCAACCCGCGCACGTGAGGTAAAAGTACTGTACCTATTTTCCGTCTCAGTTATTATAACTAAACATAAACAAGCAGGAAGGATAACACAATTAACGTTATTTGCATGTCAAGACGCATATACCGCGGAAGCGTATATACCGGCGGTGTTAAGCCTTGCATTAATCAGACTCTGCTGCATATGCTAAATCCTGTGCCTTAATATTACGTGTTACATTATTATACAAGAAGCCTTGCAAGCTCGAGATTTTTATTATAAAAACGGTAAAGTTGAAACATAATGCACTGGGATAGCGTTCATGAAATCATGACTCCATATTGTTAGGAGCATAATATTTTATTATACCTACCTATAATAGTAGATTGTTTGACAAGGGTCTAAAGTAAGCCATATTACCACGAGACGGTTATTTTCCCGAACGTAGAGAGGGAAAATTGTTCGAGTGGTAATATGGCTTTTAGGCCCGAGTTATACACTCTACTTTTCACTTCGATTGCGAGAAAACACATAAACACAAATTATCCATCTTAAATGAATAATTTAACTTACTATACTTCCTTTCTTGTCCAAAGTACTTGAGCGTCTAGTACACCAACAGCTCACATCGTACCTGAACAAGAGTAATCTCCTTAATCCACTTCAATCCGGTTTCCGTCCCGGTCATAGTACGACTACTGCTCTTGTGAAGGTTACCGACGACATCCGGGCGGGAATGAATGTTCAGAAGTTGACGGTATTGACGTTGTTGGATTTTAGTAACGCGTTTAATACCGTTGATTTCGACATCCTACTTGGCATAATACGTTCTCTTAATGTATCTCCTGCAGTAATGGAATGGCTTCGTAGTTATTTAACTGGTCGTCGGCAGCGTATAAAGGTGGATGATATCTGTTCTGCATGGTGCAACACGCTGGCCGGCGTTCCGCAAGGCGGCGTATTGTCTCCCTTGTTATTTTCAATTTTCATTAATTCTATTACAAATAATTTATCTTCTCACTATCACCTTTATGCCGACGATCTTCAGATTTATTCGCAGGGTGTGCTTAATGACCTTCCATCTGTCATCAGTACGGTAAATAGCGACCTGTTGGATATCCTAAATTGGAGCCATAGTTTTGGTATCAAAGTGAATCCCTCAAAAACCCAGGCTATCATAATTGGGAGCTCAAAATTCATTTCACGAATTGATTTCGATAACATTACACCGATTTACTTTGATAATGTTGTAATCCCTTATTCAAAACAGGTCAAGAATTTAGGTATTATCATGGATACAACCTTATCTTGGGTTCCACAGGTGAACGAGGTCAGTAGGAGGATGTTTTCGGCTGTAGCTTCTCTGAGGAGGCTACGTAATTTCCTGCCCATCGCCACTAAAATTGCGCTTTCTCAAACACTACTCCTCCCTATCTTAGATTACGCAGATGTTTCCTATATCGATCTCAATGAGGAGCAACTTAATAAGCTTGAGCGCCTTCAAAATGTCTGCATTCGGTTCATATTTGGGTTACGCAAATATGACCATGTATCCTATTTCCGTTCCCAGCTCAAGTGGCTCCCTATTCGCCTTCGTCGTAACTCTCATGTCCTATCTCTTTTGTATTCTATTCTCTTTAACCCCGCAACTCCATGCTACCTCAAAGAGCGTTTTAGTTATTTCCGTTCTGTGAGGTCCTCACGGAATTTGCTGCTTACTGTTCCATCTTCGTCATCAAAATTTTATAACTCATCCTTCACTTTCCAAGCTACTCTGCAATGGAATACTTTATCTCCTGATTTAAGGCGCGCTACTTCTCTTGCTGTCTTCAAAAAGCAACTAAAAGAACATTATTTGTCTCTCCCATGAACACTACTAAGCTTAACTCCTTTAGACTTTGTGGCTGACTATATATATATATGTATGTTTATGTATATATATATATATATATGTATATATTTGCTTATGTTATCTATTTATATATTATGTATCTATATATAATAATTTATCTGTTGTAAATTTTAGTATATTCCATATACTATTATCTATGCATCACCTACTGTGAATTGTTATTCTTTGATATGATCTCCGCTACCCTAAGGTTGTCTGGAAGAGATCGCTCATTAGCGATAAGACCGCCTGTTGTTTGCCTCTACTCATTGTCATTATGTACTGTTAGTGTTACTTTTGTTGAGGTTATGCAATAAAGAGTATTTGTTGTTGTTGTTGTTAACTCTTGGCGGTTGTATGTCTAAGACAGCATGTTTTTTTTTCTAAGGCCAGCACCATATGCCTCGCTATGCGTGTTTGCTTGGGGTATTCGCCTCCCTTTCTTTTGCTATATCAAAGAAAGAGATGCATCATGCGCTTTTTTTTTTCTTTTAAGAGGAGTATTTGCTTTGACCATAGACACCGCTTAATCTTTAAAGAACTGAAAAACGTCTTTCCTGATTGGTCGATTTTAGAACAGCTGTGTTCTGGTTGGTTGATATTTTTAACAAATAAGTTTTAATCTGTCAAATTACTTTTCTGTGATTGGTGGATTTAATCGGTGAAGTATTTTGATTGGTCACATTAAAATGTTTTGTAAATCATAAATATGTTTACATATTTTCCCTAGGGCTTAAAAGTACTACTTTAGCCCCGCTTCACAAGTCTAATATGACACACTTTTCGAGCATGAGAAGTGAAAATTATTTTATTAAATATGCAGAACGGTGAACGCAAATTTTACAGCTGTAAACTAGGAATATTCGAGACACATATAGTTTTCTCAGATTTTTCTCGGTTTTTCTCTGTAGGTATTAGTTTTATTTATAGAGGTGTGCAATAAAGAGTATTTGTATTGTATTGTACTTTTAGCTTACCTTTCAAGCTAACTTATTTAGACAAACGTGGAAACTATTCAACGTTTCGTACATATTTTTTACGTATTTTAGTTATTCGTTTAAAATCTTCTGTACCCTTACCATGTGTTTGCAATGTTTGCATTACCGTACTCGTTAGAGACTGCGTAAACGATATACATAGTGTGGACAAAAGTACAGCGTTTCTGGCGGTTGCGCAATAGAACTAAGAATCGCCATACTAAATCGTTTACGCAGTCGCTAGCGAATACGGTAATGCAAACATTGCAAACACATGGTAAGGGTACTACTGTTCCTTAGCCCCAGAATTGCACCTATTTTATTTCTTATTGTTTTTACTTTCCCGGTTACATACTTTTGTTTTGTTATATACTTATCCACTAGATTCAATTATAAAGTATAATCATTATTTTGTAAATCATTATTTTGTAAATTTGTCTAGTTTTTTAGGACATGCAAGAGTGTAACTAACCACTGTAATTTAATGACCATGAGTGTACTAAACCTGTAACATCTAGTTTTTAGACCATAAAAAATAACTTTATCTACACCCATATAGTAAATCCTCTTTTATAAGTTCAAATACCGTAGATAAGACCCCGCTTTATAATATACTGTGCGGCTGTTGCGTGCGTCCCCTATTAGATCACGAAATATAGGTAACACTTAAATGAGATCACGTACAAAATTAAGACACAGCTGCGGGCTGGCGGCGGAGGCGCGGGCCGGCCTGTCGAAGCAAACATGGCGCACGCCGCGCCGGCGAGAAGTGCCCACACGAAACACATGAAAGAGGATTTAATATATGGATGTAGATAAAGTAGTGTATGCAACTGTACATAATTAGGCATTAAAACACTCGTGTGACCTTATTATGAACTGAAAAGAAGAAATTAACTCGTGTTTTAATGCCCCTCATTATGTACCAGTTGCATAAACTACTATTACTGCATACCATGTAGAGATGTAGACATTATATTCCAACTCTGCAAAAGCTCTTCATGCAACGTAGGTATATACAAACCTACCACTGTTAGAACAGATTAGAGTGTATCGTTTAATAGCGTACTTACGCACTCTTTGAATGATAGGAGCCACACAATACATCATCAGTTGGAATATATTGTATTTTACCTAATATATTGTATTGACAGCCAGGAAATTACGCTGTCCCTAATGTTCTCGACCCGTCAATATGACGGATAAATTACTTATTTTATTACAGACACGTGACTTATACCTATAGAGCGTGGACGGTAATAGAAGCCAATAACGGTAGATTATTTAGCTAATAAGAATAATAAGTTATTATTTATTACCTACCGGTAAAAACTAAAAAAAAAAATATTCCAGAAGTGTCAGGCGGTCTGTCAAGATATGTATACCTACTATGATGTGGTCATATCATATCATTATCCAATGCTAAATGTGCTCATTAACATTACCATAAAACTTTTCATGTTAAAAAACTACTTTAGATATTTAAAAGTCGAGTGGTTCCCTTGAGACACTTTCAATGATTGCCTGCATAATTATACAATTGCGGTAAAAGAAACTGCTGTCTTATCTTATCTGCATGGATGTTAATAACCACTGTTTCCCAGAGGTCAATGCACAGCTCAGTTTCAGGTTCTTGAAAAAAGGTATAGTATTTAAATCATCTTTTTCCAAACAGATTGTAAGATGGACGCATTTGACGTTATTTCCACTTACTTTCCTTTTGATGTTTTTATTACCTACCAAATTTAGGGTCGATTTTTCAATCGCCAGTTAAAAGTATCCGTCAGTTAAAATTATCGCTGTCATTTTCTAATTTCATATGAAAGAAAAGGACAGAGCTAACATTTATCTGACAAATACTTCTATCTGGGGATTGAAAAATAATAACATAATAAAATTATTTATCGAGCATTAAACAGACCACTACATACTTGGATTTTCATTTTTAAAAAATGCAACTTCAACACAACATATAAAAAGGATAAAAAATATGTCTCACAAAATTACCTCGTCCTCGCGAATCTCTATAGTGGGAGTTTATCCAGAGATCAGAAAATCAGATGTCATAATCTAGGGATGAGCTGATATATTCGCAAATAATTCATGCGCGAAAAAAAAAAACCCATGTCGCTTTGTCTGCGACAAAGTGTTTCATTTGTCTTCCGAACACCCAGTTAAGTACGGTCTGCATAGTCATTTGACAAAAAAAATACGGGTGTGATCTAAAGCCCAACCAGGCCCAGTGTAATTGGATAATATATATCCGGAGGTCTTGTCTGACACACATTGGATAGGATAGCCAATACACATTTTTACACTCCTAAATATTTCGTAACGCATGAAGGCGTATGAGCGTCGTGTCCTGGGTTCGAATTCCGGTCATGGTAAGTGTTTGTGTGATGAGCATGAACATTTTGTTTCTGATTATTAAATATATATAGTACTATATAATACCTACTCATAACTCAAGCCTTATTTGAGCTGACTATGGGGCAACAGTTCGATTTGTGCTAGAGGCACAGATAATAGAATGATATTTATTGGCAATAAAGAAAGCTATGTTCCATCACTCTTACATGATAATAGTATAATCGTAAGAACAGCCTATTCATCCTTACGTATCCTATCAATATAAGATAAATACGAGTAAATAAACTATTCTTGAAGGCGTTAATCATTATCACATTTTTCTAGGATTACAATACTTTGTTATGAGCTTCTTTAAGTATACCTACAACTACATTTTAAGTGATGATTATTGTGCAATCCTTGAGAAAGGGGTGATAATAATTAATGTGTAGGAAATGATTGCTGAGCGCGTTAAATAAATATTTCAAGTTTATATGCCGACCACATGCCGACGGTACTTACGAGTGAGCTTAAGTCATAAACTTTGATCCCACGCTCTGGGCTGCGTGGGGTATCACGTCTGAGAGATAAGTGAGCCCTTTCCTAGACTTATTGCCTACATTTTGGCAAATAATCACCCGGCCCAACCATCAGACATTGACCAGTAAAGTTAACTTGTAATGCTCGGTTTTATAAACATCCGTTAGACCTTATGTCGGAATGTGATGTCAAAAAATGTACAGAACTACTGATATTTGATCTTTATGAAACCCGGCCTTAAGGTACTTGCACGCAAATTATGGTACTAACAAACATTACGTCTCAGGGACGCGTTTGTGTGGCACGTGTGAGTTCAGTCATTTTCCGGATTTAAGCTAGGACCCCCGATACACGATCAAGTTTATTGTCATGTTTGCAGCGCGCTTGAAGCACCGTCCGGTAAACTTGTGTATGTGTATCAGTGTTCATGACAAGGCTACAGAAAGCATAGATTGTTGTGACATCATAAGTATTTCACTACACACTTCATATTAAAAGAGCGTTTCATAATAAGTTGTTCATTTGGGCATCAGTCAAATAATGTAGGTTTAATTTTATTTTTATTTTTATTTGTGCGGCAGCGAGACCCCCTAAGCTACCGGTGGTTAGGCCGACACAGAGAGAGGAACCTCCTGACTATCCGCGCCGTTTCCAGGAGTACCGCCTTCTGTATCTGACCCTTGACCCAGACATCTAGCGAGTCTCTTGAGATGTTGGTCGAGAGTCTTCGCTATTACACCGTTGGCAGAAACGACTATCGGGCCAAATGATCGTTGAATCAACATCCCTCGTGTGTCAAGTCTAGGTACTTGCTGACTTGGTCCTTCTCGGCCTTCACGAGGTCCTCGTCATCCATCTGTCAGCACGATATCAGGCTTATTGGTTACAATAGTCCTGTCCGTGATGATAGACCGATCCCAATAGAGCGTGGCACGACCATTTTCGAGAACTGGCGCAGGTGTGTACTTATAGTACGGCACTTTGAAGTCCACAAGACCGTAATATACGAGCAAATTATTATTATTGCCTATTAATATCGTCAACAATGTATATCAGTGGTTCTTAATGATGAGGTACCATTTGACTTTTAGTGATGAGGGACCATTTTACTTTTTTTTTGTCTTGCCATGGACCACCTCCTATTTCCCGGCCCGGCGACGGCTCGGCTCCCTCATAGCGCAACTCTCGCGAGCCGTTGTTTTGTTGATTCTTTATCACTTATTCAATATTTTTGTGATGGCTTCACGGACCATTTTGGGTCCTTCCAGGGACCACCAGTGGTCCGCGGACCACCGGTTAAGAACCACTGATGTATATGGAATATTACAAGTGCGAAAGACGAAGATATTCGAAAATTGGTCGGTCGAGGTCTAGCACGTACACGACACGATGGACAGATGCAATCCGCGATGCCACGGGTGTCAACATCCAGGGGGCAATACAACTAACCCAAAATAGAGGGGGTTGGAGAGCGGTGGTGAGTGGTGAAGGAATGCTCCTCTGGTGGTCACCACCCTCAGCCTTGAGGAACCGACGAAGAAGAAAATGCAAACATGTTTCACTTTCGTGAAATGAAATAAAATAACTATTGTAATAGTACATTACCTAACAAGGGCGGTAAAACAAAGAATGTCTCAGATCGCAGGTATTTGACGCCCGAGCCGAAGGCAAGGGCGATAAATATGTGATCTGAGGCTTTCTTTATTACCGCCCGTGTTAAGTACAAAATTTTATGTCACCCCCTGGCCAGGAAGTGGGATTTCCCGCGCGCGGAGCGTGCGGTAATTGCCGCTTTATGGCCAGGTGTGACATAAACATATTTTACATAACTGTTCATAAATAAGTAAATGTTACAGTTTCCATTTATTAAAATTAAACTTCGTGATTCCAGAATAGACAAGTTTTCAGTCTAAGAATTTTGTAATACAAAGAACACTATCGCGAAACGAATTCATTTAACTTGTAAAACGGGATACGAGAGCTTTAGTTCTCACTGTTATTGTATTACTTACATTACAGTGAGTTTCATTGAAATTCTTGAATTTGTAGATGTAGTTTCTTTTTCTCGCCAAAAATATTTACTTTTCACTTCTTACTTAATCTCAGTTGGATTCAAGAGAATGATACGCAATTTGAATTCATATTTTAAAATAAATTGATAGGTCATAGTAGAAGAGCCGATGACACTGAACCTAGTACGATAAGATTCCCAGATGGCATATATATAATTAGGTGCGTCATTAGTCGGGGAACACGAAACGGTGATGCTGCAATGCGAAAAACCTGGCGAAGCTATTGAAAATTAAAATTGATAAATGATGAAAAATCCGGTTTCTAGTATGATAAGATTCCCAGGTTTCGTTTGTTCCTCGAAACAGGGGAGGGGTAGGACTATACGATAGTGCAGTGCTGCAAGCCCTCCTGGCTGGCCTTGTCAGTGGCAGCAGACAGCGACCACTTTTCTGAGGTATCTAGTATGATCGGATTCCTGAAAAAAACAGGGCTCATCTGAAAGATCAGCTCTTTCTGTGTAAGAAAAACCACTGCTGCATTTTCCAAACAGTGGAGAAGGTGGTTGCTGCAGCGATTGAAGGAGCCGACAACACTGAACCTATTTCGATAGATTCCCAGATAACATATGTATATAATTAGTCGCGGCATTAATGGGGGACACGAAATGGCGATGCTGCAATCCAAAAAAGCTGACAAAGCTATTAAAAAGAAATTTTGAAAACATAAAAAAACCGGTTTCTAGTATGATAAGATTCTCAAGTTTCGTTTGTTCCTCGAAACAGGGGAGGGGTAGGACTATACGATAGTGCAGTGCTGCAAGCCCTCCTGAATGGCCTTGGCACTTTCAGTTTCGAGGAACAAACGAAACTTGAGAATCTTATCATACTAGAAACCGGTTTTTTTTATGTTTTCTAAATTTCTTTTTAATAGTTTGTCTGCTTTTTTGCATTGCAGTATAGAATTATATATATCGCTCCTTTAATCGCTGCAGCAACCACCTTCTCCACTGTTTGGAAAATGCAGCAGTGGTTTTTCTTACACAAAAAGTGCTGATCTTTCAGATGAGCCCTGTTTTTTTCAGGAATCCGATCATACTAGATACCTCAGAAAAGTGGTCGCTTATCATACTGCTGCCACTGACAAGGCCAGTCAGCAGGGCTTGCAGCACTGCACTATCGTATAGTCCTACCCCTCCCCTATTTCGAGGAACAAACGAAACTTGGGAATCTTATCATACTAGAAACCGTTTATTTTTTATTTTTTTTAATTTGATTTTTAATAGGTTTGCCTGTTTATTTGCTTTGCAGCATCGCCATTTCGTGTACCCCCATTAATGCCGCGACTAATTATAGTCATATCATCTGGGAATCTATCGAAATAGGTTCAGTGTTGTCGGCTCCTTTAATCGCTGCAGCAACCACCTTCTCCACTGTTTGGAAAATGCAGCAGTGGTTTTTCTTACACAGAAAGTGCTGATCTTTCAGATGAGCCCTGTTTTTTTCAGGAATCCGATCATACTAGAAACCTCAGAAAAGTGGTCGCTTATCATACTGCTGCCACTGACAAGGCCAGTCAGGAGGGCTTGCAGCACTGCACTATCGTATAGACCTACCCTTCCCCTGTTTCGAGGAACAAACGAAACTTGGGAATCTTATCATACTAGAAACCGGATTTTTCTTCATTTTTCAATTTTAATTTTCAATGGCTTCGCCAGGTTTTTCGCATTGCAGCATCGCCGTTTCGTGTTCCCCGACTAATGACGCACCTAATTATATATATGCCATCTGGGAATCTTATCATACTAGGTTCAGTGTCACCGGCTCTTAAACTATCATTTGAATTCTGCCTACAATACAATTAAGTCAGTGTACATATTATCAGTTGACATAAAGCATTGGCCACATTCGATCCAGTTCCCCAACACACCGAATTATAATGGTTTAGTCTCCGACAACGCTACTCACGTACGAGAAGTAGTTAGTTCTCGATAAACTCCAAGCAACTTCTATTGGACTAAGTTCCTTGCTTTGTTAACGTTATAAAGCCGTCCGCTATCGGTGACTGGGATCCCCGGCCGGATAACAAAAGAATGTTTTGTTTTGTTTTTGTTTTTCGCTGGAAGAGGAACCTGTTGTCTCCCGGTGTCGTCTTTTGTCGGCATAAAATGGCGGCTCCGCCATTTGTCAGAAAATTCGCGAAACCGTGGACAGTTGTCTCCCAGAGTCGTGCATTGTCGGTCTATTTAAA
The DNA here is from genome assembly GCA_951800055.1 of Cenopis cana. NCBI lineage: Eukaryota > Metazoa > Arthropoda > Insecta > Lepidoptera > Tortricidae > Cenopis > Cenopis cana. The sequence goes on from OX637478.1 coordinate 13,542,663, forward strand.
CCATAACCCTTCTCTTTGGTTTAGTCGTAGTTGGGTAAAATGTTAATATTATTATAGCTCATATCCTGTTGTATAAATCTAAGTACCTACATTTGAAATTCTACCAAGCTTCATGTTCAGATATTCTTCCCTGGAATTACATTAACGCAAAACTTCACACGTGGGTGGATTTTTCTCCACGAAGACATGTTTTCTCGTCACAGTTATATATTACCGGTTAGTGTAGAATTTATTAAGCTTCAATGTTGCCCTTGACCATATTTTAATAGGGTACGTAGATTTCGCATAAAATGCGAAAATCTTACGGATGGAGTACGTTTCCCAAGATAGTGGCGGCTCTAGAAGGTCCTGGCGTGGGGACTTTTGGGAGACAAAAACAAGGCCTTCAATGAACATTCGTGCCAAATTTCATCAAAGTTACCAACATTTCGAGGTTACAAATTTTAGAAATAAAGGAATAATTGAAAAACTTATGCACCGAGCAGGATTCGAACCTGCGACCTCCCGGCACTCGCGGCCAGTCGCTCTAGCCAACTGAGCTATAGGTACGATTGCGAATCCTGCTCGGTGCCTAAGTTTTTCAATTTTTCCTTTATTTCTAAAATGTGTAGTTTGCGTTAGCAGCGTTACTGCTTAATACAAAATTAATTTCGAGGTTGTGCATATCTCGACTGGGTTACGCGGCCGAAGGGAAATTCTCTCTGTAAGGGTATATTTTCACTCAGCAGTACATCCTGTTGTAGGGAAAGGGAAAAGCCATTTAACAAAATCAAGGACAGCACGAGGCCCCGCATGCGGGATGCGGGGTCTTACTACCACTGAAAATAAGCTTTAAAGATGCAGGTAAAGACTAGTCAATTAATTGTAAACTTATTTAATCCAATTAGAAAAGAATAGATAGCTTGTAGCGAGGCGAGGGTAGAAATAAATAAGGTTATCATTCAGAACACGTGCGTTTGCAGTTTGTAGTTGGGACTGTTTGAAAATGGTGCAGACAAAGAAACAGCGAATACACTTACTCGAAGAAAGCTTTCCGAGCACAAACTCATCCTGATTTTATATCTCAGAAGCCATTTTTGTTCCGTTTTTATTTTTAACGTGGAAAACACACCACAAAGTGAAAAATTGAGAGACCACGCTAGCGCTCTGCTCCGCAAGTGTGCGCGACGAAATTCTATTTTTGCTTTGATCTGTCTATCAATGGTGGCGTAGGTAGCGTTCACAGGACAAAGAAATAATACACATTCTTTTAAACTATATTCCGTGGAAGCTTCAGGGTTTTTATAAATCAGCGTTAATTTTAAAAGTGTGCTATACAATGTAATCTGCGGCACACCTATACAAACAGAAACGCCAGTATTAGCAGACGCTGACGTGGCCGCTGGGTAATCAACGGTTCACGGCTTCGTTAGTATCCAGTACAATTATTGTGTTATGATCACGGCCGAGTTATGGAGACTTACTCTTTATCTACATATTCTTCCTTATTATTTCGGGTTAAAGGACTTTATTTCACAAAAGAAATTTTACATTTCACTTATTGAGAATATACTTAAGTTAGTTAATACAAAAAAGATACAGGGTGTTCGGCACATCGACCGTTAACATTTTTTGGGGTGCCGGTAGTGTCATTTGCTACCTTGAATCCTGGGTCCTAAGAGTCACGGTCATGGAGGTACTTTTTTAATGGTTTTTCCTAAATTACCCAAAATCTGTCATTCGAAGACCCATACCTAATTTTTTTGGGTATGCTTTTAAATTCATAATTTATTTAAATGTCTTTAACGTACGTGTACTTAAAAAATATTAATTTCTTGATACAAATAATACCACAAAATGAACACGTGGGTTTTTTAAGTAACAAATAAAACGAATTTTCGAAAACAAATCCACTTCTAAATTCAATAAAAAAAGTAGCAGCTATTACTGCTAGGAATTGGGTGAATCGAGCTGTCCAACTGCTAAGTTGCATCTTTCATCGATATCGGTCCGCAATATTAGTAAGCCCTAGAAAGTGAGTGATTCTTTGAGTCGATACATAACCAAAACAAACAAACTGGCTAATAATACATAGTAGCTATTAGCTAAACACAAAGCTATCCTCTTACACGGATAAAAAGGTAAATCGTATTTCCTCTTAAGACTACAAAATTGCTACTTTTACCGCATCCAAAAAAACAAGCATTTTAAAGCACATTCTTCTCGTTACTGCTGAGTATTTCCACAAACTTTGTACAAAGCTGTAAAGTATGTAAGTAGGGTGTCTTAAGCGATCTTTTTATACCCTAGAGAGTTCCGTTGATTTTAAGAGAATTATTTTTTTCTCAAACATGCTCGGAAAGATACGTTCGGGATAATAGACTGCGAAAGCCATCGTTACGTTAATGGGATTTGTATAGAAAATATGACGGCGCGGGAGCGCGTGTTCTATTTTAGTGAGTCTATAGAATTTCATTTGGATATTTCTTATTAACTACAAATACTCTTGCATTTTTTTTAGGAAAGCAATATAGATACTTCGGCCGCAACAGGGATTGCCTGCTTCGTAGCCTCGTAACAGACTCGTCAGGCAATCCCTTCCTTTCCGACGTTTGTAGTAAAATGTTCATTAAATTCCAGTCAGGTTCCGTGACGAAGGGTATATCGATCTTGTAATATACCAACTTAACAAGTTGATGAAACTTGAAATATACCAATTTGACAATTTAAGAAGTCTTATTATAAAATCGCTATAATGAAGTTTAGAGGTTTTCCCCTAATTCCTCATGGATCCCATCATCAGAAGTGAACTTTGATAACTATTATTTCTAGACTAGACCAAGGAACCCTAAAAATGATATATCTCGTTAGCCAGGCGGGTGGCATGAAGTTCAACCGCTGTAAAATATTCGTCCCACCGAGTGCTTGGCATTTTGCAGGCTGCTTGGAGTGGCGACTCAAAGCTAGATAGTAAATTAGATCCGTCGATGCATCTACTTGGTATTTAGCGGCTTATTTTCTTGAAGCATACTACGTTGGTGAGGCTTTCATGGCGTGACCTAAAGCTCCAAAAGCTGGGCTTTTTGCCGAAATCGTTAATAATCTGTTGATGTGCCAAACGGTTCGTTTCAGCCAGATTACTTTTTTTGACATTCCACATGTGGCAAAAGTTACTTCTAACTGTAAAAGCTCTGTAGCAGAAGGTTACATATATACGAGTATTTAGAAAAATACTCTGCAGCATGGGGCCTGCCGCTAATAATGTGACGTGATCATTTATTTGCTATCAAATTTTTCCACCTTTTATCCTGATTGTCCTGATTCAAACGTAAATTCGACGTTGTTAAAACGCGCTATTGCTCCATAGGGAACGATTTCAAATTGCTTTTAGAGGTGGCCGCGTTTTGCAATTTACACAGGCCAACAACCATTTTGAACAGTCGTACTTACTATACGAAATTATTTGTTCATGTCCTTTATGTCAATGATAATATAATAAAGTCCTGTAGAGATATTGTTGGTGTATGTTTTGTACAAAACAAATATAAAGAGAACTGTTTGTAAGACCTCAATTAGAATCAACAATAATAGTACATTACTTAACAAGGGCGGTAAAACAAAGAATGTCTCAGATCGCAGGTATTCGATAAATATGCGTTCTGAGGCTTTCTTTATTACCGCCCGTGTTAAGTACAAAATTTTATGTCACCCCCTGGCCAGGAAGTGGAATTTCCCGCGCGAGGTGTGACAAAAAGTAATTTGTTGACACATTTGCGTGTGTAATTTAACCTCACATCAAATATTTTGTTAACCCGTTATTATTATTACCTATGTATCTCCTTTTGAAAATCTCGGGTTTTGAGGCCCGGTCATCAGATTATAGATTGGGTAAAAATATCAGTCATTCATTCAATCATGCCGTCTATATCACTCTCGGAATGAATGAGTTAGGTGAACACTAAACAATATGAATCATGAACTGAACGGACTGCAGTATTGAAGTATATGAATCCGAACTGAATTAGTGAATGAATGAGTTACACGAGGTGAAGTACTTCATTCGAATCATTCATTCGTGAACTACTCATGTCTAACAGAAAATCCAGGGGAACCCCCGACACATTGATTTTATTGATAATTTGTATTATAACTAAATTCATCGCCTCTCAGGAAAATATTTGCACGCCTGCATGCAGGCTGCGAATACACCGTCATGTTCAATTGTGTAAGACCTTCCTGTACTGTATTCTGGCAAATAAATACTTTTGACACCACCACGCGGGCGGTTTCAGCGGTTTTCCACTTCAACCGAATCTGAGGACGTGTTAGTGGAATCGACCAACTGGGTGTTTTGTCGCTGGTTCACTAAACCTAGACTAGCTGAGAAGAGTCCAACTAACTGACCTAGCTCCGACCTCCTCCTCCGGATCGGACTGACTCTACGTGGTATGCGGCGTTACCGGGACGAATAGAGACTAAGTATGTGTCTGTGTTGTCGCGATCACGCGGTTTACATTGTTTACGAGTATTAACATGAAATATGATACTAATTGAACTGCGACATCAAGGGCTTTTCAAAGTCACCTTTGCTATTTAAGATCAATGTGAACCGCCTGCATTTGCGGTAACGTAACGTCAAATTAGTTTGATTTGCTTTGATGTGCCTTAACGAAATCACAACGTTAATGTGACTTTCCTTTTACCTTGGAAAGTTTACTTTATACAATATAAGTAATGTGGCTAAGCGAAAATGTTGAACATTTTAGTATGCGGTTCGCAATGTAGACTTCATGCACAGAAGGTCATCATCGATCGATCACGATGAGTGTCACTGTCAACAGCGATCTATCTGATCACCCTGTAGGCGTGCAAAATTAACGTTTGTACCTCTAACTTAACACGTTCAGTGAGATAAAAGTAGGTACTGTCCATTATTTATTGATTGAAGCGACGCTTGTTAGGAATCAAATCAAGGGCACCAATATGTATACACTTTTTCACCTTATTCCATTGAAATAAGGTCCAAAAGTGTATACATATTTATGACGACCATCGCACCAGCAAAGTAATATTTTATATTTTTCACCTCGTTAAATCCCCTTCTCTTAACTCCGCTTCAAGTTTACTTATAGTTAAATCTGAATTGATTACGCAAACTAGACTCAATTTACAAAGACTCGGTGTGAAATAATTTATAAGAGAATCCCGCCTTTCTAGTTCACGACTAATAGACTGTTATTTTGTCTCGGTAACCCGATTACAGTTGTTATTTGACGAACCTAAATAATTAGGTACTAACTTTGTTAACATTCAGGAGCGCTTTATTAACGTTGTTGTTTTAATAAATTATTTAATTAATTAACTGTGTTTTCCGTTATTACGTCATGTCGACCGCAAAGAAGAAGCTACGAATATAATTACGGTTTGAATAGATCAAACTACTTTTTACGTTGCTAGATTCTTCGATCTACCTATGGGCTCAAAAATAAAACGGCGTTTAGAGGAATGCTATGTAAGTACTTACTGCATTTTTTATTTAAGGTACCTACTTAAATACAAACTACAGTAGGTACATAGCATTCCTATTTTTTTAATTATTCACGAGTGGCTCTAGTGGACACGTTCATACGCTCCCAAGTAAGATTTGAAAGAGGGTTACAGGTTTACAGGCCACTGCTATGCCCAATAAATAGCTTAAATTAATAAAAACAGCGGGTCATTGTCCTCGTTGTGTCCGATATACAACCGATTCGATTATTAATTTGATCCTTTTTCGAATGAATTCTAACTTATTCATTTTTATATTTTTGGTGTCAACCACGCAACATCCCTATTGCAGTGATCAAGCTCTTTGCCAGAGTCCCTGTGAAGTTTTTATGAACCGGCTTCTGGCAGCGACTCATTGCGCTGACTTGAATCCCCTTGAGTTTAATTTTGTCCCTTGTGATACGAATTTTAGACTCCGTCAATCAGAGTTATTAAATTTGGAACACATTTATGAGCATTTTATTTCGGCGTTTTATATTGTAGGTGAATAAGAGTCGCTAGAGGACGCTATCCTGATAAGAAAGTCAAATTAAGTGGTTATTTAATATACGTACTTATTTCAGGTTTTTAGGCATTGGGTTCCTTAGGTCACGGTGTTTAAGTGCCACTGTGTGATGATGATGATTATAGTACAATTATTATGCAAGGAAATACCTAGTGACGTATTTAGGTATAAAGACAGTAAAACTTTTTATTTGAATTTAAACTTTCGTGAGACATGTTATAACTTTATTTTACTAAACGGTTAAAACTCACGTCAAGATCACAAATTAATATATACGAAGCTAACTTCGTAAAGGTTGGTGCTTAAATCCTTGGACACTCCAAGGATCCAAGGATAAGTGTCCAAGGATTTAAGCACCAAAAATCGCAAATCCGCAAATCCAAAATATATCCGAATTAAAATTCGGATATATATACCCTAGAATAATCTATCATTCTACAGAATGTTCTAGGAGCTTTACGCCAAGGGGTATAAAAGGGCGCGCGCGTTCCGGGTTGTTCAGTTTAGTACAAAATGGAACCGCGTCAACTAGGGTCAAGGAACCAAAAGATGAACACTTAAGCGACTAACCCAACTTTAGGATTTTTTTTCGGGGTGTTGTAACCTACTATATACAGGTTTAATTTTTTTATATGAATCGGTATATAATCGAGATTGAATTCCAATATTTTAAATCATCCTATTATAATAGAGTATTTTTTTAAAAATAATCTAAGCAAAAGTATGCCAATTTGCCCAGAAGTTGAACAGTGTGCCCTAATTCTGAACACTTTGACACCATTAGATGAACGAACACTTTCGCACCAATTTACTCCATTGATAACGGTGTATGTTAATACAGATGAATGAAATATTAGTGTAAAATGAGCAAACCTATTTATTTATGCATTGTCCGGGCATTTATAAGCAAAAAAAATAATGTGCGAACTTACATAATACTATAAATAATATTTACCAAAATAATACAGTAAACTAGAGAACGTGAAAGCTAAGGATGGGTAAAATTGCCAGGTTTTATGCTAATTAGTAACTTTGGAGTAAAGACGTTCATTTACTAACCACTGCCTAAATCATGAACGACTAAATTATGTTAGTTCAAGTTTTGGACACGATAGCTGTGAAATGAACGAACCAAAATCAACAAAGTGTTCACATATTGGAATAGTAGCCAGAAATTGAACTTGTTAATTTTATTCGTTCAAGTTCTGGCCTCAGGTTCTATGTTGAACAATGGTATTTTTCATAGTAAAACAAACTCCAAAATAAACGTTTTGTCAATAGAAAGTTGCGTTCAACTTTTGGTTGAAAAATCAACAACAAAGAAACGATTAATTTAAGCTATAGAGGTTCTTATTATCTTTTCAATAGGAATTTAAATCAATGTTTGAAAAAACGACACCATGCCCGAAAGTTGAACGCCGTTCAACTATTAGCTCAGGTACACAAAATTGGAACCATAACTTGAACAGCAAATATCTCCCAAATTATTAAAAAAATATATTTATCTAATATATAAAAATGTAAAGGCATTAATCAAGAATCTATTTCACTCAAAACCTTGTAAGTATACGTTATATTCAATTTTATACGTAATTTAATGCTTAAATTTGAGAGCGCTATCCTTAGTAAGATCTCCATACAAACGGAGTTTTTGGCGCGAGGCCTGGATTCAACAGCGGCTTATAGCCACGTGTGTACGGTTACAGCCTGGGAGTTTAATTACCAGCCTAGACAAAGGATTGCCGCGTTAGAAAAAAAATATTCCGAAAGGGTAAAATATGTCACGATTTTTTTATTTCAATTTTTCGGTCGAATGTTCAACTATTGGGGTGTGTTCATCTTTTGGTTCCTTGACCCTACGAGCGATCATGCTTTACGAGCATAATCTAGGAACGAGTGCAAGGCGAACGGCCGAGAAAATTAACACTGCGTTTGGACAAGGCTCTACTGCTCATTCCACAGTGAGCTATTGGTTTAAGTCTTTCGATAAGGGAGATACGAGTTGTGAAGACAAACCTCGCTCCGGTCGGTCAGTTGTCTTCGACGAAGACCTTTTACGCTCACATTTGGAAATACATCCGGATGCGACTACCAGGGACTTGGAGAAGGAACTTGGGTACGACCATTCCACTATAATTCGGCACCTGCATGCAATGGACTACCACAAAATAATGAGTCGGTGGATACCCCACGCTCTGACAGACAGCGAGCGCGCAGCACGCGTGACCATCTGCGAAAGTCTCCTCCTGCAACCACACAGACAAGACATTCTCAGGTCTATTGTCACTGTCGACGAATCCTGGGTTTACTACAACAACGAAACGCGGCAGGCCTATTGGGTTCCACGCGGAGAAAGGGCGCCAACGGAACCAAAGCCAGATCGTCATGGACAAAAGATAATGCTATCAGTTTTCTGGGATTGGCAGGGCATTCTCTATTGGGAGCTGCTAGACAAGAAGCAGACTATTAACTACTATTTATGGAGAGCAACTGCGAAAGTTAGCCTCAGAAATAGCGACTAAGCGTCCGAAAAGGCTGTCAAGCATGCGAACACGGTACGGCTACATTGAATTGAATACCAAATGGCCTAGTCCTCCAAAAGCTCGAATCATGCATGAAAACAGTGTAGTTTGTACCTAATTGCTTTTAAAAATGCGATCGCGTTTTGTATATTTAAAAACCAATTATAATATACCCTCGCCAGCGTGCTTGCTCTTATTAAAGTTTAATTTGCTGCGCCTTCCGAGCTTCGTAGGTACTCTTTTTATAGCATGGCTTAAATTGGCCTAAGGTACTTTTATACAGCACAGTGCTGGGGAAACTCGCGATAAAATGAAAGTTTGCAACAACCAACCCGGTGAGCCCTCGTTTAAAAATATATTTAACGTACTCACCAAATTACTTACTTGGGTACCTGAGTTTGTTACTAGCTACTGCTGACAATTTATTGTATTCCTGTAACTACACAGAAGTTTCGTTCGCAATGTTTAAATTAAAACGTCATTTCATGTATTTTAATTGAGACAAACAGAACTTCTCAATACCTATGCTTTTGGAACGAGTATGTATCATTGTTTGTTACATATGTCACGTAGGTATGCAATGTATGTAAAAGAGTTAAGGAAACTGAGGACAATTTATGGCTAATAATGACAACATGTGGTGAAAAGAACAAGAATCCGTTTTTGTTGTCCGTTTTGTTTTGTTTTTTTTTTCCCTGGGAGAGGACGGGTTAAACGGGGTTTAACGAGTTTAAACAGGTAAACAACAAAAAAAAACAGGTATCATCAGTATTTATAACAAAAATTAGTTATAGGTACTCATTAGTATAGTAAAGGTATGTGTGTGCCACTAGCCAACCCAGGGTGCTAATACTCCTAATATTTGCACAAATACCGTAAGTTTATGACTAAGTATAAGCCAAAGTATGACATACGCTTTTTACGCCACAACAACAAAGTAATGCAAAGCGTAAAACCAAAAGCAAAATCTAGGAAAGGATTGTTTTAAGGTAGGTTTTATTTACCCCACTACAACCAGTCATCCGTCACTATATCCATTAGAATGGTATGACATCACAAGCCAGGACATAGGGTTTTAACTTTATTTTTGCATTGGCCATTAACTAGTAGGTAGGTACTAGGTACCTAAATTTGTAACAGAACTTGTTACAAAAAATATTTTGCTCAAAAACAAATCTTCTGAAATGCACTCATACTCAACTTGCTAGGCTCAAAGCATTGTGCCGTGTAATTAAATTCTGCATAACGGAATGCGTTCTTCATAAAGCAATGTTTGCACGTGACAAAGGGCCGGCTAGGCGGGAAGTGCTAAATGACTCACACTCGCTCTTTTAAACTCCTGTTTCACTCACCTCTATCTATCTAAATAGAACCTTGTGGTACCGTAAATAAGAATCACATTTCATAACAGAGTGAAGTACATGTATGACGTTGAGAAGGTAAGAGGATTACTCACTTTGTATGCGTCTGTTTTACGTTAACATTCCGAGAGTTCGCGATTTTAATTCTGTTAATTGGATTGCTTTAAAGTGATGCCGTGGAAGATGTTTTTTAATGCTGCTTTTATGTAATTTTCTTGTTTTATGTTTCTAATATACTAAGTGGGCAAGTAGATGCATAATGTGGAATTTTAATCTCAGTTACATTGTCGCCTGCCAACCTCCATTAAACCTACCTACATTCTTTATTCCTACAAAGCTGCCGGCCGCACATCAGCATCCGTCCGAGTAAGTATTATAATAAAGAACGCAGGCAGCGTCGCGGGTTACAAAATATACCCAACATCCACCCCGACAGTTGATTAGTACATACACGGTCTAAGTATCGCTCTATTGGGCCCGGCATAACATCGCAACGCGCCGAGCGAGGTGTCAAATATATGAAAACACATCCTCGCACATCTCTGGTGGAAACGCAGCCTAAAAACCAGTCAGGTTCAAAAAATTATATGTATATTTGTGGCCCGATGCGTAATTCTGCATATCGTTACAAAATCACAACCTATGTCTAACTCGTACCTTTTAAAAGATTGGTATAGATTATAATGTCCACGAAATCCGAACCACACGATATTTTTCACTAAAATGCTCTTTAAATTGTTGGTTCGCTCCGCTGTATTAAAGACAGGCAGAGATGTAAGCCTAAGTGAGCTTGAATAACTTATAGCTTAAGAGCTTACATATGGCTTTCGTTAATTTTATGTATTCCTCGCTTTAGAGCTTAATCGTATAAAACATACACTACAAGTTTAGTCGTTGCATTAAAAATTAAATTTAATGGCTATAATTATTCTGAACAATGTATAACCAGTTGCAAGCTCGTGCTGTTTGTTTATTTCATTAAAATTTCGGTGTTAGGTATTTACAATGGCCGGTTAGGTATAGGTACTTGTATGATGATAAGATTTGAATTATGATTATTTGTGGACTTGGAAATTTTCACCTTTTAGGCAAACGTTAAAAAGTGTTTTTAGTAAATAAATAATTTTTAAATTTTTTACTTTTTTTTACTTGATATCATTCGAGTTGAATCAAGGAATTAAGCTATTACAGCATAATCGTTAATATAAGCTATTAAAGCATATTCCGTTCCGTACCATTGGTTCAACGTCAACGACGCATATGTCCGTCACGGCGTGCAGTACGTATCAACTTAAATACATTTGGGTTCTTTGTATTTGACATTTCCGTGAATAGCGTGTGAGGGTGTGAGTGAGTGAGCGTCGAAATGGTTTAACCCTTTGACCGCCAAGAATCTATAAAGTGGTTGTTGTCGTCGTGCCCACCACGCCAACAACCACTTAAAAGGTCGGAGTGAAGGTGTACTTTGATCACGAATAAAATCACTTATGAACTGTTTTAATTTGTTTTATTGGTTTAGACATTACACCAATTCAACAGTGCTTGGCGTGGTGGGCACGACGACACACTACCGCTTTGGCGGTCAAAGGGTTAAATATGTCAAGATATTTTATTGTGCCAAAGGCTCTGAAACAATGCCGAATATGGCATTAGATTGATGATGGGTATTTATTTAATTTGGTACATTCCAAAGTTCGTGATAATACCATCGTCTAAATGAAGGGTAACTTTTAAGACACAATATTCCCTAACTGGCGCATCAGCGCGCACTGTGGAAATTATTTTGCTCAAAAGATCAAAAATGTCATTACATAGATTGATACAACATAAGACAATCATCTGCAGCCTATCAAAATGATATTTCTGATATCCATTAAATCCCCGATCATCGGAAATCCGGATACTTATCTTAGCAGAATTATATCTGAGAGGGTTACTGCAGTATGGCCTGCCAATTTATCTGGGATATCTAGAACCTTTTAATGTGCCGGGATAAGGTTTATAATGGCTTGGATACTTACATGGATAAGTTTGTGGGTCAAACCGCTGCATCCTCTAACACCTGCACTGAACGCGTGATGTGAAAGCCGAATACTGTCCTATTTGCACAAAATGGCGATTATTCGTGTGAAAATGTCAACAGTTACGTTCTTTCGTGCATGAGGCATCTGCTTTTTGTATCACTATCTCAATTCTGCAAGCTAACCTTGTAGAATTGAGATAGGAAATTACCTACAAGTTTTTGTTCATGGTGCCATTCGAACCAGTTTTTAGATACGATCAAATGTCTATAATCAAAGAATCTATAATTAATTAATTAGAGCACAATAAAGGGCAAAACCACTACACTCCTTTTTTTGGGCAGTCGTGTAAAAACTAGGGACAAACCTAGCTCGATCGACGCTATAGCGGCCCTCAAAAAGGCTTCTACAAATTGACACAGGCTAATGACGTCACGCGTACAGTGTTGAACCAATCGTTTTATATGGGAAAATAAGGATATTGCTGTTCTAGTCGTGAATGTACATTTTTGTTGCTGCTTTACAATTTATTACTTATTTTGTTAATTTTATTTGACTTTTGGACGATACAAAAATAAATATTTTTTCGATTTTTTGATGTTACATATGTTCTTATGATTTTTGAAAGAAATTGAAATTTACAATTCATTGTGATATTTTGATGGTCTACTAGTAGGTATCCAAAATACCCAAAACTATGTCATCATAATGAAAGTAGATAGCAAAGAGAATATAATCACTACGTTTTAGTAGACAGGTTCAGTGATCCCGGCAAATATCAAGTCAAGTTTAATGTATCCTTTTATTCCATTTATAGTTCGTATCTTAATTTTAATTTTTTCCTGATTTGGATTCCGAAATCCGAACCTTCATTATAAAACATCTGCTACGTTCGGTCGAGAAAGACACCCGATCCTCTTTTGGTCTTTGAAGTCGAGTACTTACCGGATTATTGGGGACAAGAGAGACTGTACATCAAAGAGCGTTCCATGTGGTAATCATAATGATGAATCAAATACCTACTACCTAATAAATAATATTATCATTATAAATGATTGATTCGAGTTGAGTTGGCGAAAATCGATAGAAATATACACTTGTGATTTGGTTTAAAAAAATAAACTGCGGGATGCCATTAAGTTTTTGACGTTTTGAGGTTATGTTTACTAAACGTTAATTGATATTTCTTCTAGCTAAATTTTCCCATTTTTGATGAAGAATCGGCCTCGGCCGGAATGGCAATTGCAGGCTTCGTATTATACGGATAATTAAACGGACTCGCAAGTTCGTGCGCTTAAATAGCACAGCCTGCAATTGCCGACTTCCCGGGCTTCCCGGCCTAGTAAATGTACTATTTCATTATATTTTCGCTCACCCTAGCGTTGATAAGTAAATCAATGTAATACATCATTGCGTCCGAGTAATTTGGTTTTTCTAGGCAGGGAAAATTAAGCTCCTTAATTAGAAATGTGAACGTACCACATATAACATACACATTCCACATTTGGCACAGCTTCAACTATATCACTGCTCCGGGATACTCAATTATTCTACAAATGTATGTTATCGTACCTTTGTTTCATACAAAATAAAATAATTTTTCACACCACCTGCTCGCCAATGCCCAATTATAATTTGTATAATAGGTACGATACGATAGGTACCAGCTATTCGATTAATTGGACAGTACCCTTACCATGAGTTTGCAATGTTTGCATTATCGTACTCGCTAGCGACTGCGCAAACGATTTAGTATGGACAAAAGTACAGCGCCTCTGGCGGTTACGCAATAGAACTAAGAATCGCCATACTAAATCCTTTACGCAGTCGCTAGCGAGTACGGTAATGCAAACATTGCAAACTCATGGTAAGGGTACCGATCACCGAATGAAACCAGAATGCATGTTACAGACTGAATGTTGAGATTTTGAGATGGATCGTGTGGAGTGCCGAGAATGGACCGATTTATTTAGATATCCATACTAATATCATAAATGCAAAAGTGTGTCCATCTGTCTTTCTATCTGTAACCTTTTCGCTTAAGCCGCTGAGCCGATTAGATTTTTGGTATGGAGATTGTTGTTGTCCCAAGGAAGGAAATAGGATACTATTTTGTGTGGAAGAGTGATAACTAGGTTAAGCGCCTGAAATAAAAGAATAGCAATTAAATTCTAACGCGATGAACGAGTTTTACGCAGACAAAGTTGCGGGCAAAAACAGCTGAGTATATGAAAGCCATTGTCGACAAACTATGAGCCAATCGCCTGCATGGGCCACTTCGTACCTTGTCACAGTGACATTGATATGAGAACTCGAGCGGCTTTTATATAGATTTTCACTGTGACAAGGTAGGAAGTGGCCTAAAAATCAAATTGGTTGACCATACCATACCTAATGAGGAGGGATAAAACCCATGTAACAAGAAGAGTATTAGATATGAACGTAGATGGATGCAAGAAACGAGGTAGGCCAAGGCTGATATGTCGAGTGAGAGATGAAATGAAAAAGAAGGACGTGAAATGAAGACATGACGACTGACAGAGATGTATGAAAGAAATAGACACATGCTTGACATGCTGACCCCAAATAAATGGGAAAAGAGCCGGCGAATGATGACTATATTATTGGTTTTCATCGATCAAATGTCAGTCGATAAAAATTGAACAATTCTTTGAACACAGAAAATTCGTGTAGGTACCTAAATTTTTGTGTAATACACATTATAAGTAAATAGGCAAGTACTGTTGCGTTAATTTGTATCTAAGGACCTCAAATCAACCAAATTAGTGTATTTAAAGACTCGACAAGATCTCTCAAATTAGAACACGGGTTAAACTGAAAATTAACCGGTTACCATTGCAATTTAACGACTTTGAATCTTGCAGAGATTATGGCAAAGGAGGAATCTTCCTTTCTCTTCCTACGGACGAAGTTTGAAAAAGACAATGTATCTGCTGAAAATACAGCACTTCGGAAGCAGGCAATAGTCGTTGGCAAGCAGTGCCCGTTAAGTATTTTGTCGTCAGCTAAAACCACTAAGTACGCGGAAAATTTGCTCGCTCTTTTAGCAGGGTTCGCCATTTCCGGTGCAGCCACCACTTCC
The DNA here is from genome assembly GCA_951800055.1 of Cenopis cana. NCBI lineage: Eukaryota > Metazoa > Arthropoda > Insecta > Lepidoptera > Tortricidae > Cenopis > Cenopis cana. The sequence goes on from OX637478.1 coordinate 13,557,701, forward strand.
GCCCGTTAGCAATGTACTAACGAAATGCAGAACACAATTGTTTATCTATGCCAAAGATTATATTTTAGATTTATTTAAGATTATTTATATTATAGTACTTATACTTATTTAGGTGAATGACATCACTAAGGCAGTTGAGCTTATGTACACTCTGGTAATTGTTCTGAAACTGAGCCGTGCAAGATTGTGCTGATTACGTTTTTCAAAATTATGATAATTTTGCAGTTTTGTTAAATAAAACATAGTTCGAGGTGAGTTACACTTAACTTTTTAAGTATTATTGTATCCTATTGTTTCATCTAATATGTAAATTAAATATGTTCACCCGATTTTGCATTATATTGGGTAAAGGTAGGTACCTAATATCTCTGAACATCCAAACTTTTTCATTTATAATATCATTATCAAGTAAGATACAACAATACCTATAGATCAAGCAACTTTAAAAATGAGTAGATATGGTAATTTTTTGCTTCACCTGTTTCTTTATATAGTCCCTAAGTAAGATATTTGCCATGTAATATTAAAAAGCTTTTCAAGATGCTTGGCGCAGTCAGCCAACGTAAAACCAAGGCTTATAGTAGGTACTGACCTAAAAATTATGTACCTCTGGGATTTGCGGTAGTGTCGCATAAAAGAAACTCCGTCCGAGTGAGTGCGACGCAGAGCTTGGGTTTATATATTATCACTAGTTACGTGTACGGGCGTACACCTCGGAAGGTGTAGGTACTACCCGCCACAAAATCTGTGCACCTTAACGTGTGACGTCATTTCAGAGTTTATACGGCATCGCGATCCAGGAGATGCCTAATGATGTGGCCATCAGGTAATACAGGTATAGTTTATATCACGGACGGATTAACCTTTTTACCGCCACAGTAGATTCCGTAAGTTGTGTCTCTCATGCATAAGACTGAAAATGAACCGTACTTGATAGCACATTGCTTGCCTATTCATCGACTTGATATGATATGTATGAAGTAATAACGTGTGGGGGCACTAAATGTACTGACCACAGGTACTTTGATTGAAGCATTGATTGATGGGTCATAAACACTTGCAACAAAAATAAAAGTCTCTCCTGTGGTCAATAGTTAACGGCTTATGAGCATGTGAGTTATGATTTTTTTATTACATGGATTTATAGCACCGGAGACGCCGTTTATGCGGGTTACTAGACCAATCCAAAATTAAGCTTTGTAGCCCTTAACTTTTGATATGTCAATAGGAAAGACGCGAACCTAAATCTGTTTATGACCCTGATAGGTACATAAGTTACGATAACGAACCGTGTGCAATACAATTATGGGAAAATCGCACCACCGCGGTGCACCGTCACATTGAAAATGAAAACAAGCAGCCCGCCTACTTATGCATGAAAATGTAAATTAGCACGACGCGACGACGAATACCAACGTCAATTATTATTCACAAGGAAAGGTTGCTAAGCGTCTTTTAAAGCAGAATAACTAATAAGGGAATATTCATTAATGCAAGTGATTCGTCATCTTGCAATTACTTGCTGAAATGAAAAAGATGTCCCATAGCTCTTATGTGGGTGAATTAAGGTTTTGGTACATATTTATGAAAGGGTTCATTCGATACATATTTTTGCACTTGACTGTACCATTAAAGGTCGCTTATTCGTTTCCCGGTAAATCGACAAAATATATATTACTGATACGTTTAATAAAAAAGCCTAAGTAAAAAGTTTTCAAAGAGATTCATTGACCTAAGTAATTGGAATTGGACTGGATACAGGTAAAGATTTACCTAAGCTAAGGATAGGAAATTAAGCTTCTATTTTACTAAAACATGTTACCATTTCAGGCACATATTATCCTTACGAATATATGCAGGAACATATGTTTTAAAATTAATTGTAGGTACAAGAAAAACACGTAATGTCCCAAGTAATCTGAGGGGCTATAAGATGATCGCATAAATATCGGGCTTGTAGAATTCGCCCTCTCTCACTTAACTTGACAGTAAAGGACGAATGCTATATTTTGTCCGACATGTAAGCGATCATCTTAGCCCCTCTGACGTAAACATATTATATCCGCAATATAGGTATGTCTACTAAAAGAGAGGCGTTCATTTTAAAATTATTTTTACTCTATTTCCCCCGTCTGAAACGATTCTTGTCAGTTTACACTTATTAGTGGTAGCCGTACAAGCCCAATTTCAAAGAAAAACCGCAAATCGATGTACAGTTTAGCCATTTGGCACATGCATACTAGAGGTCAAAACAAAATTTTTGACCCGCAGTTCCTAAAAAAATTTCCCTTAGGAGGGGAGTGCGGGGACTTTTCTTTTTTTGTATGGAAAAAAAAAATTTTTTTTCAGAAACCTATCGTGTGTGGTATCATATGAAAGGGCATTTTGAGACGATTCTAAAAATATACCACATCATTACATTTCAGGCATTCTTTTTTAATTATCACAGAAATAATTTTCGAAACATGCCAAGTTTGGGCTCCTCCAGACACGATATGGCTGATTTTTTTTTTGTACAATATACCACAAATGATACTTGATATCCTCATATCTAACCTTAAGAAAGCAATTTGGAAAATAATTTCAGTAAGTATTTTTTATTTATTTTTCAAGATTACTAAGTGACACAGTTCTACTTCAATACCTATTTTACGAGACTTATGGAACTGTACTGAAGATACAGTACATATTAATCATAAAATGATACGTAGTATCCATATATCCAACGGGAAATACCTCTTTAACCCTTTAACTGCGTCTTTTCATCAGTTGGTATAGTTGTTGTGGTAGATACTGACTTATAAAGTGGCTGAAAGTTGAATGAAAAATGTTTATTCCTGTTGTTTTTATTTACATTACACTAGCCACTCACTTGCTTTTGACATTTAGAAAACATGGCCTAAATTGGCCCATAGAGAACTACCTACACAGATAAAAAACAAAAATATTGTACCCAACTGATTGAATAGTTTTCATACCGTTGTCATCTGTGTTTCTTAATCAATTAATACTAGGTATTAATGTATGCTGTTAGAGTCTTCCACAGATTAAAAAAAAATGTTTTGTTTTTTATTTTACTTTTCACTTCTCATGCTCGAAAAGTGTGTCATATTTGACTTGTGAAGCGAGGCTAAAGTAGTACATTTAAGCCCTAGGGAAAATATGTATACATATTTATGATTTACAAAACATTTTAATTTGACCAATCAAAATATTTCACCGATTAAATCCACCAATCACAGAAAAGTAATTTGGCAGATTAAAACATATTTGGTAAAAATATCAACCAACCAGAAAACAGCTTTACTAAAATCGACCAATCAGGAAAGACGTTTTTCAGTTATTTAAACTTACTGAAATTATTTTCCAAATTGCTTTCTTGAGGTTAGATATGAGGATATCAAGTATCATTTGTGGTATATTGTATAAAAAAAAAATCAGCCATATCGTGTCTGGAGGAGCCCAAACTTGGCATGTTTCGAAAATTATTTCTGTGATAATTAAAAAAGAATGCCTGAAATGTAATGATGTGGTATATTTTTAGAATCGTCTCAAAATGCCCTTTCATATGATACCACACACGATAGGTTTCTGAAAAAAAATTTTTTTTTCCATACAAAAAAAGAAAAGTCCCCGCACTCCCCTCCTAAGGGAAGTTTTTTTAGGAACTGCGGGTCAAAAATTTTGTTTTGGCCTCTAGTATGCGTGTACCAAACGGCTAAACTGTACATCGATTTGCGGTTTTTTTAATCGTACGGCTACCACTATATGAATAATTCAAGAAGACTGCAAACCAGGATCATTTAATATTGTTAGAGTAAAACCGGGATCTCGAATGCAACTCCGAATAAAATAACGACCGTGGAAACAGACGCCGTTACAGTCATTTCTCGGAAGATTTTGTTCTTGCCGTCCCAAGTCCCAAGTCTCTGATTTATTTTATCTAAAAGGACCACGTAGCCATGGAAACTCGATTCCCAATTAAATTGAAAGGAAGATTCGGAGATGTAATCATAATGAATTCCGTACTTGATTCGTGTTGCTATGTTTGGTATCGATATGTAAATAGTTACCTTTACAATCGACTACATTTTCATCATGTTTCTGTTGTAGCAAGGTTAAATAAAATAAGTAAAAAAACCGACCAAGGGCCTGTCGGATCACGCACAACGCACAACGAAGGGTCCCGTACCGACATCTAGCAGTCCACTTTTAAAAACACCATGTAATACGATGAATCAAAAAAGGTCGTATCTACATAGGGAAGTCACGGCACTTAGGTACGTCCTTTTGTTTGGGCAAGACAGTTTTTCAGTGGAAACTCAAAAACCCTTAATCCCATCTTGTTCGAACCAAAATTCGTTGAAAGTATTTATTATTGTACACCACCTTAATTTTTTTCAGAATTGTAATATTCATAGTTTGGAAATTAGAGGGGGGGGGGGGGGGCATTTTGTACAACTTTAGCAGCTATTATCTCGCCAACGATTGACTTAAATGGAAAACTTTCTTAGTAACCTCGAAAAGCCCATCCAAAATACCCCTAACAACTACATGCATTAAAAAAAAAGTTTTAGCCATTCTGGCTATGGAACCCTGAAAACATCATCTTGAAGGCTTAACAATTCTACGCAAAACTTAGTATATAAAAGAATCGTTCATAGTTATTTTGTCAAGAGCAAGTTACTTATTGAGCTCAAGCACAAACAATTCCTGGAGCGGACGCAATCCCGTTACGTTTTCCTCCTTTAATATTTTATTCTAGAAAATTGAGTGCCTTTGATCGGTTCACAATAGAAATATCGAGACCCAACTAATAGCTTGTCAAATTATTTACTTGGGCAATAACGGCCATTTCAAGTACCTACACCTGAAAGCCGCTGAAAAGGAGAAAAAAGAAAATACTCGGCCTGTGAGAAGCGTCACGCAACTTTCACTCCCCTCGTCACGGAGTCTTTGACTCTTCGCTCCACAAATGTCCGCTTTCAACACCTAAGTGAAGCTATCGCTGACCGTTGGGACAGATCCCTAAGCGTGGTAATGGGTTGGTTAAGATCAAAAATTATTATTTCTATAATCCGAGCCACAAGCATGTGTATCCGCGGGACACGACAAGTTCAGATCAATGAAACAATTCTTTGGTTTCCATGATGGGGCAGCTCTACCCAATATAGAACCCCGTTAGCTATTTCTGCTCATACAGCCTTATATTTTATACCTGAAAATGTATAGTGTAGTTACTTACAGTGTGAATAAAGATTAACTATATAATTTCAAGTACCTACTCGTATAACGGGATTCTACAGGTAGGTACCTAATGCCTATCTAAGATGGATATTAGGTATACGTATACTGTTCATACTCCTAATTAACCATAGTGTAAACATATTTATTCATTTGAACTTGAGAACTACCTACATACTACTTCCTTATTTTAATACTCGTACTTTAATCTATATACCCGTCGTATACCAGTCCCTGGGATCCCAGGGCAGATAACAAAAGAATGGCATTGTTTATTTTTTTCGCCGGGAGAGGACGGCTCCATATTAAGTCTATGACTATTTTAGACAGCAAGAACACATTTGCTACCAATATTACGCCGTACTACCTAACTAAATTAAATTAAGAATAAGAATATATGATTGTAATTAAAGTACATATTACCTAACCATGACGGCTCCCAAAGTCTGAAACTGACCTTTAGCTAGAAGGTTACAGTAACGAAGTACCTAGATTATTTAAGGCATAACATTTAGTTACTGAATGAAATATTATATTTTGGCCCGAGCACATACAGTAAACTAATTTGATATCTGGACCAATTCGTTAGCGGCTTTTAAGTCCCTATATTAGGTCGATTTAGGTACACTATGACAAGGTACGAAGTGGCCCAGAAACCAAATTGGTTGACCGCACTTACTTTCTCCTAATAGTAATTATTATAATTGGTGGCTCGAAGAAAGAAACAGGTTTTTTTTTTATAGAAACGCCCTTCAACAATATATTTTGATACATTATCACGTGCCTATATACAACGTGTAGGCGTAGCATCTCGTTACTGCCTTGATTTGGCATAAGCATGAGGTTACCAAGTTCGGTAATTTCGGTATTAATATTATTAGGTTATAGGATGGGTGTTGACAATCCATGAATCATTACGCAAGTTAAGTTTCCTTATCTTCATATTTATGGTACGGTGTCAGTGGCGTCCTCTTCCTCCGAGATGGTTCCAGGGGTTAGTTTTGACATTCGGATTCCAGTTAGGAATTATGACGTCACGATGGGTTGGTTTTCGCGGCAAACCACTAACTTGAATATCCCTAGCCACTCTCTCATGCGGCAAAACTTCAAATTCTTCGGTCATGTCAATGCTTCTTCCATGTCGTCCTCTCCCGCCGAGACTATCCCATGGATTCGTTTTAACATGAGGATTCCAATTCGGAATTATGACATCACGATGGGTTGGTTTTCGCGGCAAACCACTAATTTGGACATCCCTAGCCACTCTCTCATGCGGCAGAACTTCAAATTCATCGGTTATTTCAATACTTCTTCCATGTCGTCCTCTCCCGCCGAGTCTATTCCATGGATTCGTTTTAACGTGAGGATTCCAGTTCGGGATTATCACATCACGATGTGTAGGCTTCTTAAGAGCGGGAATTTGGATATCACGGGTGGTCCGGGCATATATTGGGAATTGAGGTACTGGTTGAGGCAGACGTGGTCGTGGAAACAAAGGCTTCGGTCGGAGAGGATTGAGATGACCAGGCAATCGAATTTCACGTGCGTTACGTCTGTTGAAACCCGGGTGCGTAGGACCTGTGTTTCTGCTACCGCTCGATGTTCTAGGACTTCCACCGCCTCGCTTAGCACTCGGTGAATCAAGGCTTCGTGCGTTTCGTCGGTTATACCCAGGATGCGTGGCTCCGGTATCACGGCTTCCAGATGAAGTTGAATGACTGCCACCTCCTCGTTTTGCACTGGGAGAGTCTAAGCTTCGTGCAGTTCTGTCCAGTAGCTCATCTTCATGTAATAATGAGACTGGAACATCTTCTAAAGCTAACGTTGACAGTTCACTTAAATCTCTGGCACGGCGTAGAACTGGTTTCCGACGTGGTGGCCTGTATGTCGGCTGAATAAACCTCTGACAGGCAGACTCTGCTACAAATAATACCAGGATTGCTCCCAGTACGATAGTTACTTTCAACATCTTGTGTACAACTCTATGGATCGACTCAAACTAATGACTTCATTTCAGTGTTCTTTATTTATACTGCGGTTTGAGGAAACGTAAGGTTCTTACCCGGCGGCATTCTTAAGATAAAAGTAAAGGGGAAGACCTGTAGGGGATTTGTTTGCTTAGTTTAAGTATACGAATGAGTTCATAAGCCTTGAAACAGTGATATCGCATGACCTATGTGGTAGACATGCTCTCTTTGTTTATTTGTGTTATCTAAATAGATAGAACATGACGCATAACGTCTCTATAGTGGGGACTATTTAGCGAATCTAAAGATAACTATTGAGAAGTTGTAACGGTACGAGTATCCATGTCATTATAGAAATAGTATTAAAAGGGGAAAGCTTAATTCGTGGCTTTTATTCGGTAATTTTTTTATTTGGAATCTTCTTATGTTAATAATTTTATCATTTAAAAGTGGGATTTCATAAGAAAATATATCAGACTCACATAAGTGCAAACAAAACACCGGAATAAAGCATAGTTACAAAAGGTATTCATATTCATACGCAGTACTATCGGTATTTAGAGTAACGGGAGTAAGCGAATTGCAATCTTATTATTATAGCAATAAAGTTTAACGACATAACAGGAGAGGGTTCCGCGCAAGAATTCGGAACATCTACATAAAACTCTAATGATACATAATCATCAAAATATTATTATTTTTCAATATTAGCAAATCATTATAAGTAAATATTTAAAAATAGAGAACGAGGAACTAGTATAAAGTCATTCATAAACATACCTATATTTACATTGATTTAACGCTGTACTAAGATGGCGTACAATAGCATTAAATTTTTACCGAGTGTCCATCAGATTTCAACCTTATTAGCTAGGCCATAAAGACGGAGAATTACTCTATTTCATAATCCTGGCTACTATGGCAGCTGTAAAGGAGCGTTTACTACTTTAATTGTTGGAGAGTCATGGTTGCATTTAGGCAAGTTGTTTAGAACTGTATGATGTTAATGTATAATAAGATAATTAATTTGATTATGATAATAAAAGACAAGTAAAGTATAATATTGAATTAGAATCAAAGTAAACGAGACAGATCAAAGGAAAGAGTTAAAAGACAGAGAAGTAACATATAGGAATGAATACAATTTACCGTATATATAAGTCCGACAGTTATATAGCAAGTTGGTCAAGTCGATTTCATATTAAAATATCTTTCAAGAAACTGTCAATTAGGCTTTGTTTCTTATTTTTGGAAACTAAATAAATTATTGATGATAGTGAATGGGAGCAGCACAAACATACAATTATATTAGATGTGATTAAAGTAATTGCTATTTACTTTAGTCAAATAAGAGTAATTATTAATAGACAAAAAGTAAGACAGCAGGTAGTATAAATATGTTTCTAGATATCAATAGTTATGCGTGTTTAATACATTATATCTTTGTTTTTCTAGTATTACTAGAGTTGCATATACCAAGCATTTGTTGCAAACTGCATTGTCAAGTGATTAGCTCAAACCAATCTTATTAGTAAAGGAATAGGGTTGAGATAATGAAGAACCAATTACTAACTTGAACTTGTACACGTATAAACGAGGCACAATTGGTACAAGTCCTTGTTCCGGAGTCAATAGTACAGGCAAAAGAGAATTTGAACCTAATTGGTATGCGGTTAGGGTTGAGTATGCTTTGGGTTGTCACTTCGTGTGGTTACGCGCATTGCGCTGCGTGGAGCGCCTGAGTCGTGTAAGCATGTTTAGCATGCGTAGACATGGTTTGGGAGGTTTATGGCGGTGAAGCGAGTATAGCGCGCAGCTGCGTAGGTTGGCGGACACGGATAACGATGTGCAGTCGGCTTAATCGGTTTTAAGTAAAATTGAATCTTATGGCTATGGTAATAACGCTCGTCGAAGTATTATTTTCGTGTAAGGATTAAGCTTGGAAATATGGGTATAAATAGGCTGTGACGGAGCTGCTTCGGGCATTCTTGTATCGACCGCGAACTGGTAAAGGTCACTGGGCTTACGTACCGCGACATTATTGGTGGGTGTAGTCATTATGGTTGAGATTCCAATACTATGTGGTCACCCGCTGGTTGAGGAATTTCTCTCATAATGCTGTTATTGTGTAATCTTTATGGTCGAGACCCTAATATTATGTATTCACTTACTGGTTGAGGGGTTTCTTTCATAATTTAACTTTGTTTTACTTTTTTATTTTTATCTTATTGGGGTTGAGTTTTTAATCGTTTTTGCTGCCCAGAACCTTGCCTAGACATACAGTACGTCTAACAGAACAATGATTATCGAGTAACGGTGACAAACAATCAGTGTTCTGGAGTTCAGTAAATTCTTCAGCCTTGAGAGTGGGCTGACGTCTTTTTTTACCAACATAAAGACGAGTTCGACCTCTCCTGTTCTCCTGGGTCCCACTGGTATTAGCTGAGACTTGGCCTTCGCGATTGAAGATGGGCATAGACGTGTATACGTCGCTAGTTGAAGCGTACCAGCCTCGGAGTTCAGTCTTGTTAAATATATTTATATATTCTTTTATATACATGTTAAGGCGTCCTACTCACACCGCCCAGTCGTATTAGACGTGTGGGGGGGGACAATTACACGGATTATAGGTTGCCAATCCCGGAATAATCCACCGGACTTTACAGCTTAGTTAGGGAATACACATTCATTGAAACTGAATTTGGTAAGTTTTCATGTTTCAACAGTTTTGATCTCTGGGGGTAGAGCTAGGTTAGCGTCACACACATTGGGTAATAGGGAATTCATTTATGGGTAGAAATTCAAACGACGGGTTTGGGTATTTTGGGTTACTAGCTTATTTATTTTATTGACATAGATGTGGCTAGGTCTCGCACGTCAATCTAGGTATTATATTATAGATTTCATGTTTAGAGATACGCGTTTACGTAGATATCACATTATATTGTCAGGAATAAGTTTCAACCGGGATTTAGGGATCTCTTGGTCTCATCATGCACTAGTAAAGGTATTTATGAAATACCTAGGTATTATATTATAGACTTCATGTTTAGAGATACGCTTTTACGTAGATATCATACTATTTTGTCAGAAATAAGTTTCAACCGGGATGTAGGGATTTCTTGTTTTCATTACGCGCTAGTAAAAGTATTTATGAAATACCAAATGTAGGGAAACGGGTTTTAATAAAGTTTATTTAATTCCAGTTATGATGGGATAGTAGAATCATTTCAAAAAACTGAAATGGTTCTTTACATAAGGGCAAGCAGAGCAATCCCTCATGTCTCAATCTTATCACAAATGGAATAAAGTTTACACATTAGTTAAGAGTATATTTAGTGAGTTCTGACGTCTAATATTTTATATACGACTATCTTAGAAGAATATTTAATCGCAGAAACGTATTTGTAGGGCTAGGGTGGGTGTCGCTAGAATTGGCTGGGGAAGTCAATGGGTTGACACGTCAATGAATACATCTTCATAGACATGTCTAGCTAGGAAGCTTACATAGAGATTTTTCCCTTTCCTCGCATGGTTCTTGGCACGTATGGAATAAAATTACAAAACAACCATACACCGAATAATCAAAATTATTTTTGTTTCGAAAGCTAGGTTAACACTAAGGATTTCATAATAGACTGAGACTGTGAGTCTAACTGAGCAAGTAGGATAAATAATTTTGATTTAGGAAGGCTCTTAACGAAGATTTGTCCTTCGTTAGGGACCAAGGGCTAATTACCATGGTAACAAGTCGAACGAGAGGAGGTGGGGGATAGTTTACCGAAATATATATATAAACCAACTATTTTCGTCATTATTATTAGGATTAGGCTGGGTCAAGGGTTCTAAAGGTATAAGGGTTCAAGTTTATTATTAAAGCTAAGTATTACTAAATTAGAGATAGGAAAATAGTTTTGCGTACTACAATAGGAAATATGAAGGGTTAATGGGTCCAGGGTTCCGTCAATTATCATAGAATTTATGGGTTACTACGATTCACAACGTAAAAAGGGTCCTCCCTAGAACGATCACATTTTGGCCAAATTTCTTCTTAAATATCGGTTCTTTGAGCTTCAGCGTCCGCGACCTTTCTTTTGGGGGGGATCCGTTACAGTTTGGTGCCGTGACCAGGATGTTCCCAGTCCCGGGGGCGCGTCAGGATAGGGTCAGTGGTCTCCTGGAGATCACAGTTTGTTGTACGTGCAAGTGGTGTGATTTTGACGAGATTTGGACTCATTTCCTTCAGCAGAAACAGGGTTAAGTCGGTTTTAGTCGCGAGTTTTATCTAAAAGTAGGGAATTATTAGTAGTTTTATCTTAACAACGAGGTATAAATAATAAAATTAGGGAATAAATAAATAAATAAAATAAAGATCCCGAATTCTATTCTAAATTATAAAAGTCCGGGGGCGTTTTTAAATAAGTAATAGGTAACAATAAAATCGTTATGAGTAGTTAACTAACGCCAAAGTAGGTTTATTTTAATCACAACTATAAATGACAAACGTGCGTCCATAGACTATGATGACCGGGTGTCAAGATCGAATAGGTTGTCCGCTTGTTTACCATCATCAGCGATTACATAGTTATTACAGTTCCATTCATATACAGTAAACGGGGTCTCTAGGCTATGGCAATTGATTGTCAAGTTAATAGGTCGTATGTTTATTTACCACCGTCACCGTTTACATATTTCCATTAAAATTTTATTCATATACATTAAAAGGGGTATCATAGGCTATGACGACTGTTTGTCAAGATCAAGTAGGTCGAGTGCTTGTTAGCCACCAACATTTATTTCGTAACTTTATTCAAGTTTCATTCATAGACAAGACGCGTTAGTCCCTAGGCTAACACGGTAACGTTTATTTATCAAAACGAAATAGGTCGTGCACTTGTTTACCACCCATCATAATTTTACTCAAATTGATTGGAGTTTCACTCATCAACAATTACCAAGCGTCCTACATTTATTTATCAACAACAAATAGGACATACACTTGTTTACCACCCATCATAATTGTGCACAAATTTAATAAAATTTAATTCTTAGATATGACACGCTAGTTCCTAGGCTATGCGGTTGATCGTCAAGATCGTATAGGTCGTGCGCTTGTTTACTTTATACAATTTTATTGAAATTCCATTCATAAACAATAAAGGCGCGAATAGGTCATGTATTTGTTTACAACCATCATCTCACCTTTGATTAAATAAAGTGAAACACATACACATATCTGTAGGCAAAGCAGTAGCAAAGAGGTACTTAGGTGACCACGCCATTATTCGGAATTATAGGTACAATTAAAAACAGTATAAAGGTATGATGTCGTATACAGTCTACGGCCGTCCACAGAATTATACCTTAAACGCGCACTAGATTGAGTGAATGAAGATTGCGCTAGTCCTTGCAGTCTTTGTCATTTAGCGACAACGTTCGGATCTCGCGCAGGAGCAGGGCTTGTTCGATTATCAATAACCGGTTTCATTCTTCGTCAGTAACCGTTGCGCTCGCACGCTCGCTTAGCTCACTTGTACCTACTTACTGCCGTTATCATTGTTACGCTTAAAAATTCTAGCTATTACCATTTTATCCATCTTGTCTGCTATACAAATTATAGTTGGCAATGGCAACAAACAAATATTCCATAATAAGTAATAGTAATAATGGGTTTTATTACACCGCTAGAATAGGAAAGCGTTATTGAATTTAAGTTGGTTTTAGAATTAACGCCGCTCCACTACGAGTAGGAAGGAGTAACACAGTAACTCGGTCATAATATAGTTTAGGAAGCGTAGTACTAGTACCAGAACATTAAGGTTCATAAAAATATTACGAATTATACTTGGTTTGGGCATGTCGCAGTTAAAGGGTTAACTTCAGTATGAACGGGTTGAAATCGTTCATCATCATCTTCTTAGCTTTGTCCCGGTACGGTTGAGTTCTGAAGTTATTTATGGCCTGACATTAAATTCTAATAAATAAAATCCTGCCTTGCAGTGATTGAAATAAGGCTTACTATTGTTCCTAAAATAATTATATAATTATTAGTTTAGTAGTCGAGTGCAACATTCTTTTAAGTGTTTACTACCTATTATATCATGGTCGCCTACTACTTTTATCGAAGATTGAAAGCTATCTTTTGGGGTTCCGTACCCGAAGGGTCCGAGCGGAACCATGTTCTTGGCGCTCATGTGTCTGTCCGTCCGTATGTCTGTCCGTCCGTCCGTCCGTCCGTCCATCCGTCCGTCTGTACTATTCTATTCAACACTCCATAGAAAAACGGCAATTAAGTATAATAATTGTAGTGCAAAACAAGCGGAGAAGAGGTATTTAAAGGTTGTGTAAAGGCACGGAGGCGGTGGCGGGCCCGCACACACGCCGCACCTGAAACGCGTCCGACGCTCGTGCGCCGGCGCTCCTCAATCAGCTCGTGCTAAGGCGAAATGCCGACGTGTACGCAAATAGCTGGAGTACCCTGCTCTCTAAAATAAGTCAATTGTGCAACACGTATTGTTAGTTCATTAATTAGATATATATTTTCTTTAATCTGTTACTGTTAGCTCTAATATTGTTTATCTTATACTTAAACTCATTACAGTTTAACGAATTGCTCCAAAGCAATTCCTTCAAAAAGCTACTTTACTGTTCAAGCAATAAGGTTCAAAATCCAATAACATTCTAATACAAATACGTTCAACAAAAAGAATTTCAACCATAACATTGTAGGTGCTTTGGTACCTTATAGGTACTGTAAGCCTATAAATGTATGTATGTATGTATGTAAGCATTTTATTGCACACAATAATAAATCAATAAATAAATAAATAAAATGAATAAAGGGTGGCATAGGCATTAGGCTTTAGTAAAGTTCAATCATGAAGGGATTGATTTAAGTTATTATTAGGTCAGATTCATTTGATTGATTTAATCGGTATTTTATCAGTAGGGTACAATTCAGGAATTCTACTACAAAGTGGGCGCCTATATTAACGCTCTTAGCAATGTGCACATTCGTTGACGTTAAAACACTGATTCATAACCAAGCAGGGTTCATTATTCATTTAGCGATAATGAGAAAATGACATTGGTTGGGTAAACCTATGTTTAGGAAATGATAAGTTATTTCATAAACTTAGTATAAATGAGACTAAAAATAGCTCTAAGGACATTGGTCCGTATACGGCGAAGTTATATTTACTCCTATTTCATTGATAATGTAATAATATGAACAGTTAAAACCTTATTTGAGATTAGAATTATTAAGTAAATAAAACTTGGGGGCGTGAATATTAAATAAATAAATGAATAAATAGTAAATAGAATTTGGGGGCGTGGATAATAAAAGGTTTGTCGTACAAATTCTAAGTCATACAATTCGTCATGATTTCGTCCGTCTGTACTTTTCCATTCAGTAACGTTGTACAATTCATCATGATATGTTAACATTGTTAACTACTTCATAAAACGGCGAATAGGCAATAGGTATGATGATTATAGTGAACATTAAGCGATAAACAGGAATTTCATGTACGGGATTCCAATATTTTAGTTTGCACTAGACGTTTACGACAGTAACGTAGTTAATAAAGAGTTCATGATCAAGGTAGTTTACTTAGAATAGGATAGAAAGCCCTCATATCAGGTTTAAGAACATTCATTCTCAAAAGAAGGTATTTACATCTTCACTTATATATGAGAAATACATATTTATAATTATCTATCATTAAATGAACTTAGTCTAGACTGCTAATGCACACCTAGTGTCATAAAGATGTAAGATGTATGGGAATACGCCGATCGAAATAGCAGAATTTTAAACAAACATGTTTACCGTATGTTTACATCATGGCGTGCGCTCCGCGAGAGGGTAGATTTAGATTGCGCCGTGCTGCGGCACGACCGGCGAGCAATAGCAGTAGGTTATTATCTTACTATAAACAAATAACTTATACGCATATTACATTGTATTTGTTGGCGGAAAAAAATTAATATATATTAGGTAGTACAGTTTGACGAACGTGTACATATGGCCAATATTCAAAACAATTTGGTACAGTAGGTATAGTGAGTAAGTGTCAGTTTGTACTGTGTGACGTTCAAAGTTGAAATACTTAATTATATTATTGTTTTATCACTATCATTACATATTATTAGACAAAGACCCGGGTCACATCTGTGGGCCTGCATGTATGTATATTTGTAATAATCTAATTAACCACTTAGCATATTTTTATAGATTTAATGGCACAAAGATGTTTACATCAGTATTATTAGGTATGTATTTTATATTTCATTAATTACGTGTAATATCAGCCTTTTCTTAAAAATATCAAATCATATCTAACAGTCATATAAACATCATTGCAGTTTCGATTACAGAAAATCAAATATCACATGAGATTGCGCCATTAGATTTGCATATATTGATTTAAGGTATTTTTCTTTGTTTAATTTATACAAGATATTGAAATTAGTGCCCTCTAGCGGTGATTAGGAATATTTGATTCAAAGATCAAATATTACAGTTAGTTTAGTTAGTAAGAGGTACGGCTATTTTCCGGTAGATGGCGTAAATCATGCGTTTATTACGAACTAGCTTTTGCCTGCGACTTCGTCTGCGTAAACTTCTATTCTCTGATTCATCCCTTTGAAGAATGGTTCCCGGGATAAGGGTGATCCTATGTGTTAATCCAGGCTACAATTTCGTTGTATAGCAAGTTTCATCATGGTTCGCTCCGCCGTTTGTGTGTGATTGAGTAGCAGACATGCTCACGAACACACTAACTTAAGCATTTATAATATTGGCAAGATTAGTAGGATTGCATAAATAGGAATCAACGGAAATACCAATATGAACTTATTCTAGTTCTCAGTTTCTGTCTTCTGACCGTGTACGGTAATGGAAACTTCATATGGCACGCGTTACAAACATACGATTTGCCCCAGTGAGACAAATGTCTTATTACATACATCGCATGAATAAGGCTTTTGTCTTAAGTGCGTGCGTTGGTTATAAATGTACTTTAAAAAAAAATACTTATAATACTTATAATACTTATAACAAGTGCGTGCGTTGGTTATAAATGTACTTTAAAAAAAAATACTTATAACATATATCGCAGGTATACTTATTTTTATCATGTATAGTTCGAGCATAGCTCTGGGGCTTGGTTCTGTCGAGGGGGCGCGGGCAAAATTAGACTTAGGGTTCTGACTGTAAGGTAGATTTTTGCTTGCATTGGTTTGGCAGCACTATACGAAGTACATACGAACTATATCAACATGTGTTTTTGTAGCATTGAGCTCTGTCGGAATCGCTTGTGACATATTTCGCAAGAATACGGTTTTCCTCCTGTAGAAATTATATTTAGTAGTATTGTATTTTTATAAATGTGATCTGGTGGAAACGCAGTCTTAAGCCAACTGATGGTGACTGTTGTTTTGTTTGGGTATGTTCATATTCCAGCCATTCATCATTTCATTCTTTCCTTCCACTCCGACACGGCTTAATGCCGCGTTCTGTGTCAATGTAGAATTGGACAGTTATGTTGGCCAAACTGCTTAAGGTAGTACAGTAAGTGTAGTTTTTTTATGCTCAACTGAAATTGGAGTGAAGCGGGTGTTAAAATTTATTGCAATATGTATGACTTATATTTACCTCCCAAGTACATTGTATTATAGACTCACTGTATATGCGAATTTTACAATTATTTTGAATTTTTAGAAACTTAACATTTTTTTTTTACAAAAATGGTCATTGTACTCGTTTTCGACTAATTCGGGGATGAGGACTTCGAATTTTACAATTATTTGGAATTTTTAGAAACTTAACATTTTTTTTTTTACAAAAATGGTCATTATACTCGATTTCGACTAATTCGGGGATGAGGATTTCGAATTTTACAATTATTTTGAATTTTTAGAAACTTAACTTTTTTTTACAAAAATGGTCATTATACTCGATTTCGACTAATTCGAGGATGAGGATTTCGAATTTTACAATTATTTTGAATTTTTAGAAACTTAACTTTTTTTTTACAAAAATGGTCATTATACTCGAGATCGACTGATTCGGGGATGAGGATTTCGAATTTTGCATTTATTTTGAATTTTTAGAAACTTAACATTTTTTTTATGAAAAAATGGTCATTATACTCGATTTCGACTAATTCGGGGATGAGGATTTCAAATTTTAGATTTATTTTGACTTTTCAGATACTTTTAATTTTTTTTACGAAAAATGGTCATTATACTCGATTTCGACTAATTCGGGGATGAGGATTTCAAATTTTAGATTTATTTTGACTTTTCAGATACTTTTAATTTTTTTTTATGAAAAATGGTCATTATACTCGATTTCGACTAATTCGGGGATGGGGATTTCAAATATTGCATTTATTTTGAATTTTAAGGAAATTATCATTTATTATGAATTTCAAGTTTTTTTTTGTGCGAGTTATTTTGTCAAATGGATAAGACCTGCCGAAGCGAGTTTCAGTCATTAAAGGTCATAAGCATTTTTTTAAAATTGCGATTGCTGAATTGGGTAGTATATAAACTTGATACTTAAAGCACTTTGAAGTGAGGGTATAGAGGGGGTGTTTTAATAATATGAGATAATTTTGTAATTGCGTTTAACAATGAAATTAATAAATGGGAATGATGACTAGACATAAAAGAGGGAACATGACATGATTGGGGAGAGGAAAAAGGGGTAAAATAGATAAATTTGGAGGTTGAAACGAACTATGTTTTAGACTTTTATTTACATATAATGAACATACTATTGAGGCTTTGGCTTTCTTTAAGTGATCGCAATGTACAGGCGAAAGTGGAAGGAAAGAATGAAATGATGAATGGCTGTTTAACATAGTATGAAAAGAGGGGGGGGGGGGGAAGTGATGAGGAATGGTTGTTTTTGTGAGAATGGATTGCTAAGGACAGACACAGCCGGAGTATGTTCATAACCTAGATTTGTTGGAATTTAAGGGAGTGAAACACAATTAGCCACTAAAATTTTTATCAGTAGGTTAAAACTGAAATGACAGTTCGTCCCATTGTATAAGGGAAGGTTTTAATGGCTAAAGACTACACAAATTTCTATGGTTACTACACACCTCATGTGATTAAAGTGGATTGGGTTCGGAATGTTTCCGATTATGACACACACAAGGGTTTAAAATTTTAATTGCTGAAGCTGTTGGGAGGTATATCCACTTTAAGTAACGTGAAACAAGCGACTTGAAAGGTGGTCATTATTGCCTGAGGCTACCTGTGCGTGATCTGAATTTTTGTTATGGGAATTGAGAGCCTCGGTACCTGTTCAAATACTTTTTTGTTTTGTATGGGGAAACTGTGTGGTATTTGCCTATAGGAAGTACAATGGTTCCTGAATTACCGCCTGTACAATGGAGGCAACTATTCAAGGTAAATGCGCAGAGTTGGGTCACTAGGGCCTGTTGAATTCACAACTCAGCACCTCTGACAAAGCAAGAAAACTTGGGGAAATGGTTACCATGACTCATAATCAAAATTCATACGATTATGTCAGACGTCAAAGGCACTAATGGTCGCTCAGTAATGGTTAAACACACACTACGCAATTAATAAAGGGGGGGAAAATTTCCAGCAAATCAGGTATCTAGGATGAAGTTTCTACAAGGACAACTATTGGTTTTCCTTTGCGAAAACTTCATGGGGGCGATGTAACGGTACGAGTATCCATGTCATTATAGAAATAGTATTAAAAGGGGAAAGCTTAATTCGTGGCTTTTATTCGGTAATTTTTTTATTTGGAATCTTCTTATGTTAATAATTTTATCATTTAAAAGTGGGATTTCATAAGAAAATATATCAGACTCACATAAGTGCAAACAAAACACAAGAATAAAGCATAGTTACAAAAGGTATTCATATTCATACGCAGTACTATCGGTATTTAGAGTAACGGGAGTAAGCGAATTGCAATCTTATTATTATAGCAATAAAGTTTAACGACATAACAGGAGAGGGTTCCGCGCAAGAATTCGGAACATCTACATAAAACTCTAATGATACATAATCATCAAAATATTATTATTTTTCAATATTAGCAAATCATTATAAGTAAATATTTAAAAATAGAGAACGAGGAACTAGTATAAAGTCATTCATAAACATACCTATATTTACATTGATTTAACGCTGTACTAAGATGGCGTACAATAGCATTAAATTTTTACCGAGTGTCCATCAGATTTCAACCTTATTAGCTAGGCCATAAAGACGGAGAATTACTCTATTTCATAATCCTGGCTACTATGGCAGCTGTAAAGGAGCGTTTACTACTTTAATTGTTGGAGAGTCATGGTTGCATTTAGGCAAGTTGTTTAGAACTGTATGATGTTAATGTATAATAAGATAATTAATTTGATTATGATAATAAAAGACAAGTAAAGTATAATATTGAATTAGAATCAAAGTAAACGAGACAGATCAAAGGAAAGAGTTAAAAGACAGAGAAGTAACATATAGGAATGAATACAATTTACCGTATATATAAGTCCGACAGTTATATAGCAAGTTGGTCAAGTCGATTTCATATTAAAATATCTTTCAAGAAACTGTCAATTAGGCTTTGTTTCTTATTTTTGGAAACTAAATAAATTATTGATGATAGTGAATGGGAGCAGCACAAACATACAATTATATTAGATGTGATTAAAGTAATTGCTATTTACTTTAGTCAAATAAGAGTAATTATTAATAGACAAAAAGTAAGACAGCAGGTAGTATAAATATGTTTCTAGATATCAATAGTTATGCGTGTTTAATACATTATATCTTTGTTTTTCTAGTATTACTAGAGTTGCATATACCAAGCATTTGTTGCAAACTGCATTGTCAAGTGATTAGCTCAAACCAATCTTATTAGTAAAGGAATAGGGTTGAGATAATGAAGAACCAATTACTAACTTGAACTTGTACACGTATAAACGAGGCACAATTGGTACAAGTCCTTGTTCCGGAGTCAATAGTACAGGCAAAAGAGAATTTGAACCTAATTGGTATGCGGTTAGGGTTGAGTATGCTTTGGGTTGTCACTTCGTGTGGTTACGCGCATTGCGCTGCGTGGAGCGCCTGAGTCGTGTAAGCATGTTTAGCATGCGTAGACATGGTTTGGGAGGTTTATGGCGGTGAAGCGAGTATAGCGCGCAGCTGCGTAGGTTGGCGGACACGGATAACGATGTGCAGTCGGCTTAATCGGTTTTAAGTAAAATTGAATCTTATGGCTATGGTAATAACGCTCGTCGAAGTATTATTTTCGTGTAAGGATTAAGCTTGGAAATATGGGTATAAATAGGCTGTGACGGAGCTGCTTCGGGCATTCTTGTATCGACCGCGAACTGGTAAAGGTCACTGGGCTTACGTACCGCGACATTATTGGTGGGTGTAGTCATTATGGTTGAGATTCCAATACTATGTGGTCACCCGCTGGTTGAGGAATTTCTCTCATAATGCTGTTATTGTGTAATCTTTATGGTCGAGACCCTAATATTATGTATTCACTTACTGGTTGAGGGGTTTCTTTCATAATTTAACTTTGTTTTACTTTTTTATTTTTATCTTATTGGGGTTGAGTTTTTAATCGTTTTTGCTGCCCAGAACCTTGCCTAGACATACAGTACGTCTAACAGAACAATGATTATCGAGTAACGGTGACAAACAATCAGTGTTCTGGAGTTCAGTAAATTCTTCAGCCTTGAGAGTGGGCTGACGTCTTTTTTTACCAACATAAAGACGAGTTCGACCTCTCCTGTTCTCCTGGGTCCCACTGGTATTAGCTGAGACTTGGCCTTCGCGATTGAAGATGGGCATAGACGTGTATACGTCGCTAGTTGAAGCGTACCAGCCTCGGAGTTCAGTCTTGTTAAATATATTTATATATTCTTTTATATACATGTTAAGGCGTCCTACTCACACCGCCCAGTCGTATTAGACGTGTGGGGGGGGACAATTACACGGATTATAGGTTGCCAATCCCGGAATAATCCACCGGACTTTACAGCTTAGTTAGGGAATACACATTCATTGAAACTGAATTTGGTAAGTTTTCATGTTTCAACAGTTTTGATCTCTGGGGGTAGAGCTAGGTTAGCGTCACACACATTGGGTAATAGGGAATTCATTTATGGGTAGAAATTCAAACGACGGGTTTGGGTATTTTGGGTTACTAGCTTATTTATTTTATTGACATAGATGTGGCTAGGTCTCGCACGTCAATCTAGGTATTATATTATAGATTTCATGTTTAGAGATACGCGTTTACGTAGATATCACATTATATTGTCAGGAATAAGTTTCAACCGGGATTTAGGGATCTCTTGGTCTCATCATGCACTAGTAAAGGTATTTATGAAATACCTAGGTATTATATTATAGACTTCATGTTTAGAGATACGCTTTTACGTAGATATCATACTATTTTGTCAGAAATAAGTTTCAACCGGGATGTAGGGATTTCTTGTTTTCATTACGCGCTAGTAAAAGTATTTATGAAATACCAAATGTAGGGAAACGGGTTTTAATAAAGTTTATTTAATTCCAGTTATGATGGGATAGTAGAATCATTTCAAAAAACTGAAATGGTTCTTTACATAAGGGCAAGCAGAGCAATCCCTCATGTCTCAATCTTATCACAAATGGAATAAAGTTTACACATTAGTTAAGAGTATATTTAGTGAGTTCTGACGTCTAATATTTTATATACGACTATCTTAGAAGAATATTTAATCGCAGAAACGTATTTGTAGGGCTAGGGTGGGTGTCGCTAGAATTGGCTGGGGAAGTCAATGGGTTGACACGTCAATGAATACATCTTCATAGACATGTCTAGCTAGGAAGCTTACATAGAGATTTTTCCCTTTCCTCGCATGGTTCTTGGCACGTATGGAATAAAATTACAAAACAACCATACACCGAATAATCAAAATTATTTTTGTTTCGAAAGCTAGGTTAACACTAAGGATTTCATAATAGACTGAGACTGTGAGTCTAACTGAGCAAGTAGGATAAATAATTTTGATTTAGGAAGGCTCTTAACGAAGATTTGTCCTTCGTTAGGGACCAAGGGCTAATTACCATGGTAACAAGTCGAACGAGAGGAGGTGGGGGATAGTTTACCGAAATATATATATAAACCAACTATTTTCGTCATTATTATTAGGATTAGGCTGGGTCAAGGGTTCTAAAGGTATAAGGGTTCAAGTTTATTATTAAAGCTAAGTATTACTAAATTAGAGATAGGAAAATAGTTTTGCGTACTACAATAGGAAATATGAAGGGTTAATGGGTCCAGGGTTCCGTCAATTATCATAGAATTTATGGGTTACTACGATTCACAACGTAAAAAGGGTCCTCCCTAGAACGATCACATTTTGGCCAAATTTCTTCTTAAATATCGGTTCTTTGAGCTTCAGCGTCCGCGACCTTTCTTTTGGGGGGGATCCGTTACAAAGTGAAAATAGCATCCTCAGCCCTGAGTCCGACCGATAATATTATGTACAGGAAAAATATAGCAATAAATAAATAATAAAATGAATATTTGTGGACAATCATACACAAATCGACCTAGTCAAAGCAAAGCTTGCACTATGGGTACAAGGCGACGATATACATACTTATATAGATAAATAGATACCAACTTAAATACTTAGAAACCTTAGAACAATAGGTATCTCTAAATTCTGTTTTTCTCAATTATAATTATAAATTAAATACTTCAAACTGAATGAGTGCTGAACTGTTAGCGCGTGTTAATTATGTCATATACACATAGCTATTTTCTACTTTCTCTCTCAGTCTGTCTCAGTTTTTGTCTGCTTTGTTTTATTGACTTCCAATAACCATGGTAGTATTTACTTGACACAAACAATAAAGTTATGAACGCGGGACATAACCTAATATAAGGGATTCTTAGTAAGGTAATAAAATAAACATTCTTACTTCTAACAGGAAAAACATGAAATAATGGGTATAATATTACAGCTTTTTCTTGTTAGAATTTTATGATGTTACTTATCACTTTTATCTCTTTACCCACCACGCGTGATATTAAAATTGGCTAACATAACATAACATACTTATAATAAGTACAAATACTGAGAACATCAAAGTCTTGTGTTAATATAGAAAATAGCCTAAATAGTATGTAGATTGTGTCTCAAAGGAGTAAAGGGTGAATATTTGAGAACGTATCTAGCTGTACATATTGGAGGTAATAAAAAGTTCGACTCGAATTGTGGTCGATCTTATTTAAAGTTCAGTGTAAGTATAAATTAATAAGACAAAATGGCAAAAGGCCCCAAGGACAATGCATTAATGTATATTTCAGTTGCAATTTTTTTCACGAACGGTAGTGCGAAATAATAAAAATTGTAATGAGAATTTTACGAATGGTAAGTAGGTAGACTGGATGAATGGTAAGTATATAAGCGGTGTTAATTTGAACGGTAATGAGAATCGATAGTTAATGCCGTAAGACATTAATGATGGTAATTAGGATTATAAGAATGGTATATAGGACGGATGGATGGTAAGTATATAACACATATACTTACATTAAATTAAATAAATTAATTTTATTTATAACAATTATACCTAGCTTAAGAAAAGGAACAACGAACAAGATACTTTCAAACTTCATTTTATTTTAGTTTTATTGATGACTCATTCAATGTTACATTTATGAATAAACTAGTAGCGTAAGAAATTTCTTTTCAATCTTATAATGCCACACATACGTGGCGGTAGTTTTACAAAATAAAAAGCACTGTACCCCGTTTATAGAAATAAAATGAATAAATACGATCAGGATTCGCTGAGAAGGGTTGTAACTAAACTACCTGCTTTTTAGTTTATTATGGTTGGTATATGATTGATTTTGATATGGTTCAGGTTACTCTATACTATAGATACTATATATACTGTAGGTACTATAGTGTATTTACAGTATACTCATGCAAAATTACAGCTTTCTACTACCTAGCACCTACTAACGGTTACTGAGCTAAGCCGCGGACGGACATTGCAAAACTATATTATGGGTTCCTTGTTTACTACAGAACCTTGAACAGGTGATTTTTGATGGCCCATAGTGCACTGAAAATAACTTACTTACCAAAAGTTCTATACAATATGGAAGTACCCGTTTATTATATTTCAATATGTAAGTAGGTATAATGTTAAGCATTGGTATTTAATTATTAATATAAAAATATATCCTAGGCAATTTTTAACCGATTTCAAAAAAGGTGGTTCACATTCACAATCGGTTGTAGGACTTGTAGGTAAGTACATAGTAGGTATTATTCTTTTCAACTAACTACCTATTCTATTCTGTTTCTAAACTAAACTGATATTTAGACCGATCCCTCGGGAAAAGAAACAAAATAGGTACTTACTTTGGTCAAATTACTTCATTGCACTTGATTTGGAAATTTTGGAATAGGTACTTAAAGGTTTAAGGGTTTAGGTTTTCAGTTCTAGATCACCTCCGACTACCTGACATATATTATTATACTATTTGCCTCCGACGTTAGCTCTGCTATAGTAAAATACCCATTCACTTACCGGGAAGGCATATCTACACAGGCTGCAGAGCATAGGAATTCAGGGGACTACTTTAAAAAACTCGTAACGAATTATTCCAAACCATTTTATTACTAAGTATAAAAGAGAAATGGCAGCCTCGAGGGCCTTTGCCTTGCCAATGTCAGTGACAACGAAAATAAATGATGTGACTCTCGCCAAATTGGCGACGAGAATTCCACAAGAATCCCAAACCATTTTCAAACTATTTAAAATGATTGAATGGACTAAGCTCTGGACATCACCTGATGCAAGGACTGGTTTACGCTTCCGGGACTTCCAACCGGTTATTCCTGCCAAGCCATGGTTTTCTCGTATAGCAATTTCAAAACCAGCAACCAGTATGATAATTCGCATGAGATTGGGTCACTTGTGCACACGGGAGCACCTTTCAAAGATAGGCATCGTGTCCAGTTCTGCATGTAATTGTGGAGCTGATCCCGGTGACCTAAACCATATATTCTTTGAATGTCAACAATATGATCGTTCTGTATCTCCTTTAGTGAGTATTATATTCTTTGTTCTGTATTATTAAGTCAGCTGTCATCCCTCAATTTTCCATTCCCTGTATGTATTCCATCACTCCTATATATTCATGACTTCGACGCATCCTTGTATATATTTAAAGCCTTATATTCATTTTTATGTATCAATAATATAAAATTGTAGCAGTAAAATATATATATTCCTTATACCTTTGTCTGATCCTTTGTTTTTTCAAAATTTCCGTCCTAATCGTCCTAAACCTTTCTTCCTATACCGTTTCCTCGTTTTTGGCTGAACGCGCCATGAGCGCGATGCCATAAAAAAAAATGATTGAATTTGAATTGCTTGACACAAATTTTTTTTTTTAATTTTACAGTGTTACCACTGTATAGAAAAGCCCCATAGGCACCAACCGAATAAGATCTTCTCCGTATTTGTGCAAATATTCGTGTTGCATCTCATTCTTTAATATCGCAAAAGAAAGGGAGGCGAATACGCAACGCGACACGCATAGCGAAGTGTGGTGGCGGCCTAACAAATAACCGCATCGCCACGCGCCAGTTTTTATGAAATTGTCCATATAAAAAGTATCATATAAAATGCAACTTAGGTATGTGTAGACCATAAATAAATTAATGCTGATTGTGTTTATTGGAAGGTTTTTTTTATTGATTTTAATTATACTTTTTAATTTGGTCTGACAACCCTGCAACTGTCAAATCTCGAATGAAATTGATTTGTTGATGGTTTTTTGGGAATCCAATGGAAATCGAATTATTTAAATTTACAAATTAAAAGAATGCCAAAAAATTCATTGAAACACTGAAAACTGAGTATAATTTTACGTTAAACAGAAACAATAATTTATCAGCCATGGGTGACAGCCAAAACGGCCTGGGTAAGCTTTGTTATTTTGTTTATATTTCGGATCAACTTTCTATTGGGTGTGGATTGCAGTTATCTGAGAAATACACTTATAAAAATGGGTTACAGAGGACAATGAGATGCTTCAGGCGTTGTACGACTTCGAAGCGACGTTGGCAAAAACATTAAGCTTCAAGGAAGGTGAATTTTTCTATCTGCAACAACAGAATGTAAAGCAGCGAAACTGGTGGCATGTCGTTAATAGAAAAGGTCAAGTTGGCTTCGTACCCTCCAATTACGTCGCTACACTCAAGGTCTAATCCGTTCCTCTATGATGGTTTGTAATTAGAGCTCAATTACAGTGTCTAATTCAGTGTGTGGTTTACATTTTTAGGTGGAGCCGGAGTTTTTTCTCGCGTTCCTTAGTAATTGCATCAAATCTTTAAATGAGGATCATACTATGTCCGGGCAGAAGCAAGAGTTGTTAGCTAGGTTGAGTGAAAAGAAGAAGCACATCCAAGTGTCAATAAACCCTCGGAACAAGAAACCGCAGGCGCCTAAGCCGCCACCACGTCTTGATGATGCAACTCCACCCAACGGTGTGTCACCATCTTTTGACTTGAGGCCTGTGGTGTCTCAGCAATACATTAGTGAGGAACGAGACAGCTCTTCACCTAAATCAGTGATGGGTAAGTAACTGTATAATCTTTGTAATCAGTGTTGCATCATAAACATTCATTCATAATCAAAAAGGTATCATACTTATATTGTTAATCTTCTGTTTATTATCATGAAGCAATTACCTTCCTCCGTTCTTATGTGAACAGCAAAGGATGGAACTTGCTCCTGTCTGCTGTCCCGTTCTGGACAATTATAATCTAGGCCTCTTCAAGGCAAGAGTGAATAGGCTATTACTGAATCAGTGAGTTACATTTTAGCACTTGTTGCTTTCTGGACTAAAACTAAGTCACTTTCTGGACTAGGACTGAGACTATGATCAATTACTGTTCAGTCGAGTCATATAAAAAAAAAATCAAGTGCTAACAGCCTGTATATTTCTTTTACTAGCACTTTTTCTCATTGGCCCCATTGTACATGTACTTGTACAGTGCTTTTTTTTATAGATTATTTTATATCTTAAAACTACAATAACTGGTTTGTTAGAAAACTTGTTTTATAGAAAATAAATTGGAAAAGAGTAAAAATCTGAATCTGGAATATTCCATAGCACAATCTCATAAATATATTTGACTAGTCAATTTGATAATTTTGAGTATGACCCAAGGCTACATTTGCAATATTATGTTTGGTATTGAGTGGTTGAGACATTGTGTAAGCGGGTATTGTTCCATAAACCTTGCTGTTGTGTCACTTGTATTTATTTTCTCGTTATCTTTCCATCAATAAATTACACAAATTCAGATCAATGTAACATTTCTTTGGCTTCCATGATGGGGCAGCTCTACCCAATATAGAACCCCGTTAGCTCTTTCTGCTCATACAGCCTATTTATATTTTATACGTGTGAATAAAGATTAACTATTTAAGAAAAAAATAAATAAAAACTTTCTATCATTTGTTTTGCACTTGAACAAATAATTTCAGATAATGATGACAACAGCAAGCGGGGTGGCATTGCTAAGACGTCTTCAAACCAGCTGTCATCTGACACTGATAACCAAGATGATAGTCAGGACAGCAGTGAGAGTATCAAGCCTAATGCTATCTATGACATAGTGCAATCCGTTCGCAAGGAGACACAGCTTAGCCATGAGATGTCCAAGGTGGCGGTGGAGACTGTGCTTGTCTCTTTGAGAGTAAGTGATATATAAGCCTTGCCGATAAAGAATAGATTCTAAAATGGCAGCCCTGCCACTTTCTCACTCACACTACCTTACTGTGTCTTTACTACTGTTTCCTATCTTATGGCGCTACTACACTTCGCTATGCGCTATGGGTCATAAACACTTGCAAAAACAAAAGTGTTCTCTCTTGTGATCAATAGTTAACGGCTTATGAGCATGTGAGTTATGATTTTACTACATGGATTTATAGAACCGGAGACGCCTTTTATGCGGGTTACTAGACCAATCCAAAATTAAGCTTTGTAGCCCTTAACTTTTGATATGTCCACAGGAAAGATGCGAACCTAAATCTGTTCATGACCCCTATGCGTTATGTGACTGCGCCGTATTTGGGTAAATATTTGTTATGTGCGCGAATAACAAACATCCCCATCCACACTTCGTGCTGGTTGGCCGAATATTACAAATATGTGTGTTATTTGTGTAATCACAAGTCATATTATTTTTAAACTTTTTATTTAATTTTAAAACAATCTAAATGCAACTCACCAATACCGGTTTTATAAGTACAAAGTTACTAAAGG
Source organism: Cenopis cana (assembly GCA_951800055.1). Lineage (NCBI taxonomy): Eukaryota > Metazoa > Arthropoda > Insecta > Lepidoptera > Tortricidae > Cenopis > Cenopis cana. The sequence continues at coordinate 13,586,282 of OX637478.1, forward strand.
ACCAAAAAATAGGCGCTGGTGAGTAAGTAAACGAAGTGTGGGCAGTTGATGCACTATTTGACTTATGCGTGGCCTTTGATGTGTACCAAAAAACCGACACGTCGACGGATACGCGTATTCGCTATTCGGGCTTATGCGTTATGCGTGCGAATAAAGCAAACATAAACGAATAAACCCTCCACGCTTCGCCGAATACAGGCGCATAAGCCGCATAACGAATAGCGCATAGCGAAGTGTGGTGGCGGCATTATGTCAGTCTATACAAAGAAGACCTAGTGTATAAAAGTTGCCATTTTAAAATCTATTCTTTATTGGTATGGTGTTATAGATGAATTGAAGATTAATTAGCTGAGTGATTCAGGTATGTGGGGAATGACTTAATAGTGTAATGTTAATGTATATTGTTTGTTAAACTTATATAAAGTACATCTGAAAACCGCAGCTTACACTGCACCGGTGTGGGCTGGGGTTACCTATCTGAAACAATAAAAATGTTTGTCAGTTTTTCGTTTTAGCAAAAAATCTGTTAACTAGCTATATCTAACTCCGTTATGGCCTGGCCACGACATTGGTCTAAGGCGACTGGCTAAGGCGACCAGCGGCGAGCGAATTAAACAAAATCAAGACCGCTAAAGAAGCATGCCACGAGAATTCGCTGTGGGCTAAATCGCGCGCGAATTTACTCGCGCGACCGGCTGCAGCGGTGAGCGGCGCGGCGAGCGGCGAGAACAAAGGCACTGGCGGAAAGAGCCATGCCACGAGTCAGAGCGGCGCGAACGGTCTTAGCAGCGGCGCGGATCGGGCGGAGTTTTAAAAAACAAAATATTTTGTTTTATTCGCTCCGCGATGTTGGACATAGAGGCGTTTATCAGTGAAAATATAAGCAAAAACATATGGTTGATTGTTAACTGACTGTAATGATTAGTAAATAAGTATTACCTACCTAACTGTGATGATTAAATAAGCAAAGACATATGGTTGATTGTTAACTGACTGTAATGATTAGTAAATAAGTTAATACTACCTAGAAGTGTGATGATTAAATAAGCAAAAACATATGGTTTATTGTGAAGGGCCACTTTTGATAATGACATTTTGCGTCCTTTGAGTACGTCCCATTCGCTCAATGCCGCTAAGACAACTGCGTTGTCGTGGCATGCTCACAGCTTAGACCGTTTTCGCCGCCCCGCTCGCCGCGCCCGCGGTCGCCTTAGACCAATGTCGTGGCCAGGCCATTACCCCCAAAGAATTGCTGTTTTACGCCCATGGGGAAAATTAGGTAATTACCCTGATGGGCGTGAAACCGCTTTGTATATCTAGTGAATGTTTGCAGGAGTTTCTGCCAGGCGGCGCCGCTCGTTCCATAATTGATGCGCTTCTCCGTGAAGCCAACAGCAACATCACATGCCCGAAGAACGCGATTGACGCGGCGCCAGACGCGCTGCGCATGCTTACCGCGCTCAATGCGCTCTCGAAAGCGGCTAATGACGCTCAGCAGCGCGGCTGGGCGCTGCACGACGACGCTCACGATATACAGACGCAGCTGCTCGAACTGATATCTGTTATGGTGAGTGTTCCTTGTCCTTAAGCATCCGAGAGCAGGTCTTCGTAAGTTAGCGCCGCGCCTTCACTCGCTCCAGGGCGGACAATGACGCTCAGCAGCGCGGCTGGGCGCTGCACGACGACGCGCACGATATACAGACACATCTGCTCGAACTGATATCTGTTATGGTGAGTGTTCTTTACCCTAAGGCATCCAAGAGTAGGTCTTCGTAAGTTGGCGCTGCGCCTTCACTCGCTCGAAGGCGGACAATGACGCTCAGCAGCGCGGCTGCGGCTGTTGTAATAAAGGTCGCGGGAGTCCGCTGGATGCGAGTGCTGCAGGGCCGGTTATTGTGGCGCTCTTTGGGAGAGGCCTATGTCCAGCAGTGGATGTGTTTCAGCTGATATGATGATGATGAGTGTTCCTAATCCTAAGGCATCGCAGAGCAGGTCTCAGGGGCCTGGGTTACGTAGCAACCAAGACAACTGCCACGCAACAACCCACGTAAGAGCCTTCCAAAGATCCGATGCACGCAATATCTAAGGCCGCCTCTAGGTCTTCATAAGCTAGTGCCACGTCTTTAATCGCTGGAAGAGGGCTAACGACACACAGCAGTGCTACCTGGCACTACATGATTATGCGCATGATTATGCTTAGTGGCCTTAAGGCACCTCAAAAAAAAACTTAATCCCTTCCTGTGGTTAATGTAGCAGCATATGCACCTTATTTGTGTCAAGTTAGTTAGTGGGCAACTTGTTTTCTGTATAAAACATTGAAAGGTGTTAACAACTACAGACATAGACAACAAAACGTTTTGTCATTTGATGCTTCTTGAATTACAGTCATTGTTATCAAATATTGTGTTTGAGTATCGTATTTATGACAATAACATCAATAAACAAGTTATTACTATCATTTAGGTAGCATTCAACAACACAAACGCTTAATATGACCCAATTCGTTTCAATTAGCTAGCAGAACCTATTAGGGTTTGAGATACGAGTTTTAGTTACTTTATGATGTTACTCTTCTTCTTCTCGTGTCGATGGTTTCTTCTCTGGCCTTAGTGGCCATAAGGCACCTCAAAAAAAAACTTAATCCCTTCCTGTGGTTAATGTAGCAGCATATGCACCTTATTTGTGTCAAGTTAGTTAGTGGGCAACTTGTTTTCTGTATAAAACATTGAAAGGTGTTAACAACTACAGACATAGACAACAAAACGTTTTGTCATTTGATGCTTCTTGAATTACAGTCATTGTTATCAAATATTGTGTTTAAGTATCGTATTTATGACAATGACATCAATAAACAAGTTATTACTATCATTTAGGTAGCATTCAACAACACAAACGCTTAATATGACCCAATTCGTTTCAATTAGCTAGCAGAACCTATTAGGGTTTGAGATACGAGTTTTAGTTACTTTATGATGTTACTCTTCTTCTTCTCGTGTCGATGGTTTCTTCTCTGGTTAAATCGTACGGGACCAGAAGCTGGCTACAGCTAGAAGATGTTACTGACCCATTTAAATACGTTACTCTCGAACATTCTATTTTTTAAACTATGTTACTAAATAGGAACTGAAACCTGCATTTTAATACGAAACACACAGGGTTGGTTCTAAAGCATGAAGGAACAATTCAAGAGGATGTTAACTTATGTTTCAGTCCAACGCCGATGTGAATATTTCCCAACACGTGCTCAGCAGCCATCGATACGCCTACGTCACGACTCTAGTGCAGTACTATCAAATGGAGACGCGGTGGCCGCTGCGACAACTGCTCCTGCAGGTATTTGTTATTTTAGTCAATAAAAAAATGCATTAAATTATTTTTCGATGCATTACAAGTCACATAAATTTTAAAGATTTTTATCATGGTAATATATTACCTATGTCTTTAGACATGAGTGATTTAGATTTACTAGCTACTTACTAGCATTACGCTACACTATGTTGTAAATTGTAACATGAGGAGACAACCCTATACTAACTTGTAGCTTTGTAAAATGCCCTACAATGATAGTGCTCTAAGTACTCCCGTTTTCCAGGCATTCGGAGTAATGTGCGGCCTAGAGCGTACCGCACTGGCAACACTGGCATTGTCGCAGCTGCCGGCCGAGATCGCGCGCGACATGCGCGACAACCCGCGCGCCGTCAGTCGCCTGTCGCACTCCGCGCTGCTGCTCTCAATGGTGCTGTCTATGGGCGACAAGCTGCCCGTCACGCACTTTGGTAAATACGAGAACTCATTAGTCTAGTATCTTTCGGTTTGGTGCGTTGTCTGAAGCGCATCGTTCGTCAAAACGTCGTTTACAGAAATTACAGATGATTTACGGATCAAAGGCTACTAACAATGTGTCTTTCGGCGTGATGTGCAGTAGGGAGCAAATGACCTTCGGTAAATACCAATTATGATCTATCTCAATCATCTCAAGTCTGGTGTGATGTGCGGTCTGGAGCGCACCAGAATCCAGACCGCTTTGGCAGCACTGGCATTCGTAGCTGCCCGCCGAGGTCGCGCGCCGTCAGTCGCCTGTCGCACTCCGCGTTGCTGTTCTATGGGCGACAAGCTGCCCGTAACGCACTTTGGTAAATACGAGAGCACACAGAGTCAAGTGTCTTTCAAAAAAAGCAAGTCTGGAGCGCATGATACGCCACACCATTGTTTCAATATGATAGAAGCATCGAAGGTGAGATGTTAATGCGGCAGCTATCTGCAGTTCGCTGCTAACAACGTTTCTTTCGACGAGGTGGTAAGGAGCAAATGATCTTCAGTAAATACCAATTATGATCTATCTCAATCAAGTCAAGGGTGGTGTGATGTACCGCCTAGTGACCCGCATTGGCAACGCTGACTGTCTCAGCTGCTGGCTGAATTCGCGCTCAGCATTAGCGACAAAAGTAGTCCTAAACAACTTCTAAAGAAACATGAAACGTTGCCTGTATTCATGTAGTAGTAGAGTAGTTGTAAATCTCTTTATTATACAAAATTGAAAAGAAGTTAATTGTACAACTTATAATCAACAGGCAAACTTATCCCTACGAGGTGTTCTGAAATATCTTCTTGTTCGTATCCTCATGTTTGAGGGACGTGACGACTATGGGTGACTTGCTCAACTACTGATCTCCAGGCCGTTCGGTCTTGTGCCATGTGTACAGTTGCCTGTAGTGTGGACCCGGTAACTTGGATCACATCTATGTCCTGGGTGCACGTCCTCTGCACCTCCTTCCATCTACAGCTCCCTCCCTCGATGCCCGCCGTGGTCTCACTGATGGTTCCAACGGAAGACCAGCGCTAGTATTTATGCCAGCTACATGCTGAGTTGGGACCATTTCATGACATATTTTGTATTTGTTTATATCTCTTATTTCTTATGTACCTTTGTGTTTTATGTGTCGTGAATAAATGTTTTTCTATTCTATTTCTATTCTCCCTCAGTTCTGAAATAAAGCTAAGTATATATTTTTTATTTACAGATATATTGGGTACAGAATTCGCGGAGTTCCTTCTACAACTGATCGAGGACCCGCCAGAAACGGACGTGGATGAACAAATACCGGATCTGTTCTTGACGCTGCTGTTGGCATACAATCTACAGTTTGAGACGCCCGTGGACAATTTGCTGCTCAATGCTTTGGAGAACAGAGACAATGCGAAGACGTTCTGTGAGAAAGTGCTGTTGTTGCTTAACCGTGAAGGTATGTTCTAGTTGTAGCTGTCAAAAGTAAATATGTATATAAATTTCGAAGTTTTAGATCTTAAGTATTTTTCTACATTCCTCCGCCTACATTCTTCATATATTCCTTATTCGTTACTAGCTTTTGCACGCAAATTCGTCCGCGTAGAACCCGTTATCGCCTTAGTGGCATAATTGCTATTAAATTATCTTAGGCGCAGGCTTAATTATTGCTCTCCCATACAACATTATTTTTCGTCTCTTAAAAACTATCGTATGTTTTTACCAGGGTCAGGGGTTGGTTGTATTTTTTTTATTTCAAACTTCCAGCCTCTTAAGGGATTATTTCGGGATAAAAAGTATCGTATGTCCTTCCCCGTGACTCACTATACTTTCGCATTTATAGTGTTAGTATCGATGCATGTATCACGCAAAATGGCGCATATGACGTTGAGTTGTGGATAACTAGCCCGCGTAAACCTATACTTATATGGATGTATATTTCCAGATGACCCGGTGCATATTTTCGACCACGAGCCCGCGCCGGCGCACTCCGTGTTGAAGCTCGTGATAGATCTGTTCGCGCGCAAGAAGACCGCCGAGCATTTCTACACCAACGACGTCAAAGTCGCCATAGATATCATTGTTAGGCAACTGGCCGATTTGTCGCCAGGAGAAACGGTAGTTATTAGTAGTTTATGCAACTGCTACATAATGAGACGCATTAAAACACGAGTGTGGTTTTATGAAACGAGCCGGAGGCGAGTTTTTTTTAAATCACATGAGTTTTTTAATGCCTAATTTTATGTACAGTTGGATACACTACTTTATCCATATTATTAAATCCTCTTTCATGTGTTATTAACTTGCAATGTTTATAACTTTGTAGAAGTACTTATTTATCTCACGAGCGCGGGTGAGCCATGGTTGTGTGTTGAGCTATACATGCACATTGTCTATGTGTGCGTCAGCGTAGGAGCTATGAGTTGATGTTGTCTACGTGTTCGTATGTATCACAACTACCACGATGCTCCCCGCTTCCCGCCCGAACCTCGAACACCCGCGCTCGTGAGATAATTGTACTTCTACAAGTATGTATGTTGCTTACCTTGGACTTTCTGAGACGAGATATTATACGGCATTGTAAATATCTACATGACTCAGGTTCGTATATTAAACTTCCATCCCGAATTCATCCATTTGAGGGATGATTTAAGGGATATATAGTATCCTATATGTTAATCCAGGCTGTAAACTTGTCGCATACCAACTTTCACCATAACCTGTTCAGCTGTTTTTGCGTGATTGAGTAAAAAACATCCTTAACTTTGAAATTTTTATTATTAGTGGCATTTCTTTTTAACTTTTTCACGCTCTCCGTGATTACTTGTAATATTTCTATACTAATCTTCACAGTGCGATAACAAAAAGGATTCAAATTTGGCTACTCACTAGTCAGACAGATTCTATATCCGACTATTGTTGCTTGAGAAGCCTTCACAATTTTTACACACTTCACAAATAACTACAGTTCACCAATATTTCGAATCTTGTTCTCAAAGTATCCTCGAACTCTTGCGAAAATTTAACCTATACCAGTACCCTTACCGTGAGTTTGCAATGTTTGCATTACCGTACTCGCCAGCGACTGCGTAAACGATTTAGTATGGCGATTCTTAGTTCTATTGCGTAACCGCCAGAGGCGCTGTACTTTTGTCCATACTAAATCGTTTACGCAGTCGCTAGCGAGTACGGTAATGCAAACATTGCAAACTCATGCTAAGGGTACTGTTTAAACTATACGAATAAACGAGCTTTTACACAATAGTTTAGACTTTAGCCGTATAAAAGATTCCTAATAATGTTTTATTGTGTATTTCAGCGGCGTCACGAATACTTAAAAATCCTACAAGGCATCATTCGCAACACCGACTACGGTTCCCACTTACATCGAAGAGACGACCTTCTTCGTTGCTTCGCGCGCATTTTCTGCGAAGAAGGTGAAACCAGCCGAGACGACCAAGCCCTCGTCAGGGCCATATCAAACGAGTTCCCGCAATACTTCAAGGCCTAAGGTCAGTAAGTCTGACTATTGGTATTGAATAAACCTTGATTGGTCACTCGGGGTCTCGGCAACACAGGCCTAACCGAACAAGTGTTCCGATACGCTTTTACGAAGACGTGGGCGAAATTTTTCATTGGTTTTTTGCTTAATCTTCTAGAATAGCCGATAGCCCGATAGCCAATGCATTGGTTAGAGGTTTATGCAAAGGAAGACGCTAGAGCTAGATAAAAACTAATAACGTTATTTGGCCGTAAAATGGGATTAGTGCATTTACATTTTGACTAATCTTTTCCAAATTTGAGCGGACTGTTTCATCGATATTATGTAAGATATTATTTCTGAATCTAGTTATAGATTCAAATTTGGCTACTCGCTAGTCGGACAGATTCTATATCCGACTATTGTTTCATCGATATTATGTGAGATATTTTTTTAAATCTAATTATATCTACCTACTCAAGTATTGAAATAATCTATGCCTAATTGAAATAAAGACGAAGCATTGCAGCACCGCGCACCACCGGAATCGGCGGCATTACGACACCGCTGCTTATGTATTAGGCAAAATAAAGCGAACTGCATTTTTTTAAAGGCATGATTCACGACACTAGATCACGACTATTAAACCAAAAGCCGACTATTAAGGCGCAGGGTAGGCAAGGCCTTCCCCATACAAACTTTGTGCACGTTTTATTCGTCGGTTTTGGCACTAACAAATATAATATTTTTTTTGGTTGTAAATATTAGATATGCGAAGATCGTGATGTGAAAATTTTCTAATATTTCAAAAAAAATCAAAATTAAAAAATAAAATAAAAAATATTAAAAAAACTACATCACGAAATAGCTATCAGAAAAATAAGCATACTGACCAAAAATCATAACTTTAATGCAAACACAAACGAAGTAAATCCTGTACAAAATTTGTATGGAGAGAGCTTGCCCTACCCCTCCTCTTAAAGCAAAAGTAGATAGAAAAGAATCATATTTTTCCTAAGCATAAAACGTTTAAGGTTATATGCGTTTATCCGACTCCTTCTTTTCTTATTATAAATATTATAATATACGTTAGTGGAAGTGCTAGAAGTTAGTAGTTATTCAAAAATATTGTTCCTTTAACCAGTGGTTCTTAACCGGTGGTTCGCGGACCACTGGTGGTCCCTGGAAGCACCAGAAGTGGTCCGCGAAGCTATCAGAAAAATATTGAATAAGTGATAAGGAATCATTTACCGTATTTATAAAAATAGGAGGTGGTACATGGCAAGACAAGAAAAAGTCAAATGGTCCCTCATCACTTAAAGGTTAAGAACCACTACTTTAACTTAATAAGTAAAGCTTGGCTAGAAATATGAGATTGTGATTATTTAGGGTGGCAATTGTTGGCTGTGTTGTCGAAACAATTTAGTATTTCCATTATATTCTGAGGCCCTACCGCGAGCCGAAAAGAAATATCTGCCTCTCTCTCGCACTTGCCTATTGGAGCAACAAAGAGAGAGATACTACGTTTTCGGTTCCCGGTAGGCCCCCTGGCAACACTGCCAGGCTGCAGTGCAGGGTGCAGTGCGGTGCTGCGCTGGTTACAGGTCAGGCTTCAACTGTTATATTTTAAATCGTATATGATTACTCGTCTAAATTGGATTTTTAAAAAGAATAAGATCGGTAGCGATTTTTACTGGCAGCTAAAAGATTTATTCGCTTGTTTTAAATTGTTGTAATTCTAAATTTTATGTCTTTAGACGTTATATAAAAGTGTGTGTTGTACTATTTCTTAAAATTTAGATTGTTCTTACTTACAATCATGGGCGAGTGATGGATTTTTTTAAAGAAAATGGGTCACCAAGGTACCGTTCTTTTCCCTAGTTTCCTCCAGCCGCACAAAACCTGGTAATTAATGTAATCATGATTCTGCATAAGTAACAAAACAAAATTTAACATTACAACATTCAAATTTTTCAAAGGTACAATTTTGGTGAAAAGACCCAACGTATTGTTATAACTGTGTGTGTATGTGTGAATTTAGTAGTATCTTAAGTGAACAAAGTGGTATAGATACGTAATAATGATATTACTACCGTAAATAGATGAAAATTATCTAATATTTGTTTATGACAATGCACAATGTCTTTTCAGATAATCAAATCTAGATATGAGTAATTATTTTTGATGTAATTGAATTGGAAAAATCATTTTATCTCCGTAATTATGGTTAAAGCCTCGTAGGTTAATATTACAGAAGATATATTTAATACATTTCAGATATGAGTCAGAAAATAGTTCCGCTAATTTACAATGCCATCGTGACACCAAAGATTAATTTGACTTATTAGCTCATTACGTATAATATTGGTAAGTCAATTATGAAAATGCTTTAAGACTGTCCACACACAAATATTCGCACCGGTAGCTCAATCAGTAACACCACACTACCGGCCTAAGTATATTTAGCATTTATTTTTAAGCATAACATTAGTGAGATTAACTACCTACTTTAGTAAACAAATCATTTCCCAGGGCTGCATCAGTACCTCTAGTATAAGCATTTTCGAAACAAAACACAAATGAACACGTTTGCGTTTAGTCTTAATTTATATTGCAAAAAACAGATACCACTAAAGGCCTCCAGAGGCGCTGCTCGTTGCCTTACAGAATGGGACTAGATAAACGGAAATGCGTTCGTTTGTGTTTTGTTTCGAAAAAACTTATTGTAGAGGTACGGGAAGGCCTCATTTGTAAAGATCGGCTGACGGTAGCAAATTTTGTCACATTTATTTCAAACGTCAGAGCACTGGTTAACATTGATGCGCCTGGAAAAAACACCACACAGAATCAATGTCTTAAAATCAAATAACTATCTGTCACCGACGTCTACAAATTACCAGAGTCTTGGATGTTTTATATGTATCATTATGTATCATTTGACGACCGCTTTAGCTTAGTTGGTAGTGACCCTGCCTACGAAGCTGGAGGTCCCGGGTTCGAATCCCGGCCGGGGCATTTATTTGTGTGATGAGCACGAATATTTGTTCTTGGGTCTTGGATGTTTTCTATGTATTTAAGTATCTATTTATCTATATAAGTATGTATATCGTCGCTTAGTACCCATAGTACAAGCTTTGCTTAGTTTGGGACTAGGTTGATTTGTGTAAGATTGTCCACAAATATTTATTTATTTATTTATTTATTTATTTATTTATCAATCCATATTAATATATATTATCGCCTGGTACCCATAGTACAAACTGCTTAATGTGGGCCAATGAATATGATTGATGGATATTAAACCATCCATAGCAACGTAGCATAGCACATCACTGGTGGAAAGACACTACAGGCAACTATACCGACGTATCTTATGATTATTTTCAAACGAATAGATGTTACGAATAAACGATTAAACGAATAGATTGTGAAGAAACACGTGCTTGGACCTTATTTCTGAAATCGTTCGATTCTTGTCATCTTTGTTGAAATACATTTAATTTTCATCGATAGAGTGATTTCAGAAATGAACCCATTCTGGTCTCCTGTGATGCCATATTATATTATACATATTCAACACATTTATTTTATGTACTTAACGTAACACAAATAAGCAATATTTTTGCTAGTCAATGTTCATTTAGGTACTTATACTAGACTCATAAATCATAATCAAAATATTATATAAAATGAAAACAGGACACACTGTAAAAATGTAGCTCTCTATTATTACATTTAATACGATTTATTATTGCAAATAGCTAGGACTTATTTGCACTTGCATTTAATGATAAGAAGATTTTTAAAAATCTGTCTTTAACTTTGAATTAGGTATAAGCAGTTAGCTCTCAAATCTGTTTTCTTTAAGAATTGTTAAGTTAGCTTACCTGTATTGTTGACCAGTATCTTTCAAAGTACCTAAGTATGGTCTAAATTCATATTAATTTATAAAAAAGTTTTTATAGTTGAATGTAATAGGTATCCTTCTCAATGTTACAGATAGGGTAGGTATGTAATACCTACGGGTATTTCTACACGCACTTTATGGCGCACAACAAATACTTGTCGTGGGTACCCTCTGCCCTGCTGATAAAAAGATGTATAAAAACAAAAGCCACGTTTTTATATAATAATTTGATTAATTTTGAAATTCCTAGCCTGCTCATAAATATAAATATAGGCATGAAACGACTTCATCTGGCCCCTATACCACAAAACTTTCTACAATTCCTAAAACTTTTACAGTTTTCCATAAAAAATTTAACAATTTTGCAAAATTGTACGCTTGTAAAGTTTTGTGATACCTATAGGAGGGTTGCATATATAATCATATATAAATATATATAGTTCAACTCATCTTGGCGCACGGCTGTATGTATATGTGTTTGTAACTAATACAGGTTCGATTTGCGTTCGAGCCACACGCCAGTCATCATTACAGACGCTCAGTAGCTCTAGTATAAGTTTTTTCGAAACATTAACTAATTCGAACGCGTTTGCGTTTTGTCTCAAAATGTATGAAAACGCTCTCACCGAGTTTGAAATACGCGCGTTCATCGGTTAGCAACAAATGTTATATTCGCTGTTTTAGTTTCCACTAGTGACCACCAGAGGCGCTGTTCACGTTTTCATACCACTTTCATACATTTTGAGACAAAACGCAAACGCGTTCGAATTAGTTAATGTTTCGAAATAAATTATACTAGAGCTACAGTACACACACAGTGACAGTTATAAGCGCTCGCACACACGCAGTGACGCTCAAGCACAATACAGCCGCGCGAAAATATGACTAGAAGTTTCTATACCTATTTCTGTTCTTAAATATTTATGCACCTATTTATAATCAGAATCTTCTTTAAAATGAGATTAAAGCTCTTTTGTTCTTCTTTTACGCTTGTGTTTGTAGGAAGGAAATAAAACACATTTAGCTAACAAAGACATGCTCGGTTGTATGAATCGTCTCGGTTGTATTTTAACCTTATTGCTTATTGCATTATATTTTAGGATTTAGGTTGACTTCGTATAATCAAATGTTTTCTTAATATCCATTCGCTTATCATTCCAATATATTAGGAAAAAAATATTATTAAAGGAGTTAGTTCTGATAACTAACCAAAAAACTATTTACAACGCATTTGATTTTTATAATTTGCTCAAATTGAAAGCCAAATTTTTGTAGAATGTGAATGGTTTTTAATATATAAAATGAAGTTACATCTAAATTGTATTTCTGTTTGTGAAGCCGACATAATTCGTTTATTTATTGTCGGCATGAATGTTGAATTGTGTGCCATGTGTTATTTTTGCAAGCCATACTTATGAGTTTTTGTATTGAAATTTTATTCCAAATCTCGTTTAAGTATTTACTACTTCTTCTCGGGTCGATGGTTTCTTTCTATTTACTACTAAATTTGAAACTCACAAATAACACATTGTAAGGAACCAGCAGTTCTCACTAGAGATGTTTGTCGCATGCCAAACATTAGTCAGTGTAAAGTGATATTTCGTAACCAACTGTAGAATGGTTAATTTACAATGTTGGTAGATCCTTGCAAATATAACAAATGGTAGTTATTGTTAAAGTTAAAATCGACCAATCATCCCAGAGCTTGTACTTGTTCTGTTTCGACAAATTCTATCTAGAACATCAAATGTATTTACTATTTATTCATAGAATTGTATTGTTAGTTTTTCTTATGCAAATTTAATAATTATATTACACTATCTAATCTTAGATTGAAATGGTCTAATTTGACGTAATTAATAAAATTATGAAATAAAGACAACGTTCTATCGTCTTTGTATTTTTATTCAGCGGCCATCTTGACAATTCCTAGAAAGTTTTTATTGAGCCTTGTGATTATTATAATATTTTGATTATACCCATTGAAGTAAATTGAAAAAAAATGCAGTAGTACCGACTGTACCCTGAAACCCTGTACCCCTGTACCAAGAAAGTGATTAACTTTTAAGACGAACATTTCATTCTGTGCCTGTACATGAACACTTCTCTGACATGACGAACAAGATACATGCCAAGACACTCTTTTCCACCGATAGGTACTTTAACACATTCACTGCCACCCTCTTTTTCTGGACATTCGGCAGGTGCCGCACTTTGCTGTGTGCCCCAAACGCACATGTGAGTTCAACCGACTATTCTTAGTCAAAGGCACAGGGTGAAAGTCACTAAATATTATGAACGCGTCTGTGCGTTCAAGGCACTGGGTGAAAGTCACTAAATATTATGAACGCGTCTGTGCGTTCAAGGCACTGGGTGAAAGTAACGGAAACGCATATATGCGTTGGTGGCAGTGAATGCGTTAAACAGGTGAATGTTTTTGTTGTATTACATTCGTTGATAGGTATTCTGGTAATGTATTCCGCACGTGACGGTATTAGAGGAGGAACAGAATTGGAAAAGGCGTCTCTAAACAATGCAAGCGGCAAGTCATGTAACAGTTGGGGTGACAACGTTATCAGAGGGTTTGGACCCTGCAGAATACGGATCTGCCTGTCGCCATCTCGAAATTTGAGCCGGAAGTACGGTATACCGGAAAAGGTGCAGCCCATACATAAAAATTCGTAGTACATTTAGTAAATTGTTGCTCTGGTACTCTAAAAGAGGTCCGATTGATATGGTTTTTTGGTATGTTGTGAAGGACAATATTAGCCATGGTAACCTAAAAATTTCGGTCCTCCAGCTCCATAACTTTGGCCGCCATCTTGGAAATAGTGTCATTTTTTTCAGTTCTTTGCTTTTACTGTCGTCAAAGTTCATTCTAGTGCTAAACATAGTTCTACAATATTGTAGAATACAAAATTTGCTAAAACTTTTGGGTACAAAGATTTTTCCCATGACCCCTAGGGACGAAGATATGACAGGATATATCATTAAAAATTGCCACTTTTTTCTAGTTTTCCGTTCATGTTTACATTATAAGTGCATTTTAGCACTAACTATAGTTCGGCAATATTGTAGATCACGAAATTTGCTACAACTTTTGTATTGAAATATTTTTTCCACGACCATTAGGAAAGAAGATATGAAGTCATCTATGGAGTAGCACCGTTGAAATTTGCTACTTTTGCAGTTTTCTTCTCATATTTAGGTTTGAGTGCATTTAATCGCAATCTGTAGGGGATCTATGATGGTCGAGTGATAGCGGGATAGACGACAAGATAAAGCATCTGTCACTTTCCGATCTATACCACTTCAATCCCTCAGAAGACAAAATCGTCTGTTTCCACGATACCTAGAAGATCGTAGGTACTTTGAATTTGCATATAATTTTGTCTTCTATAATATTGCTGACCGAGAAATGCACTAAAACGAAAATATGTGAAGAAAACTGGAAAAGTAGTAAATATTGACGGTAGTACCCCATAGGTGACATCGTATCTTCTTTCCTGATGATCGTGGAAAAAATATTTCAATACAAAAGTTGTAGCCAATTTTGTAATCTACAATATTGCTGAACTATAGTTAACGCTAAAACGCACTTTAAACGTAAACATGAGAGGAAAACTAGAAAAAAGTGGTAATTTATAATGATATCTCCTGTCATATCTTCGTCCCTAGGGATCATGGAAAAAATCTTTGTACCCAAAAGTTTCAGCAAATTTTGTGTTTTATAATATTGCCAAACCATGTTTAGCACTAAAATGAACTATAACGACAGTACAACCAAAAAACTGAAAAAAGTGACAGATTTTCCAAGATGGCCGAGACAGACGTGGAGCTGGAGTGTCAAAAATTTCGGGATACGATGACAAATATTGTTATTTACGGCATATCAAAAATCCATAACAATTGGACCATAGTTAGGGTACCGGAACAACGATTTACCAAATGTACAACGAAAAAATTTGTATGGGCTGCACCTTTTCTGATATAACATTCTTCCGGCTGAAATTTGGGGATGGAGACAGGCAGATCCGTATTCTGCAGGGTCTAAACCCTCTGATTACGTTGTCACCCCAACTGTTACACGATTTGCTTCTTGTATTCTACTTCTTCAAAAATGGGCCTACTCTACATGTAAGATAATGGGGTCAGGAAATACGGGATTCGGAAAGAATAATAAAACGAACTAGTCAATACAAGTATTTAATGTACCATACGATTGCCGTATAAATATTTCAAAATGTAAAACAGTGATAAAATTCAATAGTAACCAATATAACTGTCGCCAACACAGCTAAACGAAATAATCGTTACCAATTACTCAATAGTAACATAATTTAATCTTTCAAACAAACCTATAGGTAGTGACTACGCAACTTATGGAAAAACTTGAAAACGAGTATAACTCTAGTTTTACATTAATAAGCAGGTACTGCATTTAATTCTCTTGGTGCGTTTGGAAAACGAAAGACTTGAATTTCTATTTCAATTGTCGTACAAATGTTTGTATTAAAAGGGTGCGTAACGGAAGCTGTACAAATCGGGATTCTATAACAATATCAAAACTTGGCCCCAATATTACAAAGGGATCCACAAAAACTGGAATATTTAAAATTTGTAAATACGTCTTTATTCAAGCAAAAAACGATCGCAAATCCTGTAATATAATACAAGAGGACCTACTCATGAATGCAGTCTTTGTACGGATTGTATATTTTCAGAAAGAACGTCAAAAGCCCATCAAATGCCTCATTGGAATGCAAATTTACAAAATGGAATATAGATAAAACTTTATCTAATTAATAGGTAAGTTACTCAGTTTTCTACAAACGGAAAGAATATGTACCCTCCGTAAATACCTTGAGCATTATCCTACATTATGATAAACACGCTACACGTAGGTATGTAATGTATGTGAATAGCACATTAATAATTGATTAACAAATTATATTTACCGCACATTACCCTTTACACGAATTTGGCAACATGGATGAACACTTATACAACATGTTCTACCACAAACAGCTTGCGAATGCGACTCGGCCTGAGAACGCCCCGTCTTCAACTATACATACATCAATCTGTACCTTAAACATATACAATTTAATAAATATTACAACGTAAAATACTGGGTAGCCAATCTCCGTGGTACTTATGATGGATCAATAAATATTTAGACTGTAAATTTTCACTACGAAACTACAACTATCGAACACTCGCACATTACATTAATTAGAATAAAATTTATATACAATTATATCTAAATAACCTAACTATTCGTCATAAAACATACCTACCGACATATTATTAGCATGAATTTATGGAAAACCTTTAATGTTATGTATGGCATCTAAAAAAAATAGAATTGCATATTACGCCCGGAGTTATTTCAACGACAATCTAGTTAAATATACATCGATTTCATGTCCTCAGTTATAGTCTACTTACTTATATCCACGTTAACATACCTACTTACTATACCTTCTAATAATTAAGATAATTATTAACCCCAGAACTGCGAGTATTAGAAAGTTAGGTAATTATTGATTATTTTTTCAATAAGACTGATGTATTTAATTAATTGGTTTGTTTCAATTACATTGTATTCTTTTTTCTCTCCTTTGTTCAGTTTCAGTTTTGAATGCGGTCCTTATACAATACTACACGCCTTAACTATCTTTGGGTATATAATTGTATCAATAATATTCAAAGAAATGATCTAATTTCAATATCAGTCGAATCAATTTTGCCTAAGACGGAATAACTCACAATAAAGGTAGAATTTCACAATAGAACAACGCACAACCGCCGAACAATCATAGTGTCACCAACCGAGATAGAATTTGTAAACCTAAAGTTAACAAATTGAGCTAAATTATATAATTTCATCAGGGTTTACTTTTTCGAAGTATAAAGTCATTCTCAAAATCGAAATACTATTTAAACATATTGCTTAAAGTAATTTCACAAAATGTCCGTTTCAAAGTTATAGGTACAGTGGGCTTTCAAAGATGTTTAAAACGGACTGTGATATTATAGATAATGTCACTGGATTTTGAGCGGAGTCTTGGATCCCAGGTGGCATTAATCTAACTTACAAAATTTGCCCTCCTTACTCTTATACCCTTTATCATTTTAGTTATCATTAATATAAAGAGTACGGTGTTACATCATTAAGCATCACATCCGACTAACAAACTGTTTAAAAACTGCAATTAGAAAATTTAGTTTGGAGACAAATCGCAGTTTCTGCGACATTGAAACATCGATGTATAACAAAACGTTGTTCTGAACTATATGAATCCACTTGTAACTTTTGAAATCTCTATCATTATAATATTGTTTTAGAAGCCAATAGTAAGGTAAACGTCCCTGTGTTCGACACTGACCCAATATAATGGCACTTGCAATCTTATGTCATGATGACAGAGGTGATTATTAGGTGTCATCTATAGGCCACTATAAGGTGTCGAGCACCGGGACGTTTACCTTACCACTCGATTCTAAAAAAATGGCACCGGCATAAACAATGGCAGCGAATGTCAAGATCGTAAAAGTTACAAACGATACGCGTTTGGAAATGAACCCGGCTACAAACTCACGTTTGTCGCCAAACGTCGGGTGCGTATTGCTAGTTGCGCGGGCGCTTAGCTCGGATGGTGGGCCGCGACCTTGCGCAGGCGGTAGCCGCCGGTGCCACGCACGGTGTAGAGCACCACGATCGCCACCGCCACGATGGAGGCTCCGATGGCGTTCATCACGATCGACTCCTCGGACATCGTCGCGTAAACTGGGGCCCTGAGGATGCACCACGTGCCCCGAGGTTAGTATAGATATATTAGCCGAACAACCACTGACTAATAATGACAGTATTTTGACTCGTTTGATCGTTTAAAAGGTTACTAAACACGCTTGGATTACTAGGCTATAAATTGGATGCTGCCTTCGCTTCCCTCACTAGCAAGTATGGAAGTGAGACCGGGACGAATGCTACATGTTTGGCATAAACGTCACAATGCTAAATCCTCATTTATTCTTTGACCACTTGCATATTATACTATGGTCTGACCCAAATGCGTCTTTGTGCTATACAATTTTTAGAAATGGGAATTGTCATATAGTATTAGCATGCTGCCGTCAGCATGGTTTGAGAAATTATTTATAAAACAGTATTACGCAGTGCTCGTCTTTGACTTACGTTCCTTGTGCCCCTACATACCAAATAAGCTGTTATAATCGTAGTACAAAATAATGTCATGATCATTGTCAGTGGCTGGTATTAATTATTTAAACCTATAAACCAGTTCGTCAATTAACACAGTCCATAATTGATTCATGTCTGGGAAAAAGTTTTCTCAGAAATAGTAGGTGTACCACCACCAAATCAATTTGCCTCTTTGTTAAATTCATTTGCTTAGTACTAATATTACTTCTATCTATTGTTAGTGGTTAGTAATTAGTGCAAAATGTTTCTACAGTAATGCATCCAACACCCAAAATACAAGAAGTACAGCCTTGGCCAAAAGTGTTGAGCACTCACACGTTTTCCATTTAAAAGTTAAACTTTCAATCAAGCATTTCATATCATTTTATTAAAGAAAATTAAATATCTTTCAAAAACTAGCTACTTTCGTTGACGTTAAAGATAATTGCACGGATAAAAATGCAATTTGTCCTTTTATTGCAAACTCGTCTATTTTTAGTCTTAAGTTAGCAATAGCTACTTCGAAATGATGTTATCTAAAGTTCTCTAGATGTTCTTTAGTATATACCTTTTCATATTTTACGTCAATGTGCATTTTTGTAATTAAAAAATAATAGTTTTTTTATAAGTTACAAAGGAAAATAAGGGGTGCTCAACACTTGGCCAAGGCTGTAGGTATGATATTTATTACTACTCGCAAGTAAACATGCAATACCTAAATCAATAACAAATAGGTATGTATTATGCCTGTGGAATAAACACGATTAAATTGATTATTTAATGGGATGGAAAAGCAAGCACAAAAGGTTAAATAAAACAGCATAATACATAAATATAATGTTTAATAGTATAATTTGTAGATTCATATGTATACAATTTCTAAATTATGTTTTAGTAGTTAAATATAAAAAATACAATACTTTGGTCTGATACAGACCAAAATACTTATAAGTGCTAATGGAGCCTCCTTTAATGCGCATTATGTTTTTAAGAAGTTAGGTAAAAAATATAATTCTCATAGTAATATTGTAATGTTACCAAAATATTTGAGATTCTGTTCTGTAACTTTTTACATTTCAGTCGTAACATTGTAAAATAATGGACGTATTATCTTATATGGACATAATCTTACTAACCTATTCTTAATAAAACCCTACAAATAAAATATGTAAATGCTACAGCATAAAGACATACGTAAATTCTTCGAGCTTTTGTCAACTTCGAGTTTTAGAGCGAGTGTAAATGCATTTTTGTGAAGTACCTATTGTCATATTTAACTAGGTAATTCAACAATTAGGTTTTATAATTAAAACCACACTTATTTCTGTTAACTTCGTTAGGTATAATTATGAAGAATTTAACTGTTATGGATGTAGTGCCTAGAAATTAGAAGGGAGTTGAGGATCACCAACGATATTTTAACTAAATGTATGTATATAAGTACCTAATCCTATTGTTTACCCTTCTACCTACATCCGGTTTGTTCCTATTGTTGTTACTTTTATTAGGTTGGAAGAGTAACGATAGTAAATTATAATGATTTTTTAATGTCACACCTCTGAATTTTCATAGCTACCAACTACCTACGTGAGTACCTATCTGTTTTTTTTTTAAATTACGCAATCAAATTTTTTATGTCATCCACTAGAAATAGCGCTATTATCTCGTATTTTTATTTTTCAGGATGCCTCTGGAAAGATGTTAGGTTCATCATACCTAATTAACAAAATAATCCGTCGTCCTATGAAATTTACAATTTCTGAAGAATAGTCAATCACGTCATAGTATGTCTTACGTATCCTCAATTGGCTAAATTACAAATCGACGGAGGCCCTTATGAGTCCGTCTCGGTTCTCCGGCGCTCGGAACTTGTCCCTCGATGTAATGTACATGACGGTGGCCATTATGGCGATGAGTGCAGCTCCGATGGCGTTCACGATGATTCCCTCGTCCGGCATCAGCATGTACCGTTCCACGCTGCAAGACGCACACATAAGCAACTGACACAAGCAGTGAACATGCGGGACTACGTGCAACATTCACACAAATGAAGATGGTTAAACGATCGTGACTAAGGGTTGATAAATTGTTAGACCAAAGGTCACATCATAATTTTTATCGACTAAGTACATTTTTGGCTGATCTGACGCGCAACAAACTAAGAGCACACTTAGTTGTGCTATATACTTAAGTAAATTAGCATTAAGTAATTTAACTTTCTTGTTGAAATTTTTATTGTAAAGTAAAGCGTCACGATCATTTAATTGCAACATAAATTTAAAAGCTAAAGTTATATTATATCACTAGCTTTTGCCCGCGACTTCGTCTGCGTAGAACTCGCGTCATCGCGTTAGAATGTTATTTCATTCTTCTATTTCATGCGCTTACCTAGTTATCTCTCTTCCATTCTAACTTAAACCCCGTTAAGGGATGATTTCCGGGATAAAAGTATCCTATGTCCTTCCCTAGGACTCGAACTATATCCATAACAAATTTCATCTAAATCGGTTGAGCATTTTAAGAGGAAACAGGCAGACAGAGTTACTTTCGCATTTATAACCCGCCCCAGTTTCGCACGGGTAGTCCAGTTTTACATTTATTTATCTAAGCTTTTGCCCGCGACTTCATTCGCGTGAATATCCATTATCCATATCAACTTCTACACCGTATTTCGCCGGGTTGTCTCGCCAAACATTGCGCACGCCGGCTCAATGCGCCCACATGAAACATGACAGAGGACTAAATATATGTTATTAACTTATTATAGATGTAGATGAAAACGCTCGCGAGCGAAGTGAGCGCGAAACTTTTCGGATATTCTGATACGGGTGTGGAAAATACTTCATACGCATCAAGTAATGAAGATGAAAACGCGAGCGCAGCGAGCGCGAATTCTTTCAAACATTACGATGTAGGTGCGGAAAATACTTCATACGCATCAAATAGTGTAGATGAAAACGCGAGCGCAGCGAGCGCGAAATGTTTCGAACATTGATGCAGGTGTGGAAAAGACTTCATACGCACCAAGTAATAACAACGCATAAGATAAAAACGCGAGCGTAGTGAGTGCGAAATGTTTCGAACATTATGATGCAGGTGCGGAAAATACTCATCAAGTAATGTAGATGAAAACGCGAGCGCAGCGAGCGCGAAATTTTTCGAACATTCTGATGCAGGCGCGGAAAAGACTTTACACTCATCAAGTAATGTGTATGAAAACGCGAGCGCAGCGAGCTCGAAATATTTCGAACATTATGATGCCGGTGCGGAAAATAATACATACGCATCAAGTCATGCAGATGCAAAACGCGAGCGTAGCGAACGCGAAATTTTTACGAACATTATGATGTAGGTGCGGAAAATACTCATCAAGTAATGTAGATGAAAACGCGAGCGCAGCGAGCGCGAAATTTTTCGAACATTCTGATGCAGGCGCGGAAAAGACTTCATACGCATCAACTATAATGTAGACGAAAACGCGAGCGTACGGCGCCCGAAAATTTTTTGAACGTTATGATGTAAGTGCGGACACTGCTCATCAAGTAATGTAGAAGAAAACGCGAACGCAGCGAGCGCGAAATTTTTCGAACATTATGATGCAGGTGCGGATAATACTTTACACTCATCAAGTAATGTGTATGAAAACGCGAGCGCAGCGAGCTCGAAATATTTCAAACATTATGATGCCGGTGCGGAAAATAATTCATACGCATCAAGTCATGCAGATGCAAAACGCGAGCGTAGCGAACGCGAAATTTTTACGAACATTATGATGTAGGTGCGGAAAATACTCATCAAGTAATGTAGATGAAAACGCGAGCGCAGCGAGCGTGAAATTTTTCGAACATTCTGATGCAGGCGCGGAAAAGACTTCATACGTATCAACTATAATGTAGATGAAAACGCGAGCGTACGGCGCGCGAAAATTTTCGAACATTATGATGTAGGTTGTGCGGAAAATGCTCATCAAGTAATGTAGAAGAAAACGCAAACGCAGCGAGCGCGAAATTTTTCGAACATTATGATGCAGGTGCGGAAAATACTTCACACTCATCGAGTAATGTGTATGAAAACGCAAGCGCAGCGAGCGCGAAATATTTCGAACATTGTGATGCCGGTGCGGAAAATAATTCATACGCATCAAGTCATGCAGATGCAAAACGCGAGCGTAGCGAACGCGAAATTTTTACGAACATTATGATGTAGGTGCGGAAAATACTCATCAAGTAATGTAGATGAAAACGCGAGCGCAGCGAGCGCGAAATTTTTCGAACATTCTGATGCAGGCGCGGAAAAGACTTCATACGCATCAACTATAATGTAGATGAAAACGCGAGCGTACGGCGCGCGAAAATTTTCGAACATTATGATGTAGGTTGTGCGGAAAATGCTCATCAAGTAATGTAGAAGAAAACGCAAACGCAGCGAGCGCGAAATTTTTCGAACATTATGATGCAGGTGCGGAAAATACTTCACACTCATCGAGTAATGTGTATGAAAACGCAAGCGCAGCGAGCGCGAAATATTTCGAACATTGTGATGCCGGTGCGGTAAATAATTCACACGCATCAAGTCATGCAGATGAAAACGCAAGCATAGCGAACGCGAAATTTTTACGAACATTATGATGCAGGTGCGGAAAAGACTTCAAACGCATCTGTAATTTAGATGAAAAAGCGATCGTAGCGGGCGCTAAAGTTTAGTTAAGTGCGAAAAATAGTTCATACTCATGAAGTTATGTAGATGAAAACGCGAGCGCAGCGAGCGCGAAATTTTTCGAACATTATTATGCAGGTGTGGAAAATACTTCATACGCATCAAGAAATGAAGATGAGATCGCGAGCGTAGTGAGCGCGAAATGTTTCGAACATTATGATGCAGGTGCGGAAAAGACTTCATAAGCATCAACTATAATGCAGATGAAAACGCGAGTGTAGGGCGCGCGAGAATTATCGAACATTATGGTGTAGGTGCGGAAAATGCTCATCAAGTAATGTAGATGAAAACGCGAGCGCAGCGAGCGCGAAATTTTTCAAACATTATGATGCAGGTGCGGAAAATACTTCACATTCATTAAGTAATGTATATGAAACGCGAGCGCAGCGAGCGCGAAATGATTCGAACATTCTGATGCAGGTGCGGAAAAGACATCATTCGCATTAACTATAATGTAGATGAAAACGCGAGCGTACGGCGCGCGAAAATTTTCGAACATTATGATGCAGGTGCGGGAAATACTTCATTCTCATGAAGTTATGCACATGAAAACGCGAGCGCAGCGAGCGCGAAATTTTTCGAACATTATGATGCAGTTACGGAAAATAATTCCTACGCGTCAAGTAATGTAGATAAAAAAGCTAGTGCGAAATGATTCGAACATTATGATGCAGGTACAGAAAATACTTCATACGCATCAAGCAATGTAGATGAAAACGCGAGAGCAGCGAGCGCGAAATATTGGACAAAAAAAATTTGTTGACCTATTAAGTGGCTTTGTAAAGAGGTAGTTGAATAGATATTTTTTTTGTTCATAAATTATTGGAATTTACGAAATTTTGTTCCGATGAATTTAAAATTTGGTAATAATGATTGTTATTACGTATTTTTTACCAACAAATACTAATATATTGATAAAAAAAATTTTTTCTTTGAAATTTCCTTATTTTTCCTATAAAAACCAACTTAACTTTGCGGTCGGTTCGGAACCCTAAATGTGCGAAGTCCGACTCGCACTTGGCCGGTTTTTTTTGCTTTCCAATCCGCCTGTTCGAATTTGGTCATACTTGATGTTTATTTGTTACGTAGGTATGTATGTTTAATAACGAATACCAATATACCCTAAATTTATGTCTGTTACGCGCTGAACGTATTTTATACATTTTGCTGACGGAAAACGCAACTAATCGGCACCTCGAAGAACCTCAAAGATGAAACTCATATCGATTATTAAGAAAAGTAAATAAGTAAATGTCCGCCATCTTCAATTTGAAAATGGATACGTATCATTCTTGTAATGAGCACCTCAAAAAACAATATTTTATACAAAAATGCGCATACTTAATATATAGGTAGTACATGTCGCAAGTGCTACCATGCAACCGAGAGCCCGTCGCTCTGCGTAGGTAAAGTACCCTCCACCGAAAACAAAAAAAAACCGAGGTTGCGTAGTAAGGTTTGTGAATATTGATAGCGACTGACTGACCAACATAATTAGATCTCTCATTTCAAACAGTTAATATGGTTTGAGGGACTTTAGTATTTTTGTCTATAGCCTTGAGAGGCAGAGGTATTGTTATTTCACCCCCCATTTTTTCAAATACTATCTGTTTATTATACAATGTTTGAATGAGGTTCTATTTACTTTGCGTCCATGTATATACTTACCAACTTTCAAGCCTGTAAATCATGAACTGAAAGACTTCTCATACAAAGTTTAACCCCTCTTTTCACCCCCTTTCATCCCTAACCTGTATGATTTTTATACCCTATAACCTGGCCGAAGATCCAATAAACATATTAGTGAAGGCTGTATTAAAATCCATCCGCTAGTTTTCGCGTGATAGTTAGACATATAAACAGACAGACAAACAGACAAACAGACAAACAGACAAACAGACAAACAGACAAACAGACATGAATTCTAAAAACAGTTGAAACGTGTTCTGTTATCGATTCTTAGACCCCTCCATCGATTTTTTTACTAATATCTTCAATGTACAGATTTTCGACCCTCTTCTGCTTTATTATATGTATAGATAGATTACAAGACAAATTAAATAAGATGATATCACAACACGCAATTGGTAAATCAGACGAAAGTAATCTTGACGGCCGGCATGATTCTGTTTTATTCGATGAATACTTATTACAGATAATAAATTTTACTAGACGACATTCACAAATAATGCAAGCGGTTAAGATCACGGTGAATAAATTACCTACTGAACGTGCTCTAGATGACACATCGAATGGGAATCTTCAGTGCCTGCGGGAGCGTATCAAGCACAAGCCATCTTATTCGCTCAATATTGGCTAGAATAGAACTGGTACGGTCGAGGTCATTAATATGTTTACACTTTTTTACCTTATCGAATGCGTTTGCTTACAAACTGTAGGCGACCGCATTCGATTACGTAAAAAAGTGTAAACATATATTAATGGCCTCGACTGTACATACATAATGATGCATTTCTTAGGTCTTGTTCTTGCGAACAACTCCTAAGACACTATGGTTCAACAGTGGTTCATACGCTCCTAGATTTTCTTTGTAGGTAATTATAGAGGCGATCTTGTAAACGTGTTCTGGTAATGATAACACTTCTGCATTCTTTTTGTCGTCCATGTTAAACGAAAAAGACGATTGGTCGGCAAACCCAAACAAAAAATGTTTTCACCTACGCCACTCTCACTACTCTCAGTCTCAAACAATTATCAAACTTACATTTTATGACTCTTGCGTCTTTTTCGTTCCGCGTGGACACTAACATAAATGTAGTGCACCAGGCAAATATTGAAACATACGAAGATACTTTGAAAACTAAAAAAATCAATATACAAAGAAAAAGAAAGTGCAACGTACGTAATAGTGAAGAGGGCTTTCTCAGTGAGTCCGGTGAGACAGGCGCAGACGCCGAGGACGAAGGTCAGGATGCCGAATGCGGCGTGGACCGGCACGAGGGAGGCGCGGAAGCTGGCTGTGCCCTTGTTGCAGATCAGGAGCAGAAGGAAGCTGAAGAAGCCCACGGCGTACTGGAATTTAAGGTAAACATAATTTGAGTATCATCGTCATCGTCAGCCCTTAATCACCCACTGGTAATGAGTATGGTCTCTCTTCTACGTAGTACGCCACTCACTCCGGTTCCCTGCTAGTCTCATCCAGAAATAACAAGTTTCGGTATAGACGATTACCTACATCTTGCATTCACGCATATATACATAAGAATGGCGCTCAAGTCAGAAGTTCCTACCAATTGGACCAAAAGTAAGCGTAGGCGACGGCATTATTTTGAGTTTTTATTTCTTTTAATTTAATAATTTTTAAGTAAGCGTATGAAGTTTAGCGGATGAATCATTTGGCTACACAGGAGGACGAAAGGTGAAGACGGGAAAGGGATACCTACCCCGCATTTTATTGGTGACTTTGTCCAACGGAAAAATGTAAATGTAAGTTGCAATTTTTTGATTGCGGTTTTTTAGTTTGCATCTATAGGTAGGTATAATAGAAGAGATAATGAACTCTTATCACGCGATGTTAAACAAATTCACGGATACACATATTTAAAAAACACTACAGTCGAATGACCTATTTAGACGCCGACGACATAATTACTAGGCTCAATTGGCTGCGCTCGTGACGAGAGAAACTCGACTAAACTACTACACCGCTCGAACGGACGCAGCAAGTAAGTATACAAGTCCTCAACTACATAATTGTAGGCATCTAAGTTGTATCCTGAACATCATGCTAAGCCCGCTTTACCGCTTAAATCATCAGGCGAAGATACTTCGCTTCCACAGTTTTCTTTCCACATCTTGAGAAACGACCGAAAACCCTTCTGTTTAATTTTAAGGTTGTTTTTCTAATGTAGGTACAGTTGTTCCCGAGGGCAAGTAGGGGGGAGGTGATGTTATCATGTTCAAACGCTCTTCTGCCCTGACGAGGAAACAATAGGGATTGATTTTCAGATATATGATTCTTGACTATATGATTGTGTTTTTGACAATAGCCGAAACATGATTGCTTAAAATTTTCTCCATAGAAAAAATCCAAAGGAGTCTTTATTTTCCTTGTTTCAAGATAAGATAAACGTTTATTGTCATGAACTGTGTACATTTAATAGGATGTTATTTCATACACTGGGTTTCAACAGCTTGCCCATTTCGGACGGCAATATAAATACCTAACATTTACAGTAATTTAATATAAGGAATTATATGATAAAAAAATAATATAATAAAAATTTAAATCATATGATATTTAATTATGGTAAGTAAGTATTCGGCTGAAATTAATCAAAATTCGTCTACACGCGGTTACACAAGTATTAATAAATAATAAATGTTATGTACGCTCTTGGAGAGGACTATTAGGGAAAATCAACCTGACGTATGATCCTAATGCCTAATAACCCGGAATTACGGAAATACGGGGACTTTACCTGTATTCCAAACAGTCCCATGGCAGTCAGGCCGATCCAGCTGTGGAGCGAGTAGAAGTTGGGGGTGCCCTTCTTATTGTGGAAGTCCAGCACGGCGAGGAAGCCGATGACGATGCAAGGGAACGCCAGGGCGTGGAAGATCGCGTGCAACAGCTTCACGTAGATACGTCGGAAGCATCGGCAGATGCGATACAGCAGGACAGCTGGAAATAAAAGAGTCGGATTAAGTAGGAAGAATCGTCTGTGACTACAAAGGAGGCATACGCATTATTTTTCTGTCATTGTTATTAGGTACTCGGCTTCATCCATTCAGAAATCAAATTCTTCTCCGAATACGAAGCAAACCCACTAACGAGCAGTAAGATAGTTTGGCACCGTGCAATAACAATAACATATGGCTAAAGGCCTCACTGATTTGAAGGTGGACTACGTAAGTACATGCTTGCAATCGTCAGAAATGTGGGAACGAAAAAGAATTTCTCAAAGGGATCATTTTATATTACAACTAGTGGCTCATATATTGTTAAACCCGAATGTATCTCTTGTTTCTTTATGCCACATCCTCTTATTAGCAAAAACGTGATGTAAATTCACCAAGTACCTACAGGAAAACCATAACCCAACAACAATAGCTCCATGCAAACTATTTTTAAACGCAATGACCAACTTTCTAGTAACAACAGACACGTCCACATAAATAGGTTTCTTCTCCATGTTGGGTCAGCATGATTTCGTTGAGATGTCGGATGTCGGAAACTTTGAAGGCTCTATTAAAATCTTTACAAGATCTATTATGAAATATTACGGTGCCTGGCTTTCTTAATATCGCTAGAGATTTACGTAAGATAAACAAAAGGTTTATAAGTAATGATGAGTTACGTTAAAAGTAAACAAAACCTTAATTATAACTCTTAAGAATAGGTACCATAAAATTTTTGCACAACACAAAGGCCTGTATATTTACTGATTGACTTATTTGTATTTAATATACCTATATTATGTAGCCTCGTCAAAAACTGACTTCATCAATCATTATCGACTCCATACATCAACAGTCGTGAAGTTTGGTGGCAGCTTATGAACAAACTTAGTGGTCAAAAGCCACCGACTGACAAAGTGATTACTTGAAATAGTTGGAATTAGTTAATACAAGGCCGCGCAATGAAATGTAATAAGTACTTAGGTTAGTTAGCAAATGCTCTGGTAAGTTCCTAAAAGTTAAATTGACGATGAATCGAAAATGAAAAATGATCTAGTTTGCTAAATATTATGGCTGTTTCAGTAATATCATAGATGTCTTATAACTCAACACTCCATATTGGATTCCTCTTTGTTGAAAAAAATTGTAAGTCGTAGAGATTTGAAGATTGACGCATCGTGTGCATTGAAAAAACGCAACAAGTAGCAGAATAGAACTTACAGAACCCGCTAAAGGTGATAAACCCGGCAACCATAAGCGTGGGATGCAGGTTGAACTGCTTCTCCGGGACATCATCGACCCAGGCGTAGCCCTCACGGTAAAAGAGCGTCCAGAAGATGGTGAGAGCCGACACGCCGATGAGCAAGATAGTGGCAAGGGTGATGACCAGCGCATACTCGCACCATTCGCACGCGCCTCGTTCGTTGTCGTCGGAGTCGTACGAGCGGCTCCGTTGGCTGGAAACAAAAGAAATACGAGTAAGCACGTGAATAATACATTTATGAACTAGGTACATTTCGTTCGCTTAGTACAAAAATTAACACGTAAGCCTTTTAAGGGGGAGGCCTTTGGCCAGCAGTGGGACACTGCAGGGTCTGCAGGCTTATAAAAAAAGGCCCTTCAGTAGTTCAATTTTGTTATTATGTCACAGTTTTAAAATTATGTTTTTTATTTACTCAATAATTGTAACACTTCCTCTGCGACTTAAGTATATAGTGAGTATCATAGAATCATGTGAAACTGGTAACTAAGTCCGTAACCTTATGGGTTTCAAGATCATCATGCTGCATACTCATCATGATGTAACCGTGTCATTTGTTTAAATAAATTTTATCCCCATTCTTATCACTACATAGTATCATAGTATAAAACAAAGTCGCTTCCTGCTGTCTGTTTTTTGCGCAACGGGTTTTGATGCGGGTTTTTTAAATAATGGTAGAGTGATTCAAGAGAAAGGTTTATATGTATAATACATGCACCCGTGTGAAGCCACTAGCCGGGGCGGGTCGCTAGTTATTAATAATCTGAAGAAAATGAATGAAGATCTAAAAATCAAGCGATGGTTAGAAAAAGCGTGGTGCATCGCCTTATTATGTGTGTAAGTAGTACCTATAATTACCTATACACACTCAATAATTATGCAATAATATGGATGCGCGGGAAATTTGTACAATCTGTATCCTTATTTAGGTAGGTATGCTCTTTTATGTAAAAGTATCAATTTCTTTTTAATATACTACTTTTTCTTATACTTACCAATTATTTATTAAACATTTCCTATTTCAATGCCATTATTCCCAGTGAAACAAAAGATGAAATCTAATTTAAAGTGTTTCAACGGTTGCAAATACATCCTTTCATAGGCCTGGGACGCTTTTGTTCTAATGGACAACTAGCAAACTCAACATAATGAAACCCGTTTGATTGAAAAGATTGAACCATAGATGAAGCAACGCCGCATGTACGAATGGAGTCTATGGATACATGTTACGTTGTGTTGTTGAGAACATTAGATGTATCCGAGCGCGGCAGGCGCGAGGCAGGAAACCGCATCGCTGGGAGATGTCGAGGGATAACTTTCGCAACTCATATGCGACATTAATGAGTTTATTTGAATTTAAACTTTAAATCCACTTGTAATAATGGTTGCCTGTACAACTATGAGACGGATAACATATGAGCTTGTAGAAGTTTTACTGATGCGGCGTTAGTAACGTAAAACGTAGGTAGGTTGCCGACCGCACGAGGGTGTCAGGTGGCTTGAGATCACTGATACTGATATAACGCCGGATGTTTGGATGGAATCACTTATTGGAACGACAAGCCGTGTCTAGAGACCGAAAAATGTATTCTTTCAAACATGAATCCATAGGTACTTTCTAGCCGCAATGCCACAAAGTTGATGAATGAATAAAGATGGACAAACTTTACAAATAACCGATAGAACTTTCTAAAGCATTAAAGTATCGAAGCAGGTTGTATTGTTTTATCTCAGATCCGCCGTGATTGAACTGAGTCGGGAATCTCCGCTTATCTTTCGAATAAGTTCGACTTAGCGATGCCTAACTTTTCTTTCGTCAACATCAACTTAAGGCGCTACACTGAGAAATTTGGAGACTTTGAAACGCTGTCCTGCCCAGACTAGCAAACAGTAGGGGCTGATTTTCAGATATATGATTCTTGACTATATGATTGTGGAACTGACAATAGCGAAACATGATTGCTTAAAATTTTCTCGATAGAAAATAAATCCAAAGTTGGGTCTAAATTTTCCTTTTTTTCCTCGGCCTACTAAAACAACGCATTATTAAAAGACACGATTAAGTTAATATGATGGTATTTTACCTCATCTAGGTACTGACAAGAGGAAATTTAATAAACCTGCACACAGCCAGATATTTAACAAGATTTGTCTAAAAATGCCATTCTCGGAGAGGGTTGCATCCCGTTTTGTCGTGAGCGAAAAACAAAGGGTGTCTCTTTCAATCGATATATCGCCTTAAAGGAACTGTTTGTTGCGCTCAAAGCGTCGGCCTAATTTCGCAGTCCCTTAGATTTCTTACGCTTCATTGGACACGATATTTTTTTCACGTATCCTTTTATTTTACATATTCATTGTTTACGTTGCCGAACAAGCCGTTGCTTGAATACGAATCAGGTGAACTAGTAAACGATTTGTAAAGTATCGTTTTCTAAAGGTACATTGAGTTTTGTAGAAATTAACCGTGACAAGCGGCGTCAATATTTTGGCTTATTTGCACTCGACTAACGATGAACAAGAAGCTTATAGGTACAAATTATACTATGTATTGATAAAATAAACTATGCATACATTCTTGATCACTTGCGTCTGTAATTTATCGTCCGGTAGGTATATAAAGCATGTCTAATTTATCTATCGCGATATATTTGCGTAGGTAGCGAATGTATTTAACCCGTCAACGAATCCAATGATTGTGCGTGGACCATTTTGCGAAATCGCCATTGCAGGGCAGGTGCATTAATAATATTAATATACCTCGATAATTATATCCGAAAGGTCAGTGTTATTTACAAACTAATCTTATAACTAAAGCATAACTAATTTGGAGCAAGATTTTTTTGAAAAGTTTGCAGAGATGTAGAGTTTTTATAGTAGGCTGGTTTATCGCAACTATTGCAATTCCGAATGTAACATATGACAGGCCTATAGGCACTCTCAGGATTTCAGTAGCTACTTTAACTAGCTGTTTTTTGAGAAAAAAACGGACCAAGGGACAGACGTTCGCAATTACATTATTGATAATGATATTTACTTAGTCTACTCCAGTGCAGCTTGTTGAAATCATTAAAAGTCTGTTCCATTATCTTTCATAGCACTGCTGAGCGCTCCAGAAAAGAAAGAAATAAAAAAGAGCGGAGCAACCATTCGGGACGAGTCGCGGTTCGCTAAGTACGTTGGGGTTCAGATAATGATAATGTAAAAAGAGAATATACAATACTAAAAAAGTTCTCACAGAAGAATACTCCACTCGGATATTCACACAGCTGACATGCGTATAAGTGTTGAGTTGAAGTCATGATCAGCCAAGAAAATGTTGTTTAAATGACAAAACCAAAGGTACTGCCTAAAAGGAAGTGCATTCCTTTGGAGAATACATAATAGGTATTTTCCAAGTATATTATACTCTAGTAGGTATCCCATTTTCTGAAGTCCATGAGAAGAAACCGAACTATTGGAGGAGACATTTATTATGAACTAGTCGCCGAGCTTGTTCATTAAATAGTTAACCCGAGCCATACTTTAGTAGTCGTTAAAAGTATTGCTGAAGTACCTACCTATAGCAACTAGCAGTACTGTTCCTATACTAAACAATATATGTAGTATGTGGATTATGAACACCATTTTTTTGTAGGGACGACGAGTTTGACTTTATTATTCATTTCACGTACCTAATACAATTGGTTTCAGCTATGCATTGCATATCTGTTGCGGGTATGTCGGGTCGGAAGAATGTTGTCAGCCAATTTGCCAATTGGATCCAAACATCCAAAGTGACCGTCGCTCGTGATAGGTCAATCGTGAAAGTGGATGGAACGCGGCAGCCACCTTGCAGTAAGTATTTGTGTTAGAGAAATGCCTTTGTATTCAAATAAGCCATAGAGTTATGCTGCATGATGAGCAATGTCGTGGTCACTTGGTCAGACTTTCATTTGTTTCCAATTTGTTCATTCTAAACAATGCCAAAAGAAAATTCAAGAAGGCCAATTCAAGAAGGCCAATTCAACCAGGAAGAAAATATTTATAGGTACGATAAAAATAGAGATGTCCCTCACGGGACAGACAATGCCTAGTGTGGGGGTCAGTACTTCTGTAACAGACTATGTATGCTTATTAGTGCAACAAACTCTTTGTATTTGTATATATCATACCTAGTACTTTTCATTCGGACCGTGATTACTATATGGTGCTGATTAACACCTATATGGTCCCGTTTAAAAAAGACCCAGAAACGCAAAGAAACAGAAAACAAAAAGAGAGATGTCACCGATGACCTAAATAAAAGAAAAAAAAAACGATGAACGCCTCTATTACGTTACATCTGATATGCAATAGGCAGAAGCGAACCTCCTGTTAATGTTTGTTTATTCATTGTATGAACACCGGCGCTACACTTGAACAAATGTCTGCAATAATGCTTCCCCTCTTATTACGGACATGTAGATAGTGAAACATGGCCGAACCTCGATACTTTGTCACATTCACTCATTAGATATTTAGTATAGCAGCTTAAACATGACATTAAAGTGAAACATGACGTTAAAGTGACGCAGTACAAAGTTGTTAAACCTTCTAAGGCCGCTCTTACTTATTCTGTGTACCTAGTTCCCTTTTTAAATTGAAATCGGGATTGCTCTTGACCAGTATCAGAGGGGCGAGATGTACCCGGACATGGGCACGGATGCTGTCAGGACTATCCCATTTCTTCCCGTGGGTGACGTGTAAGAGTCGACTATGGGAATAAAATCGAATTGTGGCTACCAACCAATCCCTGCAATATAACATACTTATTCCCCATATTTAAACTTACATTTTCTAGAAGTGGCATTGAAAATGAATTTTAATATGCTCCGCCTTTCAGGAACGTATACGAATAAGTGTATGTAGTATTCTTAACCCCATGAAATAATTATTTTCACATTGTACATTGTATAATATGATAAGAATACTTAGACTGGAGCCGGCATTTATCTCTATTAAATGACGTTCGAGTTATTTTGCTGTCTCACACCGTAACGAGAAACAAACAGTGTGATCAACGATCATCCTGCTATTATATACTTAAATATGTACACCAGAACTATTCTTGGGGGGCCGCAGAAACACTCAAAATATATATCAAATAGTACAAGTCCATTCCTAGTAAACCAATTGACAGACACCAACTTATCTTCGCTAATATTTAAATTTTAAAAAGTGGCCCCGATTCAAATGTGAGTATGCAATTTAAAGCGCATTAAGAATACTTCCTCTACTTATTAGGGCTTAACATGTTCGACCGAGGAATCGGCCAATCATTAAAACCACATTGGCAAAGAGTTCTGAGATTAAACGATTAATCTAACTCGATTCTAACCGCTAAACTAGCTGCTATCATATTACAAAAACGGACATTAATCTAGGTGTAGGTGCATTTCTTTAACTGACATGATGACTAGGTACGACCACTCTTTCAAGAGTGAAACGACTAAGAAGAAGATAGGTGCATTTATAAATGAGGATAATCGTTAATTATAAACAGCACGTTGTCTCTTATTATTATGAAAAATGTTATTATTTAACGTGATTTCATAACATAATGATATTTTTTTATGCTCAAGATAAATTAAAATTCACTCAGGCGGCCGACAAATTAGTTCGCAACCAAAACGAATGCAACAATTTATTCGATTGTATAACAATTACACCAATGTTAACAATGCCGTGTCTCGTTATTATGAAAGGTACACGGAATCGGAATGGTACAAAACGACCCTAAGCATGATAAAACAAAATATATTGAAGTTGCCGTAACCTTGTTAGGTAAACCTTGAGAAATGGTTACATGTAAGTAAAAGCGCATTTTGAAACTCTCTACAGGCCGTAATTTTGTAACAGAGGCGTTGAGAAAAGAACGATAAAGCCCAACATTACTTTCTCCAACTATTCAGACAAGATTCACACATGCTTTGAATACGGCTGTAAAGCAATTTGTGAACCACTTTAGCAATAGACAGGTTTAATATAGGTATTTAATTGCGCATGTTCTTTCTTCAGACGATACTACTACGTCTTGTATTTAGATGAACACATTGATAAAGGGATCAGAGAATGCACATAGCCTTTTGCGCTGGAGTGGAGAAATGTAGTAGGACGAGGCGTAGGGAAAGGGGGGGGGGGGGGGGGGGGTACGGTCACTGACCCGTCCGACCATGGTACTGCTGGCCTACATAGGGAGCGATGGTCGAACGATCACTTTACCATAACTGGTATTCATAACATCAAATTTTATATGGATAATTATAATAACAGTGCAGCGCCGGATGCTTCCACGACGATTTTCGACAAGTTGACTATTTATGTTGGCGGTTTTCAATCCTTCGTTAGTAAGCATTTGAGATTGTGCAATAGTGTAGGCAAGAACCGTTAATCACATTCGTTTGGTAACTTCTTGGAACTTGCTTCCCCTTCGTCTAAGAGTCCTCGGAGCCGTAATTAACCTCGAACTAATAAAGGACTAAAAGACGACGAGTGTTTCTGTATTTGTACTTTACTGAGATGTAAACAAGGGTTATTTTGCATCGGCTTGTTTCAATAATGCTGCTGCTTAATTGAAACGGAGCAGCAAAAAGTACAAGATTTGCAGTTTCGATGTGTTTTAGTGACTCCGTACAGTGAAAGGGCCAAAAGGAAAGGCGAAATAGGTTTCTGCTGGAATGTTGTTCGCTTCAGCTGAATTTCTTAACATTTATGGACAAGGCTTCCTCGGTTAAACCAGAAACTATATTTCTTGGCGTTATCTACGTAAATTTCAAATTATCATTTGAGTAAATATATAAAGGTTTGTTGTGCTAGATCTGTCATGCGAAGGCTGAAAGGAAAATATACGTACCTGCTATATAAAAACCTACGTGTGTAGGTTCTTACGAAAACGCGGTCATGAGATATTTAATATTCAAATAAAGAAGCCTACAAAGACAACTAAAAGTAGTGAATTGGATGAGAGATAACAAAATTAATGGCATACTGTGCTTACAGATATGTTGTATAGCATTTCTAGAAATGTCCGTGGTTGAGAACTGAGAACTCTAGATACATACAATGTTCTCTAGTAATTTTAACGCAATCTAGATTGTCACGCAGATGTGCGGCTGCTAGTAAGGAGTGAAAATTTAAAAAAAGGCGTGCGACTTCTCTCCTTGGAGCGCTTGAAACCTGCCACTAACTCGATAAAGCCAAACGCAACGGTGAAACGTAGAAAGGTGCACAATCCAGTTGTAAAGAAAATACATTGAGATAAAAATATTGTAATTTTTCTCATGAAATAAATAAATCTAAATCTAAATCAAATTATATTGTAGTACCTCCTATGTTACGTTCCTCTAGATGGGAGCTCCTTTGTCTCGCCAGAAAACTATTGGACAAACAACTGCTCCCTTTAATAAGGAAATGCTCCACTAAAACTACATACCAATTATTGTTACGAAACGACAACTGTTCTGGCCTCTTTGTAATTTGAATAGGCTCAGTCTAAAATGTATTTTAAATACGAAATAACCGCTTTTCTGAGCTCTACGTAATTTGTATAGGTTCAGTCTAAAATGTATTTAAGTATCTGAAGTCGATTTCTCCAAGCTACACAAACCTGACACGTTAGTAATCGATTATTAGTAACAACTCGGGTGTTTCTTAATGTGCACATAAGATATTAATTTTATTGCTATTATATAAGACTGTAAGCGTACCTACTTATAAGTGCAACAATTTAGACTTTTATAGGTTAGGTAGAACGTCGCAATGTTCGCATGGCTATATTCTCCCTGGCAAAGTGCATCTGAGCTGATCCGCCGGTATGATCGACGTCATTACGCATTCTCGCAAACGGCAGATAACAAAGGAATGCCAATTCTGTTTAGCTTTGTTTCCGCTAACTGGCTTTTCAATTGAAACGCTACCTATTTTAAAGACGGTTACGTGATCTTCAGATTTCGGGTAATGTTAAATCTAAATTCAAATTTTGTGAGACCGAAACTTGAGACGAATATTTTAGCATTGTTCAGTAATACGACATTGAAGTACCTTCTTTGAAGAAAATTCCGGTGCTGCACATCGCGTTTTTATTGGATGATCGTTTTACCGCTCTTCAGGGATTAAAACTGACACTACTTACTATGAGTAGTTGACGCCGAAATAACTACTGTCAATGACAGTTCGAATGGCAGTACAAATCATGAAGATAATAGAACCATTATATTATAACCTAGTCAATTCAATCATTCATTGAGCTCGTCGAGGGCTGAATATCGTAACTCATGCGGGCTCACGATCCGTGTGTGCTCGAGGATAAACGATTGAGTCGTGTCATGTTGGCGATAGATGTTCTGGAGTTTATTTTCAAACAGCATCAGAATGAATGGAAGAGTAAATTTAATCCTTCATATAATATGCCGGTTAGACACTAGCAAACATTTTGTTGAAAAATTGATATGATTTAAAATTTGATGATATTAGAAATAGAAGAAAGTCGCCTCTGGAGGGATATTTTTACGAAAATCGTCAAGTCTCGTATGTATTATTATGGATGTAACTTATGGTAGTATCGCTCAGATAAAAGAGGGGATCAGGAGGTTAGAGAAACGGAACAATTCGAGGCAAGACAAATAACGCTATTTGCGTAGGTACAGAAACAAGACAGTTTGGATGGTTCGTTCCGTATTTACAAGTAAAACTTCGCATCTCTTCCGATTCGCGGAAAAGACATGGGTACACGTATATGTAATAGGATTTTCAAAACATTTGTAAGGAAAAAGTATTTAATTGAGAATGCACTTAAAAGCAAATTTTCAAAATTTGAAATTTGAATGATGTTTGTTCTAAGAACTTCAAAACTGAAAACCAAATAACCAAAAACCAACCAAATTGTAGGTAATACCTATTTTCATACGAACTTCATAAAATGTTGATTATTTGCATATAAATTTGTGTTTGGTCTTAAACTTTTTGACGGTAGTATATATAACATGCAGGTTCTTTGGTATGCTCTGTCGTATGATGTGTAAATAAGCTAACTTGTTTACCGTTATTGTATTAATTAATGGCATGTCGAAGTATCGAAGGTTTTACTCGATAAGGCCTATTATATGGTAATTGTATATTCGGCAACGTACTGCATGGGTACCAATTTTCATTAAATTAATAAGTTTACATTTACAACTTGTTTAAAGTTAAATATTGCAGTGTTGATTGAATCTTGCGTGTTTAATTAACAATTATGCAAAATCTGTCTCCGATCATCATGTGATTGTGTTTGTTTCCCCATTCTCAGCGAAATTATTATGCGTTCACGGAACTTAACAATCCGACGATGGCTGATAGAAAATATGATGTGTGAAATGTACGTATTGTGTGTGTTTCTATAATTATACATGTCATGGTGATTGTGAGTTGTCAAATGCTGAGGCACAACGACTGTGAAGGACATCCTAAATCAGACAAACACACAGCAGATTCAAAAGCCTACCTATATTTTAATCGAACGCTTTGTGAGTGTGCTATCATCCATCGCAGTGTTTTTAAGTATTTTGTTGACGATTAAAACGTAATATAATTTAACCGCTGTTATATATAAATCAAGCGTCACATGAAAGCTTATTAGGGTCATTGTCAGTCGGAAAAACAAAAGTTGTCCATTCGGTGGTCAATAGTTAACGGCTTGTGTGCAGGTAATTTACGTTTTTATTACATGGATTTATAGACACGGAATTACAGATTATGCGGGTTATCAGATCAATCGAAAATTAAGCTTTGTAGCCCTTAACTTTTGACATGTCCACCGAAAAGACGCGCACCTAAATCTGACAATGACCCATTAATGACTATATAATTCATGCCTATTTATTCCTCATCTTTTGTTTTAATCTGTAATCCGTTGAAACGGTAGTAGCAGCAGAGAGTACTTATGAATGAAGAGCTACTTAAGTGGCTGCTAAGCTCTTGCAATATTAATTAATCCTCCTCATTATAAGAGCTGCCGCAACCCACGCACCTTTTAATTAAGATTAAACGCAAGGGACTTAAAGTTGAAAGCTAACTAAGTTGTTAAAGGTGCAGTGCTTAACCGTTACTGCAGTTTAGGTTGCAAATCAGAATGATAATGTCAAATAAGGTCAACATATTATGTAAACACCGTGGCACATCTCATGACTATATATCCATACCTAGGTCGTTTGTACAGATTACAGATAATAAAGAGGGGTGTTTTGTTATTTGAAAAACAAAATAAAAATGTGGGATGCAATTTTGTAGTCTAAAATGTGTAAATTAAACTATTTTATTGTTATTTTCACAGAAAAGAGATTCGGATATTATGTAATTTAAATTAGCTCAAACAATTTGTGTTGACAATAGTATCTATGCATTGGCCTTGCATACTCGTAGTACCAAATAAAGGTCGCTCGTGTTGTGAGTTGTGACAATTTATATTTTATCGGCACCATAAACGGCATTCGCGCCGATTCGTATTCCATGCGCATGCGCAAGCGCTCGGAATGTTCCGTTGCTTGTTTAACATCTTATTTTAGGTCCTATATTTAATGATGTCATTATTAATTTTCCTACACCTTAAATCCTTTCTAATCTATCAACCAAGTGCGGGCCACGTGCAAGGTAGGGTTCCGTAGTCGTCTACCCGTTACATTATGTGGACTAAAAAGTTCGCAAACTTATATTTACTATGTTTTTGACAGAATTAACAACATTATCTAAGGTATCAATGGAAATTGTACGAAAGTTTGCTTTTGCAAAGTACATTTCTGAAGTTCGACTATTACTCGTTAACTAGTACTACCTAGCTGTGATAGTTTTCCTTTTAAATTCATCGTATATGCTTGTAGGGGAGGTACCCAAAAAAAAATTTATTTTTTAAGATTTTATTCTACCGTTTTGTCGGCGTTATTGATATGTATACTCATGCCAAATTACAGCTTTCTAGTACTAACGGTTACTGAGAAAAACGGGGGACAGACGGACGGACGGACGGACATTGGGAAACTATAAGGGTTCCTTGTTTACTACGGAACCCTAAAAAACTATTGGCGAGGACCAGCTTTTCAATATACTCACTCGCCTCCGGCTCGTTCCATAAAACCACACCCGTGTTTTAATGTCTCTCATTATGTAACAGTTGCATAAACTACTGTTCTTTAGAGATATCATTAAGAATTTAGGGTTCATTAAGGATTTAAGGGTTCTTATACCTGAAATGCTACTAGGCAGCCCGAGAGCATATTTGGTACGCCGATACAACAACATTCATGCTATTTAAGTATTCTCCGCAAAGCTAGCACGATAGCTGATACCGTCTTGTTTTATGTGACGTTTTAGTACATTTCGGCGACGGTATAACCTATCG
The DNA here is from genome assembly GCA_951800055.1 of Cenopis cana. Classification (NCBI taxonomy): domain Eukaryota; kingdom Metazoa; phylum Arthropoda; class Insecta; order Lepidoptera; family Tortricidae; genus Cenopis; species Cenopis cana. The sequence continues at coordinate 13,626,668 of OX637478.1, forward strand.
TGCTAGCTTTGCAATAGTCTGCACTGATAAATGGGTCTTTAAAATCTCACATGACCACTCTTGACGGTGCGAGATCTCAATAATCTGCTTTGTGAATTATACAGATTTTTTCACTATCTCAGTAGTCAAAGAAATCCCAGCGTCCGTTGTAACGACCGCAGGACGCTCCCTAAACTGTTTCAACGTTCCCCAGATTTATCATGTATACTGGCACTAATAGCGACTATGTTGTAATTTTACACTCACGCTACATTGCTGTCTAACGATGCGATGTACCGCACAAGTGCGCAAGTGTCGAGGGCGGAACGCGTTAAATTGAATGCGCGCCGCGAACATCGATATCCCACGCTCGAATGCCTATAAAACGGGCTCTAGGTTACGGAAAATATAATCCCATTCATTATGAGCACCTTAAGTCGTTTTATTAAGAGCTGTATTAGAGTACCAAGTGAGTAATGTTTCTTTAAGCGTGATGTACATAGATTGCGTGTGCAGTAAGTACTTTTTTGTGTGACAAAGATTATCTTATTGCACCATGTGAATGATGCATCCATCCATGTCGTGTATTGCACAGTTGATTGGTCTAATTATTGTTGAGATGAGTACATACATTTTTTGCAACTGCACATTTGCATGGCACGCTATTTTAGGAGGTGAAATAATGTATAATAGATCTAGGTAAAGTCCTAAAGTTTGCTATTGAAATTTGCCTCGAGAAGTGATTTTTGGAAGAGTTGGTAGGTACCTATGTTATTATCCTACAGACCTACATCTACCTAATAGTCGGTGAAGATGCTTTGAATTATAATAATCTGAAGATTAAATTAATTGCCTTGTTTAGGTATAATAGAACTTCTGAAGCAATATTAGTATGTGTGGGCTATTTCAGAGCCAAAAAACACCACCTTAAACGAAATTGATGACCGTGGGAAGTCATCCCCGCTGGCACGCTCGAAACGTGAGGATAATTAGGATGTTTATTTATAGTAGGTAATAGTTGTAAACATAATGAGACACTTCCTGTCTCAGTGAGATAAGGTTTGAATTAGGATGGTATCCGGTTACTATGACCCATCATCAGACAGAAACCTTTGTTAGGTAACTAGTTTAGGAGATAATAACAAATGAGTTTGTTATTATCTCGTAAAATAGTAAAACCTCTGTCATTTATCAGGTTACTGGTGTTCTCTAGTTCCACCTAGGTATATCTTTACTACGCATCAACAATACAATAAACAATTAAAGTCAGCTTAACACTGATCTATATTCCCTAACAAAACCATTTACCATTTGTATTCGATCACGTAAACGCGGTTGTATGACAAGAAGTTTATACAAGACGAGGCGATAAATGGTAAAAAGTGGCCCACTGACCGCCGCCTTAACGGTATACTATACGCAATTTAACTGTGGATTTGACTATCGGTTTGTGGTTGACAAGTCACAAGAAAGGGTCGCGTAATATCGTAAAAAAGCATACACACAAGGGTAAGATTTGGGCAATGCTTATTGAGTTATATAAGTAAGTCTTAATACCCATACGTAGGTTAGGAATGTAGGCGTTCAATATTACGAGGGAAAAGGAACCTTATTGTGATTTTTTATGGCGTTTGATGATGAAGAAAAGCTTACTTTTAGAGGCTATCATCTATAATTACATATCAACTGCAAATTGTATATCAACATCTATACCTAATATTAATAATATAATGATATATAAGTATAATATTAAATTATTGTAAGTATATTTTACAGAAATTATCACAATACATCATACATCCTTAAAACTAGTTAGTTAGCAACAGGCGGCCTTATCACATATAGAACGATCTCTTCCATATAAACTTTGGGTTGCAAGAAACGACGCTTTATGTTCCGCATGTTACTTTTATGAGTACGTACAGTATGTAACCTACTTATATCAGTTATCATAATAGGTAGCATGTACCTATATTTATTTGTTGTATTTAGTAATTTATTTATTTATTTGAATCAGGCAACACACACAGGAAATACACTCTATGTAGATATTGTTACAAAGCAGAATCAAACTTGACCCGCACATTTCTCAGATAAAACCGACGTCGTTGCTAGCGTAATAGAAGAAAGTTGCTCATTCATCTTCCTTAAGTTTGGAGTACGTTTCCCGTTAAAAAGGCAATGTGAGTCAACCCTAAACTTCAACAATAAAACTACGCTAAACTTTAGTAAAGGGCCATCCGTGTCACATTTATTTTATAGGGCCTTCGTATGTACACCGACTTATTGTTCCCTATTTATATAACACAGTGTCGGCAATCGGAATCGTCTATCATGTGCTTAATTAAGTAGTTAGTCTGGATACAAGTGCGCCCACTGAACCATATCGCAAACTCTTGATCGTCTTCTCTTAGCGCAAAGGATATTTGGGCATTTCTCAGAGCGTCCATTTACGGATAATATGAAGCCAACATCTACGGGCAATTTCAAATATAAACAAAGATAATCGATCGATAAAATGGTCTGTGGTTGCGGTCATGCACGAATTCATTTGTATGTTAAGCCGTATTGACGGAAAACTAGTTGTGGGTTTCGGTCGGACAAACCCGCAAATTATCAATTAGAATACATAATTTATTCATATCTTGCCCATAAATCTGCATTTTATTAATTAAGGATAATAAATAGCACAGATATAGCTGTTAACCGCTTTAAGTATAGTAATTTGGTTTGTTCTGCATAATGTATGAAGATGTTCCATACCATAGTAGATATTAGTTAGCGGCTGAGTGAAAACTTTTAAGTAAACGAAAAGTGTTAAGTGGTATGTAGCGGAATATACTGTTACCTGCAAAGGCAGTATGCTTTAAATTCCATACAAATACGAACTGTCCTCAATGCCTCATTCTATTCTTGTGTGCTCAATAAGTACTTGCCCTTTTGTAACTTGTAACAAGTACAGTTCTCTATTATAACTTCTACAAAAACTTTTTATTTGAACCTCACTCTGGCTTTGTGGCCCAAATAGCGATAGGAGTGACCTAGGGAAAATCCAGGGGAAACCTCTGACACAATCACGCGGGTGGATGAAAACTTAGTGTCGGTTCGACTGAATAAGAAGAGTTTTCATTCCATTCTGACGTGGCGCTTTACCTTCTTACAGTGTGATAAAATCGGTATTTGGGCCGGTTTCGACTAAACAGAAAATAGCACTTAATCTGAAGTTTTGACTTTTAAGTCACAATTACTTAAATTGACTGATCGTAAATTAAACTATAATGTACTCTGTAAAGGACAAAGCAACAATTGTACCCAGTAAAGAGTTAGTTTACGCCAAATTGATAACGGTATTTTGCACAAAAGCAATCAATCAAAATGCATTTATCTCCAACACACCTACGTACATATAAGTCAAGCAACGTAGTAGATAAGACTTCGAACTGATAAAATAAGGTCGTTCATCACACTCCTAAGGAACATTTGAGATAAATTGAGATGATCGATAGCTTATCGCGACCTTCGGGAGAACGAAAGCATTAGTATACCTATTCTATCTTATTAGATCACACGGTCATGGTGGAATTATTTTACGCATGATTTATGACGTATTTCGTGCGTTTAATACAAATTTATTGTTTGATGTCGTTTAATGAGTATAGTGTGGTCGCACAGAGCCGTTCAGAAGCTTTATTAATCCTTAATTCAGACCATTGAATTCTTATCGAGTTTTCGAATAGTTACCAACACAACTGACTGAATAAAAAAGTCGCTATTCCTCTAAGTTTAAAACACCGAATCTTATTTCTGCTATGAAGTGACTAAAGAAAAAAATGATCTGTATATTTCGAAAAAAAAAATTAAATTACATCCCAATCTTAACTGCTAATCTTAATTTTTTTTTAGTATATATTAATTAATAATAACTAACTAAGGGTGTATATTATATTACATAACTATAATACTCCAGCGAATTTTCGAATCATCGTAACAGTACTTAATTGGTTACTAAGAACAAAACTTTAAGTAACATGTCGCAATAGTATTCTCAGGCTCTTGTAATAATGCTGTATCGAATTAACTCTCATACATCCTATCATACAAAGCTATATTTATGTAGTACATCTCGTAATAAGTAGCGTAATAGTAGCCCCGGTGTTTCTCGAGATGGGAACCGGATAAGATCGTATCGAACGAAACCTTTTAAAGCTGAACTTAACAAGTAACATCGTTATAGATAGCTAGCAAAAATGTCTTTCGAAAGAAATTTAATTCGGACTTACAATACAAATACTCTTTATTACACACCGCAACAAAAGTACAAAACCGTTCAGAAAACAGATATAAGCAGAGGTAGGCAACAGGCAGGTGGAATTTTACACAACGTCCGAATTTGCAAATCACTTTCAACGCTAGCGCGCAAAAAAATCTTTTAGGTCATTGTCCTGCGGCACAGATAATATAATAGTTCTTCCCTGCGGTCTGTTATGTTTTTAACGTGAAGTTTTATAGAAACTATAGACTATAAGAGCAACTAAAAATATTAGATAATAGGATTTGTCCCATAAATTATACAAACTCAAAGATAAATCTTTAGCCCATTGAACTAGGTAGCGAAGCCTACGATCGATAAACATTTAATTTAAACTTTTACATAGGCATAGGTACAAGTTGTCTAAGTTAGGTTAGGTTACACATTTTCTTTAAAAATTACGTCGATCGCTGTACAACTGGTTATGTACTTATGTATAACTCAATGAATTCGACCGAAAAAGGTCTGTTACAATATCTTGATGATTTGTCGGAAACTTGATGTTACGAGAACAGATAAAAGACAATTTCCCGATTAGCGTTGCTAACTCAAGTTCGGCAGCGTGACGGTGTTTCGAAACCGAATCAGTCCCGCCGTCTATGTACGAGAATAAATTATGTGTGAATACGGAAATTTTGACATTGTAGACTTCAAATATTTGCTGTGAAAAACACAAAACATATGAATTCAGTACCTGTATGTTAGAGGTAAGGGCGTCACCAATGGGGGGCAGGGATGGATATTGGATAGCTGTCCCCTCTAAAAACTGGGTATGTGTTCTTACTGTATTTCACATGAAAATAGTAATATTATTGAAGGGATGTTGATAGTAGATCATTTATGAAAGTATTTAAATGTAAATATGAGAGCAAATGACACGTTATATGTCTTCACCAAATAACTAGATAAATTCACACTCTCGGCAATTTTCAAATAAAATTTAAATTAATAATTTTATAGCACTCGTAATTGTGCCTAGGGTTTGCTGCACTATAATCAACGTCTAATGTACTTTATTTCTGATGTTGGACTATACAAAGGTGACAACACCGCCAATAACAATGGGCGTTCCCCGGCCCTGACTCGCAGGCTTTGTAGAGTAACTTATGCGCATAAATCAGAGTACCAGATGTCCGAATTACGAAACAACGCTGGGAGGTATGTGAATCCAGTCGGCAACTTGTTGCAAGGCGAACAGCCTGTGTGGGCGTGTGAGGACCTAGAGTCTAGCTAAATCGTATTTAGGGCTGTACAATTTTATTAAAAGAGTAGATTTAGGTACTGTTACCTTTTACTGTTTTTTTCAGTATTATGGATATTTTGTGCCGTCTCTTAAGCATCTTCGAGTACAATATATTTTTAAAGACTTGACATGTACTAATCTAAAAACTTATTTAATATCCATATCTATAAAAAATCAGAAACACAAGCACGATTATTGCAAATATTGCAATCAATTTTTAAATGATAAAGACCCTTACAGTAAAATCATCGATATATATGTTAAACAGTTTGATGACATTACCACATCACATTACATTGTGACACATACGAAAACATGTAGGTCCGTGAACTCCTACGCTGACGCAAACATAGACAATGAGCATGTATATTGTATAGCTCAACACACAACCATGGCTCTCCCGTGCTCGTGAGATAATAGTACTGTAACTAACTATCCACGAAAGTGCTGTTTCCGTTTTATCGAGACGGTCAATTATAATTATACATATTTACTATAGAGATACAAAGAACCGGTAGTAATAATCGCTGTTAACGTATGCAATCACCACAACATTGACACACTTCCGACAATTTACGAACCTTGAGTGAATAGTACGTTAAAATAGGTATTCACTCTTTGACAGCCCTGTTGGGCGGGAGCTTCGACCCCGAATGTACTTGACCGACGACAAGTGTGGCTTTCTATTGTGATATAACGCTACGATTGGGCTGAATAAAGCTATCACTTAAGCGATTCAGTCGTACGATTGCTCTACAATTGGCTAATCGATCAAACCGTGGCGTGGGCACTGCATCGATGGAGATCACAATGAATTAAGCCCATTTAGGTTTACAGTTAGAAAAGCAAACATGAGAAAGGAAGAAAGTGAATTTGCCGGCCTGTAATGTTACTTTTATCGGAGGTATCCGAATTCATCAAGTCCTTTTCCATTCATAACGATTCGCGTTTTTTATTCTTGTTTTTTCCTCTTTTTCGCCAGTCAGTCTCTGCATTATCTATCAAGCGTTTTTTGGCCTACTTTTCGGTCTGTTTTGCTGAGGTTCTCTTGTTTATGTTTGTTATTTACGATTATGTAGACTCGCACTATAATAAGATACTGGTTTATGTAACTTTAATCCAACTGTAATTAATTCGAGATACCAAAGTGCTATGAACGATGCACTACACTAAACGTACGCCTAGGGTTAAGAGGGCATAGATGGCATTGCAAAAGTCCCGCTCTAACACGCGTGAGTTTTCAATTAACCATCCCGCTCTCTACGGAAGCTCAGCGCGTGTTTTTCGTAAATATTGATGTTTATTACGTATACATTTATAAGGATAATCTTTTTTATCAGGTTTGAGGACTTATCATTTTACAACTATGGGAGGGTTTTAAAGATCCAACCATAAACATCGAAAAAAAGGGTTATGTTTGCAAAATAAAAGTACCGAGAAAATTTTTGCAAAACGTGTTTTCACTTTTAACAGACTGGAGGAAAATAGTTTAAGATTAATATACTGAAAGGACAGATATTTATTCACTATAGATGTTGAGATCTAGGTCGATAAACATTGGCAAAAGTGCATATGTGGGCTCTTCAATTTTAAGACCACTTCACCACACAAGCTTTGTAGAAATACCTATATGAAACGACTTCTACGATGAAGTAAAGCTTGTCGAAAATTACTAAATGTACCACGAAAATTTATGTATAGGCTGCACCTTTACCGGTATAGCGTACTTCCGGCTCAAATTTCTGGATTGCGACAGGCAGATCCTTATTCTGCAGGGTCTAAACCCTCTAATAACGTTGTCACCCCAACTGTTACTTGATTTGCTGATTGCACTAGCTGTTTAGAGACGCGTTTTCTAGTTCTGGGCCTACACTATTAGGCCTGATCAAAGACTATACACACTATGTATATTGTTTTAACCTGTTTTGTGTACAATAAAGTGCTTACATACATACATACATACATACTATTTATTCCTCTCGAGTAGTAAAATCGATGTGTATTCTAAACACGCAAATGTGTTTTTAGATAAACACTGGTGTCGAGCCTTCGAAAGCTGTAAGGTACTGTTAACTCAACAGTGTTGACCAGTGGTGCAGTGAAAACTGGGAGAAGGAATGAATTAACCAATGTACTGGTATTCATGCTGCACGCTTTTTAGACAAGCCTCTTGGAAAGTGAAAATGGGAAGGCTTTTATGGGATCGGTAATGTTGTGTAATTATGGAGTGCATCGGCCGTGGCCAGTCCGTCACCATGGCAACGCTCTGATACCTCAAGAAAGTGAAACCGGGGTCGGTGAACCGTAGCTACGAGTATATGGTGTTTGGTGTCCAATGTACGTGCCAGATGACTTGCGAAATAAGATGTACGAGTAGAAAACGATTATCGCACCAGACGGTGATATGTGCTTTCAAAGCCGACATGTTAGGAATAATCATTGGGCAAATGGAGAAAATATTCGGAGAGACATTTATTTTTTCCGCATGTGGTTCAAGCATGCGTCGATCGCGGGTTAGAATCCCGGCTCTGGGATTAAGAGGTCAATCTTCTATACATAGCTAACACTGCTAGCAGTTTCAAAAGTTACTTTGATACGTTCCCTAAATCCACACTATTTCAACAAATTAAATAAGGATTATTGATTATATAGCAAGTGGTTTCTGCCTAAAATCCCGAAATCATAAACATTATTTTTAATCAAATTCAAAATTATTTATTTGTAGAATAAAGTCACATATTGGTCTTAAAGTCTCCTCGTATTTAGCATGCAAGCAAGCGTACAAATATTTGATTTAAGTAGGTAATCTAACATTTTAATATCATAGTAATTCATTCATTATTTTAATAATACGGTCGGTATGTCAAACTTATTAACTAATAACAAGATCTCAATAACAACAATGAAGTTAAGATGGATTGGAGAAGTTATCTATACGCGTTTAGGGTGGACACGGACAGTTGTTTGTTACTAAGTTAACTTGACCTCTTAATAAAATAATATATCTTGAATTATGATCTTAAACTATGTAACCATATTTTTTGCTGTAAGCCAGTGAATAGGAGCCCAGCACTGACAAAATTTGAAATAGCCAGCGCAATCAGCGTGTTGCAACGCCCTGCGCAACGTCACGACGCGTCTTTGTCTTGCGCGTGAGTTGTTAAAACTCACTTTTCTATAAGTGAACTGTATTCATGGAAATATTAGCACAAACAGGCCACGGCGGAGTGCGGAGAAATCTGCGAGTCTTACTAGGGCCACTGGAAATATACATTAAGTAATTTAAACTACTCGGTACCATTACTGCATCTTCGAAGTCATAAAAAAGGAGACGTTAGAGATTTCTCTGTTCTCTGACATTGTGTTCGTCACTTAGTTATTTTTCAAGGGATTATAAACGTATGGTATGGCATGGCATGGTATTTATATGCAATAGGTAAATGCAATTATAATTGTGTAAGACCAATAAAATTAATCAATTGCTTACACACAATCGCACACAATCACAATCGCATGTGTCGTGCACAATCGTGAACGACACATTTGACTGTAATACCTACTCGTAAATGTTCCAGAACGAAAAGCAACCAAACACAAAAATGTCCCAATCGAGAGAATTAAAATCAAATCAATTGACAATCATTAGGGAAGCTTAATTCAATTAAACGTAACTATGACAATGACTCTATTCCATTTCATTAAGAACCGCCTTCAACTTCCTTGCCAAGATTTCTTTGACCTTTAAGCAATGGTTTTAAGAAGACAAATTTACATTTAAATTCCATTACCTACTTAAATTCGTAGTGTGAGCGCCACGCGAAAGTCACTTTCAACTTTGTGCTTGGTAAGAACTGCAAGAAGAGTATAAAATTGTAGTTAATTTGTTTTCTTACATAGGTACTTAGAATGTGTTGAGTATTTTACAAAGTTAAAATGCCCGCATCACATGTTTCTGTGTAGAGCAATAGTTGATTGGTAAAAAATGTTTCATTCATCATTCATCCCTTTTTTGTATTGTTGAATAAAGTTTACCTACACTTTAATTAAATAAAAAGCATTAGATTCTTTCTCTAAAAATCTCTCCGTACATCCAATTGGGTAAAAAAATATCATAAACCAGGATTATTTTTCCGAGTATCTGTCAGTTAGCATTGTCATACAAGTTTACCCAATGAGTACAGATTTCTGACAGGGAATTAATCTATTCTCTACGTTGACCAAGTGCGGATTGGGTACAAATACACCTACAGCCTTGGCCAAAAGTGTTGAGCACCCCTTATTTTCCTTTGTAACGTATAAAAAAAACTATTATTTTTTAATTACAAAAATGCACATTGACGTAAAATATGAAAAGGTATATACTAAAGATTATCTAGAGAACTTTAGATAATATCATTTCGAAGTAGCTATTGCTAACTGAAGACTAAAAATAGACGGGTTTGCAATACAAGAACAAATTGCATTTTTATCTGTGCAATTATCTTTAACGTCAACGAAAGTAGCTAGTTTTTGAAAGATATTAAATTTTCTTTAATAAAAGGATATGAAATGCTTGATTGAAAGTTTAAATTTTATATGGAAAACGTATGAGTGCTCAACACTTTTGGCCACGGCTGTAGTATAGATAAGTATAAAAACTAACAATAAACATTCGAATTTTTTCGAATTCACCAAAATTTAGACACACATGAGAAATCTGCCAAATGAGGTACAGACAGCAACATAAATATGTATATTCTTTAGCTTTATTGCTTAGACATAAGGGTAACAAGAGACTGTATCAAGACCATTCAAACAATACTTCGTTAAACGTCGCATTCTCACGACATTAATATACTCGTACTATTCGTACCTGTGTTTGGATTTGGTTTGTTCACAAGTTTGGGACCAAGTCTACGGTACCTACCTAGCGTTTTCTTTTCTAGGTGTTACGTAGGTAACGCAGATTTTCTGCGCTTTCTCTGAAAACCTGTGCTAGACGTAGATTTTGCAAATCATGCTTTAGTGATAGTGATCGGCAAATCTGATACTTTTTTACGTAAAACTGATTACCTACGTGATCATCAACAACGTGCATATATTTCTGATAGATTGTGGGTCTGGGCCACAATATCTGATTTTAACTTTGTCATAATACCTACAGCTATGAAATAAGTCGGCTCCCTATTTGACCCTGCATTTATAGTCATGTCTGTAATAGACTTAAAGGCCGCCTATGTATACTGTATACTCAAAGTGACGAACCTATCATGAATTTACCAACACAAAATACCTATAACTTTATTTTACTAAACGGTTAAAACTCACGTATTAATTGTCACTTCGGGCGACATGTTTCGAACTCTTCGGGAGTTCTTCCAACAACAAAACAAAATACCTACATAACATGTGACTATTAAAATTAGATTGCTTTGAAATTAAAAAGCCTTGAAATTTATAATTCATGCGTACGGCACATAATGGTCGGCTAGAATTATTCTAATCTCAAAAGTTTCATGATCCCATAGACCGAGGTGCATTATCATAAAACCTAGCCTCATACAATTTGTAAGGCCCGGGCCTTTGCCGCGGAGAAATTTAATTTGCACTTTTAAGCTCTCTCGGCGTAATAACAACGCAGTGAGGTATATTTTCTCTAAAGTGTGATTAAATTCTAACCTCGCAACGGAGATGCTCGCGTTTCTAGTAGTTTCGTGTTCCCGTTAATGTTTCTACAGTTTTACACGATGCTCGTATAACTGGAGTGTTCCATTTATCTGTTTCTTAGAATTCCCTGTGGTCCTTGGGTAGTTTCCTGTATTAGCTATGTGACTTCTGATAGAACTTGATATTTCTGTTGCGATTTACTTATTTTCTTTCAAAAGAAACTACCTGGCCTGATAAAGCTACACTGGGATAACTACCTACATACTTTGCATAATATATGTTTGGAAAACAAGGAAAACATTATGTTCTCTAGGGAAAATCAACAACCGAGGACAAAAAGGGACGGAAGGTCATTCCTCAATAAGCAAACGCAACAATGCTCACGTCAAAATTTGTTATGTTATATGAATTGCAAGGTATATGATTTTGTATTTAAAGTTAAATTGACGGGGATACGTAACACAAAGGACCCGGGCATGCTCAGCGGCGTCCTACGGGGATCAAAGGGCAATCATAATTGAGCAGAGCAATGTACTCTTCAAAGAGCTAAGCTACGGCCGGCTATTGGCATTATTTAAGGCTCTTTTATACAATTAGAAAGGGTACAGTCAACGTTAGTGGACAGGAGGCCGATACGCTCACAGACATTGAACGTGGTGTAAAAAAACGTATATAATCTCAGCTATGGAACTTTGTGTCACTTACATAGAAATATACCTTAGATTCGCTCTGGTGGTAGAATTAAATTCAAAAGATAAAGCGAGCAAACAGCTCACAGCCAACAATTTGCGAGTAGAGAGGATTTAAACAATGACTTAGTTCAACTTTGTCAAGTTTACACAAAACCCGACAAAGTAGATACAATTTGCTGAAACTGCGAGTCTGACGCCAGCTCGCAAGGGTGAAGCTACAAAAAGCCCGGGTAGGTACATTAAAACCGGCGCCTCGCCTTGAGAATACAGCGGAGATTTAAGCGCTCGTACTGAATATTGCAACGCGCTAGGTACATGCATGTAGCTTTATCTCACCGTTGCAGGTGCCCATTGCCCCATGCAATTGGGCACGGTTGCAAACGCATATCGAATTGGCTGCTCCAAACATGCATGTGATGTGAAGCTTTATGACTCTGAAATTGTTTCTGCATTAGTTGATGATATTGTAATGGATCCGCGAAAGTTGCTCAGAAATCTTATTGAACATCTCTGTGGTTTCAGTCTGATACAATCATGTTGAAAACCATCTGTAGCTCGCGGCGCTTAATAAGCACAGATGCATGTTATTGCGAAAGTGTAGGCTATTATAAAACCGTTTAGAAGCAAAAGGTATTATTAATGTATGAATCTGGTTTCACATTCAAGACCTTTGTTGCGGGACGGTCTATCTTCGCGCCGGTCAGCGGCTTCTGACCTTTTCAGGAATTGCTAGAAGAGAGGTGCGGCCACCTTGCCTATCGTTGCATCGTCAAACGAGAGATTTGTTAGCCCCAAGCCAGTGCATTGTACAATTTTATGCGAGTTGACTTCGTATTACGCCACTAGTTACGAAACACGAGGAGCCTACGAAAACCTACACTACAATATACTACGATTCGAAATTTGAATTTTAACGTACGCTCTTAGTTATTCAGTCGAAGATTAATGATCCATAAAATGAAATCCTACTTAGCAAGGTCTGAGTAGGTACTGCATTCTTCCTGCGTTCACCGGTCTGCCTTGAGTGCGTCTTGTAGGTTTATACTTGCATTCTTTCAAATCGGCAGGCGGAATCAATAATCACGCTGTAATATCAATATTATCTCACCAATCGTGTCGAAACATTACACGGAGCGAAAATTAATGATACATAGATATAAGTCAGTTTTGATAGTTTAATTTATTTAATATTGTTTATAGCCATAATTGTTACTTGCTCAATGCTCAGGGCTAAATTCCTCAATTTGTAACTGGCAACTATATTCAAAGCAAGTTCACGTACCTACTTACATTAAAGTTATAAAAAATCTTGAGTGCACGTCATCATGCGCTTTTTATGTTGATAGGCCTAATACAATTCAGAACTGTTCCCGTGAAGTCTACAAACTCACAATATTCATAAAACAGAAGAAACCTCTGTTAATTAAGATGTGTTTTGTCCCTGTCTCACAAACACAAATGTTAAAATGAAAATAAGGCACGTAAACATTTAAAAATAAGGTACTGATCACTTAATGTCAGGAGTTCTCCAAATTTTGCAATACCGGCGTTGAATCATTTTTAAGCATAGAATTTGCATGCATCAATGGCCACTCCATTAACCCCACGAGGGCGAGGGTAACCAAGGGGAAAATAAACAGGGCTCCGCAAACACTCCAACAACTGTACCTACCACTTATTTACAAGGTTCTTAACGACGCTCACTTGGAGTTGAAAGAGATGTTAAAAAGTCTTGAGTGATTCCGTCTGGATGATTGATAAGGTTTGCGTTTCGCAATTATTCCTTTCCGAGTTTAATTTTATGTTGCAGAGGCTTGAATGGGTATCAAGTTCTGGTGAAAATTTTATGGAGCATAATACTGAGATTTTATTTATATTTATTATTTAATCGTATGGAATATATTTACAGTGTAGGAAATTACAATACAACTATAATATCATAAGTCGACATCCAGGTTTATTTATATGAAACACCAACACAATACAAAGCGTAAAAATTTACAAAGATATAAGAGCCAAAACTCAAATAATTAGTCGAGTTCATTGCGGGAGCTTTGTGATTGATACCCCTGTAGAAAGCACATACTTATAAACTTGCTTGAAACAAACATAAGAGCTTTCTTGAATAAATTACTCGATATTTTGCAGCTGCCTTCTGTATTCACAATGACTCAGGCCGAGACTGGTACTAAATAGTTAAACCCTTAATAATTTGTAGACCTTAATACATCATATATATAAATCGTATAATGTTGGTGTTTTTTAAACAATAAGGTCTGACTAAGAAAAATGCTCCGAGCCGCCACTTAATGCAGTGATTTTTCATTTTTATTGCTTGACACGGTACGGCGAATGTATTCTTAAGCTAGATAAAGTAGTGTTCCAAGTCCTAAGAGTCATATTAAGGTGTTTGCTTTCAACTAAAACAAATTGCAATATAATGCTGGATATCCTGTTCATCCGCATGAGAATACGAGTATCACACCACTTGTGACGATTAGGTTTTATTATATTCGATTATTTAATATATTTTCTAACAAGGACATTTATTACCATAAAGTACCCATGATTGCGCGACTGTGAACTTATCATAAAAAAGCGAAATCCAACAAAATATTGAAATTCTTAATAAAACAAAAAACAAATCCTACTAAGGTTTGTACTTTTTAAGTGATGCTACGTTTGGTTTATTTTCAAGATACAGTTTAACTTATTCATAATTCAATTACATACGACGTTATTTACTTTTCCGAATGCTCTGAAGGTTAAGGCGATGTATCGGAGCAGCGTTAGGTATTTTAAGCCACGCCTTACTACGTTTTCATTCGTCTAGACAAGCTCTCGTACATATATTTTACGCACACATTCGAACTCGTGCGTGCACGTCACGTCACCTAGCGACATGATTGAGAACTCGTTACTAAGCATTATGCACAGCGGAGTATTTATGAATACACATATAGATGTCGTGCATTCGAGACTAAATATAATTTTCTCAATTATTATTTGGGTTACTCACACATACAAACAGTGTTTTTCTGATTGTTGTAGTAGACAATTTCACCCTGTGTCAGTATGCTCTAATAGTGTTGCGGTATGTACGTGGGCATGCATGCGAGAGGACACGAGTTCGAAACTCGACATAGTACTTTTTTTTGTTATTAGAATTATCATTAGAAATAAATAAGTTAATGAGCGTTTTCCATAAAATATTGAAATTCTCATAGATCCTGATCTTTTTGGTGTCCTCCAACTCAGAATCACTACCATATTCAATCCTGATGCAAAAAAAGAACGGAGCCCTTATAGTTTCGTCATGTGCGTCTGTCCGTGTGTCACAGGCATTTTATTCAAAAACTATAAGGTGTTAATCCAGTCGATATGTCCTATCAAGGGGGAGGTACCTGGAAAGTGCTCGGAAGTTGATGGAATTTTATGGGGTTATTTGGGGTTACACAAGGAAGACTACCCTTAGTTTTCCACCTCGAGGACCTTGTGCTAAGGGGAGGAGGAACCTCTGAAAATATGCACTTTTTGTATACTATATTGTATGACAAAGTTGAAGAGCATTAAATTACCTAAACGTTAAGTGGTCGACCAGAATTGTAAACTAAATATTAACGGCAATACAGCCGATCAAAGTTAGAAAAAAAAAAAAAACAACGGGTTGCACTCCGGGAGTGCCGGCAGAAGTGAAAACTCAATAAAGATAGTAAATGGGTCATTGTCAGATTTAGGTGCGCGTCTTTTCGGTGGACAGGACATGCCAAAAGTTAAGGGCTACAAAGCTTAATTTTCGATTGATCTGATAACCCGCATAATCTGTAATTCCGTGTCTATAAATCCATATAATAAAAACGTAAATTACATGCACACAAGCCGTTAACTATTGTCCATCGAATGGACAACTTTTGTTTTTCCGACTGACAATGACCCAAATAACAAAGATATTCATATCGGTATCGGTATCCGTATCTGTACTGTACTCATACTCATGTTCATATTCGCATAATCCATTTACATAATATGTCCCGAGTATCATTGTGTCTTACGCATCTAAGACCAGGAACCTGTACCACAATACTTTACAAGCGTACAATTCGACAAATTTGTGAACTTTTTCTATGGAAAATTGTGCAATTTTGTCAAATTGTAGACTTGTAAAGTTTTGTGGTATAGGGGCCAGCTGAGTTTAGCTGAGTTGACACCTCCTAACATCGCAATCACGATTACTAGGAGCGGTCAACTAGCTGGTCTTAGAATCTTAGAATCTGTCGCGAGTTCAACAAATTTTCCCCAGTACAAAAGTGCTCAGAGCCGCTAAAGAAGTTTTCACTTCAAAAATTGTAAGCAATACTACCTATTTCCCATTTTTATTTCTTTAGATTCGTTGAGTGTGCTCAGGAACTCCATGAGCTCATACCGCCTTCCCCCTTCTTCCATCAGATATCCAGACGACGTACGACTGGCTACTTTCATTACCTGGTCAAAATCATCTTTTTTTATAATGTTTACTGGTTTGGTATTCTAATGGCGTATGTAGGTACTTCCGAGTTCAAATAACCTGGACCTTTTTAAGGTACGAGTGAATCTTCTGGGTGAGCTCGCATAAGCGTCGGCCTCATTTTCAATTTAAAAAAATATATATGACTGGTTAGAATTAGGCGTTTATTTAAGAAAATTTAATTTAGCTGTTTGCTCTAAGGAAGAACCCAAATTTGGTGTATTTTGAAAATTAATTTTATTTTTTAGGAAATATTATATTATTAATATCTATTCATTTAATGTGACTCGTTTACTTTCTTTGTCTATTCTAACAGAATCGGTCATAGGGGCCCCATTACCCTAATGTGCCCAGGGCCTCAAATTGGTTAAAGACGGCCCGGCCCTGTGCGTTTCCGTTACTGTCACCCGGGGAGGTACCCTAAAAAAATTTTTTTTAATGATTTTATTCTACCGTTTTCTCCGCGTCATCGATATGTATACTCATGCCAAATTACAGCTTTCTAGTACTAACGGTTACTGAGAAAAACGGGGGTCGGACGGACGGACGGACGGACGGACGGACATGGCGAAACTATAAGGGTTCCTTGTTTACTGCGGAACCCTAAGAACTGAAAAAATCAAATTACTTGAATTTCCCGAAACGTGGGGTAATCTTCAGGGGATTTTTTTATTATTTGTTGGTATCCCGAAATCGAATTATAAACCGACTGAATGATGGGACATCAATTCTAAGCTGGCTTCTATGGTAGATTTATACTACGCGATTTGATCGGTTTATATGTGAAATGTTTGGAGGTTATTTTTGAATTAATTTACATATTTTTCCTATTTCATCAAGTGTCTCATGATATAACTTATGATTTAGCTCAGTAACTTGGTACCGGTGAGATTTTAGAAATAAACACGGATCCAAAATGCAATGAAAATGTACTTACGCAAATTACGCATGGAATGTAACATCCGCCTTTTTTCGGTCGAGTTTGCTTTTACAGCCCAACACTGAACACCCCACCATGTTTGCACTGAACACCCAAACACTACGGATCTGATAATTGGTAAATTATTATTCATTTAAACCAAACTTATCATTAATTCTCCATTTATAAAATGCACTACCAAATATTGCCAATTTATTTTGCAATCTTCTTGACACAAAACTTTGACACAAATACAAAATTTTTCGATCGGTGATAAGGACAAAAAATCGCACTATTTTCTACTTCCTACAAAAATTTTCGATCGGTGATAAGGACAAAACATCGCATTATTTTCTACTTCCTCTCATAGGAATCGCAATAAGGCTATCTTTCTCTTACAAAGCGTGTCAGGCCCTTGGTATTTTATCCATCACTCTTGGCCACTAGGTATTTTGAAGGGAACTGTCACCGTATTTAGGGACAATAAGAACTACTTTCCATGAGAATTTATTTGAAATATGATCTTTACGGAAATCGGTCAGTCTGGCTATCCGATATTGGACTTTGGAAACGCTTTTTTAGGGACAATAAGAGCTACTTTCCATGAGAATTTATTTGAAATATGACCTTTATGGAAAATCTTAGGATTGTCTTAAAACAGTTAGAACCTTGGCTTTCTAAGAAGACCAGCTGGGGACCCCTCGTAACATAGCAATCACGATACTAGGAGGGGTCAACTAACCTGGTCTTGGAATTTATCTCGAGTTTATACATTTTTCCCCAGTACAAAAGTGCTCAGCGCCGCTAAAGAAGTTTTCACTTCAATAATGGTGGAATTACAGTTATTTACCATTATTTGTATGTTAACTATGTCGGATTAATTATTTTTTCTCAAAAGGACATCATGACAGTCTCTCACATGAGAATCACAAAAAATATGTATAAATATATGTAAAACTAACTTTTTGCCGCGACTTCGTCCGCGTCAACTTCGACTTCCTATTTCACTCCTTAGTGGGGTGATTTTCGGGATAAAAATTATCTTATATATCCAGGCTATAAACTAGTAGTGTACCAAGTTTCATCAGAATCCGTTCAGCCGTTTTTGCGCGACTGAGTAACAAACATCCAAACATCTTTAAACGGTTCTGTCTTTATTTTTATTACGTATGGGTCTTCAGTTAAAAACATAAAGTCAACTTCATCATATCAGCCGAAAGACGTCCACTGCTGGACATAGGCCTCCCCCAAAGAGTGCCACAATGACCGGTCTTGCGCCACCCGCATCCAGCGGACTCCCGCGACCTTTACCAGGTCATCAGTCCACCTTGTGGGGGGTCTACCCACGCTGCGCCTTCCGGTCCGTGGTCGCCACTCGAGAACCTTTCGGCCCCAACGGCCATCGGTTCTACGTGCAATGTGCCCCGCCCACTGCCACTTAAGTTTAGCGATTCGAAAGGCTATATCGGTTACTTTGGTTCTGCTACGGATGGCCTCATTTCTGATGCGATCACGCAGAGAAACTCCCAGCATAGCCCTGTCCATTGCCCTCTGAGAGTGAAAGTCAACTTATTCATACCTAAACCACTAACGAGCTATATTACACAAATAATCCACACTTTTTTTATTTCAATATTATTGTAGTATTTATTTACTATTCTACGCGCAAAGCTTCCGTAAAGAGCGGGATGGTTAATTGGAAACTCACGCGCGTTAGAGCGGGACTTTTTCTAGGTGTTGTCAGCCCCATAAGCATTTGGTTATTTCGTAGTAAAGTATTGTTACAGATGTATTGCAAAAATGGCTTTCCTTCGGGAAAACTCGGATATCAATCAGAATACGATGGCACCCGAACTGTCAATCAATGATTGTATTAAATGAGTGACGTTTTCATGATTGAGATCCGAGTTTTCCCGAAGGAAAGCCATTTTGCAATACATCTGTATGTGCATTTAAAAATATTCCACTTGTTATAACTTATCCTTCGCATTAAACCTATTTAAGTGTTAAGAAGTGATAGTAGTAAATACTGGCCATATATTGAAATAATACCTACATGTCAAATTTCTTCTACTTATTGTCAAATCAGAATCACAGCTTAAAACAGAGTGGTCAAAAAATTAAATAATTTTCTGCGACAAGCTCTTACTATCTTTACTTTGTAAGTATGCATATTTGTATACATGAACAAAAAGTTTCCTTTGACCACCGATCTGCAACGTGTAAAGGCAATGTTCCGTAGTGATTAGTTTAAAAATTAACTGCGTTAAGTGGTAAGCTACGACACCCATCAAGTCATCACGTTCATCAACCCATCAAGTAATCAATCATGACCACGATGAGAACGGGATTGGAGATGACAGATATGTCTTATACCTAACTACGTATACTTACGTTAAAGTTGTATGAAGTGACAGCTACCTCAATCCCTAACTAATCGCGCTTCAATAATAGAAGTAGTAGTAGTAAACACTTTATTGCACAAATCAAGTACATACAAGGAAAACAAACGAATAATAGGTACTTGTCCCGCGACACCTTATTTAATGGAGAGAAAAAAAAGCTTGGTTGGTGCATTGAACTATCTGTAACTTACTCTATACCTACTTCGCAAAAAGCAAAATCTGAAAATATAAATGTACCTATGTAATTATGCATAAACAAATGAAGGCCCAAAAATGAAAGGGACGAATGTATCGTTTGACATTACTGATCTCTTCTCAGTGAACGTCATTTTTCGAAATTAGAATAAAGGTTTACTACAACTAAGACATACGTAAATAAGGCGGCAATAAATAGTACTATTTTTTCGCCTACTCGCTGAATGTATACGGTGGTCCTGTGATATTCCGTTTTGCTTAAATCTCCAAGTAACGTTAGAAACATACTTGGGTTCGATCCTTGGTAGAACGTCATCTTTTTGTGTTTGTTCGAAGTGGATTTATTATTTTTATGTACACTCGGGGACTTAATGTTTATGGTACTTGTTCGATTGGTGCAAGTTGGCCCCCCGAACTGTTTTAAGCATTTATTTATATTCATGTATTTGGTAAGCGAGTAGAATATAGTAGTTAATTTTAAATAAACTTTTTTACTTACTACATTTTACGTTTTCTTTAAAAGCTTTTGTTACATTCGTTATTTTTTAAATTGTAACATTACGTTTGTATCCGCAATCAAACCGACAGTTTTTTTTTCGTTAAAGTACCTAGGCCTAGGCTAAAATACCGTAAGTAGGTACATACTTAATTATTACGAGACTTTTTATATATAAGTATAAAAAGTTGTAAATTTACCTTAAGTAGGTATATCCTTATTTTTATGAATAAATGATATTACATAAATCAGTATAAAAACTATATACATATACTTTTAAAAATAATATATTAAAAAATGAAACAAAATTGTGCTCAATAAAAAAAGGAAACAAATAAAATTAGACAAAATGAACGTTATTCAACGAGATTCGAACCCTGATACATAATTTCCGTTATATAGTTATATTGACGACAAGAGATCCACTGAGCCACCATTACACTAGAGCTCCTGTTGAAAATTTTAATCATTTACGTAAATATTTATTGTGTATGTGTGCGTGGGATTTCGGCGCGGCTGACTGGCCAGTAAGAATGACCTTTGGCTCTTTCCCCACTGCACGGAGCTGGGGGTCTACATTTTACTGGTTTTTATTTTTTACGTAAAATATTTTGCCGCGTTGTCTGACATAGATCCGACGTCTCTGGCGGCTCGCGGCCGAATGGGCGTACCACCGGTAAGAGACAAGCTTATGTCATTGTCGTATGAAAACACAAGATGCAACATTGCAAGGAAGGGGGCGTTTGTGTACGAAAACGCGAAATCAAAAATAATGAGAAATATTAGAATTTTATTATGACGGAAATTATTTCCTCTTGTCCAGTTCAAGGCCAGTAAAATAGCATCACTTTTAGGTAGGTTTTGTCGCTTGATAACGTGTTTTTTACCTACACTGAGAGACAATCCAAAAATCAAGACGCAACTTTGGACGCAATTTCTATCGAGCAAAGTGTAAGCATTCATGTTTCGGCTATTGTCAGTACCATAATCATATAGTCCAGAATCATAATATCTAGCAATCAGCCCTTGTAACTTCCTACTGTGGTCAGTACAGAGTTACAAAGAGGGCTAGATTTTCCAGTGTAGGGCCTTAAGTATAAAATCGCTGAGTAACATGCACTTAACTCTATCAGCACTTTAATGACTGGTTAAGTAACAGTCGAAATATTTAATAATTCAGTTTCAGGTTCGCGTAGCCTTGTCCAAACCTTACACGGTTAGTTACACATGTCAGCCGTTAGTGCAACTTGCCAAACAACTAGTACCCTGAGCGAAGAGTGAGTTAGTATTGGTAAACGTTAGTAGGTAAGTAAACATATGTAATCACGATACTGATTCAGCACTGAATAGAGGTTCTGTGAGAGTGCTCGTGGGCTTCCGCCGAAGTAGTAAATTAACTTTGAGTGCAGATATTCGTAATTTCTTCAACTATTGCTTTTATTATAATTTAGTGCATTAGCTTTATTAAGGTAAGAATTAATAAATAAAATATTGCTTAAATTATTAAGTGTTGTGGTATTTGAAGCAGAGTAATACATATAAATACAGATTATTCATGCTTCCTAAATCATGTTAATATTTGTAATCGCATAAAGGTATACAATTATTAAATTTATTGATAGATTGGCAGCTGTAGATAGATAGATAGATAGATAGATATCATTTATTGTATTGATCATACATTGTCAAGAACATTATCAAACTATAAATAACTAAGAATAAATTTACAATATAAATTAATCAATAGGAACAATTGCGAAAAATATATTAGATTTAAATAATTTAATGAATGTCAAATACATATCATGCTTTGATACATTCATTCACCAATCGTTATTCGTCCAGAAACTCTTTGACAGAATAATAGGCTTTCCTCGTGCAATGCGCTCTAAGTCTACGAGTAAAAGCGCTTTCCGTGCCAGCAATTTTGATTTCCTCCGGTATTTTGTTGTAGATCTTAGGACCCATTACACCGAGGAATCTGCCTGTTTTCTTTAACCTGTGTACTGGGACGGCCAGCCCCGGTTTCCTTCTAGCAGAGTAGGTTTTAGCCATTGAAAACTCATGTAAGTTCCTTCTCACATATTTACCTACTTCGAATATAAACAAAGAAGGCACTGTCATGACTCCAAGATGTATAAATAGTTGTCTCGCTGGATCGTCCTGAGGCACACGGCATATCAAGCGGATGACTTTCTTCTGCAGAATGAACGGCCGATCTCTATCAGCTGCTAAGCCCCATAGATCGATTCCGCGTGTTAAGTGCGAGTGAAAGTACGCATAGTATGCCGTGAGTAGGTTCTCCAGTGACAGAGTACGTCTTAGGCGAGTTAATGCGTAGTAGGCCGAGTTCAGTTTTGCACACAGTGCGTCGATGTGCTCGCCCCACTGTAAACCGCTATCAAATGTAAAACCCACGTAAGAAGCATGATTTACCGGTTCTACCTGGGTACCACCAACAGTCACATCTAGCACTGGTTGCAACTTGCAGCTAAGGGTGAATTGCAATAGGTTTGTTTTACCCACGTTTAGTTGCATGCCGTTCGCTTCAAACCAATTTAGTAGCTTGCAAATAACATCCCTAGCATTATTTTGTAGTTCGTCATGATTACAGCCATGGACTATGGCACAAATGTCATCTGCGTACATTATAAACTCTACAATTGAGCTGTGGTATGGTAAGTCATTAATTAATAAGGTAAACACGGTATTTCCGACATTGGAGCCCTGCGGCACAGATCTATCCCCGACCAGCCCTGGCTCCGACCTGTCACCATTCACGTCAACTATTTGGGAACGATTTACCAGGAAAGACTTTACTATATTTAATGCCGTTCCCCGAACGCCATAATGTTCAAGTTTAGCCGCTATCAAATTATGGTCCACTAAATCGAATGCGCGCGAGAGGTCAAAAAATATAGCAGCGACGCACCTTTTCGCCTCTAGGTTTTCTAAGACTACTCGCAGGAGTTTGCGTGCTGCCCCCAATGTTGAGCGGCCCGCTTGGTAGGCGTGCTGCTCACTACTTAGTGCCCCAGTGCTAGTCAAGAACTTTGCCAATCTGTCACATATACCCATCTCAAAGACCTTCGACACTGCGGGTACAAGTGATATCGGACGGTAATTTTTCATTGTATCCTTACCGCCTTTTCCCTTGTACACCGGGGTCACCCTGATCTGTTTGAGTGGATCCGGGTAGTGGCCATTAGAAAAAGAGTCGTTGAAGCATTCACATAGCTGCTCAATGAAGTTGTTAGGCAACTTGTGAAGGATTGAAGTTGGGAAACCATATATGTCCTTTGTGTTCTTTGCTTTAACTTTTTTTATAATAGCCACCACTTCCTGCATCGTGAAAGGCAGTAAAAACATTGTGGCAGTTTGTGACGGGTAGGCCGCACGCAGGAGGCGCATAGCTTCTGTGAGGCGCGGGCGCACCGGGGTGTCCCGCACCACGCTCAGGTAATGCTGGTTAAGCGCGTCCGCCAGCTCGGACCCGGAGCCACGTTCGCCGCATACCGCTCGACGCAGCACACCGAACTCATTGCTACCTACTCGTCCCTTACTAGTCTCCGACCTGATGATGTCCCACAGTGCTCGGGTCTTATTTGTACTGGACTCAATTGTGTGAAATGAAATGACACAGCTGATTAAGTTGCAGTTTGTACATGTACATATAACATTAATTGCTGCTATATTGTATATGGCTTTCATAATCATAAAACTGTTACGTAAACTCATTTCACTTTTATTGGTAATCATTTCCTAGGTGTACTGCAACAAAATTAAATGGGTCTGCGTTCAAAGTATGTTGTGAGAATACATCTATCAGGTATGAAATAAAAACGTAAACGTAAGTTGCACTTGCCAGACCCCTCTTTCCTTACCCGTAGTTCTTTAACTACTTGCTTAGTCAAAGACTAATGAATATATATAATATATCGTGATTTTATTTCGTCCGGTCCGGTATAACATATCTATGGCGTGGATTTTACGGCGAAAAAGATTTGCAGTTTTGAATCGGTACGTAAATTACGCACGCTGCACAAAGTCTCATCAACCAAATTTAAATCCCGCATAAATTACTTGAACAAACAGACCAATTACAGTAATCCAAACAGGTGAATATGATTAAATCAGTGATAATTACCGAAGCGTGTAATGTCGCTCGATACGCTGCAAATATAATCTGGTCGTAAATTAGACCCGTTGTGCAGAACTGGCTCAACAACGAGCCTTTTACTCGATGATTGGCTCAGCTTAAATCTCTACCGCATTCCCAATTAGGGTTGCCAACATGCTAATGGATGTTTCAAAATCAAATACAAAAAACTCGTGTAGACAACACAATATTTAGTTGACCGTTTAGGTATACAATGTCAATTATGTTCCAATCACGCAAAGGTAAGTCACAAAAACATGTTATATATGTATGTATGTATGTAAATACTTTATTGTACACAAGACAAGAGAAAGAAACAATACAGACAAAATAGATTATACATGTACAAAGGCGAACTTATCCCTGTAAGGGATCTCTTCCAGTTAACCTTTGAGCAATTGAGTGGAGAATAGGAACCAAACGATAGACAAACCAACACGTGTACAAATATATATTTATACTACACATAAATAAACAAATAAATATATATATATATATATATATATACATACTATATATATATATATAAATATAAATATACTTACCCAAAATTAAATACATATATATACTTGTAAGGCTCTAAGCAACAAATATAGGCTGTAAAATAACAGCAGTAGCGTTGGTATACAAAAAATGTTTTTTCACCATTTTTTATGTCGTTATGAAAACGTGTTAAAACAAACCGTACAAGGATTCTAGGTAAAAGGTAAATTTCCTGTAACTGGCCACCCCTCAATAACTGGCCACTTTGCAAAAATATACACCAAGCAACTAATTGTTGGTATTTCAGCAATTAAATAAATAAAATTGAACTGGGTTTAGAGTTGATTTCATGTATTTTATTTTGTTGAAGGCGGTCTTCACTGCACAAATTCCGTGGCTAGTAAATGACATTTTCTTAAGTGGCCAGTTACTGGCGATTTACCCTACTTGAGTTAAACTCACTCCAAATATGCTGGGAAATATTTTATGTTGTGAATTGCGAAATACATTTTAGAAATTACTCGTACTATAATATGATAACATTGATAACTGAAACGGAAAATAAAGTAAACGTCTTACTTCACTTACTGCAGGTTGAGAATAATATACACAGGAAACCTACGACTATTTATCAGGAATTGTGCAACGTAACGTACAAATTATCCACGTGGCATCCCTAAATTCCAAGTGGTTGGGACAACCGCCCACACTGTTATCTATCTCCTGCAACGGTGAACGGTAATGAAGTGTCTCCACAGTCCATTTAGTTTCCAAATTTCGATATTATCAAGCCAATATACTCAAGACTTGCATAATTTACCGTAGTCCTTTTATTACGACTTGTAATACAGGACATTAGGCTTAAAGTAGAGGTAAACAACAGGCGGTCTTATCGCTAAAGAGCGATTTCTACGACTTCGCATACGGGTAGAGAGAACCTATTTTAAGTATTTAACCACTCCAAACACTAACAGTAATAACTTTACTATTGATGGTGCAGTAATAAAGGAACCAACGAAGGATTAAAAGTATTATTCAATATATTCCCCGCATCTCTAACCTATAAGCCCGAAGCCTATCTCTTCCCGCGTTTCTCGCATCTATTTCTCTTAGTGTCGCATCAGGATCGCGATCAAGTTTCGATACAAGGAAAATATGAAAGGACATGATTCCAGTCTGAGTCTGAAACAATTGCGTGTAGCATATTTTGCACCTAAAGCCCCTACATTTAGTTTTCTTAAAAAAAAATGAGGTGAAAGCTCCTTCCGAGGCATAAAGCTAGCTTCTAATAGTTGATAACCTTAATTTTTCTTTATACTCAATACGAGTGATGTAATAATTTATTTACATATACTTTGTTTTGTGGACAATAAGAAATAAGAAAGAAAATCTTACACAAATTGACCTAGTCCCAAACTAAGTAAAGCTTCTACTATGGGTACTAAGCGATGATATACATACTTATATAGATAAACACATAGAAAACATCCAAGACTCAGGAACAAATATTCGTGTTCAAACACACAAATAAACGCCCTGACCGGGAATCGAACCCCGGACCTCCAGTTTCGTAGTCAGAGTTACTACCAACTAGGCTAAAGCGGTCGTCAATTATTTGCAGCTTTCATTAAACCATCCTATTAATACAGACTTCCGATTTCCTATACCAGCTAAAGGCAATTTATCCTTCATTACCACGTCCTGTCTAAGGAAACGTTTAAAGCAGGAAATTCTATTAGTTTCTGGGCTCCTTGATGATAATTAATGACAATTATAGATGATAAGATAACCCAGTGGATTATATAAATATAAATAAATGTTCACAAAGGCCCACACAGATGACTTTCATGCGATAATGCGAAAAAAAAACTACGTCGCTGTTGGGTCGCGTCAGGGAAAGTCAAAACAGCATTCTGAAGGTCATTGCTGGTAGATTCCAGTGTCACATATTGTACAGTGTGGCATTCTGGTGGCATTGGATTGAGCGGGTCAGGACTACATTGACATTTGTCAAGTAGGCTAGGCTAGGACCGCAAGTTTATCTTTGTTGTTTCCGAAAATACTAACATTAGTTTTTAAGTTGTCTTTACAACATATGGATCACTGTGTCTGAAATAAAAGTTTTTTTTTAATATGATATATATCACTTGTGAATGTGGTTCCTCATCAACGCTTTCACGGCTTTTTGCTCGAAATTATTTTTAATCATACTAATTCGAACTCGTGATGAAATAGCCGAACAGATATTACGGAACGGAAAATGTATTTTCTTTACGCTTCGCACGCGCTTCACGCTCGCTTACTCAAATATCATACGGAGTTCGTCTTTGAGATGAGTGTATAGTTCGTGTCATTCACGAAGGCGCACCTCCACAACCCAATCGGTACAATTGCGCATAGATTAGTATGAGATTCACTGTGGAGGGGCGCGTCGTCGTGGATGACACGCACTATACCCGCGGCTGTGCCATACCGGGCACTGCAGTTTCTAACCTTCGGTTTTTAACACCATATATTTTAATTACTTTTTATGCCACACCTGGCCATAAAGTGGCAATTACTTACGGGCGGTAAAAAAAAAGCCTCAGATCGCATATTTATCGCCCTTGCCTTCGGCTCGGGCGTCAAATACCTGCGATCTGAGACATTCTTTGTTTTACCGCCCTTGTTAAGTAATGTACTATTAACGATTGCGATGATATTCAATCGGATACTCATAAAAGGAGACAACACATTCAGTAACCACTTTACGGAAGCGTGCTTCGAATTAATTATTATACCACAGTAGTGACTTCATGGTGTCATACTTAATTATATTGAATTGCATTGTGTACATACAACTTAATCTTGGATGGGAACTCATACATTACATTTAGAACAAACATACAGCATAATAATTGACGCATTAGTTATGCAGGATTCTCGTAAAATTGTAATGATATGCGGATTTTTTCACACGGTTTAGATTTTATGCCTGCAAAATATTAAATTAACTATTGATAATAATCTATACCAAAAACATCACTGAAAAACAAAACGAGAATTTATTATTGTTATTATGTCTACTCTAAATTGCATTTTACTTCATTAATTTACTTTAATTAACATAAAGTCAGACGTATTCATATCCAAACTTTGATGAGATGTTGAAATAGATGACCATATCGTAGGTAGATGTCAACAGAGGCTGGTAAAGGGAAGTCTAAATGGATTTCAGCGTCCAATTAGTGTATGTTGAGGCGAATTCTCCTGTTACTGACCCTAATGCTCTTAATTAGAGACAGTATGCTGCAGTAATCCGATACGGGCACACACAGCGAAAAGTGCAAATATTCGCATATTCGTGTTGACTTCAAAATGGCGGCGGTTTCAGTATCATTGTAATGAGGTTTTAATAGACTTTGCATCATAAACTAGTCTACCGCGTTACCTTGAGTTAAATGAGTAATAGTTTAATTAATTTAGGCCTCCTCCTCGCGATCCAGCAATTTTGGATCTTATTGTGAGTACACAAGGTTCACGTACATAGGAACACAACAATATTAACAACCTGAAAAGTTTGCAGGATGAACTAGATCGAGACGTCACTCAAAATTAAGGCCACTTACAGTTTATGTAAATATTGACTTGTTTACCTATTTTAGCACTAGTGATAAAGATACATAAAATGATTTAGTCACGTAGAAATTTAACATATTAAATTTAAGAAAGTAACATCAGTAAATTACACTTACATATCATTCAACTTTTGATAAAATGCACCCTCAAAAAAAAAACAAACGACATGCTTCTTGGTCATATGAGACTTGATTTGGTTGTTTACTAGTTATCGAAATAATATTTTAAAATGTCCCGGCGTTTATACCTTGTTGCTTGAGTGAAACAGAAAAACAGATGGTAACTTTTCGTTTCTTAATTATTATTTAAATTTTGATAGCGATATTAAATAACATTCGTATAATATGCACCTGAGGTATCTATAGAGCGGGTCACACTGTCACTTTCTCAAGAGAAGCATAACTTGCGGCTTTCTATCGCATAACATTACCTTACCACATACATGTACCACATGTCCATTGCATAAACTTGAATCAGCAACTTACCTGAAAAGAGATAAAGAACAGATTTAGTTCACATACCTATAATATCTGAGGCATTAGATACATTGAATCATATTTAAGTCTGGTGAATAAGATAGGAAATGTTTGGTTATATTATTTGTTCTGGTTTGAAGAACAATTCGAGTAGCATAGCAACGCATATTTTGACGAAGTCGCTGCGATTGGTGCGAGACAATTACCCTTAGCTTACACACTCGACGAATATTTCCGTCAAACAATGTTGTATTACAAAACAACTAGCGTTGTCTTTTCCTTGATAGCGACAATGTAGGTATTATGTGTACATAATAACATACTTTAGTTACTAATATGTCAAAACGATTACTTACAATACAAGTAACGGATATCGAAATATTGGGATACGAATATTATCTATTGGTTACTAAACACTGTAGCAAAATTATAATTGGTAAGCATGGATTTATTAGTAAGTAATAAAGAAAAGAATTGATAGATAATGAACTACCCACACCATACCTTTTATAAAATTTTTACAAATATGACCTAACAGTTGATCAAATAAATTGTTATGTAGGTACAATAATCACGACAAAACATTGTAAATAGACCCGAATCGAATCATCATTTGTGCCAGCGAATCGCAGTGCCTGAATCAAATTGATATGTAGTTTATTAGACGGTCAAATAACAAATTTGTAACAAGATATCTTCGGAAGATTTCCTACAACGCAGTCAAGTGCAGTGTGCACGCCAGGAATCCCATTGTGTTGGTTAACCCGTACATTTTGAGCCGCCTTACTTTCTATCCATTGTTGCTAGCTAGCGATTGTGGTCAATTGACACGTGTAATGACCATGTCACAAATAGACGAAGCTTTAAAGTTTAGTCACGATCCAGTGGCATCGCATCGCAATGTGATGCTGAGGAGGACTCTGCAGTTAGAGCGACATGGGTAAACAAATACGTACAGTTTCTGTTTAAGTTGATACCGCTGCCTCATTCTTAAGTTTTTCACTAAAAGTGTTCAAACACAACAATAAAATAGGTCAAGGTTCAGGCGAAATCACTACAACGTCGGTAGGTGACGAGATAGGACGCCGAGCCGTCAACACAGCACTAGAACTCAAGTCAACTAGTAGACTAGAAATGGAGCTATTGCCTCGGAAAAGTATAAAATTGCCCGTCAATTACAACATTGAGGATGTAATTACACATTAGTACGTGTATCAGTTTGTCGGTTGGGCGCGAGACTGGCGTGAGCCCGTGCGCGGGCGCTGGTGCGACGCACCGATCAATTTATGCAAATTGTCGACGGCTAGCCGGTGGACGTGACTAATTGCCGCATCGGGATACATGCCGTGTTATATGCTGAACTTTGACTGACTTCATTATTATATTCAACGGATTTTATCAAACACAACAACTTCATCACACAACAACATCAACAGTTTCATCACACATTCAGGATTTAATCATCATATTACGGTTAAAAGTTAAAAATGGCCTGAAATCTAAGGTCCTATTAGCACAATGACCTGAAAGCAAACTGTCCTATTTTACCATAATGGCTTGAAAAATAACTTCTAAACGCGAGACGTCATCAAAGCGCCCTATAAACAAAATGTCCACGGGTCCGTTTCAAGGTCTATACTTAGGTAAAATAACGTATAAACGCATGAATCCATAATTCATATAGGTATTCTATTTTTTTCATTTATGGATGTGAATTCTTTTCTACCTAACAGTTTATAGCCTAGAGCGTATATATTATATGCGCTGCGTTGAAGTTTCTTCAGAAGTCTTTTTGATACAAATATTTTGTAAAGTTTATCGCATTGCAAATCTCCTAGATACATTTATTTAAATATTGAGTTAACTTTATAGGTACATTCGCCTGCGGTTATTTTCATAAACTAGGTACCATCGTGCGTAATTAAGTAAACTTTGTGTCACCTGGTTTCAGCGGTTTGGTGAGGAGGGGAGGGAATTAATTATATTACCTCGAGTTTTTATCTCTTCGTTATCAAGTGTGTCATGTCATGGCCAGATTCAGGTTTGCTCTTTACACAAAATCGTTTGACGTATGATATTATTTTGGAGGCATGTGTGAAGGAAATTTGGTGTAGTTAAGTTAGGCAGTAAACTAATAATTAACTTTTTAGTTTCTTCCTCGGATTAATTGAACATTACAAACATGAACAAACCAACTGTTCACACAAGAGAGGCAATAATTCGCTTATTAATTAAGCTATCTGTAAACATTTTAATATTGCCTCATCATCATTTCTGCTTATCCTATAAAACGAATAAAAAAAATCTACACAAAGTTCATACTTACTTAATACCGTATTTAATATGCATTTTATCAAAGCGAGTCAAGTTGTTGCGCTCCGAGACACAAATTGGCGGCGAACCGCCCGCTCCAGGGAACCGCTGTGTTATTCACAAATCCACCTCACTACCTCAATCAATAGTTAGTTCCCAAACTTGTATTTTTTCCACGATGCTATTTGAAGTATTTGGACCAGTTTTTAGAGAGGATTAACTGTATGTATGGAACAAACTACAATTCGCCGATGAAGATTTAGTAGTCTAAGTCTTTCATTTACTTATGGGGCAGAGGGCTTCCACAGTGCGCCGCCATCCCGTTCGGTCTTGAGCTTCGCGTTTCAATTCGCTCCAAGTCATTCATGGTAGGTAACATACGATCGACAGATAATTATTACCATCAGACTTTTACTGGTAGGTACTATTCTTTTCGACGATAAAAAATACGTATTATTTCGAAACTTTGAAGTGTCTTAACTATTTGCGCTTTTGATTATATTTGCAATTTGTTGTGATAACCCGATTATCTTCCCTACTATACATATTCCGAGTTGAAACTCTATAAATGTTTAAATGCGGATCCTTCCTTTTAATATCTTGAGCCCGTGAGACAGTAACAGCAATCGAAACTCATTCACTGGCTTGCCTCAGGAGATTTTTCGAAGGACGTTGTGAATACCAGGACTGTAGTGTCGGAAAATTGAAACCTTAGCTTATATTGCTTCACAGGGTTTTATGTTGGATAACTGATGATTTTTTATGAACTCCGTCCTTTGTGGTGTATGTTTAAATTACTTTTTTGCGTGTTAATAAAACTAGAGGTACATGATGAATCATGGGTAGGTATATTAAGTAAAACTAATTGTCCCTTGAATCTACATAATTGATGCCCTTTAAATTTTTGTAGTCTAGGGATGCATATTATAAATGAGAAAGTAATTTCTGTCCGTCCGTTTGCAGGTTACAGATGGACCCTTAAAACCCGTCGTCTTCCGGCGAAAAATATAAACAATATATATATATATATTTGTTATGTTCCCGGAGATATCCGTCGCCGGTAGATGCCTTGATTCTGTAAACCCCCGTAAATCATCAAACATTGAGATCCTTTATAGTTTCAGTTTAGAGCAAAAAGGATTTTTAAAATAAACAATCCACATAGCCTTATTCAACCTGAAACCAATTGCTACAATCATCAAAAGGGAATCGACGTATGATTGCAATTCCAAGCGATATCAATTTTACATCATTAATTATTCATTAGGCAGTTTAATTAATAAATATATTCTAGCATATTTAATTCAGCTGGCATTCTAGTCTAGGAACTTTAATGAAATATTTCCTTTGTGCGAGGAGCTCATTGAAGCAAATTGCTGGTGTTATTTACCTTCACATTAATTCATGGTGGTTTACGTCACGATCACGATCAGTGAAGTTATAATCATCGCGTTTTCTAAATAAGCAGTCAAGTCTAACGTAATATTTTGGTAAATATGATTAAAAAGCAATAGAGAGGCCTATCAAGTAAATTGAAAACATATTCTGTTAAACAATCGGAAAAGAACCAGCATACAGCAATTATCTTCTCAAAGGTTTTGAATATAACAGATATTAGAGAAATTAGGACAGTAAATCCAACCCAGGTCGGGCCTAGCTGAGTTTCTTGCTGGACTCCTCTCAGCTAGGGTAAGTAAAGTGAACCAGTGACAAAACTCCCAGTAGCTCGATTCCACTCACACCTCAAATTCAGTTGAAGCCATAAGCCAGTTGAGCTCTTAGAGTATTCCATTGTTTGAACCACTCGCGTGGGCTGCTAAGAAATTCAGGTGTATGAGAATTCCCTAACCCGTACTGGGCCACCGTGGGGACTACTCCCGTTCTTTCTCATCCATGAGAGGAAGCCTTTGCCCAGCAGTGGGATTATGGAGGCTGATCATGAAGATTATGATCGAAAAGAAGGCAGTTTCTTGGATATCAACTATTGAATATATAATATATAACCACTAAAAATATTGAACTGGGATTTATTTAGATTATAATTGTTATAACTTACAACACAGGGTTGGATATCAGATTTGTATTTATATAATAATACAAACTACGCCCAAATGTATACAAATACATATATTTGATTCCAATCCACTAGGCGAATAATGCATATCTAATACAAATAATGCAGTTTAAGGCGAGTCGTTCGGTATAGCCCAACGTTTCCTGTCACTAATAATACGCAGACGGACGGCAAGGTCAGACGTAATTACGGCGAATAGACGAATACTTAATTACGTGGAATTAGGATGAGTCCACGATTTGTGCATCGTATTATGTGCTAATTTCACTGCAGTATTATTCAGATTTTGTGCTGACAATTATTTAAAATTACAGGATATAATAAGTTGTACAGTATCTGCAACATCGTCCGCGTGAATTCCTATATCAATTTCCATCCCCAATTTTATTCCCTTTTCTGCACGATATCGGAGATAAAAAGGTATCCTTTGTTTTAGTCCAGAGTAGGAGCTGTGTTCATGTCATATTTCATGTAAATGCGTGCCGCGCCGCAGTTTCTGCATGAAACAATATCTTAACATCCGAACTTCATATTTTCAATAGTAGGATGACGAAATATTTAATGAACATAATGACTTGCATTTAAATAATTGCGAACAAAAATATTAAGGTCAAGGAGTTAGAAGTTACTAACCTGACATATACAGCCATGGTGTATCCTGTAAAGGTTAGGTTAGTAAACTTCTGTAGATAGGTGTATCTACAGAAATAGTCAACATCCACATGTCTCGAGGTATTGAAGTTACTTTGGCTATGCAGTATGCTAACCTTTTCAATTTGCCTGCTTCAAGCCCCTCTGACCATGTAATACAAATTATGCCTCTTTAATGACTAAGGCGACTTCCTGACTTGGCGGGGTGGGACCGATATGTGACAATTTCCTCTTTGACGTAAATTTACTGACGGCGCAAAGATTCTCACTTGACGGAACACTGTCAGTATTACTTTTGCACACAAGTAATAGCATGCGCAGAAGCGGAGCAGTACCACTTTCGCATCGTCCCGCTACCGCGCATCCCGCGCCAGTCAGAAAGCACTCATTTAAATATATGTAGGGGCGCAGTCAAAATTGATACCGAGTCGACCGAACAGCTGACACTGACATTTGACACTTTTCTCATATCGTACTGCCTCCGCACCGACAAATCAGGAAGTCGCCTAAGTCCTTGCAAGTTGCAACTAGTCGATGTAAAAGTTGCCAGTGCTAAAAAGAAGAAGATAAACCGCGAAACAGATTAACGGCATAGAAAGAAACCAAGGAACAGCACTAGGTAGACAACCGCATAGGTTATTGTGAGAGAAAGGTGACAATGAAAGTGTTTGCCTCGACGTCTGCACCGTGTCAAGTTGCCGTTTAAAAAGGTTTAAATAAATTATTTACCGATCTTCAGTCCTTAAATACCAATCGAAGCTAAACGGTAAGTATTGGAAGTCCTTCTAATATTATAAATGCGAAAGTTTAGATGTCTGAATGTTTGTTACTCAATCACGCAAAAACGTCTGCATAAATTATGATGAAACTTTGTACCACGAGTTTATGGCCTGGATTAACATATAGGATACTTTTTATCCCGAGAATCATCCCACGAAGGAATTAAATAGGGAATGTAAGTTTACGCGGACGAAGTCGCAGGCAAAAGCTAGTATTCCTATAATTACGATTGGTTATTCAATTGATAGAGATCTTTTTAAATACCTGTCTAAATTTATGTATATGGAATAAAATTAATGAATTTAGCCCATTAGTAATAAATATGATGTAGACTCAAACAGATTAATAACCTCGTCTGAAATACAAATTACGCCTGTAGGATCCGCATTTATGAAGTCGAATGTAGCCATCATCCCATCATGAAATGTAATATTTCGAGGATATTTAACTTCGACGTGCTCCTAATATTTTCAAAAATCTAATTGCCAATTCAACCTTACTCCATGAATTTAGAGTTAAAATTTTAGTCGAACAGAGTACGCCATACGAGCTTTCAGAAGTTACGATCCGATTTGTAGTAGTCTCACTAATGAACCTCTTACTTCGTCAATTAGTGGAAAACTGGAAACTCGTAACGAGCAAAATTATGAAGTATTTATACGTCTATGTTCTAGGTTCTGCAAACCATACCGGTTTGCAGAAATTATTGGCGGGATAACATGGACTCCTTTTGAAACTACTGGCCGCAAAAGAATTGAAAAAGAGTCTTTTGCCCAGCAGCAAAAAGAGCTCGTAATAATAGTGGATATAGGTAGGTATATATAGGCACACACGGGTGCAGTTTTGCCTCTACGACTGAAGAATTTTGTGTTGACCTCAACTGAGTTAAGTCACAAAATAAAGAATATACAGAAGGTCCGTTCCCGCCGTTCTTGAAAATACATACCTAAACTTGCCCGTCTCACAGGGTTGCTTCTGTATTGATTCTGAATTTTAAAAAGGAGCAGGTATATTAAAAATTCTTCAACATGACATTTAAATATGAACCAGCGTATCTTGGTAAAAAACCGGCCAAGTGCGAGTCGGACTTCGCACATTTAGGGTTCCGAATCAACCTCAAAAATATGATTTATCAATATATTAGTATTTTTTGTTAAAATATACGTAATATTGAACATTGTCACCAAATTTCAAGTTCATAGGTCAATGAGAAGTCTAAAAATTCTTCGGAACAAATTTTGTGACAGACGACGGACGGACGGACGGACGTCTGGGCGACACCAATAGGGTTCCGTTTTGACCCTTCGGGTACGGAACCCTAATAAATTGATGCGTGACCCGCTGCGAGTTGTGACTTGTGACGGGCGGCGGTCGAGAGCGCCAACAAAGAATATACCTAATTAATTAGGTACCTACTTAACTAAACCATAGTACTTAAATACTGGCGTTTTACCGGCGAACGATAAGATGAATGGTTGATCGTCGTTATCAAAGCGGCTAGTTTCAAAAAATTACCTACCTACCTAGGTATTGTAACTATCAAAATGAGAAAACCGTTTTATTTACCTTTCAATATCG
Source organism: Cenopis cana (assembly GCA_951800055.1). Lineage (NCBI taxonomy): Eukaryota > Metazoa > Arthropoda > Insecta > Lepidoptera > Tortricidae > Cenopis > Cenopis cana. Next base: position 13,663,188 of record OX637478.1, read on the forward strand.
TTTGAAAATTTTAAGAAAGTGTAGGCACAGTTTTTTGTTGTATTTAAGTGTATTTAAACAATTTAAATACATTCCAACTGTAATAATATCGGTTATTCATTTTGACGTACGTGACACAAAGTAGCGGCGGGGACGTCAAGTGATCAACGCGCGCACAACTAGCACTCGCGACGCGACAGTGACAGTCGCGACTAAGCTCGTCCGAAATCAACTGAGAATGCCTGTAAATGTTACGTCTGTGTGCGTGCGGCGAAAATGGCACTTTGTACTGAACGGACTCTCTGCTCCGGCGCGCGCCGCCGCTATTTACTTTGTGGTTAAGTCAACCTGTGTTTACAAACATCGACTGGAAATAATAGGTTTATAAATAACTACACTACAATATAATCTAAAATAACTTTTAGCGAACATCTTTCATTGTCATTTGTTTCTTTGTTCATTGTTAGCTGTTATCAAATAAATATTTCTTCGTTGAATCACCGCCCAGTTGCAGTTTATGTTGCATATACAAAAATACCATATCAAAATAAAGAATATATGATTCTTTATCGAAATCAGTTTCCACACTCAGTAGATCCGAATTTTCTAGTTTCCCTTCCTTTTTCGATTCAATTGGATCTGTGGCGGACAGAATTTTCAAGAGATATCCAACCTAGTCTAGGAATCAGATCCATTTACTTCCGCTATCCTTCTGCCCCAACTAAAAAGGCATATTTTCACGAGACGTCTACATTACAGATACTGCGTTCTTCACTTGAGTAGTTGTATAGCGATGGAAATGAGAAGCTTTCCGCGCATTTCTGCACCATTGTCAACGCGCCGACAGATTTGAATATGGAATATCGTGAGAAATATCCGTTCTCCGGTTTTATTTCCACTTGAGACGAGACTCTTTTGTCCCTCTCCAGTTGTCATTGCTACAATACAACTGTATCAACCAGGACACTGGTGGTCGTATCTTTGTACGTTCCCCTTTAGGAATAATTAATACGTCTTTGAAGTAACCGACTGGTATATTTTTGCATAATCAAGTGGTCGTTTTAATTAACCGGTTTAATTGTAATTGTAATTACTTGATCGATTACAGTTACGCTTGATTGGTTTGTTTTGCGAAGCGCAAACTTGACACATAGTTTCAGACCGAAACGTGTGATAACTGATAACATTAAATTGCCGGCCGTGTAATTTAGTAAATAGGTACCTATATAGCCCTCCCTCCATACCTGTGATGTACGAGGGGGAATCGTATGGTATCTAAACGACTGGAACATGACTCGTACTCCTTATGATATGAAAGTGCTTAAAGGGATCAAAATGATGTGCCTAAAAGTGTACTAAAAGCGAATGACGTAACCTTGATTAGACTTTTTTTTTCATCCATCATCAGTCTCTTGACTTGAGCAATGAGATAATTCTATCTTTATTGAAACAGACCTTTTGAATTAAGTAGGTATCCACAAGCTACATTGTAAACACGTATGAAACTACTACCCAAGCATAATCAGGGGAAGAGCTTACTTTTATTGCCTTTGATGAACTTCAAACGCTATAAGTTGCAAGGGATGTTTAAAGGGCATGAATTCACGAAATATTTAATTTGTGCGTGACTAATGGTTAAAACACTTAGATTGGATGAACATCGAAATCGGGCAATTTGTTAAACGTATTTGAAGCAACAGGGTCAGAAATGTCAAGTAGGTGTACAGGATGTATCGGATTAACCCCAAGGTCCGTGGGCGATGACAGGTGCCTGTCTTCATGTTCGCAACTAGGGGAGATGTCTATTTGCTCTTCGTTGATATGACAATTGTCAGGATATTTGAAAGCGGCAACTTGCTACTGGCATATTTGATAAGTTCTGGTGAAATCGAAATTAAATTCACAGTGATGTGAAACTGAAATTAAGTTTATTTTCTTTACTTTGGGGTTTTTAGTTGTTAATAACGTTTTGAGATAGCCTTTTATGATTTTTATTGATGTCATGAATTAAAAGGAGAGGAGACAAAGCCACGAGGATATTGAGTTATGATATATAATTGATAAAGGGATGAAGAATAGACATTGGGGATTTATAATATAAGTTCTTTGCTGTTATAAACATCCCAGATAAGAATTCTATTTCGACCGCTCAAATTACTCTCGATATTAGAGCGCAGGCAGACTTGCAGAGCTAGAAGCAGAAATAGAAGTGCGACTAAAATATGCATCAGGTCATACCTATTGCAACTTAACAGCAGGTGAACTTGCACTCTAAAGATTGCATTTCAAACTTAATTAAGTAAAAAGCTTTAAAGCCAGCCCTTTATGGGTGCAATGACCGTCGTTTCGTGATGTTATCGGCCCGATGGACGTACGCGACGATTTGTCACTCCCTGATAGGCATAGTGTCCCTGTAGGAAACTCCCCTCGCCTCACATATGCATTCGTTCTCTGGCATGGCACTTTTGATTATGGTTATCGTAAATGCCGATAGCGAGGGGTTGTGAGTATGTGCCTCTAATAATCAGGCGTGGATAAAGTGAAGTAAGTATACCCATAATCAGTAACATCATTTTTGCTACTAGTACTAGTTTCTGTTTGCGCGTCGAGAATATCTGTATAATATAAAAAATATGACTGTATCCGTCCTAACAAGCTTTTGTCTTCTCACCAAGGTTCTTCTGTAGCTCTAGTACAAGTTTTTTCCAAACATTAACTAATTCGAACGCATTTGCGTTTTGTCTCAAAATTTATGAAAGTGGTATGAAAACGTGAACAGCGCCTCTGGTGGTCACTAGTGAAAACTAAAACAGCGAGTATAACATTTGTTGCTAACCGATGAACGCGCGTATTTCAAACTCGGTGTGAGTGTTTTCATACATTTTGAGACAAAGCGCAAACGCATTCGTATTAGTTTGTGTGATGTTTCGAAAAAACTTATACTAGAGCTATTACACCCCGTTAAGGAATGTTTCTTGGTATAGAACTATCCTATGTCATTCCTTGCGATTCAAACTACTTTCTTATATAATTTCATCTCAATCAGTTCAGTGGTTAGCGCGCGAAAAGTTAACAGGTAGGTAAAAGGCACTGGTGACTGAATTACAAAATACTAATACCTAACATAACTCATTATTTATAAAATCTTGAAGTGCACATGTTTTGTTCATAAACAATGCAAGGGTTTCAGCGTAATCTAATACTATCACGATTGCTTAAACAAAAGAATTCCTTGGTACGGTTATTACAAAAAGGCAACGAGATTCTACTTTAAAAATATTTGTTTTTGTGTTTCCACAATGATTTTCACGACATTAACAAGGAAACGGCCTTTTTTATGAAAAAGGAGCAAAAGTTTCCTCCGTTCTATTTTTATAGAGGTAATATTTGACGAGTAATACCCATTAGTGAGGCGTTGGGTTTCCTCCTGTCTCCTGTGTCTAGTCTATGTCAATAAGGACAATTTCGAATAGCATTGCCACAGATATACGATTATATTGACACTGCCAACAAAACCTTTTTCTTGAGCACGACACATATAGGTAAAAAAAATCCATTCGTGTTAGCTCCTGTGAATCGAGAACCAAAAAATAAACAACGCAGATGTCTTGACCAACCCAAATGGTACACTATTCAAATACAAATGACTTTTAACAGATATCGGACAAAGCAGTACCTTCCATGAAGTCTAGAGAAAAAAGGTCACGCATTCTCAAACTTGATGAAAGAAATCTCTATTGTAATGAGATTAAGATCGTACTAAAACTTATTATCAATTCAATTCAATTTATTTAAATCAGACAATGTCCATAGAATATGTTAGTAACAGATGCAAAAAATAAATCTTAAACCTAAATCAAATCTAATGTAGGTATTATCCTTATACCAATCTTCGCTCTTAAATTAGAACACAATTAGACTTACCGTATGTACGAGTAAGTATATGTAACAAGTAATTTGTCTTGTCATAATATAGTAGGTAGTAACAATATCCTGAAAGTTATTCCATTATACGTTCACGCACAATATAACAATATTCGTAGAATATGATTTACTGAATTGCGCTCGTACCTACTTTCTATTAGGTAAGAAATACTTAACTAATAATTTCAACAATAACAGTCGACTTGTGAAGCGCGGGCAAAGTTAATACGACTTTATTATTAAGGGCATAAGCTTGCTGAGATATTTTTGAACCTTAGGTAACGTTCATATAGGTATTTATGAGCTCGACTTTCCTAAGCCACGGTTTAACAAGTAGGAAACCAGTGTCTTTCCTTCGCTTCGCCTTTGGAATCAAGTTGCATGATTTGTAAACCCACATCGAAGGAACGCACTTGACTTCATTGAATTTATCATACATATATTCGAAAGGTAGATCAATACAGGTACATTCCACAAACCTTTAAAGGTAACGAGAACTTGAAGACGAGATGGACACGAGCGACTTTAGTTTTTGCGCAACTTTCCACAACGGGGCATGGCCGGCCGAGAAACGTGTTGTCTTGTCTCCATATCGTTGTCCAAGTTACAGAAATAGCGGGATTCTAATAGAAAAAAAGGATATTAATAAGGATATCAATAAGGATATTAATGATTTCAATCTACCTAGTTACCTACCTACCTAAGTTTGACTTGTAATGTGTTATGTCTATGTCTTTTTGACTTGTACCAATTATGGTGGATTCTGGGATACTTTGTGTGAATCTAGTGATATAACGCTGTCATTATGTAGTGACAGTGACACATTATTATCCATTTAGTATACTCGTAGCTTGGATATATATTGGTACTATCTTTTGCCCGCGACTTCGTCTGCGTGAAACTCGTTCATAGCGATAGAATTTAATTGCTATTTTTTTTTTATCAGGCGCTTACCTAGTCATCGCTCTTTCATACAACTTCCATCCCCTTAAGGGAAATTATCCTATGTTCCCCGGGACAAAAATGTTCTCCATACCAATTTTCGTCTAAGTATATCGGTTCAACGGTTTAAGTGTCAATAAGTACTTAACAGACAGACACACTTTCGTATTTATAATATTAGTATGGATTTGGAGGTACGATCAACTAATTTGATTTCTGGGCCACTTCGTACCTTGTCACAGTGACATCAATATGAAATCTCTAGGCGTTCGCATATAAAGTTTCACTGTGACAAGGTACGAAGTAGCCCAGAAATCAAATTGGTTGACTGTACATACCTACAGTACATAATCACGCGTCATCACAGCCAATCAATCATGCCAATCCTCCGTGCTGTTTGAATCAGCATAGAGGACGCCAGAAGATCGCTGTCAGCGTCCTGTTTACGGCACCAGCTAATCGCAAAGAAGCTGGCTGGCATCCGCGAGCTCGCAGGCGCAGCACACTTACACTGATTTATAGAGGAAGCCGCAAGGGGGGACGTGACTCTATCTCCGGTACGACTGATCTGCACGGAGTCGAAAACGACGGTGTATGTTCAAACAACTACATTACTTACGACATTCTTGATTTGTTGTAGTACAGTACGTACTTTGTCTGCTATTGCTCTAGTGACTAGACCGTTAGCCTGGGTGCTAATAGTTGTGGTGTTTTAAACGACAGACGTGTTTGAGTTCAAATTAGAAATGAGGAAGAAGATTATTTATGTTTTTGCATAGCTTCTCGTTTCCTAAGGCCGGTCTCGACCAAATTAATTCGACAATAATAAAATTCAATCCATCAATATTATTCAAACTATTAACTTTCGACCTCATATAAAATCATTAAGTATATTTGTGATAGTCATTTTTATGTGAAAGAATTCGGCGTAAGTAAAAAATAAGTAAATATAGGTAACTTAAATTAGCATTAAACTAACCTAGGCTTTTTGTCCCTAAGCACTATTCCTATGTGGTTCCTGATACTGTAGGTCTAGTATATGTTTTTTCGAGACATTAACTAATTCGAACGCGTTTGCGTTTTGTCTCAAAATGTATGAAAACGCTCTCACCGAGTTTCAAATACGCGCGTTCATCGGTTAGCAACAAATGTTCTACTCGCTGTTTTAGTTTCCACTAGTGACCACCAGAGGCGCTGTTCAAGTTTTCATACCACTTTCATACATTTTGAGACCAAACGCAAACGCGTTCGAATTAGTTTATGTTTCGAAAAAACTTACTAGAGCTACTGAATAGTGACTAGCATCAACGAAAAGTCCTATCGTAAACATATTTTTAATTTTGCAGAAAAGGTAGGAACTCAAATATCAAGTTAAATTAATTTTTACTCTTAAACTAATTTAGCTGCCATCGTGGTTTAACTCACGTACGAAATGCCTCGAGCAAGAGCTAGAATATAATTTAATATGTACTTCGAATCAAAAGGTCGTTGACTTGTCCTCTACGTCCTCTACATGAAGTACAGTTTTACTGTATTCGGATAACAGAAGAAAATTTCAATAAAAAATTCATTAAACGATATAAGTGGATTGGTATATACATACGTCCAAGATTAAACACCGGCATTGCCTCCGTGCGCTTAAGGCCCGTAGTACTCCACAATTTTTGTCTTGCTTGCTCGCTAGTGATAGCTCGATAAGCTCAAATAAGTAATAAATAGTTTATTTTTCGACCGACTTGCTTCTTTTTTCCCTCCCGCACGGATCAACTTGCAAAATTGAAATAAAATTCATAATGTCAAAACTTAATGATTATTTCTAAATATCAAAATCAGATTGTAGATTAATGAAATACCTATCCTTTTTTAAAGAATCATAAAAATATCATTCCTGGTTTAGAAGTAGGTAGGTAGTAAATTATAAGTTTTTTTTCAGTTTGCGGTAAAACTTTTATTTTAAGTTGAAATATTCAAGTTTTTTTTTGATATAGTATTTAGAAATTAAGAATGAAAATTATTTGTTTGCATTTTACAAGATGTTTAAATGGTCTAATTATTATTAAGACTTTAAACTTCAAGATATAGTTATTTCAGAATTATTCGCTGCTCCATTTCAGAGCCTTAGCGTTTGTCGTTAGCAGTGTATGCGCATAGATATAATAAAGAGGCTCAATTCATCCCATTTCCTGAATACCCCGGCGCGGGCGACCCACACGAGAATTATTGGATTAATATAATGATACGAAGGCCAAATGCGGGTTCGAACCGCTTCGTACTAACACTAGAGAAGTATCATAGCTAAAAAATAAAACGCTGAAGTTTATTTGCCCGAATATTTTTACCAGCATTATAGCCTTAATGAATGAGTAAAATAATATTTTAGAGATTATTCGGCGTACTTGTTAATAAAATAAGTACCTACAAAATGTATAAATAAAATACTTTAGTAAGTTGTAGACGAAACCCGTTCAGAAATAATATTCGTAGAATACTTAATAGTTACCTAAAATGTCCATTATTGTACCTAAGTATAGGTATATTTATATTTATCCCATCCATCATAAACTACCAGGGTATTTTTTATATACATAATAATGCCATAGGTAGTAGTACCTGTCCACGTGCATGTTTGTTAAACGTGTGATTATTGTAGATAACGTACGTTTTACCGCGACAACCTCGTTTACATAAAGTAAGGTGCGTAATCATATGCTTTCCGCTTTACGGACCGTCCGGGAAAATATTATGTGTGTTTATAGACACCCCAATTATTACCCAGTTTACCCACCTCGCTATGATCATAAATATAAAAAATAATTACATTTAATTTTATGGTAACTATTGGCACGAGAGTTTTTTTTTCCGTTGTAATAATTTTAATGCTGTAATATTTAAAAATCTGGATTGACACATTAACCACATACTTAATGTTATTTATTTCGTTAGCTCTTTTAAATAAATTTATTACACTTCATATACTGTTATAGGTATTATTTGATTTATTTATCTTTAATAACGTTTTTATTTTACTTAAAGAAAAAATATATAAATCAGTCGTTTAGGTATTTTATAAAGTTGTGTTTAACTACCTACATAGTCTTATATTTTTGAGATTTCTTTTTTTAATGACTAAGATAAATTCCAAATTAAACTAACTCTATGAGGGATCAGTATCATCTGAATTCTGTTGTAATACATTTATTTAGGTATTTTTATTAGATTAGTAGATAAACTTCCTTTTTTAAGCATATATGTTTATAAAAATTTAGAACATTTAGTACTAACAATGCTAATGTTAGTGTAATGCAGTTTTATTATTTTTTTAAATAATAAAATAATAATAAAACTTAAAAATACATTTGCTGCCAACCTATTCAAAGCAATTAGACGAGGTAGCAAGTTGCTGTTAATTAAAGGGACAGAAGGGTGGTTAAATTTCTCAACGGACGCACTTATCTTAATTACCGCGCTTACAACACTTAACCCTGTCTAAGTACCTCTAAATTTTACTTTTATGAGTTATAAAACTCCTATAAAATTATAGGAAAGTCAAAAAAGTCTCGGTAGAAAATACTTAACGCGTACTTATAATTAAAATTAAAGGACGTCATAAAATTTAAAAAAAAGACATACGGTTGACTCTTTCCTCTCGCCATTTTTCGAAGTTGCACTCACAAAAAATTAACACTGGCCGAAAAACACTGTTCACCAATTCACAGTCGTTCGATTTTTAAATTCAAATTAATAAGTTTCGGCGGCAAGCTGTCACATGAGCATGTTCGCGGGGTCCGTGTCGCCTCTCTCCGAGATCTCGACTCGATCCGAACGACGCAGGCGCCCTACTTCGATACCATAACCAGTTGTTTATGTGAGACTGAGACCACACGTTTTCTTCTTCAATTGATAGAAAGAGATAACAAGCATGCCACAAATATATGCTCGTTCAAAATAGTTCTGAATGGCAAAATTATTTACGGTGGTATTGTTAATTTGCCATTAGTGTATTTTGATAACGTCAGGCATTTGTTTGATTTGAACGTATTTTTATGAGTCAGCGCAGGTTCACTTATTATACTTGTGACGCCACCTAGCGACCACTAACTGTGATATTTCACTCGCTCATGGGCGATCGGTGCTTTGTAACAACCTCTCAACATTAACGTTTGTGGTAGTTTGGAATGAAAACCACAGAGGGAAGCACAATGCTGAAATTTTATATAACAACCGGTGACAAACAGCGCTTGGGTTTTTTTTTTACATGTGCCTGAGTGCACCTATGGCTGTTTACAGGAGACAGGAGAGTCAAATTCAGTCTTGATATTTCAATGGCAGTGGGCTGGCGGGCTCGAGGTGATTGGTAGTCTTCTTTCTTCAGGCTTCTATCCGGTTCGAAGGACCAATCTACACAGTACCAACTAATAGTGCGCAACTAAGTGTCAAATTAGAATTTTCGTGTAATAGCACATAACCGTTTTCTCATGTCCGTAATCTGTGGAAGATCGTAGCGTTCCTGGTCTACTCTACACCAAAAACGTTTTATAGGTACACAGGAATGCTTAAATCGTCTATGATGATGATGCATCTCTAGGCCAACAAGTGCCACATCAACCGATAAGTCTTGAAAAAAAATGTACCTATGCTTTCGTGAATATATTCCGAGACAATCGCTTCAAAGAAATTGTTTGAAATTTTTTTATTGGGGTTTACAAAATTTGTTTCAATAGGCAAGGTTGGAGCCTCCTTTTAAGCAATTTAGAATGCTTGTTTCGTACGTTGTTCTTGTGTAATTGTTTCTGTAGTCCCTAACGAATAAAATATATATAGGTATATGTGTGTGTTAAGTTAGTTTTTTGAGTTCCCGCGTAAAAATTGTCATTCCTATCAAAACGACGTAAGCGTCGCAAGTTTCCTAATGACAAGACACAAACTTTTGTTACCGAACTATTAGTCGGAGCCCGACACACATTTGGCCTATTCTTTAATTTATTTCACTATGTACCTATAGTTACAGTTACATTTTATGATTAATTGATTACTTATCCAATTATTGTGTCACGCTCTGTATGTATTTCACCTGGGCATTTTTTCATGTTTTTAAATATTTATCTCACAGAATATTATTCTTTATAGTACGTTATGTATCTTATACGTATGCATATTCTTCACTATACTACTTTACAAGCCCCTCACTAAAGTGGGTCTTTTTACGTGCGTTGACTTATAAATTCTTTCGCAGACTTCTCTGCTCCTGTCATCAACAGTCGTCAAGAGAATATTAAGATGATCAAGTAGGTATTTCTAGTACGATACCTACATTTGTATTACATTAGAAGTTTAATTATAAGAATATTATTAATAATAAACACTTCCCCCCTCCCACTCTTCTCTCCGTCCTCGGACTCTTTAGGCCTATGTCCAGCAGCTATGGACGTCTTTCAGCTGATATGATGATGATGATGATGATGATGGTAATATAGTGCTATATAATAAAGCATGTATAAAAAAAATGAGCGTATCTCGCCATCAAACGTTACTGTTTGGCGAGTTTTTACCATAAGTTCAACAAATGTAATTTTTCTTATTCATAAAAAAAAACACATGTTACGAAATCCATAACGGTATTAAACATACGAAAATAGCGATACTTAATCAAAGGTCTGATTTTAAGCGTAATCTATACGAGTTAGACGCTTGTTTGGTTGAATTCGGCCCAAATAAAGCAATACCTAATTGTTCAAAAGCCAAAATGATTAGGTATACCTAGTTTATGATATGATTCTTTATTTGTATTAATCGTACATACGAGTCGTCGTTTAGATTTATAATATAGGTACGAGTATCTAACGAAAATATCTAACGTTGGACACTCGGACAGTATATGAATTAGATATTTCGGACCCTCATCTCAGCTGTCACATGGAATTATTGAACGTAACTATACAAACACAGCCAAACAAAAAAGGTTCGCTACGGCTGATCTAAAAAAAAATACTGCGATATCATTGCGAATATAATATGGCTGTGTCTAATATACTTCTGATAAAAAAAAAAAAACACGAGCACAATCGAATATCAGTCTAAAAGGAAAGATAAATCGAATCTCCGTCGTTGCGATCTCAAAGAGGAAATTACTGTATCAAATCTCTCTACGGGAAACTGAAACTGAAACTGTTCTAGTCTCCAAAAAGGTGAGTAGTCGTGTAGATGTACTAATTGATTAGTGTGTTAAGGCGCATGTATACGCAAGCACTCCCATACAAACTTTTTTTTCTTGGCTTGTGTTTGCATTATACTTATGATTTTTAGTCAGTACACTTATTTTTTAGTTAGCTAGAACCTCAAGAAAAAAATGTTTTATTTTTATTTTTTCAATTTTTTTTTTGCTTGACATTCTTCGTAATATTAGATATATTAACAAGCAAAAAAAAAGTTATATGCGGGAGTGCCATAACTGACGAATAAAACTTGCACAGAGTTTGTATGGAGAAGGCCTTGCGTATACAGGCGCCTTAAACTAAGCCACTAATAACATTTACACATTCCTAGTACGTAAAAGTACCTATATATGAGGGAACGAACGCCAGAAAGCGCGATGAAAACCTCATCAAATATTCAAGAGTTCGTCGAGAGAGGTTCACGAACTTTATATACGAAGTATCCGTAGCTCTAGTATAAGTTGTTTCGAAACATTAACTAATTCGAACGCGTTTGCGTTTTGTCTCAAAATGTATGAAAACGCTCTCACCGAGTTTGAAATACGCGCTAGCAACAAATGTTATACTCGCTGTTTTAGTTTCCACTAGTGACCACCAGAGGCGCTGTTCACGTTTTCATACCACTTTCATACATTTTGAGACAAAACGCAAACGCGTTCGAATTAGTTAATGTTTCGAAAAACTTATACTAGAGCTACCGTCCGAACGTAGGTACATAAACATACACCTACACTGTACATGCTTATAAAGTATAATATGTTTATTTTGTTCTAGTCTAACTCTGACCAACTTTGCGGTTAAGTAACTAATAGCCTACACAGAAATTAATTAGATATTAGGCGATCACCAAATTATTTATTGAATAAGAGTTGCTCTGAAGCAGACACCATACGTTAACATGTTTCGTACTCATTAATTATTTACTCTTTATATAAAATTAATGTTCATAATTATAAGTAATTACATTACAAAATGATTGAGAGATTAATTATAAGCAATTACATTAAAAAAATATTGAGAGATTTCAATGACCGGAGCTGACCGAAATCATTTTTATATCGTTTACATTTTACACAAATATTTTTAAACATTGATAGGTAAAGTACCTCCTACGGAAAGTAAACTCTACAGTTTGATGATGTTAACTGGGGTCAGAGGAGTGTGGTGATAAAGAGGTACCTATTTACTTAACAGTAGGTGGCTGCGGGCTAAATAGATAGAATGACAGAAGGTACTCACATTTTAACTTTCTTCACGTCCGTCTGCCCCGAAATGGTAGCAGGAGGCGGCGGCAGGTCATCCATCGGCACCTCTTCATTGGGCGGCGAAGGCGGCGACTTGTCGAACTCGGCGATCGGCGCTAGCTCTGGCATCGGGGACACCGAGTTGCTGTCCATCGCCGACAACTTTATAGGAGACACTTTGGCAACTTTTAAAGACCGTTTACAGCCCCCGGCACACCGGAGGAACACACGAGTACGCGCGAGTCACAAACACTCGTCCGCACAATCTTCGGATCCGATCCAAGTTTTCCAATAAGGTGTCGACAACTTTCTGGATTAGCTCCGAACGAAACTCGGGACCTGGAAGCGATTAAACTGTTGTTTATTAGAGTTCTTGTAACAGTTTTGTTCGTTCCGAACTCTGAGTGAATTTGAGTGATATTTGTGGCGGTTGTTTCTAGATTTTACGACGTCATTAGTTGGTAAATTGAGCTAGACCCTTTTTAAAATAAACTTGTTATTGTGGCGCGAATGTTTGTCTGGTCGGAAGCGCGCAGGCCAATGTCCTGCACCCTACCATTACGCTTCCTATCCGCTTGACATGACACACGGAAGGGTCCGACCCAAATAACTATACTACGAATCACTACCGTATATCATGCGGAGTGTAACGAAAATATATGAATCTGAATTCAATATCGTGGTTATTATCTATTGTATAGGTGAGAATACTAAGTGAATGGATTCTAATAAAGAACGCAATACCTAATAGTTAAAGTGTGGTTAAAGTTAATTAGACCTAACGACGTTGAGAACGATTTGATAAGAATCGGTCGGGCGCGGTGAATGAAACTCTATATTAACAATGAAGAGTGATGCTTATCTTTGATTTTAATTGATCATCCATTAAAGCTCGAAGCTCCTATGCAGTGATGGCATGTTTTCGTCTCTTCTCTAAGAATTAAATTATACAATGCACGATCACTTTTTTAGCCCTTAGTGGAACATAATGTAGGCGGTTGCAAACTCTAGGCAAATAAAATGAGAGGAAAACATCAGGAGAGGCGATGCAAACTAGCATAAACTAGGGTAAACAGAACAGCTTTAACCCATCCATCCTAATGAACTCTCACTGGTAGTTTAAGCAGTTAACGTCCCTATATCTAAGTACAATAAGGACGGTTGACTACATTAACGTAATCATAGTTATGTCCTTTTAGTTGGGTGGTAGGTTCGTCAGGTTTATTCAAATTTCACACGCTCGTGGCTTGGAACAGATACCCAATTACAGGCTCCTATTTTACGTTCATCTAGCGGTAAATGTACTTACATTGTTACCTGTCTGGATCAATTATGGAATGCTGAAGTAAATTACTTTCAGTTGACTTTTAGCAGTTCCTATTGATATACTCACCGGCAGAAAATTTGGCCCAAATTTGAAAAATTAACCACAAAATTTTACAAATTAGAAACATTATTTAATTTATTCAATTTATTAGTTTTTGCCGTTTTTGGGCCAAATTTTCTGCCGGTGAGTGTATTATGGTTCTTAGGACATCCTTTCCACATTCGATTTTGATTAGGTATCATTTTTATACTGTAGTGAACAATGCTGTGTAACTATAAAAGAATATAACGGTGTTGTTGGAAAGCGAACTCTAACCTACATAGGTAGGAAGCGAGATTAGAGTACATATATATTAAATAATATATATATTTTTTACCCTTCCATCCTTTAAATTGGCAAAAATAGATTCATCCTTGAATTCCTTCGAACGATTCCTACGAAGGATTCATCATCTTGTCATGCTCTTTAATCGATGATTATGTTTTTGCATACTTATTAGACAGCTGGTAAGTAATGTGTAGGTGTGCTTTCTCTTCGTACGTGGGAAGTGTAAAAGTTCCATTACAATTATCCGATAAGTGAACGCGAAAACGAAAGCTTTTTATCACTGATCTGCCTCTACTGATCAGTCATCCGTTGCTTATTGCGCTGTTTTTACCGTAGAATAACTCGTGCGTGAATTTGATTACTTAATAGAAGCTTTTAAGCTCTCGTGTAATTCATTAGGTCTGTCACTCACAAAGTCCAGTGCATTGATATTCTACCGTCTCTTAGGCTACTGTAGTGTGATACTGTGATTCTTATCTCTAGGTAAATCAAAAAGAGACAAAGCTGGCAGGTTGCATCGACTACAATATCGATAGAAAAAATAATACCTATATAAGCCATCGGCAAATAAATTAGCTTACGATTACAATTTTGAACGACTGACCCTAGTAAAAGTATGTAATGCTTGAGTGTCAATTATTTGTGTATAGGTACTAAACGCGGTTGCAATAAGAGCTTAGAGAGCTAACAGCCGTTGTGCATTAAACGGGCCGAGCGGGGAGTGTATTCCCGTGGGAGTTATCCGAGTGTCATATATATGATAGGTACGCAGCACTGACTCGAAATGGGCAGTGCACAGTAGGGATGATGACACTATAAAAGAAAATCAATAAATCCAAATTTTCTACATAAAAGCTCAAATTCGCAATCAAATGGCGAAAAAAGTAATTAAAATAAAAAATAATTACGTAATTATAAGTCTTCAAAGTTTTAAGAGTGGGTATTTTCGGTCGCTTTTCCGCAAAACGCACCTTTGTATTGAACGATCGTCATTTACTACGGCGCTACTCAACAGTGACGTCACTGTTGAGTAGCACTTTCTCTCTCTAACTACGAACATTCTAACCGTTGTAGCTTCGTTATTTTTTAAGATATTTGAATAGGATTTTCACTATTTGGCATAGTTTTATGTCTTCTTTCTATTGAAGTAATATTTTTTTTGAGTCAACATCCCTATTGCTGTAACACTTTATAGTGAATACTTACATAGTGAATACTTACATAGTGAATACTTACATAGTGAATACTTACATAGTGAATACTTACATAGTGAATACTTACAATCCGGTTGAATTTAAAAAATCAAAACGAATGACCAAAGAATATCTTAACCTTGTTTGGCTTTGACTAAATGAAACTACTTAATCTAATTATGAGAATCTAACTGATACTTATTTTGGTATAAGATGCAATGTCTACAGTTTTACTACTTATCATGTTATGCATGTTGAACACACCTAGGTAGCAGTGGCGGCGCGTCAAAAATGTTCTTAGGGAAGCCGGAAATAATTTGCCTTTTTATTCTTCATGATCCGTACTAAAATAAGTGGACTGGTTGAAAATTAGGCAAGCCGGTGGAAATCGAGTTGTATGGACGCTCCGCCACTGCTAGGTAGTTAAGTAATATAATTAATAATCATTATAACAAACTGGATAAAGCCATGATAAGCTAGTACTTAATATAGTTATTTAATACTTCTATCGTTACCTACCTGTACAATGCCTATACACAATACATATAGACAAAACTAGGTGGATTCACGAATACTCAACATTAGTTCACATCCCCACAGGACTACGTCGCGGTTTTCGCCAGAATTTATTGCTGCTCCCACCCCCTGGGACGGCTAATGGACAATATTAATGACCTAGTATTGCTAACTATTGACTATTGTACCTGCCGTAGGTATACAAGGTCCTATTTTGTTAGTCGATTGATTCGATGAATCGCAAGGTCGCGAATATGGATAGGTAATGTACAAATATTGATACAAAAGTTTGTGAAGCAGCAATATATAAAGCTAGCTATATTTTAATCCATCTAAATTATTAAGGTTCATCAGCGCATTCTGCTCGTACCAATAAATTGTGATCGCAACGAACCGAAATGAACTAGCAAAAGTGGCGGCAAATTGCTAAACGATACACCAGTCTCCTCGAGCATTAAGCTAATAAATCGACTGCACTCGATACTCGAAAACTTAATTAAATATTGCTTGAACCGTTTCGTGGGCTGCTTCAGGAAATTGCAATCCGACGGTTGGTTCTGATTTTCCGAATAGCCATTCGATTCACAACATGCCTACTCGACTCACTCCTCGTCCCAACCTCAATGTTTTTTTTTAATACAACGCTTATTGCGTGCGGCGTGATAGTAAGCGAACACCGTGGCTTAAATTGGCGTTTGCGAGGCCCCTATACCACAAAAACTTAGGTCTACAATTTGACAAAGTTGTACAATTTTCCATAGAAAAAGTTCACAGTCGAAATCTACGCATGTAAATTGTTGTGGTACAACCCAACCCAACCAGTGACTTTAGGTACTTACTAATTAAACTGAGTGGTTTTCCATAAATTTCGGGAAACATTTATGAGAAATTTCTAATGTTAGTTTCCACTTAGAGAATAGATGTTCAGATTAGGGGTTGTTGAGCAATGTTCTTAATAGGTGACGACTGTTTCATCTCACATTTAGGTACAGCCAAGAAATTGAACCGTAACGTATAATAAAGTCGAGTAGTGGTACAGTCGACGCCATATTAAAGACACCTTGACCGTAATCAAGAAAATACAGACGACGGAAGAGTAAACTCCATTCTTTAGCAGTCAGCATTTTTTTTAAACGGGCATGTCGCTTAACTTTACCTTAGAAGCCGGTTAGGATTATTGAGTTAAGAGGAATAACTTGGAAGCTTATCTGATGTGGTCTGGAGATTCGAGTGTTCACCGTGTTTATAAAGGACTGTAAGGAGTAGATTGAGTATTGGGTACAGGTATTTTGTACCCAATAGGTACTCAATCTACTTGGTTGGGTATTTTGTACAATCAACGCGACTTACCTACGCGACATATTTTACTCGTAGAAAACGAAATCTTAGTTAATATTTAGCACATCGTTTCACTCTTTCTAAGTCGTGCTACTTTACAAAGTAGACCATTCGCACCTAATAACACAGTAACGTCAATAGTTTGTCCGTGTGGATTGCACTTATCTAATCTAGACCACTAAACAAAGCTGCATCACGCTGCACGACCTCACGGTGAGGATGGGAACTTGCAGCATGCACATTTAGAGATAATGTTGAGAACATTATATGTATGTGTGTAGTATGTATGTAACTAGCTTTTGTCCACAACGTCGGCCTCGTAGAACTCGTAATTAGTTTCGAAATAATTGCCATACGATAAATAAAGAAATAAATCGCTATAGAATTTTATAGCTATTTTTTATATCAGGCGCTTACCTCATTTAGAAAATAGTTGCATGCTTAGTCCGTGTGTTCTTAGCTTATGTACACTTGTTTCTGTTTGTTTTCCAATAATAATAATAAAAATACCTAGCCATCGCTCTTCCATACAAACTTCCACCCCCGTAAGTAAATTTCCGGGTTAAAAGTAGCCTATGTCCTTTCCAGGAACCGGGAACTATGGACATACCAAATTTTATAGAAATCAGTTAAGCGGTGTAAGCGTGAAAAGGTAACAGACACACAGAGTAGTATGGATTGATATGTTATATAGATAAAATAGAAGCATATTATATTAGGTTATGCTTATTATCAGAACTAGGTAAGCGTTTTTGGCTCATACAAAACCACGACCAGAACACTTAGCGAGTGCTACATTTTTGTCAATATGCTTCGACATAAATAAGAAGTTAAGTATAAGCCTCGTTAATCATAAATTATTTTCTTATCCACGGAAATTCATAATTTTAGGAATATACATTTCTTTAATCCGTTGGTTAGTTAATTGATAAAAAACAGTTTTTTACGCTTCTCCGCGGGCTAAATCCAAGTTCCCAAGAAAATAGAAAAGCAGCAGCAAGTTAAGCTGAGTGTCTCTCATCCTAGCGGAGTTACTGCTAAGAGCATGCGACGAGTGCTAAGACTCTCGGAGGAGACCGAGACTCTCCGACTTTTATACTTGTTTCAAAATCATGTCTTTCTCATTAAAATTTTCTTTGAAATGCTGTTATAATGTATCGAATTTTAAGGCGATATATCGATTGAAAGAGACACCCTTTGTTTTTCGCTCACGACAAAACGGGATGCCACCCTCGCCGAGAACGGCTTTTTAGACAAATCTCGTTAAATATCTGACTGTGTGCAGGTTTATTAAATTTCCTCTTGTCAGTACCTAGATGAGGTAAAATACCATCATATATTAACTTAATCGTGTCTTTTAATAATGCGTTGTTTTAGTAGGCTGAGGAAAAAAAGGAAAATATAGACTCGACTTTGGATTTATTTTCTATCGAGAAAATTTTAAGCAATCATGTTTCGCTATTATCGGTACCACAATCATATAGTCAAGAATCATATATCTGAAAATCAGCCCCTAATGTTTGCTAGTCTGGGCAGGACAGCGTTTCAGTCTCCAAATGAAGTACATTATTAGCTTTAAGTGAAATATAATATATATGATGTGGATGTAGGTACTAAATATATAAAATAAAAAAATAAAATAAAAATGTAGTGAAAAATACCCGCGTA